>JAWDJD010000004.1:41037500-41630000 GCA_035047305.1 Bradypodion pumilum
GAAGCCACTGGGTGAGTTCATTCATTCCCACAGCGTGCTGTACCATCAGTACATGGATGACACTCAGTTGTACATCTCGGCCCGTGGGGACCCCAGTGATGCCATTGAAATCCTATCCGGATGCCTGGAGGCCGTTGGGGTCTGGATGGGGGCAAATGGGCTTCGGCTGAATCCCAGCAAGACAGAGTGGCTATGGATAAGGGGCCCCGTGTTATCCCGGGAGATACCATCTTTGGTTCTGGATGGAGCTGTTTTGCCCCAGACAGACCTGGTGCGCAACCTGGAGGTCCTTCTGGACTCGTGGCTGCTGCTAGAAGAACAGGTAGCAGCTGTGGCCAGGAGGGCTTTTGCCCATCTTTGGGTGATTCGCCAGTTGTGCATGCTCCTAGACCGGGACTCTTTGCTCATGGTCACTCACGCTCTGGTCACTTCCTGACTAGATTACTGTAATTCGCTCTACATGGGGCTGCCCTTGATGACCATTCAGAGGCTGCAGCTGGTCCAGAATGCGGCGGCCTGGGTGGTGATGGTGTGCAGACAATATGCCCGTGCCTCACTGCTACTTTGGGAGCTGCACTGGTTACCAGTTTGCCTCCGGGTGCAATTCAAGGTGCTGTTTTTGACCGTTAAAGCCCTATATGGCAGTGGGCCAGGATACCTTAGAGACCGCACCATCCCAAGAGTGTCTGCCCATCCAACCAGAGCAGACTGGAGGGGCTCTCTGATGGTACCATCAACTAGGGGAGCACATCTATCCAGCAAACGAAGGAGGGCCTTCTCTGTGTCCGCACCAACCCTCTGGAACCTCCTGCCAACAGATCTAAGACTTAAAAGAGATTTGCTGCCCCTCAGGAAAGGATTGAAGACCTGGCTGGCAGGGTAGGTGTGGGGCCCTAATGGGAACACGGTCCCCGCCTGCTGGCTTATGTAAACAATTAAGAACTCTCTCTTCTTTTTTATAGTGGGTGGGATGGGTGGGTGGGAGATGGGTTTTTTAAAGTGTTTTTATATGTTTTTAGAACGTTGTAATGCCGCCCTGAGTCGAGTTCTACCTGAGTAGGCAGCATATATAAATATGACTATTAAATTAAATTAATTAGAATAAGTGCAAGTACTGCATTAATTTCTTGTGTTACAAATCCCAGGACATTTGGTTTCAAACATGATTCACAGCATGTGCAAATCCTATTTTTAAAGCAGAAATATACTTCCAGGAGAAAAGATGTTATTTTTGCTTCAAAATAAAGAATATATATGCCGACGATGATGACAACAAAACAACAAGAACATATCCGTGTGGGTGGTAGGACAAAAAGAAACTCCTTTGCTAATTATTTTAAATCTTCCCCTAGTCCTCATATGTTCCAGAGGGATTGGGTAATGTGTGTCTTCTCTGGACAGGACAGGCTGTACCTCATATGACCCTGGCCTGGGATTACCAGTTAGGGCCTCTAGCTCATCCCCAGAGCCCTCTCTGACTGGGGCACATATTCCTCTGTAGAGTTTGGAGGATTCTTGGAGGAGTCAGTGAAGACGTTATGACAGTATAGTAAAGGCAAAGGTCACCCGTGCTCAAAAGCCAGTCATATCTGACTCTAGGGTTCGGTGCTCATCTCTGTTTATAGCTGAAGAGCCAGTGCTGTCTGCACATGCAGACGTTTCTGTGGACATGTGGCAGGTATGACTAGACACTAGAGTGCACAGAATGTTGTTACTTTCCCACCAAAGCAGTACTTATTTATCTACTTGCAATTTCTTGCTTTCGAACTGCTAGGTTGGCAGGAGCTGGGACAGAGATGGCAGCTCACTCCATCATGTAGCACTTGGTTCTTGAACTGCTGACCTTCCAGTCATCAAACTTAGCATCTTAACCACTAAGCCATCACAGTCCCTTGTGAACATGTAGCTACCAAAAATGATGGAGGTAGTTTTGAGAAAATTCGGCAGAGAAGCGTTCCCTTACTAGGATACTTTTTGAAAGTGAAAACTCTCAAAATGTGTTCTGAAGATTTGAGCCTCAGCATTAGTTGCCATTCTTCTGGATTATGTACTTCCCCCAAAACCTGCCAGAACATTCATTTTGGAAGGGCCTCTGTAAATAGAGCAGGCATGACAGAAAGTAGTGCTCTAGTATAATTTGTTTACAAAAGTTTATATCCCTATGAAAAAGATCTCTATTTTTCTGTCCCTTTCTGACAGCACTTTAAAATTTCTTTTCATTCAATTATTTTTGAGCTTACTTTAATATTGCCAGGTGCCTGAAGATCCTACGTCCTCCCCTCCCCTTGTTCCTTTTGTTACAAATTGTTTAATCATTTTGAAGCTTCCCTGACTGCCTCCACTTCTTGATCAAACAAAGAAATGAACAAACAAACAAAAAACAGTTTATGATTTTCCTTAGGCTTTAATTGGAATGAGATACTTGCTGTGTGGAGGAGTGGGCTGGCTGCTGCCAAGCTGGTCCTATAGTAAAAGGCAAAACATGTGCACACACTCCTAAGCCATTCAAAAAAAAAAAAGATAAGCACAAAATTTTGAATCTCACTTCTGAGAATGTCTCCTTTCTTTGACTTTGGTTGGTTTGCTGCTTTGTTCTGTGGACTTCTAAGGTTTTAAAGTACCAGAGGGATTACACCCCTCCAAATGTCTGGCCAAAACAGATCCAGAGAAAGGTGTGTGTGTGTGTGTCCTCTCTGTGCCAGTAAAGGTAAAGGTTTCCCTTGCTCGAAAGCCAGTCATATCCTATTCTAGGGTTCAGTGCTCATCTCTGTTTCAAAGCAGAAGTGCCAGCACTGTCTGCTTCTGCAGATGTTTCTGTGGTCATGTGGCAGGCGGAATACTGTTTACCTTCCCACCGAAGTGGTCCCTATTTATCTACTTGCAATTTCTTGCATTCGAACTGCTAGGTTGCACCAGTAGAAAGGGACAATGGATGGATGGATGCAGGGTAATCTTGGCTGGAGGGCAGGGCAATCGTGGATTTTATTCCTCCCCCAGCCCATTTTTGGCCTCTCTGTTTTGGGCCTAATTTCCTGATTGGCAGTTTGAAAGGTGACAAAGATGTTGTTTTGCCTAACCCACTCTGGTGACTGCAGGGCTTTGGGGTTTAGCTATGGAGGCATTGGTGGGTAGGGCTGGGTTAGGGTGGCAAAGGGGATTCCCTTAGAATGTCATTTGGCAAGGTAGGTAATGGGGGGGGGGGGCTGGCATGATTCTGGTGAATCAGCTGGGCAACCATGACACCCCATGAGACATCTATGCGGTATGACCAATTTCATTCATGTGAACTGAGTTGGAATCCCCCACATTGATGTCACCCCAAATCCACCATCCTGGGAAGTAGTTATCAAGGTTCAGCTCAAGGTCTAGGGTTTCTCCAGTCTGAATCAGGGAAGTGAGGGTTATTTTCACCCAGTGATGGGTATAAATTTTTTTTACTACCACACTGTTGTGTAGTTATAAAGAGGTCCAACGCAGGCTGATGACCTGTGATACGCTAAAGAACACTAAACACACTGAGGGCGGGGCTGCCTCTGTGGGCGGGGCCAAACATGTGGGTAGAGCCAAATCTGTAGGTTGTTGTGGGTGGCCATGTGATCTAGTTATGCCTGCCACATGGCCATCAGCTACTAGGTTGGTAGGAACTGGGACAGAGACAGGTGCTCACTCCGTTATGCAGTACCCAGGAATTGAACTGCTGACCTTCCAGTCATCAAGTTCAGAGTCTTAACCACTTGAACCACTGTAGTCCCTGACACTCCATTACCTATATACAATATTTCCTCTTACCTATATTTATGTGGTTTCAGCCACACACCCACAACCAAATTAGTCATTGTTGGAAACCAATCAGTTACATGATGCTTTTCCAGTTGCTATTTATGAGAAAATTATACAATGGTATATGTATGCTTGAATCCCAAATGAATCCCTATATATTAGGTTATATAATGACACATGCTTCAGCTTTGATAAGTAGCACCTAAGGAAGTAAAGATTGTTTACAGAGTTAAAAAAGATAGTTTCAACATACTGGGGGAAAACGAGATGTACAAGTGAAAAAGCTACCCTTTTTCATCTGTAGTACCATTAGGCTAAGGTATGCTTTTGTACACGAACACACACATGCACACGCACATGCACACACACACACACACACAAAGTTGCACTAAAATCTCTGTGTTTTACACAAAATACAGAATTTGTGTGTGTGTAAATGCAACTTCAGGGAATCCCCATCACCACAACAAATCCTGAAGCATGAAGAAAAAAACCCCACATTAAAACTCATGTAATTCTGCAAATGAAGAGAAAACTTTTCAAAGTTTTAATCTCCCTACTTTCCCTCTGAGATATAATGAGACTCACACAAGAAATGGAATCACCTAGAGCAGAGATGGTGAACCTTTTAGAGACTGAGTGCCAAAGGAGGATGAGGTGGCACATGGGTAGACACCACATGTGCACATGCACCCATGTGGTGTCACCTTCAGCAATGTCACGTGGGTATATGTGCATGCACCCACCATACCTATCAACCATCATGATTTGGCCGGGAAACCCCCGTAATTCGTGTCAATTGACATCATAACCCGCCCCGTGCTGCCAAAACCCCGTAATTTGACAGCGGGGGGAAACACTTTCCGCTCATGCGTAGAAGCGCTATGCTGCTTGCGCAGCCCCTATGCAAGTGGCAGAAAATGCTTTCTGCGCATGAGTGGAAGTGTTTTACCCCTTCCACGCATGCGTGGAAGTGCTACGCTGCTTGCGTAGGGGCTGCGCAAGCATGGAAGCGGTAAAACCCTTCCACGCATGCGTGTAAAGCGACCTGCACACAAGTGATGTGTGCAGGTCCCATTTTTCCAGAGCCACGGGTTGACAGATTTCAGCCTCGCCTCTCCCCTCCCCATTGGTGGAGGGAGACAATTGGGCAGGGCAGGGCTTGCCTGTGATGCCACACATACTGACAGAAAGTGCTCTGCATGCAACCTCTGTTATGCATGCCATAGGTTCACCAATACTGACCTAGAGGGCCACAACTTTATTAACTGTATTTATTCATTTAAATTTACTGAATTTGCCAGCAAATAAGATGCATGGGAGTATAAGAAACACCCAATTTTTATACATATATTTTTTCTATATTTTTTCATGAATTTCCAAAATTGGCTCCAGGAGCCAAGGAGAGTAGGTTGGGGTGGGGAGGGCTATTTGAGGCTTGTTTCACCACCATCACACCACCAGCTGAGGAGAGTAGAGTGGGGGTGGGTGGAGAATTCATTGAATCTTCCCCCCTATCCCACCACAAGCCATTTCCATCCCATCTCACCCCTGCTGACCTTCAGGAGGCAGGGAAGGTGGGATCAGCTGGGCAAGAGAGCTCCTTTGGAAGCCACCTTCACCCAGCTCCTAGAGGTCAGCAGCAGCCACAAAAACTGCACAGGGATTTATTTATTTATTTTATTTTTTATTTTTTTCAATTTTTATGCCGCCCACTCAAGTAAAAACCCAACTCAGGGGTGGGGTGGGTGAGGGTTGAGAGCCATTAAAAATATCCTTTTCTTGTCTTCAGCCACCAATCCTCTCTTGCCACTGAACCACACCAGAGTGGCCTGTTACCAGTGTATAAGATATACTCCATTTTTTCAGTGTGTTTTAAGGGTGGGGAAGTGCATTCTTATACACAGTCAAATATGGTATATACTGCCCATCTTGGATTTAATCCTACTCTGGGTGGTTTATATCCTTAAAAAACAAGGACAATCAAAGAGCTACATAAAGGACAATCACACAGCTACATAAATAAAAAGAGTACCACAGAAATTGAGAAAAAGAGATAGGTAAATAACAACATATACAAATTTGAACTCTAATAAATAAATACATTTTTCTCCATAATACAATTTTTGTAATTTTTTTTTAGTTGAGAGTGTACCATTGAGAGGGACTTAGTGGTTAAGATGCTGGACTTGATTACTGGAAGGTCAGCAGGTCAGCAGTTCAAGCACTGCAGGATGGAGTGAGCTCCTGTCATCTGCCCCAGCTCCTGCCAACCTAGCAGTTCAAAAACATGAAATTGAAAGTAGATAAATAGATTCTGCTTTGGTGGTAAGATAACAGCATTCCATGCCCTCCAGTGTCTAGTCACGCCTGCCACAATACTACAGAAACATCTGCAGATGCAGATAGTGCTGCCTCTTTGGCTGTAAATGGAGATGAACACTGTAACCTAAAGTTAGATATAACTGGCCTTTACCTTACTATACCATTGAGTAGAGTACAACTGAAGGACAGATGCATTCCATTTCTCAGAGTAGGACATTCAAATTAATGCAGTTCATTTAACAAATAAACTTCACCATCATCCCCAGTTTCTGACCAGAGATTCTGCCTTTTCTAAATCCCTGCCAGAGGAGTCAAGAGGAAGACATGGTTATATGAGACTAAGTTCAGCAATGTGGGTTCCTTGTTAGGGCAGCTATTGCCTTTTAGCACAACTCCAAGTCACATTTGCTGTCAGGTATCAAGTAACACCAACAGAACCGGGCTTCATATTATTCAGTGCATAATATTGTTACTGAGATATATTTCTTCTATCTATCCTGGAAGAACAGTCACATTCGTGTCATGCTCACCCGCCTCCTGAAAGGTAAACATAATAAAATCTTCTACAGTCAGAAGCAGCATTTGAAATGTGAAGGTCATTGACAACCTAGCTCATTATATTTCCTACCCTTTTCCATTCATTGGGATCGGGCCTGCTAGCGAGGCAGATATTTTGCATTATGTGACAATCTTGTTTGATAAGTAGCTGTTCTATTCTGTACTGTGTCATCATCTTGCATTCAGAGTTTCATGCACTAAGTTTTCTGCTTTCCTATAGCTTAAAACAAATACAGTCTGATTAAATGCTGCCGTTTCCTTGAGATCACTCTCAAACGTCTTTACGAATAGTTTTGAGACAAAGGAAGGAGACAAAACCATGGTAATATTTCAGCTGTTGATACATCTGTGCACCCTTTCCCCCCAGATTTTGTTAACTCTCTAGCTGCTGTATTCAGGCTGCCTGCAGGATAGCTTGGCTATAGGGAAATATCCCAGAAAAAATGGTAAGAAGAATCAGTTTACTGAAACTGTGGAGTTTTGTATAATGCCTTTAGGCAAGTCTATGTCAAGTTCACACTCAAGCTACTGTATTGACTTATGGGCACTGCATGTCTTTACACTCTAAGTCAGAGGTTCTCAACATTTCCCCACCAGGGTCTGTTCCTGCCCCCCGACACTCAGCTGTGGGGGCTGGAGGCGTGATTGCTCCCACTGCTTACGTTTTTGTCATCATCATTGGTGGTGGTGGCAATCGCACTGTTTTTGCATCTGCTTGCACAGCCTCCACCACTTCCCAGGGCAGTGGGAAGTTTTTTGGAGCATTTTCCCTCCATTTTGAGATTTTCCCCACTGCTTTTCCGCAGTGCTTCAGCAGCTAGAATGCAAAGTTTGGGCACTTCCTGGTTCTGCACTGGGAACCCAGATACTGCTGGAAATTACTTGGCACTGGAAGTCCCCAACCACTGCAGTTTAGCTGCCAAAATGCAGCAAAAAATTCCCAAAGTGGGGCGAACATGCTACAAAAAGCCTCCTGCTGCCCTGGGAAGTGGCAGAAGCTGTGCAAGAAGCTGCAAAAATGGTGTGATTGTTGCTGTCACTGTGGTAAGAGATGTTTTGGGACTTTCGGTGGTGGTGGTAGCTTCTGGAGGTGCCAGGGTGGCCACCGTGGGTCGTATATCCTATAAGGGAAGAATAGAGTATTCAAAGCTTTTTCGTATTGGGAGAGGGACAGATATGACGAAGTGACAAAAGTGACAAAAAGTATCAGATAAAAATTTGAGACATACATTTTTCTCCCTTTCTCATTCTGGGAGGATCTGGGGTTCAGTAGAGCTGTAACACAATGTGAAATTTCACATCAGGCAGTGGAGCTACATAATGGAAGTTGAAAGACAGAAAATAGATTTTCACAGAATCAATAGGTGAACTAGAACTTTTACTGTGATGTTATACCAGCCACCAAAATGGATGTCTTGTCATATACATCCAAGGTTGGCTATAACATGCTTTTAAATATCAGTTACTGCAGAGTAACAGGGCAAGGCTACCCCCTTTCTGCTTTGCTTATGGGCTTTTCTAGGTATCTGGCTGGCTGATCTTAGTATACAACTTGTGGACTGGGAAAAGTCTCTTCCTATATTCCTAAATCTTCTTTGCAAAAATTGATAGACTCTCAGGAGGTTTCAGTAGTCAAAATAGTTTTGGCGTAGGAAAAGAGTTAAAGCTATTTCCTGTTGTCTCCAGCTTCACAAAATCACGATTTTGGAAGCTAAGGCTGTATATGTTTTTTTGATGGTGCTGTGAAATATTGCAAACCATGCTAGCTTAAAACTTCATTTCTAGGTACTGATACTTTGCTTAATTATCTTACCAAAACCCACATGTGATGAACAGTACAAAAAAACAAACCCAAAAAACTATTGAAAGCATTTTAAATTGCTTTAAATTCACAATAGTGCTCCCAAAATGCTGGAGAATGCAGTAAAAGAGGGAAAAATAGTTATTCAGAACTGATTTAAAAATCATTGTTAAAAACTCACTTTAGAAAAAAAAACTTAAGTCCATATGGAATAGTAAAGGTTTTGTTTGCCCACCAGAAGATCAGCCGGGATTGATCTAGCCAGACTTTCTTTGGGGGAGAGTTCTGTTAAGAGAAAATCTGTCTGGTTTATTTACTCACTTTGCTCTTAGGTTGGTAGGACCTATACTGAAGATCTCAAATTCTGAGCAGATTCATAACCATAGCCTTTCAAATATCTCATCTAGAACATGAGAAGGTAGAATAATTCATGTAAGCAACAAGCAGGATACAGATTGACTCAATAGAGAGTTTTGTTGACTGTATAGTAAGATTCAGATGCATTGTAAGGCAATCCAATAGGCAGGTAAAATGGGGCATCACTGCAGGTACTTCATCTTCCTGATCTGGACTTGTGGCAGTATGTGGGGGTTTAGGTTTCTTTTTATCCTGCCCCAAATATTTTGCATTTTGTGCATTCCAGCTTAACATCTTTGTTATCTATTTTCCTTTTCCTTTTGATTGATTGATTGATTGATTTCATTTAATTTCAACTTCAACTTATATGCCACACCACTTGCAAAATGCAACTTCTGGGTGGCTTACAACATCCATAAATTGATACAATAAAATACTATAAAATGCATAAAATACAATTTAAACAATAAAAAACCATTTAAACACTCGAATAATAAGTAACATATCAATACCATAATGTCCTCTACCACTCAACATCCATGATGAAGCCCGGGCTCAACATCCACGATGGAGCCTGGGGCTCAACGTCCATGATGGAGCCTGGGGCTCAACGTCCATGATGGAGCCCAGGCGCAGCTGCCTCCACTCCCCCGTGGCAAACTGGGGCCAGGGAATGAATCTGGGATTGCAACAGCGTCCATGACACTGGTCTTTTAAAGCCGCGGAGCCGGGTGCAGCTGCCTCGACTTCCCCATGACAAACTGGGGCTGGGGGGAAGGAGTCCAGGATGGTGACAGAGTCCAGGATGGTGACATTGGATTTGTATGCTGCCCACTTGACCGTGCGATTCCGGGCAGCTTACATACATCATAAAGAATCTAATAGAATACATAATAGAATACAATACAGTCACTATACATAATAAGACATTAGAAAAAACATTGGAAACATAATTTCCCCTGCCAGCCACACAGCTGGGCATTGGTGGGGGCCTGGAGGTCATAGCCCGAATCTCAACAACCTCAATGAAGCCTGAAGCACAATGTCCTCAACAGAGCCCTTTTCTCTTTACCCTTTGATCATGAAACTCAAGTGTGAGTTTTACTTCAGGGTGCTTTGTTTTATGACTTCATTCCCCTCCCTACCATGCCAAATTAAACCATAGGTACTTACTAAACAATGATAGCAAGCACCTTCACATTTATGGTTGAGATACTTCTGTGTCTAGGGCAGACATTAAACTTCCAAAATGAAGCCACCTTTTGGCGAATTCATTCCATAGTTCCTTTTGTCTGACCTAGTATGAGTAAGATTAGCCAGCACAAGGTTGCTGTTGCCTGGAGTACAACCAATTGTGGTTCAAACACCACAATCTTGGAGGAGGCTTCTTTATTTTCCATACTCCACAGGGTTGAGATATTTGTGGAAAGGTTCTCTCCCCTCCTTGTCTTGCTATTGGAAAATGATACTTGCAGATCCTGAAAATATGCAGGGGTTGCACAAGTTTAATCCCACAAAGAATCTTGGGACATCATCACTATTTTCAGAAGTTTTCATTTTATGTCAATCTCCATAACATGTCAGAAGGTCACTTTACATCCTCATATGCATGCACACCCATTTCTGTTGTAGACGTGCAGCTTAGCCTGGTATTGTTTGGGTCCCACCAGGGACAGCTTCACATTGGAGAATAATGTTGGTTTTCTAATCACAAAAATTAGTCAGATCTTATTTTGGCTAATGTGGATATTTAGGCTATTGGGTAAGAGCTTCAGTAAGCACAGCAGGAAACCACATTTGTTAATATGGTAAATTGTTGAAAAGGCCATTTGTAGCTCCTGGAAGCTTTCATTCAGTATTTCAGGAGTCTTTTCAATTTGGCTTTACGTTACATGGCTTTCTATTTCCCCATTTTTTTTTCACTTCATTTGGTCTGCATTTCTTACTGCTGGTGCTCCTTAAAGATCACAGAGAATAACATCCTACTGCTAGCTGCAATGGAATGCAAAACAATTATCCTGCCCCCCTCCAGAATTGTAAGATGGGAGGCAAACGAAAGGGAAGCAGATGGAACAAGAGAGGTTCATGCACATCTGCTGCCTGACATTCCCTTGGGAAAACAGGGAATCCTTCTATTGCTCTGTGAATCATCAGTCTATGCAAACGAGAGGGGTGTGCACAATGCCACACAGAATATTGTTTCACTAAAAGAGGCAATACACAGCTTGTTTGCAAAGCCTACAAATAAATAAATCTGGGAGTGGGGAAACAGCAGAATATCCTTGGTCTCCTGTAATGGAAGGTCTGCTTTATTAGGTAAAGATCGTCCTTGCTCAAAAGACAGCTGTGCTTGATTCTAGGGTTCAGTGCTAATCCCTATTGATAGCCAAAGAGCTGTCACTGTCTGCAACTGCACACATTTTCATGGACATGTGGTAGGTATGCTGTTTACTTTCGAACCAAAAGTGCTACCTATTTACCTACTTGCAATTTCTTGTTTTCGAACTGCTAGGTTGGCAGGAGCTGGGACAGAGACAGAAGCTCACTCCACCATGCAGCACTTGAGTCTCAAACTGCTGACCTGCCAACCTTCCAGTCATCAGGTTCAGCATCTTAACCACTAAGCCACTGCAGCCTCTTATTTTGAGTATTACTTGCTAGTTAAGGAGTGCATGAAAAGAATGCAAGATAACCCAATTCATAACTTACAGACAAAACTCAGTTTGGAGCTAATAGTCTGGTGGCACAGTCATTAAACTGCTGTACTGCAGCCAAAATATTGCGAGTTCTATCCTGACAGGGATCCAGGTTGACTCAGCCTTCCATCCTTCCGAGGTCAGTAAAATGCGTACCCAGCATGTTGGGGGCAAAAATGATAACTGTCTGTAAACTGCCCAGAGAGTGCACTATGGACTATGGGGTGGTATATAACTGTAATTGTAATTCTAAGGAAGAAAAAAAATGTATACATGGGAAAATGTAGATGGAAAAATGCATGCAGAAGCTCATAGGATAAATGCAGGAAAACACATAGGTTTGGGGGAGAAAGGTTCACAATTTGATGTAGAAAGAGGAAAAGGAGCATCTCATTTGGCTGAAGCTTGACAGAGTCACTCATCTCTTATGAAAAGTAATTTCTTTCTATTCATAACCTGGTTGGAGTTATTAATGTAGCATGACAGGAAACTAAGTTGAGAATTTTGTATTGCTGATCTCCCATTAAGACATGATGTAACAATATTTGTAGGGATAGATTGAGATGTTCTTCAGTTCTCTTTCTGATAGGAATTAAATTAATAGTAAATAATAATTAGAATTTGGAAACAGGCTGAAAATCTGAGAAGTCCTTCCCTCTTAAGAATGTGGAGAAAACTGAAATGGAAATATATGTGTTTCTTATATAAAACATTTGAATGCTGGCCTGTGTGCTTTTTTATTTTCCTTTCAGGTGTCATTTTATAAGCTACAGACTGAAGTGGGCTAGAAAAGAACAGCTGCAAATGATAAAAAGTGTGAAATGGACTGAGAAGGGGTGGCTGTGAGTAAGAGATGAGGTTATCCACTTACTCTGTAATGGCTGAGAATTAAAGTACAGAATGAGGCTATATGAATAAATGTTGAACAATGTAAATAAGGGGCAGGGAACTTATAGCTCAGAAAAGAGTTGATAGACTCAAACTCACATCAGGAAAATCAGTGGTGTACAATGATGAGAACTGTAATCCAGTGGCTTCTGCAGGATAGATAGAAAGGAAGGACCATTTTAATCACAATTTATATCTTTCACATTATTTTCTGCAAGTGCATAGTTGCAATAAATTCTTAGAACAAGGTTAAAAGACTGCTTTTGGATTGTAGTTGTAGAAAGGTCAAAAATCTGTTCTCACTACTAGCAGTGTTTAATTAGCCTCCTCAAAGGAATGGTTCCTTATGAAGTAATGGACATTCAGTTACCCTGATGCCATGCTTCTGCAGTTCCAGAAGTTGCAAATTTACTTCTTTTTGGTTGATGATTAGGGGGGTAATCAATGGGTTTTGTTGACAAATTGATTGTATAGATGCAGCTTTTTGAAGAAATGCATCTCCGGGAGGATAATATTTTATCACTTTGTAATATGGAGCCTGGTATCATTTATAATTTGTGCCTCTGTATTTGCTGTCACATCTCTGAATATTTTAATAGAAAATTCATATTAGTTATAATTTACAATAAACCTAATATTTTTCTAAGTACTGTTCAGAAGTAGCAGCAGCAGCAGTTGTTGTTGTTGTTGCTATTGTTGTTGTTCAGACAGGGTCAGTATGGCCACTGTAACTTTTCCAATCTCTGCTACAAAGCTTAATATATATCTAAAAGATAAGACATACCTCAATGGTAAGATGATTCTTGCAAGACTTAGGTTAGGCAAAGGTTCCAACCAACACAACACAATATTTAAAAGGAAGGTTTTGCAAAAAGGATTCAGGACAGCTGGGTATAAATCTCCACTCAGCCATGATATCTCCCTGGGCATAGTAAACTACTTCATGAATCTCCTTCCAAGCCCTGAAACTTCTCTTAGAGCAGGGGTTCCCAACCTTTTTAAGCCAGGGGCTGGGTTATGCTCTCTCGGTCAGCTTTGAGGGCCAGATGGCCATTTTGGCCTGCCTGCATGATGGGGATGGCCATTTTGTCCCACAGCTTCAAAGGCATAGCCATTTTGTTTTTCAAATGCCTTTGCATGGGTGGAGGGCCACATGATATGGCACTGAAAGCTGGATCTGGCCCATGGGCCTTAGGTTGGGAACCCCTGTCTTTAAGTCACCACAAAGCAGAAGTGACTTGATGGTATAACAGATACACTTACAAGTGTTATGCTAGTTGGTTGCAACTTGCTCCTAACATTTCACCAACTTTTTCTTGTTGATAGGTAACTGAGTAATTAATGCCCAGCGGAATAACACATGCCAAGGACTACAGAGTTTGATATGTGAATGCCCTTTTGGAGGACAGATTGTCTCTGGTGCCACATATGCATTGGAAATATCCTTTGATAGACCTTGGCATATTCACTGAATGTTAGACAAAGGGAGCAGGTTCATCTTTTCTTCTCAGAGAGAACAAAGATAGCTTGCAATAAGCCAGGGTTATGGGATTGCTGTGCTCATTAATAGTAGATGAATCTTGACAGGGCAGGAACTAAAAGTCAAAAGTGAGTAAGTAAAACAGTTTTGTGGCTATGTGCTCTACGTTGGCAGAATACAATATTTTGGTCTTTATTTTATTACACTACCATTGTTTCTATGGAAACCAAAGATTTACAGGCAGATAAAGTATCCTGGGAGAAGTAGAGAAAGGCCAACGGAGGCATTCATGACAGCACACAAAAGATTTTACATCCATTGTTGTAGCCTTAAGAAGAGCACTGCTGCATCTGTCAAAGGTCCATCTAATCCAGCACTGTCCCATGGCAGCCAACCAATAGTTGCTATGGAGTCAACAAACATGGCATGGAAGCAATGGCTCTTCCTCATTGTTGCCTGCTAGCAACATATATTTTAGCATACGGCTTCTCATCATCAAAACTTTACATAGTGGTAAATCTGAAAAATCCATAGCCCTATTCTTCAGTCATTTCTCAAATTCCCTTTAAAAGTCATCAAAACCAGTAACCATATTGTTATTGTAGTTATTTGCCACCAAGTCACCTATTAACCCTGTGAATTGGAGAGCTCCAAAATATTGTGGTCACCTCTTGTAAGTTCAAGCTTGTGGCTATCTTTAGGAAGTCAGTTCATCTCACATTTTGGCTTTAATCTAGTTGTATCATTAGTGACAAAGCTAATTGTACTTTTCCTTTCCGCTTTCCCAGTAGCCGATTGAGTGCTTTCTGACCAGGGAATCTAATCATCTGGCACTATCTCTTGTTTCATTTTGAGATTTTTCTTACAATTTGTGCATAGGATTTGGATCTAGATACACAGAAAACAAACTTATTCCACCTTTAGATATTTGAAGATGGCTATAAAACTGTCTTTTAGCCTTCTCTTTTCCATGCTAAATGTACCTAACTTCTTCAAATGATCCTCACAAAATTTGGTTTCCAGTGATTCATTTAGTGTATTGGTTGCCCTTCTCCAGACGTGTCTCAGCTTGTTGACATCCTTCATAAACTGCAGTGTTGTCATCATTGGTCGCAACTAGCTCTCATCATCATCATCATCATTTTTAATTGTTATCCTGCTCTTCTCTGCCCGAAGGCGACTCAGAGTGGTTAACAACAGAGTGATATAACCAATACAGTGTACAAAATAATCAAATACATGAAAAACAATTCATACAAATCTAAAATACATAAAAGCAGCAGTACAATCTACAAATCACAAAGCCCAAACTCCCCGACACAAAATGGACCCAAGGCTCAACAAGGCAAGCAAGTCCAGATAGAATGCCCGGGGAGGGGAGGGGAGGTCCTCCTGTGCAGTGGCAGCTTTTCTGCCTTATAAGCAGGTGGAGCTTGGAAGGCGGTGGCGGCAGTGGCGGCACCTGGTTCGCCTCCCCGGGCAATGGTGAGGCTCTGGGGAGGGGAAGGAGGTTCTCCTGTGCAGTGGTGGTGGTGGCTTTTCTGCCTTCTAAGCAGGTGGAGCTCAGAAGGCAGTGGTGGCAGTGGCGGCACCTGTTTTGCCTCCCCGGGTGATGGCAAGGCTCTGAGGAGGGGCGGGGAGGTCCTCCCATGGAGCGGCGGTGGCAGCTTTTCTGCCTTCCAAGCAGGTGGAGGCGGCAGCAGCAGCATCAGCACCTGTTTCCCCTCCCCGGGTGATGGCGAGGCTCCGGGGAGGGGCAAGGAGGTCCTCCCGTGTGGCGGCAGCTTTTCTGCCTTCCGAGCAGATGGAGCTTGGAAGGCAGTGGTGGCAGCAACAGCACCTGTTTTTCGTCCCTGGGCGATGGCGAGCATACTTTTTTTCTGCCCCAGGGTACTGGGAGGCCTGATCTTGGAGGCCAGCTGGTTCTGGGCCACCTTTGCCCTCCAAGGAAATCAGGAAAAATGCTATTGGCATGAGTTTGTTTAAGGTGGATCCCAGCTTGCCAAGAAGTGACTATGCTCATGGAGCCATCTCCTGTGGCACATATGAAATGAGACATGCAGGATTTAACACCAGGACTGCAATGGACTGACACAGCCTTGAGGATATTATCGAGAAGTGCTTTCACAGCCAGTCCATCTGGCATGGCCTCTTCCGCCTCCATGACAATTGGGAATCAGAGTTCCTCTTCAACTCATTTTGCCACTGGGCCCAATATGTTGGTTTCCAGTGTCATTTCCTCCACTGAGGGGACCATCACCCACCTAAAGGGGCTCATCTGCCCATAGCCATTGGCTCCTTTGGGGAGTAAAGTTATTTACCACTGCCCAACACTCAATGTTGAGTCGCTAGCTGTACAGTCTACTCCATTACCATAGCAGGATGCCCTAAGGCATCCTCCTACAGTAATGAGAAATGAGGAATCTGAATCAAAGCAAATCTAACAGATGGTTGTCTGATTCTATCTTGAAGGCTTCCAGTGTAGGAGTGTTCACCACCCCTCAAGGCATTTGGTTCCACAGTTATACTGCTCTAATCATTAAGAAGTTTCCCCCAATATTCAGCATATACCTGACTTCCAGTAATTTGAGCCCATTGTTACATGTCCTACACTCAGGGATGACCAAGAACAGATCCTTCCCTTCCTCTTTTTTTAAACTGCAGTGTGCAGAGCTACTTAATTCCAAGTGAGGTCTGACCAAGGCAGACTATAGTAGAATCTGTGATAAACTTTTTTTCAAAGCAAAAACCACAGGTAGCCAATACTGTGAAAACTTTTCGAGAACTCTTCATCAGACAAGATACTTTTTTAAAAGTGGCAATATGTGTCCAAATCGTTTTGGACCTTGTTACTTGCCAGAGCACCTCTCTCTGATAAATACATCCCATTCAACCAGATTCTCAAAGACTTGTAGACTGTGGCTAAGAGAGACCAGGAAAACCTTAACTAGAAATGGTGCCTTCGGTAATCTTCCTCTGCATGTCTGCCAGGCCCCTCTCTTGCGGTTTCCTACAAATTAGTAGAGGTGGAACTGTTCAGAATGGCCTTTCCTGACACTCTGACACCTAGTTAATTTTATTTTTGTTTGATCACAGTTTAATTGTATTCATTGTGGTATATTTTTATTGCCACTGCATCTGTCTATTAACTTGCTGCTGCTGTCTTTTATCAGGTTTTGAAATGTGATTGTATAATGGGGATTGTTTGGGTGTGTGTGTGAGGGAGGCACTTTATTTATGTTATGTTGTGTTGGTACTCATGTGCACTGCCCAGAATGATTATTTGGTTGGTTGGGCAGTATATTCACTTACTCACTCACTCACTCACTCAATGAATCAATCAATAAATTTGGCTAGATGTTTTAACCCTGAAGTCTACAGTTAGGCTAAGTTTCAAGATGGAAAAGGAAAGTTGGAGGAATCACCTGTTGCCACTTAGATATTGGTTTGTAACTAACATTGCCTGCTAGAATGGAAAGAAAATAGTTGCTCTTTAGATCCAAAAATACAATGCTGCTTGTAGGTGAAACATTTGTCTCTTGCCTTGGGAAAAGCGCCCAAGCATTTCTTAGGTGGTGTTCAGTAGAAATTTGAAGGGGAAAAACCACAACAACTGCAAAGCTAGAGCTTAGGTGGGTTAAAAAGTCAATCAAGGCTGTAGTGGAATATTAAATAGTGGTTAATGCTATCTTCCTTCCAATTGCAAAATAACTCAAATGGTGTTTGTTAAAAAGTGGAAGAATAGAGATGTAACTTGATAAGAAAACCTCCAAAAATTCAGAAACCAGAGAGGCAGAGAATCACTATAGAAAACGTTTCAGATAATTGGGCGTTGTAATTGGCAAACTCACTGACATTTGAGTTCACGCTCAACCAGTGGCCTCTAAACAATTTTAAAATGTGATATGCAAGTTGATTTTACATTTCAGTTAGCCTTTTTTCTTATAATGCTAAAAAGGAAATCTTTATACATTCTATATCTCTCCTCACTTCAATAACAGAAGGAGCATCGAAGTTTAAATGCAGAAGACATATTCATAATAGAATGTTAAGCATTAACCACTAGTACCCTTGCTCCAGATTTCACCGTCATTCTGGCTAAACAGCTTTGGATCATCTTGAGGAGAAAGATGCATAAATATTTTACACACATACATATATTTGTATATGACTGTATTTGTCTTCTTATGCCAAAGGTATATTTGTCTTCTTATGCCAAAGGGCTTATTTGTTGAGATACTGAACTTAAGGACTGGAAGGTTGGCAGGTCAACACTTTGAGACCCAAGTGCTGCACGATGGAGTGAGCCCCCATCTCTTTCCTAGCTCCTGCCAACCTAGAAGTTTGAAATTGCAAGTAGATAAACAGATATCGCTTTGGTGGAAAAGATAACAGCTTTAGTGTCTAGTTATGCCTGCCATGGACCACAGAAACATCTGCAGATACAGACAGCACTGAGCACCAAACCCTATAGTTGGATATGGCTGGCTTTTGAGCAAGGGCAAACTTTTTAACTCACCTATTCTTGTGACATTTAAAAAAAAACAAAGAAGCTGATTGCGTCAACTAGTGGCTACTCTTAAAACAATCCAAAAGTAGATGGGAGTTTAGGGAGACGCAATGGTCCCAGATGGCCTTTAAAGGTAGCAAACCTCTCCATGCCCCCTGGAGGTCATGAAGCAAGTTTTTGAGCCATTTGTTTCAATTTATTTATTTATTTAATTTTGGGGGAGATGCTAGCGGAGATAAAGGATTTGATAGGAATGCCAACTCATTCTTCTTCTATTAGCATGTGCAAGAATATGAGCACACAGTTGTGTTGGATTCAATAAGAATTTCTGCATTTACAAATTGGACTTTTTATACAAATTTTACAAATTATATAACTAAACTATGAAAGTTGATGCCTACTTGAATTGACCATTAGTTTAATAAACTCGAGGCATTAGATGGCTTGCTAGCATATTTTTTTGATAAATCAGTGAGTTCCCTTATGCTTTGCTTCACAAAGGGAAAGGACTCTAATTTACACAGAGCCATTTTGTACAAGAGGCCTGATACAAGGGAGAGAGAGTTAATTCTCTTATTCTGTTGCAGAAAATAATTAACTTTCATTGACTTGTCTGAACTTTAGTAAGATTTCTACACAACCCATAATGCAAGCATTTTGCCAAGAGATTGTTTCATGGGATCATACCAATGCATCTTAATCTGCTTGTCTGGATGCTTCAAGAACTGAGTATAGCAAAACTGTTTTTTAAATGAAATAATTAATAGCTTACAAGAAGCCTCATCTGAAAGCAATTGTTCTCTATAAAGTAATCTCTTCTTAAATTCTACAGGATCAGTATTGTAACCGCATTCAATGCCACCATACTTTTTTCTTCTGGTTAATCCCTAGAGCAGGGGGTGACTAACAGCACAACAAGTATTAATCAGTGATCAGATTTATAAATAATTTGGTGCAGAGCTCTGGTGATCCAGCATTGGCTTAAACATCTCATAATTTCTTTCAAGGGGAAAATGATGGGAAGAGAGCAAATCTTTACAATGGTAAATTATATATATTATATATATATTGTTAATTAGGCATTAAGACACATTTATTACTCTAATACAGGGATTCCCAACCTTTTCAAGCAGGAGGCCAGGTCATGCTCTCTCAGTCAACTTGGAGGGCTGGATGGCCATTTTGCACTACCTGCATGATGTGGGGGGGTACCATTTTGTTCAAACAGCTTCAAAGGGGTGGCCATTTTGTTTCTTGAATGCCCTTGGAAGGGTGGGGCCCCACATAAAATGATGCCATGGGCAGGATCTAGCCCACAGCCCTTAGGTTGGGTACCCCTGCTCTAATATCTCTTTCTCCTCTCCAAATGCACAACTAAGACAAACCTAAGGCATCCCAAGAATTATATATATAATTCTTGGGTCTCCTTAGGTTTGTCTTAGTTGTGCACTTGGAGAAAAGAATGAGATTTTGGAGTAATTAATGTTTCTTTATGCCTAATTAACAATTAATAAGTTATAACAGCTTAAAAAGCTGGCATAGAACAAAAAATTTTCCCCATTTGTGTCTTAGATTGTAGAAAAGCAAAAGAGAAAGAGTAAAAAATAGGTGATAAATGTGAATAAGGCATAAATGGGATTGGGCAATAAAATAAAAGTTATGGTTTTGAGATAAAATAAGGAGAACAGCCAGCCAATGGTAAAAACCACAGCTGTTATAAAAGAAATTTGGAGTGCTCTGTATTCTAACCGTGGTGATAGGTTAATGAAGGAGAACATATGAGCAGTCTAAACTTTGCTAGATAAAGTTTTGGCTTCCAGCCACTTGTTAACAGTATTCTTGCAACAGTCATGCAGCAGTGGCCTCTGTTTCCTTAGCAGTGGATT
Source organism: Bradypodion pumilum (assembly GCA_035047305.1). NCBI lineage: Eukaryota > Metazoa > Chordata > Lepidosauria > Squamata > Chamaeleonidae > Bradypodion > Bradypodion pumilum. The sequence continues at coordinate 41,057,782 of JAWDJD010000004.1, forward strand.
CATTACCATCTTCCTAGCTAAAAAACATTTTAGCTGTGAATCAAAAGCACATCTCTGGAAAAAGTGGAAAAAAAATTCTGGTTGTAGCATACCTGTCAACTGCGGCTCCGGCAAATCCGGGACCTGCATGGACCGGGTTTGCTCAGGTCGCGTTGTACGCATGCGCGTGGAGGGCTACACTGCTTGTGTAGCCTTCTACACACGCGCCGTAGCCTTCTGCACATGCGTGGAAGGGAGCTATGGAAGTGTAGAGCCCTTCCTCGCATGTGTGCAACGCGACCTGCACAGATGGGCTGTGCAGTGCCTCCTTTCCCCTGCTGCCGAAATCCGGGGTTTTGGCAGCACGGAGCGGGAAAGGGCAAAAATCAACGCCGAAAACCAGGAAATCCCGGTCAATCTGTTAAGGTTAACAGGTGTGGGTTGTAGTCACTGACAATGTAAAAACAGTTTGTAGAGTTCTGTGTTGTGCAACATATATGCATATGCATGCTAAAAAACATCCTGGGGAATAGAAAAACCACTTAGTTTTATGATATTTAATTGCTCTCTCCCCATATTTTGGCCCATCAGAAAGAATTGTTACCCATGGTCTCCTCATGTCCTGTCTTGAAACCACAGGAGTCAAAGAAGACTTGAAGAATGCTTCTAGACAAGTGTACACTCAGCAACTACTGGGTCCTGGAACTGGCCTTTTTAGAAAGTGAGGTCACATTCATCTTCTCACTGCAGTCTCTCTATTGTATCTGTACTCTGCCGAAAGCCATGTATGTCTCTGCTAATTTGGTACTCAGTAGTAGTAGTAGTAGTAGTAGTAGTAATAGTAGTAGTAGTAGTAGTAGTAGTAGTAGTAGTAGTAGTTTTATCTTCAATAGAGACTGCCTCCTCATGTTTCTTTAGAAAAGGGGTTCCCAACCTTTTCAAGCCATGGTCATGCTATTTCAGTCAGCTTAGAGTGTCGGATGGCCATTTTGCCCTGCCTGCATAATGGGAGTGGCCATTTTGTCCCAACAGCTTCAAAGGAGTGGCCATTTTGTTTCTTGAATGCCCTTGGTGGGGGGCACATGAAATGGCATTGCAGGCTGGATACGGCCCACAGACCTTAGGTTGGGAACCCCTGCTTTAGAATATTTAATATTGGGGAGAAAATAACTAACCTAATAAAATAGAGGAAGTATACTGTTATATAGGAACAAATTAGTAAAATAAGAATACACAGAAAGAGCCTCCTCATAGATTGTGGTATTTTTGAACTACAATTGGGTGTACCCTGGTAACGGCAATCTTATGTTGCCGGCTAATCTTTCTCACACTAGGTCTGGTGAAAGGAACTGTAGAATGAATTCACCAAATGGTACCTTCATTTTGGCAATCCACATCTGGCCTAAGCACGGAAGAAGAAGAAGGAGCAAGATAGCAAATAAACCTCAAAAGATTCATACCATAGCACAATAGCTGGTGGTTACATCACCCCCCCCACCCACCCCCCATGATTTGGATGGGTTTATTTAAAAGTTATCTTGCTTTGTCCAGGATCCAGTGCTGGAGCCCACTGTTTCCACTATAATTGGTGATGATTCCCACAGTGTACCTCTCATACATCCTAAAAACATGCTCTAGAGAACTACGCAGCCTTCTGGAGTACATTTTGATACATCAAAGAGCTGTGACTGGAGAGGGGAATAAAGACAGTTCATATTCTTTGCACACACACACACGCACGCACGAATGCACGCACGAATGCACGCACGAATGCACGCACGAATGCACGCCCGCCCGCACGCCCGCATATATATATATATATATATATATATATATATATATATATATATATATATATATATATATATATATATATATATATATATATATATATATATATATATATATATATATATATATATATATATATATATATATATATATATATATATATATATATATAATTAAGACATAAAGTAAAAAAAAACAGATCCATACATATATTCGGTATAAACAAAATGATTATACATCCACACCTTGTAGTATAATATTATATATTATAGAGAGTCCATACTCTGCTGCCACTTGTTAGAAAGAATATCATTGTATCTTGTGCCCTATGTCTTTGACTTTACTTTATACTTCTATTTCAAAATGTTGTATCATAGCTTTAGATCAAATTATCCTCAAGGTGGTATACAACAGAATGAGGTAAGACTATGAATTTAATGGACAGTTTGCAATTTGTAAAACATGGGGCCTTTTGCACTTTTGGTAGACACCATATTGGAGGCCAGCATTACCAGTCAATATGCATTGACCACAATTGGACAATATGCACAAAGAAGTAGCAGCATAAGAAGTGTGGGAGTAATGGTTTATATATTCCTTAAAGTCATTAGGAGACTTGCAAATTTTAGGAGTAGCATGCAAGATACGGTGTTAGTGTTGTCCATTTGTAAGTGTGCAGGCACACACATGCACATGCACATGCACATGCACGCCAGTCCAATTAATTAACTGAGTGACATAACCTGCAGTCTGTGAAAATATATGCTATAAAATCTCAGTTGATTTCTAAGGAAACTCAGAAACTGAAATCCTTTGTTCTTTAAGTTAATTATGAATGCTAAAAACCATTGAAAGCACACTTATGCTGGCTTACTTACTTGGTTAAAATAGTTAGAGAATACTGGATATTTGCCTAATTGGACAATGATGGCTATCATTTGTTTCCCTAATGACAGCTAGAGGCCACTGTTCTGTCTTTCTAACATTAAGTTGTTTCTGCAGCTAACTGCAGGGCAAGGATGCTATTTTGTTGACTGTAAATAGAAGGCTGCGTAACTTGCCTAGCTGACTCCTCATCCCACAACATTCCACTATAGGAAAATAGGGCTGATTTAATATTACAGTTTAGTCTGAAACAAACAAATAGCCCTATGTTGTTTTGTTTTCCAAATATTTGCTGAATCAAAAGTATGCCCTTACTACATTGCATTATTTTATTCAAGCAGGAAACAAAGGAACACAACCCCTCAGTTCCTTTGTTAGTTCCAGCCATTAAACCAGTTTTATTAGCTTTCCTACATATCTCTGTCTTTGTCTCTGTCTGTCTGAATGACCTTCTGTGAAACAGATACTCGTAAGCAGTCAAGGTTGGCTTTGACCTTAGGAAACGGCAGTTGCCTCAATATGCAGACAACCTTGAACAGTGAATTTATGATTTCCCCAATTATTCTGCCATTCAGAGAATTACCATGGCATGGTGCAGTTCTGCAGAACTGACTATTTTTCATCTGCTATGCTGTCAGGATCTCTCGGCTGAGCATGGTGGGTACAGGGAAGTTGTTTGCACTAGGCATTGAGAAATTCTTTGTCACTAGATGATTTCCCTGGGAAGCTCACAAAGAACACCTGGCTCTGAAAACTCCTTGTTTGTGATATTATTCAGTCTTCTGATATTCACTTTGTGGCAGGTCCGCAATATCTGGGTTTCTTTTCTATGTAAAATTAAAATCAACTCCTGTAATATTAGAATTTTGCCCAACTTTTCCCTTATACAGAGAAAATATTAATTTTTTTGGCAGTGAGCATTTGAATCAACTTGATTACTATTTAGGAAAAAATTATTGGACCTTATAGTGTGAAATCAAATAAAAAGGATATTTTTTCACAGTAATGATGAATATGGGAAGCTTGACATTGTGTACCTATGGTAGCCTCTCTACTCCAATTGCCATCAGCCAATGCATTTCAAAAGCATTTTATAGAATAAAGTATTGCATATTTCTGTTTTCCATTTTATCTTTTCACTAGTTTTTAATATGTTGATTTTATGGATCTAGTGTGGAATATTTATTTATTGTATGATGATTGTATACATCAGGGCCTCTCAACCTATGGCCCGTGGGCTAGCCCTGGCCCATGGCACAATTTCATGTGACCCGCATCACTGATGCCACTGCCCCCAGAAGCAGAAGTGAAAGTATTATTTATTTATTTAAATTTCTATACCACTTTTCTCATCCCAATGGGAGACTCAAAGCGGTTTAAAACATTCATAGTAACCAATAACAAGATACAATGCAAGTAAAGAGGAATAATACAAATAAGTTACAATTACAATAAAAATCTCCACAATTACAAATAAATTACAATTACAATAGAAATCTCCACAATATGGCAAATTCTCTAATAAAGGGTACAACAGATACAAAACACAATATAAGCAAAATAAAGCATAGCTACAATACAACCAAACAGACAACACCACCTCACACACACACTCATTCCTACCCCCAGCAGATGCGAATATATCAACAAAGGTTCTACTGCCTCAATGGCCTTTTAAAGTCCTGGCCGGAGGCGGCGGTGGAAGGCGGGTCCCGAGGTGCAGCAGCGGCAATGGTCAGCATCTTTGCTGCGGGCCTCCCCACCCATCAGAACAGATGGGCGAGGGTGAATGCCTGCATCCTCAATGGCCTTTTAAAGTCCTGGCCGGAGGCGGCGACGGTGGAAGTATTTACAACAGCTATAAATGCATCCCACAGATACATTTTAATGCACTGTTTATGGCATGGGGAACCACCAATCTGGCCTACTTAGCTGTCTGAGGGTGCATGGTCCAGCCCATGGCTTGAAAAGGTTGAGAACTCCTGGACTACATTAATGTTAATATATACAGATAGCACATTTGTCCATCTCAAGTTCCTAGTTAGAGCTCCACATCCAGGTTTGAAAGCCATTGAAGGGCTTCATCTGTGGCGCTATCCAAGTCCTTCAATGTGCCTCCAAACATATGTAAATCACACCTAAATATAATATGCTCCACGGTTTAGTCATCTTCTTCACAGTCACATTGCAGAGAGGACTTCCAGTCCCATGTGAACAGAGTGGCTTCACACCTACCACAGCCAGTCTTCACTCTGTTCAGCATCCTCCACTTCCATCTTGGAAGGGAAAATACAACTTGATTGGCAGGGATTGTTGATAATATTATGATGGGGAATCAGAAATAGATGTTTCCAGAGTTCCATCTAGGCATCTGAGATACTGAAATGGTTATTCTGTAGGTGGATTGCAGTGCACCAAGCAGGGTGTCCAGTGTGGATGAAGATGATTCTCTGGTAGCAGGGTGTGTGTTGACATGAATGTAGCTTCATTCATTTGTTTATTTCTTATGGGTGTACAGATCCTAATAAAGCTTAGGCAGATGAAAGATAGCTGCATTACATTTGCAGTGGCAGAAGGGCCAGACATCTCCAGAAAGGGCTGGGAAAGACTCCTGCCTAGGGATGTAAATCCTCATTTATATCATCTTCTTAGAGGAGGAGGATGAATTGCAAAATTACTATCTTCTTTACCATGTAAATGTCTGCAGGAGGGTGAAGTATTTTCTGGCACTATTCAGATGAGGGTGAGAGCTATTTTTATCCAAACTAAAACAATTGTTCAAATAGGAATAACCCAGAGCAAAACTGATGATGTTTATCACTGTAGTGGCTCAAGTGGCTAAGACGCTGACTGGGAGGCAGCAGGTCAGCAGTTTGATTCCCAAGTACTGCAGGACAGAATGAGCTCCCATCTTTATCCCAGCTCCTGCCAACCTAGCAGTTCGAAAGCAAGAAATTGCAAGTAGATAAATAGGGACCACTTCACTGGGAAGGTAACAGCATTCTGTGCACTCCGGTGTCTAGTCATGCCTACCACATGACCATGGAAACGTCTGCAGAAGCAGACAGCACTGGCTCTTCGGCTTTCAAACAGAGATGAGCACTGACCCCTAGAGTCGGATACGACTGGCTTTCGAGCAAGGGAAACCTTTACCTTTACTTTTACTAACATTAACATTTAAGGATCAGTAGCATGGTAGGGGTGTTTCTGTTTGTTTGCTAAACTAGAAGTCAGATCATCTGTGCTTGCTCTCTGTGTTTGTGTGACTGCATCTGTGTGTGTTTCTGCATCTCTGTGTGTACATATACTGTTTCTAAAAGAGGGAGAATATTGGTTTTGTGCAGACACAATTTTCACACATTATAGCACAATCAATTTAGTACACTTTGTTCTTCACCCGGAAGTGCAAGATCTCACGTGGTTTGAAAATTCTTCACTAGATGTCATATTTAATTGAGGAATCTTAAATCAGTGAGAATGAAAAATCCAGTAAACATTGTTTACATTCTGATTCTTACCTGAGGCCATAGACTACTGCTGCCAGTCAGTGTTAGAAATACACTGGATGAATGGTCGAGTTCAGGGATGGGCAAACTGTGGCTTTAAAGTCAAATGTGGCCTTCTAGGTCCTTCGGCCTTTTGACTGAATTCAGATTTTACGTTTTTCTTTTTCTTTTAGTAACTTTAAAATTAACAAATATTTTTCATGTTTTTGAAATTTTGATTTTTACAAAATAAAGTACATTTTTAAGTACTTTATTTGTCGGCATATAGGATGCATCGGAGTGTAAGACGCACCCTGTTATTACCAAAATAGCCCACTGTAGGGCACAATATACAAGACGCACTCCATTTCTAGTGTTTTTTAGGTGGGGGGGGTCTTAAATGCCAGCAAATACGGTATATCTAATTGAAGTTTCTTGAATGTGGCCTTATTTGATTACAGCTAAATTAATGCGGCCTTCCAATGTGGTCTTATTTGATTGTGGCTAAATTAATGCAGTCTTCTGAAATGAAAAGGTTCCCCACCCCTGATCTAGTTCAATGTAAGATAGTTTCCTAAAGAGTGATTATTTCAATTCAGAAAATGAAAAGCTGCTTTAAAAGAATTTGAGATTGTGTTACTAAATGAGTAATTATAATGAAATATGACCTAATTTTATGCCCAATTAAAACAGAACTTTGCATGGGCTGCTCCTGTTCAGGATTCCAGCCAGTCAGTAACTCGTGCTTTCTACCCAGATTTTCTGTTTCATTTCTTCTCCTTAGATTTCACATCAATCAGCATTCAGTTACTCACTCATTAGACTTTTTTTTTTAATCTCTCATTCTGCCCAGCTTCTGGCTGTTTAAATGATGAAAAGCTGTGGATCATTTTTGAAGAAACGAATGTGCTACAACATCTAAAACACAGGAGCAGAAACTATCATTAGGGCATAAAACCAAAAAATAGTATGGCTTCTCATTGTCAAAAATTTCACACAAGGGTGTACAGTATTTTATCTCCCTATCTGTTCAATTGATATCCCAAATGTATCCTATAAAAAGCTGGATTGGATTGAAATGATGGAGGAGTGGAAATTGATTAAAGAAACATAAATCATTTAAGGTACTCAGATGACACCATATGATTTGCTATAAAATATTCAACTTTTAAAAAGACAGAGAGCTTAATCTCCCCCTTGTTTCAGGTTCAGAGGTTCTCTAGGGCTCTCTGTTTACCTTGGGTCAGTCTTTGGGAATCCTGGGATGGAGAAGCAAGCTTTTACTAGTCAAATATGACTGCCAGATCACCACTAGATTAATTGGATCAACCGAGACCATCCCTTGCAGAGGTTCAAGATTTGCATTTTCCCTGTTTCTTTCTGACTAATGTTTGAATCTGGGGGTGATATGGTGGCTGTTCAATTCATCCACTATAGTCTCAGTGAACGTTTTGCTGTCATTCTGTTTTTCCTAACCTGTTAATACATGAAATAAGTCCCTGGAGCCATCTTGATGACAACAGCTGTTACTTTCAATTTTTTATCAGGCCTTTGATAATTAAAATTCAAGGATCTATGGTTATTTAAATTCTATACAATTGAAATAACAGATGTTTTGATCTTCGTTGGAGTCAGATGGAAGGAGGAGCAAAATAACAAGTGAGATAACACTGTAAGGACTAAAAAGAAAAAATTCTTTATCACAAGTTCTCTGCATCAGTGGTTTCCTACTTTTTTGGCCATGCTTCACCTAAGCATCTCTAAAATCCTAATCCCCCCCAAACATTGTGATATATGCCATATTTGCTCACATATAAGACACATTGGAGTATAAGACACACCTCGTTATTACAAAAAATAGCCCACTATAGGCCACTGTATACAGTACAAGATGCATTCCACTTTTCCAGTTTATTTTTTGGGTGTGTGTGTGTGTGGGTCTTATATGCCAGCAATTATGGTAATTCTTATTATTAAAAAGTGAACTCCTATTCACATGGAGGAAGAAGCCTAAAAGGCCATTCACTGTTAATAACTCATTCTTGAACTCCCCCACCCAAAAAAAAATCTAATTGCCCCCCTGTGGGGCATGTGCCCCATGTTGGGAACCACTGCTTTACATCCTCAACTGCAAAAATATCTGTGAGAACAATGCTACCCAGCAGAAGGTTTTGCATATTCCTTTTGGAGTTTTCTGATCATTACTAATAGGGAGACCTGACTGTGTCACATCATCCTGAGTCTATGTTCCACAGCTAACAATTTTTGTAATTGTACTGTTTTCTAAATAAAGGGTTTGTGACTTATTAAGGAATTGAAGAATTTCCTTTTTAACTTTAAATGTTTCCCAACCTATGTATTATATCTTTAGTATGTTGTTGTTGTTCAGTCGCACAGTCGATTCCGACCCTTTGCGACCCTATGGACCATTGATCTCCAGGTACCCCTGTCCTCCACCATCCTCCTTAGCCCACTCAGCTCGGTGCCCGCTGCGTCCACAATGCCATCCAGTCATCTCATCCTTGGCCATCCCCTTTTTCTTTTGCCCTCCACCTTTCCCAGCATCAAGGCTTTCTCAAGTGAATCCTCTCTTCTCATTTGGTGTCCAAAGTACTTCAGCTTCATCTTTACTATTTGACCTTCTAAGGAGCAGTCAGGACTGATTTCTTTCAAGATTGACTTATTTGTTCTCCTCGCTGTCCAGGGTACTCTCAAAACTCTCCTCCAACACCACATCTCAAAGGCGTCTATTCTTCTGCGCTCAGCCTTCCTAATGATCCAGCTCTCACATCCATACATACCATTGCTTTGACTATACAGATTTTTGTTTGCAAGAGAATGTCTCTACTTTTCACTATGTTCCCCAGGTTTCTCATGGCTTGTCTCCCTAGAATCAGCCGCCTCTTTATTTCATGGCTGCAGTCACCATCTGCAGTGATCCTAGATCCCAAGAAAGTAAAATCCGTCACTGCTTCTACTTCCCCATCTATTTTCCAGGTGCTGATAGGGCCTGTTGCCATTATCTTGGTTTTCTTGATGTTAAGTCTCAGGCCAGCTTTTGCACTCTCTTCTTTCAACCTAATCAGTAGCTTCTTTAAATCTTCCTCACTTTCTGCCATTAGGGTGGTATCGTCTGCATATCTCAAATTGTTGATGTTTCTCCCAGCAATTTTTATCCCATATTGTGATTCCTCCATCTCTGCATTGTGCATTATGTGCTCTGTGTATAAGTTGAAAAGGTAGGGTGATAAAATGCAGCCTTGTCTTACTCCTTTTCCTATTCCAAACCATTCTGTCATTCAGTGTTCTGTCCTAACTGTTGCTTTTTGACTCTTGTACAGATTTCTCATGAGGCATATGAGTTGTTCTGGTATTCCCATTTCTTTAAGTACTTGCCACATTTTATTGTGGTCCATGCAGTCAAAGCAGAGGTATACTTGTTTCTGATATTCTTTTGTTTTTTCCATGATCCACCGTATATTAGCAATGTGGTCTCTAGTCCCCCTGCCTCTTCTGAAACCTGCCTGCACCTCTGGCAATTCTCTCTCCACGTGCTGCTGAAGTCTATCCTGTATTATCTTGAGCATCACCTTGCTAGCGTGTGGGATGAGCACAATTGTTCGATAATTTGAACACTCTTTGGCACTACCATTCTTTGGGATTGGAACCTATACTGATCTTTTCCAATCCTGTGGCCACTGTTTTGATTTCCAGATCTGCTGGCATATTAAATGCAGTAATTTGATTCCGTCATCTTTTAGAGCTTTGAAAAATTCAACTAGGATACTGTCATCTCCACTAGCTTTGTTGTTTGCAGTGCTTTTTAGGGCCTTTCTGACTTCACTCTCTAGGATGTCTGGCTCAAGTTCAATGTTCTCATCATTGTGATTATCAGTGGTGTTGAGGTCCTTTTTGTAAAGTTCCTCTGTGTATTCTTTCCATCTTTTCTTAATCTCTTCTGCATCAGCTAACTCCTTGCCGTCTTTGTCCCTTATCATGGCCATTTTTGCTTTGAATGTTCCCTTGATTTCCCCAATTTTTTTGAAAAGATCTCTAGTCCGGCCTCTTGTGTTGCTTTCCTCTATTTCTTTGCACTGTTCATTTAAATAGATTTCCTTGTCTTTCCTTGCTTTTCTTTGAAATTCTGTGTTCAAGTGACTGTATTTTTTCTTTTCTCCTTTGCCTTTTGCATTCCTTCTTTCCTCTGCTATTTTAAGAGTCTCATCAGACAACCACTTTGCTTTCTTATGATTCTTTTCTTTTGGTATGGTTTTCTGTCCATAATTCTTCTGGCACTCTGTCTATCAATTCCAAACCATTAAATCTGTTCCTCACCTCCACCGTGTATTCCTTAGGGATGTTGACTAGGTCATATCTATCTGGCCTGATTCTTTTCCCTATTTTCTTTAGTCTAAGTCTGAATTTTGCTATTAGTAGGTTGTGATCTGAGCCACAGTCTGCTCCAGGTCTTGTTTTTGCTGACTGTATGGAGGTTCTCCATCTTTGGCTGCAGAGTATGTAATCAATCTGGTTTCGATGTTGGCCATCTGGTGATGTCCATGTGTAAAGTCGCCTCTTGTGTTGCTGGAAGAGGGTGTTTGCTATGACCAGTGTGTTATCTTGACAGAACTCTATCAATCTTAGCCCTGCTTCATTCTGTGTTCCAAGACCAAACTTGCCTGTTATTCCATCTACTTTTTGATTTCCTACTTTGGCATTCCAATCTCCCAAGATAATGTGGACAACATTTCTTGGTGTCTGTTCTATGAGGTCTTGTAGGTCGTCATAGAACTGGTCCACTGTGGCTTCATCTGCGCCCGTGGTTGGTGCGTATATTTGGATCACAGTGATATTAAAAGGTTTGCCTTGTATTCTGACTGACATCATTCTATCATTTTTGAGATTGTATCCCAATTGTATCCTAAAGATTGTATCTTTAGTAAATGAAACTAAATATCCAGAAGAGATTTCTCTTTCTTGATATTTATTTAGCAAGCAAAGCATACCATTTCGATAGGTTATATGATGGGAGTGCATGTATGTATGGTTAAAAAAAATCTAAAACTCCATTACAAAACTTCATGCTCTCATAGATCAGGGGTCAGCAAACATAGCTCTCCAGATGTTCTTGGACTTCAATTCCCAGAACCCCTGATCAGCAGATTTGGGAGTCTGATAATTGAAGTCCAAGAACACCTGGAGAGCCAAGTTTGCTAATCACTGTCATAGATGTTCATGAAAAAAGCGGAATAGGTCTTCAGAACCTATTAAAGTATTAAACTAAAGTTTTTAGTTACAAAGTATTCTAAACTCAGGTTTAGAAGTAAGTTCTTTTGGATTTGAGTGATAATAAGCACATCAGTGAGGAAAGCTTACAAAACTTTAAGAGACACTGAAGCAGAAAAGACCAGTGTAGAAAAATCAAACAGAATGAATGATCCAAAGATGATACAGTAGCAGCGACAGAAAAGTGTTGCTAAACTCTAATTCCCAACAGAATGTCCTGATGAAGAGAGTTACAACCCAATTGCATCTCCAGGATGAAAAGGAAATCAATGTTTCTATATAAGTCTACTTTTTACATTATCTTCAGTAAATGAATTGTTGCAATGGATTCCTAGAAAGAAGGAAAAACTTGGAATATTGGAATAAGGTGAAAAATTGTCAAATAATTCAGCAAATAATAGCATTAATGCAGCAAAGTACAAGATAAAATAGAGAGAGATGACTTCAGTTATTTCTGCTTTCCAGGAACCACTGGAGAATAGGAATGAGAGGGAGGCAGGCAACATTAAAAGAACTTTGCCTCTGCTGCTTCTGAGGCCACCGGACGCTTGCCTCATTCTGGAGGGAGTGGTAGCATCTGCACCATCTCCTCACAGCAACAAGGGTACCTGTTTGTGCTCACTAACACCTGACGTTGGGGCACAGAGAGCAGAGCTTTTTTCCCAGTCTTTTTAGAGCGTGGAACTTTGGGCTCTGTGGGAACCGTAAGGACACAATCTTTATGGGATTGTGATAATTGTTCTGATTTTTTTGATTATTTGTATATTGAATTTTGTAATGCATATTGATTCTGTGCTGTGCTACTTTGTTAGTTGGAATTTTTGTGGTATATTTTAGGACGCTGTTGTTTATAGACTAGTCTTTTTGCATTGATTGTATATTTAATTCTGCAGTTGTTGATTTGTAATTGTATACTATTTTGTTTTGTGTGTTTATATTGTTTTCTCTTGTTATATTGTATTTAATTTACTTGTTGTAAGCTGCCCTGAGTTGGCCCTGGCTAAGTAGGGCGGGATATGAATCGAATAAATGAATGAATGAATGAATGAATGACTGTTCCAAGAAGTTGTACAGCACTAACCCAAGAATGGTCTGTATTTGGTAAATTATCACTGCAGTCTAGTATTCTTATAGTTAAAGTGACCCAGTAAAGTTGCCAATGAAATTTCATATTTATTTATTTATTTATTTATTTATAGTAGCATTTCTATACCGCTTTTTTCACTCGGAAGCGACTCAAAGCGGTTTACAGAGTCAACATAAATAACAAGAGCATATCAATAAATAGCCAGACATCATACAGAAACACAATACAAAAATAAGTACAATTCAGCATATCACAAAAATTCTAATACAGTTCAACATCATAATATCAATAATATCAATTACAGTGCAGCCCAGGTGCTCTGACTTCCCCGCGGCCAATGCCGGAACAAGGAAGGAGCTCAAAAAGAGGTGGTGGCAGCGGGAGTTCATATACCCGCAGCATTGCAAGCCCAGGAATTTTGACTTCCCCACGGCCAATGCCAGACTGGGGAAGCCACACTGATCACCCCACAGTTAGAGCCAGTCTCTCCAGGACGAGCCACAGCTGGGCTCCCAACTCCCATGGCTGACTGTGCCGATGGGACTAGTCTGGGTGGTGTACTTGGGCCCATGGGCTCCTTTTACCTTCCCCGCCAGTGGAGGGGCAGGGAGGCGCAGCTCATGGCATTGGCATCTTCGAGCCCGATGGGGCTCCTTTTATCTTCCCCGCTGGTGAAGGGGGCGGGGAGGCGCAGTATAAAGTGAAGGCTTAAGTATCTTTGAATAAGAAACACTTTAAGGATTTTAAAGAGAAGCCAAGTTATTTCAATAAGACTAAAGATATTTCTCAGGAAGTTCTGCATATTCTTAGTGACCAGATGCACAGGAAAAAGGAATAGAAATTAATGTTATCTTTTTTCACACTTTTATTTTTTGCTTATTCATTTAGATTTATAGATCACCTGTCCTCAGTTTAAAGAGGATAATAGCAGTACCTCCCTTACAAAGAGGAGAAACTATTCAAATTCATTTCACTGACTTCAACATTAATCTTTAAAAAACATATTTTAGCCTGAGGCCTGAAGCTTTTCGAAAGCACACCGAATGCATGCAATTTTAAAATTATAATGTGTGTGTTGATGAATGCAGTTTAGAGGCAGCACCAATATAAGGTTCTTGGCTCTTTGCTACATCATTTGGAATTAAACATGAAAAACTGTACATGATGGGCCTGAAAGAACTAACTACACACAGTACTTGGGTTATGAAAGTGTTTTTAAGTTTGAGAATTATTCTATGCATGGAAAATCCATAGAAACTGGATTTTGAGAAGTTGTGACTATGCAGAAAGCCAAATCCTTTCTGAGCCTATTATCTTTTGCTCTCCTGCCAACCTAGCAGTTCAAAAGAAAGAAACAGAAAGTAGATAAATAGGGACCACTTTGGTGGGAGAAGATCTTGGAGACATGAAAGGAGCCTCATTTGGGCTGTGTCCCCTGAGTCGAGTTCCTCCAGCCAAAATCTTTTCAACCCAGAAAGCACCTTTGTGTGCTTCTGACATGATTTTTTTTTAAATTCATTTATGGGGCCCTTTGGTCAAGCACAGCAAATCTTTTGCATTTTTAGGATCCAAGTACCATTTAGCAGTAAGGTGCCCCCATCACCTAAGGGACACCTTTGCTCTGCATTAGCTAACTCCTTCTATCAGGGCCACTCTAGGACAATTCGTTGTCCAAAGAGTGAGCAACAAATGGTTTTCCAAGTCAAGATGAAGAGCATGAAGGCAGGTAGAGTTGTTTTGTTGCCTGAGATGGAAAACTTTATATGCCATTTCCTGTCCCTCAAAACATAGTCATAATCAACCAAATGCTTAACAAATTGCCATCCTTTTATATATCTCCAAATCAATTGATTGAGGCAAGTCAGCCTCAAGGCCCCCTTTGCAGGGATATCGTTATACACTATTTTTCATATTTCTGAATGCTTATAACTCTTATAAATAATTCTGTTCACAACAAAGGAATAAGATTAGAAATATGATGGTATATTGTTTGTATCTCTTTATTTTAGGTGAAGAATTCCAATTTTTCTTTCAAGACTATCCCAAAGCAGCATGTAAAGTCTGTATGGGTAAAGTTAATGGTTGCCCTTTGCTCAAAAGCCAGTTGAATCTGACTCTAGGGTCCGGTGTTCATCTCCATTTATAGCCAAATAGCCAGTGTTGTCTGCATTTGCAGACATTTCCATGGACATGTGGCAGGCATGATTAAAAACCTGAGTGCACAGAACACAGTTTACCTTCCAACTGAAGTGGCACCTATTTATATATTTGCAATTTCTTGCTTTCAAACTGCTAGGTTGGCAGGAGAGAGTACTGCACAATGGAGAGAGACAGGAGCTCACTCCATTGTGCAGTACTCAGGGCTCGAACTGCTGACCTGCCGACCTTCCACTAAGCCACCATAGTCCTCTAAAGTCAGTATAAAGGTAAAGGTTTCCCTGCTCGAAAACCAGTTGTATCCGACTCTAGGAGTCAGTGCTCATCTCTGTTTCAAAGCCAAAGAGCCAGTGCTGTCTGCTTCTGCAGATGTTTCCATGGTGGCAGGCATGACTAGACACTGGAGCACACAGAACACTGTTTACCTTCCCACCAAAGTGTTCCCTATTTATCTATTTACAATTTCTTGCTTTCAAACAGCTAGGATGGCAGGAGCTGGGACAAAGATGGGAGCTCATTCCATCCTGCAGTACTCGAGAATCGAACTGTGGACCTTCCACCTTCCAGTCAGCATCTCAGCCACTTGAGCCACTGCAGTACCTATGCACAATTATACTGTATTGTTAATAGCCATGAAGATGTCCTCTTAGGATAGAAAGAGAAACCATTTTGTTACCTAGATATGTCTTGAATACTAAATTGCTCTTTAGACATCTTGAACACTGACATTTTTTATTTGGCAAAACCATTTATTGGCATTGCAGCCCATAAACAATGATAAAACATTGCAACATACCATTATTCATATATAAATCTGGTGACACAAATTCATGCCTTTTAAGCTTTACAAAAAGTAATCCATGGACAGTAGTTTTCAAGGCCTGTTTTTCTTCCCAACCCATAATACCCCACTCCACCTCATGTTTAAACAATCCATATGGAACATGGCAGGTGGGGTAAACAAGAAAATATCATCTGAACAGTTTGATGCCCTGATGAATGGAATGACCAAATCAGGGTATATAAGCCCAGCTATACAAACCTAATAGTAGGTGAGGTGAGCTAAACAGCTTCTGAAAACATCTGAATCAAGTGGAGTGGGAAAAAGAGATTTATTCTTGCAAATTTTATTCTCCCTATATTTGGAACATCTGAACAGACCTATAGTGATAATAACATGTTTGCAAATAAATGAAAGTTACCTTGTTGAAAGTTGTATTCCAGTTGTTGTTGGACTGTTGTTTCCTAGTGTGACATTGCCAAGTGAAAAAGAAATCAGGCCAGCATTAGACCTCATATATTATTCCTCTTGTTATAACTCAGTTAAAAAGATGCTTGAGCAAGCAATTTCTGCAGAAAATAGCTTTGTTGAGCAGTGGTCAAATCTTCAGAGTGTTACATCTTGACTGCATCTATTCAGTTAGTGCCTTGGGCTCTGCTTCAATAGAAAAATAAATGACTATGACAATAGAAAGTAGGCTTTAGGACCTCATTATTTTCAGGGCAATCCATTGGAGCTCCATTCTTTACTTAGTGTAGGATTTTTCTGTCTGAAAGTTAGCCCTTTTCATAACCATCATGGAATAAATAGTGCTGGCCAGTAGCACACAAAATAGAGAAGTTTAAATGGAGCAGAAGCTAGGCCAAAACTGTTGCCAACTTTTGATATACTGTATTAAATAGGGTCAGTGCTACTTGATGCTTTTGAATGCTGCTTCTAAAATTTATAATTTTACTGCCAAATTATAGGGGAACTTTGGTATGACACATATTTTGAGGAAATGTCAGTTTACTCTTTCTCTCTCCCTTGATTACACTTCATAGTTCTATTCATTTCCTGCAATTAATCACAATGTCTGTTGTTCAACCCTGGATTCCAGGTATTACTGAATAGCTATATATCTGTTATGGGACGTAAGCGCTTCACACCCTAACAGGTTGCAAGGCATATTGTGTCTTTGATGCCTTTAAGACCCTACTGCACACAGATGCTGGGACTTTTCCCTGATGTGCTCCATGGGCCAGTGTATTTAGGTCAGAGCAGGAGTGCAGACTTCCAGCTACAATGCTTAACTTCCTCTGCTGACAGTCTGGACGAAGATTTCTGCATCTTCCAGAACCTGGTACGAGGACTGAATCTTTGCACTGATCCTGATGATGGCTTTTGCCTGATATGCCATCTGTGCTTGCTGGACAAAGAAGGACTACTTGGAGTAAGCCTCCACCAGGAGGACAGAAGCTGTAGAACTCTTTGGCTTTGTCTGTAATTACAGCCTACATTTACCCTGCTGGACTGGACTGCTACTGAATGGTATGGACTTGTATATAGCACAACTGAACTGTCTCAGTGTGGTGAACTGAACAGCCCAAGATAACATATCTGTTTTGTGTTACACTTGTTGCACTGTATATACTTGCACCTTTTTACTTCCTGAGTAAACCTACCTTGAGTTTTCTTCTGCACCAAGCTCTGTCTGCCTGTTTTCCCCCAAAAGAGACCACCTTGCCAGGTGCGAACCTCTTGCTGGCCACTGCATGCCACTCTGCTAACTGTTTACATCAACAATAGCCAATCCACCCAGTGAGACCCCTGAAGTCTTGACATGCTGTTTGTCTGAAAATGTGGATCAAATGTTCAAGAACAAAAGTGTACGTCTGCTTTGCAAATTCTGAGGCATAATCATAGTGGGAAGAGAGCCCTCAATGTAGGCAGGAATTTGCAGGTGGAGATCATTTGCTGAAGGCATTCTCTAGCAAGTGTAACATTCTAGAATGGAAAAGAAACTGGGTTAGCATTCCACTTTGTGTATTAGACATCTCTTCCTGCATTGATGTGTTGTTAAGTCATCTCCATCCTATGGTGGCCTTATGAATGAGGGATCTCCAAAATGTCTTCTCCTCAACAACCCTGTTCAGCTCTGAAAACACAAGCCTCATGGAGTCTATCCATCTTTCTCTTTTCCTGCTGCCTTCCACCTTTCTCAGGTTATTGTCATTTCCAGAGAATCTTGCCTTCTCATGATGTGATCTAAGTAGAGCAACGTAAGTTTCATCATTTTCCCCTCAAGGGATAATTCAAGCTTGATTTGCTCTAAGATCTCTTTGCTTGTCTTTCTGGCAGTCCAGGATATTCAAAAGGTGCCAGATTACAAATGAATCACTTCCCCCTGTCTGTTTTCTTTACTGTCCAGCTTTCACATCCATATGTGGTGATAAACCCAGTAAAAATGCTTGAGTAATCAATTTGCTTTGTTGCCCACTCTGCAATCTGCTCAGCCATTTTATCCCAGCTGAGACTCACAGTTCATGTTTGTGAAACAATGAGAAGCCAGCTGAAAACTGCTTTTATATAATTTTCAACTTCCATAGTACTCTTCTGCCAACACAATATTTCTATGAGCCATTGTGTTGGCTCCCTGAAGATAAGTACTGTGGATATATACTATTTTATAAGTACAGTGGTACCTTGGATAAAGTCCGATTCAGATAAAGTTGCGGTTTTCATGCACATGTGATGTATCACATAAAGTCCAAAACCGCTAAAAAATGGACGTTATCTGAGGTATTTGGTATAGGATCCTCAGATAATGTCCGTTTTTGGACATTATCCAATGCATTGCCCATTTGATTCGGATGAAGTCCAAAATCGGATAAAGTCCAAACTTGTGGAATGGAGTTTGGACATAATCCGAGTTTCTACTGTATGAGCCTTATGTTCTGGTACCTTTGTCTTCACAAAATGCTACCTCTATAATTAACTTTAGAATGCCTTTTAAAAAATCAGTTTCCAGCATTAGTATTCTTCAAGGTTTGCCTTCCACTCTTTAGAAATGAAATCAATGGGTGTCACTAGTGTACATCTCTAAACATTTAGGTACTAAGCAGCATACACATGCCCATTGAGCAGTGTTGTGAATAGTTAGCATCATATCATAGGACTGTAGTGATGTTGAGGTCTTCCTTAAGTGAAAAATCAAGCATTCTCTTGTCTTTGATTACATCCTTTGATATGGTAATGCAGGATAAACAAACACAGCATATAGCACATGGAATATAATATTTAGCAATGAATAGCAGGATGAAAAGCATCAAAGATCAGTTCTATTCTCTATGCAAAACTCATAATCACTTAACATGAATTAGTTGTCTCATGACAATCTTCACACATCAATTTACCTTTTTAAGAGGTGATTTGTCATCGCTTTCTTGGTGTGTGGTGGATTTTTATTTTGCAAATACTCAGAAGAACTTGAGACAGTATTCACTACTACTACTACTACTACTACTACTACTACTACTACTACTACTACTACTACTACCCATTTCGTACTTGGTCTTTCTCTTTTCCTGCTGCCTTCCACCTTTCTCAGCTTATTGTCATTTCCAGAGAATCTTGCCTTCTCATGATGTGATCTAAGTAGAGCAATGTACTACTACTACTACTACTACTACTACAATTGTCCACAACTTGATATCCTGATGCTAAGAGTATTTCTCCTTGCTCCTTTATTATGTATTGGATGGGAGATGAACATCATGACTCCAACCCACCCTTATATCCTTTAGTAATTAAGGATGCAATTATATATCTACTTACCTTGAATTTTTGAACTCAGTGGAACCTGCTTTTGAGCACATATATACAGAAGTGTGCTCTAATTGACTTTAATCACCTCTTCATTCATTAAGGTGTAATTTAGAAAGTGAGGGAACATCCCCTGCTTTTAACCACCTGGATTATCTGCAAAATGATTGCTAAAGGTGCATCAGTAAATATCAAGCATGAGAAAGGCAACTGCATTGAGTAGGCTGACTAACTTTGATGGCACATCTCAATGAAAAATGTTAGTAAAGATAAAGGCTGTTCTTGCTCAAAAGCCAGTTGTATCCAACTCTAGGGTTCAGTGCTCATCTCTGTTTATAGGAAAAGAGCCAGTGCTTTCTCTGTCTGCAGATGTTTCTGTGGACATGTGACAGACATGACTAGACACCAGAGTGCATGGAACACTGTTTACCACCAAAGTGGTACCTATTTATCTACTTGCAATTTCTTCCTTTTGAACTGCTAGGTTGGCAGGAGCTGGGACAGAGATGGGAGTTCACTCCATCGTGCAGCACTCTGGTCTCAAACTGCCAACCTGTTGACCTTCCAGTGATCAAGTTCAGCATCTTAACCACAAAGCTTGGTTGGAGCCCCATTATTCCTTGCCTTCATGTGACAGCAGGACAGGGATGGTTATTTCTTCTCACAACTATTTGTATACTTTCTGTAAAACACATCTGAATCATCACACAGTCATGGTGATTTTAGGTCTATGATGGTAAACCTTGGCACTCCAGATGTTCTTGGACTTCAATTCCCAGAAGCTCAAGCACCCTGTGAATCTGTACGGGTGCATTTTACTTCTGCTTCTGGTAGCGACGAGGGCAGCGCGGGCCGAATGAATTGCAGTAAACCCATTTGTGTGGATTCACAGGGGGCTTGGGCTTCTGGGAATTGAAGTCCAAGAACATCTGGAGTGCCAAGGTTCACCATCACAGTTTTAGGTGGACCTTCTCCATTGTAACAATGGTTTTTTGAATGCCTGGCCTCACTGAGCTACATTAACTCATACAGCTTCCCTGCTAGTGCTACATGCGTATGGCCTGTTGCAAATGAGAGCAGTATTTAAGGAACGTGATGGATGGCTTATATATTTTTTCTGAAGCTCAAATCATGTCTACTTCAGGGTTGCACTCCCCTTCAGTCATATACTGCACGCAGAAAAAGACTAATCTACTATAATATTTTTTATTTTATTAGCAAAAGTTAGGCCCATTTCAATGAGATTCCTGAATGTGATAAATCTTACCACTTTTTTCTCAGTCAGCTTCTGTCAGTCTTTTTAATTAAACTTTTGGCTAATCAGTTACTAGCTGATTACCCGGTCTTACTTGGGTTTTTCTTTTTCTTTAAAGGAAGTAAGGAGGCTGTGGTGTGTATGCGCAGTACTGCTGTTTTGTTGCAGTGCACGTGCGTAGTTCTGCTGTTTTGTTCAAAAAAATCCTCTCTAGGAATCTCTCTCGTTGGGTATGCTCCCTCTCTAAGAATCCCTCATGTAGGACATACTCCCTCTTTAGGAACCTGTCTTGTCTGGCATACTCCTCTCTAGGAATCCTTCTTGTCTGCCATCCTCCTCTCTAGGCAGCCTTCTTGTCTGGCAATCCTCTCTCCCCCCCCCCCCACACTCTCTTGCTAAAGGTAAAGGTTATCCTTGCTCATATCTGACTCTAGGGTTCAGTGCTCATTTCTGTTTGTAGCCAAAGAGCCAACGCTGCCTGTCCCTTTGCCCCCAGATCACCATTGAGAGAAAGCAATCTCTTTTCTCTCCCCCCCCCCCATTGCTTTTCCCTCTGGGGGACAGAAGCGCCCATGTGGAAACAAAAACCACTTGCACAGAGCAGAGGGAGGGGCAAGATATTTCACATTTTTAAGGTTTCCATGACTCTTTCTCTTTTGGGAGGCCAAAGACTCTGCTGGGAAAAGGCTCGGGATTACTCTGCGCCCCTGAAAGTATTCTCTCTCTTTCTCCCTCCCCCTTGCATGGAGCTCTCCCTCAGGACCTTTTGGGGACACCTTCAAAACCACACCCCTCTACAGTTCCAGGTGATGAGCCAGTTTTGGTCGCTATATACACATACACACACTCTATCTCTCTCCGCTTTCCTTCCAGCCCCCTCCCAACCACAACCTCTTTGGGGCAGAAGGGGTAGGAGGAGCTTAGGAGGGAAAGCGAATCTGCGTGGGTTCCTGGAGAAGGGGTGTGTGTGTGTGTGGAGGGGAGGGATTAGTGGGGGGGATTTCACTGCTTATACCACCACCATTAGGATCAGGCCCCACTTTCCTCTTTTTTGTTTCTGTGGAGGAGGAGCGCAGCGTCACACGTGGAGGAAGCGAAACCTGAGATAGCCCAATTGGGGCATTTGAACTGCGAATTTGACCATGATGTTCCACTCTGACTTGAGCTGTCTGGTTCTAATCAAGGCTGGTGATGATTTTGATATCTGTATCATCTTCTCCACCAATTGTCTTCAGTGCTGTGTTCAAAAGTAAGGAGGCTGTGGTGTGCGTGCGCAGTACTGCTGTTTCATTGCGGTGCGTTTGCACAGTACAGCTGGTCCATTGCTTTTTCTCCTGCCAGTGGGGGTGTCCCATTTGCTTCCAACTTTGTGGGGCATAAACCCCCAAATGGGTTTCAAGACCCCCACAGTGCTGATCTCGCAAATCCAAGGTAGGTGTGTACCAGTTTTCAGTGAGATTGGTCCAGGGGTGTGGGTTCCTTTAGAGCACATAAAAGACAACACCTCTGTTTTATAGATAAAGATTTTTGTGTTCCAAATATATGGTCAAAGCAAATGTGTCTTTGTGTAACCCAACATTCTAGACATTTTTATGGTAATAGTTTTATTAATGAGTAACCGTAAATATATTCTATTCACCAGAAAACCTTCAGTTAATGAATGTGGAATATTGTGCTTCTGCAGCCACTATTGAAAATGCCAGGAAATGACCCGATATTGCTGTCCCATATTATACCCAGGAGGGAAAAGGGTGCCACACTTTACATAGCAAAGGGTAGACCGAATGCTGCACTCAGTATGATCTATGTCCTCTTCTGCTCTCTACCATTTACACTCATCAAAAACAGCCCTAACAACCCTGCCTTGGGTTTGAGTGAGGAGCAGTTAGTTTCCTGATGAAAAAGGAAGTCAGCTTCTGGGATTTTATCTTGCTTGGTGTCACTTTCTGAATGGTAATGAATACAAGAGGGTATTCTGTAAACTGTCTTGACAGATTCCATTGTTGTGGTTAACATTCAATGTTCCTTTGTAAACCTTGCCATCCCTTCTCTTGTTGGCAATTAGGTACAATATTGTGTAGCAATAGCAGGCCATTTCCTGGCATGTTGACTTGTGGATACAGAAGCACAGTATCTCACATTCACAAACCAGAGGGTTTTTTTTTGTAGAATTAAATGATAGCTGTAGCAAACTCAAGGATTACCAGGAAGGTTGGTAGCTACTGAGAACCACAGAGTTACTGCGTCTCTATCCCACCTTTCCCCAACCCCTTTGTGTTTGTGAGGCTGTCATGGATTATTAGTTGTGGCTGATTCTCACTGGGCTCTCAATAGTTTGGAAATGATGGACTTAATGTACCAGTCAGAGGCTCTGCTGCTGAAATTACAGTCAACATTAGGCTTCCTTTTTAAATGGATTCCATCAACATAATTATTACACAGCTTTATTGCAGTAATAAAGTAACTCCAGGGGGCCTCTACTGGGGAGATAATTGCAAGAACTAAGACACTCTTGTGTTGGTGCAGGAACCAAGGCAGTCTTGAACTGGCACATTCCCTCTGGCAGCCTTCCTATGTTTGTACACCCCATGGTGTACTTATGTGTTTTCATTGTGCTGGCACAAGCACTTCCTGTGCCACATAATGCTGATGCCCTCCAAGTCAAGAATGCAAATACCTGGAAACACATATGGTTATCTGAATAGCATCATTTAAAAGGATGGGCCACTAGGCACTTTGCCCTACTTTTGTTTTATCACCCCCACCTAGTTTTTTGCTGATAGTACTGTTACTGTGGGACTGCAGTGGCTCAATTGGTTAAGACTGGAAGGTCAGAGTTCGATCCCCGAATACTGCATGATGGAGTGAGCTCCCTCCCGTCTCTGTCCTAGCAGTTCGAAAGCAAGAAATTAAATTTTTAATTGCAAGTAGATAAACAGGGACCACTTCAGTGGGGAAGGTAAATAGTGTTCTGAGCACCCCGGTGTCTAGGCATACCTGCCGCATGTCCCTGGAAATTTCTGCAAACACAGACAACACTGGCTCTTTGACTATAAAAAGAGATGAACACTGAACCCTAGAGTCGGAGACGACTGGCTTTCGAGCACGGGTGACCTTACTGTTACTGCTTTTTTTGTATGGGGAAAGGGAATGGTTGTTCTTAGAGTTGTAAGTGCTAGGAGCAATTAATTTTGGTTCTCCTTTTCTTTTAGCTAGCCAGTTTTAAGACAGTTTGCATTAAACTTCTGAATATACTTAAAAGATGATAGGTAAGGCATGTGAACTAGATTCACATTCAGAATTCAGTTGTCCTTGGACTCTAGGTTAGGAGAGATAGTTATTCTTGAATCATTTGGGCTTTGCAAAACAGATCTTCCCTGTGTTAATAGTTCTTGAGATCACTTATAAAAAACCTTACTGTCATTATTAAATCATTTGATTCCAAAGCAGTTGTTGACAGTGTTGCTCTTGAAACTTAATCAGTTTGAGAGGTCCTAAAATGAACTCTCTACCACAGGTGCTCCATTTACCACCCAAACCTGATGTACCTACAAAAATGAAAGAGGGGCTGCTGTTGGTTCTACTTTAAAAACAAAATTACACTAGATACAGGAGGCTGAGAGGCAATTGTTATCAAGGTTTTGGGCAGCAAAGTGATGGGCTGCATCCTCATCGAAGCATAGAATAATTGAGTTGGAATTGCAAGTCCAAAAAGAGCAATCATCAGAGCTGAGAATGTGGGTGCAAAGTGAGTGTGAGTGGGATACTCCAGCAATTCCCAGTGGACCATCTGCATTGTTCCCATGCTTCCTGATGGACTGCCTAGAGACCTCAGCAGATGGTCAACCTGAGGACATGGATGCTGTGTTATCATTGGCAGAGGATGCTGTCCAGGTGTTGGATTGTTGCCCGTTCACAATACAGGACTGGATGAGGGCTAACAGGTTTAAGTTGAATCCAGACAAGGCAGAGTTCCTGATTTTTGATCGGACCCCTGCTCAGTTGGGTGGTTTCCTGCTTCCTCTGGGAATTTAGATCTACCTCTGAAGAGTCAGGTTTTGGATTTGGACATGATCCAAGACCCAGCTCTTTCTGTGGAGAAGCAGTTATCTACCAAGGCCAGGGCTGTCTTTTTCTTCATAGGCAGATCACCCAGCTCCACCCTTTCCTGGATAGGAAATTTCTCCTGACATTGGTGCACAATTGATAATCATGAGGATGAATTACAGCAACACTCACTACATATGGCTATCTGTAAAGATGGTACAGAAGCTGCAGCAGGTACAGAACACAGCTGGGGTTGGTGTTGGTGTTGCAGACATTTAATCATGTGTCCCCAGGCCTGGCCCACATGCATTGTCCACCTATACAGTAGGCTCTATGTCTGATTTAAGGTTCCAGTGTTAACATAGGAGTCCAGGTGGCTCAGTAGTTAAACTGTTGTACTACAACCAAAAGATTGTGAGTTCGATCCTCACTAGGACTCAAGGATGACTCAGCCTTCCATCCTTCTGTGGTCAGCAAAATGAGTACCCAGTACATTGGGAGCAAAATGCTAATTCACTTGTGACCTGTCCAGAGAGTGCACTGAGTGCTATGGTGTGGTATATAAATATGATTGCTTTGCTTGTGATTGCTATATAGTTTGGCTCCAACACTTTGGAATAGATTGCATATCAATATTCCTCAGGACCCAACATGCTAACATTTTTGCAAGCTGCTAAAAATAAAACTGTTTAAAGAGGTGTTTGCAGGTATTTTGCTCCTAGATGGAGACTGCCCTCCATTGAAATTTTTCTCCAACTGCTATTCAAGATGTGTTTGTGTTGTTTATTTTTTCTTATGGTTTTAGTTTCTGTTATTCTATGATATTTGTTTTTATTGTGTGAAAAACTCAGAGTAGCCAAATGGCTAAATGGGTGTTATAGAAATAATTTTTTTAAAAGGTGGACACCTCCAGGTGGGAGCAGGAGGAGGATGAGCTTCATCTGGAGGACAAGCCTTTAGCTAGGGTAGATTGGCAAACATTGTAATAAGAGAAGAAGGTAGAGCAGATGATTCATTGCCTTCATCAGATATGGGGTAAAGAGTTGGATGGAGGCTTGAGAGAGAACTACCTCTGTCCTCTATGTGTTGGTCAAAAATTGGCCCTTGCTCCTCTGGGAACCTTGAACAGGAGAATGGACTAGTTGGTAGAGGCTAAGAAGGGTCCTTGCAGTGGATTGACTTAGGTGCCAATCCAACCTATAATGTGGGAGGCCCCCACCTATCCCCGAAAAAAGGCACTGAAAAAGAAAGAGGAAGGACCTGTTAGGTCAAGGAACAGGACAATGTCCCGGGACAAGGAGAGTACCATTGCGATGACATTATCAGCCTTCACTGAGGGTTGTCAAGTGGTTGAGGTCCATGCTGCAAACTCATCACAAGCCCTGAACAACAGATGATGGCAGGCCAGTGAGAAGAACTGAGACTTGGGTTTAGATAGTGGGCAAAAGAGATTTTGTGAATGGAACTAACCACCTATGTAGACCTGTGGGATGGGTGGTTCAAAGTTTTCAACATAGCTTGTGTTCCATCTCTCTGCCATAATAAAAACAAGCACATAGTGTCTGAAGTTCTTGGATCCTATGATCAGGGAAACCCACCTGGCCATATCATCTTTGGAAGTGGGTGACAGCAGTCAAAGTGGGGTATGACAGATACCCAAGTCCATGTTTTACATGTTCCTAGCCATCAATCCAACAGCCAAATAGCCAAAAAAATACAAAAACTAATGTTCAAATCAAAGGAAACATGCCAATAGGCATCTGCTGCCTAACCAAAATACACAAACTTGGCAATACTGGAAGGCCTACTCTTATCAGGTTGTCCAAGAAAATTAGACAACAGGTTTGATATATTGCATTGAACAGAGGATTGGATTTACTGGTGTTACCAGTTCCTTCCAGTCCAATTATGGTATGGTTATGAATACTGAATTCAATCCATGCTGAAGTGTCTAAATATATGGACTCAAAGCACATGCCACCAATGAATGCAGGGATACAGCTGACGTCTTGAGAAAATTACAATCCATATTCACCACTTTCCAAATGACACCATCCTAGCCACCAACAAGAATGCCATTCTAAATGTGGGAATGGCAGATCCACCATCAAACCATTATTTTGTAGCCATGCTCTACTATTTCACTTTCAGCAAAAAACATGTATCTTAGATCAGTAGCATAGCTATGGCATATAAATGGTATCATAGTACAACATGTTCATGGCCTACCTAGACTGCTTTATCAGCTCCTATCCCCTAAATCCTGGCATGACAGCTACAGGGGGTTCTGGATGAAGCAGGTTATATGGATCCTTTTCAATCAGGATTCAGGCCAGGATATGGTACTGAGACTACATTGGTCACACTTCTGGGGGACCTCTGGCTGAGTGAGATGGTGGGAATCCATCCATCCTTGTTCTTCTTGACCTCTCAGTGGCTTTCAATACTGTCGACCACAGTATCCTTCTGGAACGGCTCCAAGGATTGGGGATCCAGGGCACTGTGTGGTCCTGGTTTTCTTCATTTCTGATGGGCCGGACCCAGTCAGTGTTGTTGGAGGATGAGAGGTCTAGCCCTAGGCTTCTACAATATGGGGTGCCACAGGGTTCAATGCTTTCACCTCTCCTTTTTAATATTTATCTGAAACCACAGGGGGAGATCATCCATTACCACAGGGTGAGGTATCACCAATATGCAGATGATAGTTGTACATCTCAGCCTGTGGTGATCCTGGTGATGCAGTGGAAGTCCTATCCAGGTGTCTGGAGGCTGTTGGGGTCTGGATAGGGAACAACGGGCTACAACTGAATCCTGGCAAGACTGAGTGGCTGTAGATTAGGGGCTCCATGTTATCACAGGAGCTACCATCTTTGGTTCTGGATGGGGCTTTTTTGCCTCAGACCGACCCAGTGTGTAATCTGGGGGTCCTCTTGGACTTACGACTCCTGCTCAATGAGCAGGTGGTAGTCATGGCTAAGAAAGCTTTTGCACAACATCGTATCATTCGCCATCGCTCCTGGACTGGGACTCCTTGCTCATGGTCACTCATGCTCTGGTCACCTCCAGACTTGACTATTGCAATGTGCTCTACATGGGGCTGCCCTTAATGACCATTTGGAGGCTGCAACTGGTCCAGAATGCGGCTGCTCGGGTGGTGATGGGATGCGGGTGTTTTGCCCATGCCTCGCCACTGCTTCAGGAGCTGCACTAGTTGCCAGTGTGCCTCTGGATGCAATTCAAGGTGCTGGTAATTACCTTCAAAGCCCTATATGGTTGTGGACCAGGGTAATTAAGAGACCGTGTCTCCCCAAGGACATCTGCCCATCCTATTAGAGCAGACCGGAGTGGCTCCCTGATCGTTCCAACTGCTAGAGGGTCTTCTCGGTGTCTGCTCTGGCCCTGTGGAACCTCCTGCCAACTGAACTTTTGCAAGAGTCTTAAGATCTGGCTGGCACAGTGGGTGTGGGGTGGCGGCTGGGGAGATAGCCATCCTGGGCTGGCTTGTTTAAGTATTGCCTGCTGCATTGGGAGGAGGACATTTTTAAACATTTTAAATTTTTAAATTTAAACAATCCAATATTAATTGTAATGCTATTTTTAATGTTTTTGTAAGTTTTCATTTGTTGTAAGCCGCCTGGAGTCGCCTCGGCGAGGTGGCGGTGGTAGAAATGTGAGCAATGAATAAATAAACCTGCTGCCAATAATAACATCTTCCTGGATCCACAAGATAGAGAGTTAATTCATGGATTATGAAACTCATGTCAGAGAAGATGGAAAATATAATTTTCATGCTATTTTGTGCACATGATACTGTTGTGAGCATGGGTGGGGGAAGTTATTATTTCTGTCATGTCCCTTGACAGCTGGGGTATTTCTATCAGCCTGGCTCACATCTTTCTTGCTTTAATTGCCTTGCTCATAATCTCTTCTGACCCAAAAACTCCTGTTAGCTAGATCATATGCATTTTAATTCTCCACATCATCTTGACCGATGACTCAGTACTGCCCACTGTCCGGGGCTGAAATATAAATGTTGTTATCCTAGTGATTACTTGGCACAGGAGTTTTCAACCTTTTTAAGCCAGGGGCCAAGTTATGCTCCCTCAGACAGCTTTTTGGGCTGGACGGCCATTTTGCCCTTCCTCCACCACATGACACTTCCTAGTGTGGTGGAGGCTGTGCAGGGCCACATGAAATGGTGCCATGGGCCAGATCCACAGGTTGAGAATCCCTGCCTTAGCATCATTTTTGATACATGTGAAAAATCATGTGCACATTACATGTGCAAATGTTTGAAACAAAAAATGGAACTGAAGAGCATATTTACTACCATTTACCAGCAATGGAATAGGCCAAGTGGTTTTGATCCTCATGGTATTAGTTTATAGATTAGGAACTGAATGGGTCTGGAGGAAGATTAACTTTCCTTTTATCTCCTAACTTAACCAGCACTCATAGCAAATTGAAATGGTGCTACTTCTCAAAGCTCAGTATTTTCAGAGAAAATTCAGTTAAAATCCATGTCTGAAGTGGGACATAATTTTCAATTGTCTGTTCAGTTATTGAATTGTGATGGGACTCTATGGAAGAATTGAATTGTGATGGGACTCTGTGGAAGAATATAGACCTTGTTGCAACCATGATATGCAAGTCTGAGATCTTAAAAACTGTCTTATCTTTCTCCTGAGTGCTATGAAGGGGACCTAGGATACGCTGCAACAGATACAGATATCTATATTTGTACAGTACTTCACTTAATCAGTGGTGGTTCAATATTCTGTTACTGCTATCTTCCACAGTGTTCTGTAGAAGAGGTAGCAGAGAGAGCCTGAGGGTTTGTGTTACGAAACATCACATCTTGATGAAATTGCATGTTCATAATTATTGCAAAGTACTACATCCTCATCCATCAGAAAATCTGATGTCCAATTATTGTCTCCAGAGCCCTATGGAAAATTATAAACTTCTAATAGTCATAAGTCTAAGTTCATAACAGCCAGCATTTAACTCAATGAAGGGTTAAATCTGGAAAGAAATCAGATAATCATTCCCAGTCATAAAAATTCATCTGGTTACCAAAGTGTAAGTTATTTAAGTTTTGCAATAATTCCAGGCAATATCAGCTTGTCTGCATCTACAGGATTTATTCATCTACATTGCTTCTATGTTCCATAAGCAAAACAACAACAAAAAAACAACAACAACCAACAACCTTCCAAGTTGTAAAACATTCAAAAGTCCTACAGCTATAGAAAATTGTAGGTACAAGTGCTTAGAATATATAAAAACAAAATACTTGTAATTGTGTTTCAAAATGTTCTAGAGAGCTTTCATTCTTGAAATGTAGGAGCTCATAGCCTAAAAAGTAGCATTGAAAAAGCAGAGAATACAACCTAGCAGTTTTCATTTCAATTTCAAGTTTAATTTCTATACCGCTTTACTCGACCCAGCTGGTGACTCAAAGCGGTGTACACAGTAACAATAAGATAATAAAGTAACACAAGTAAATATAACTTAATACAATCAATAATACAATAATAAAGCAAAAATGTCATCAAGTTACAAGATTCCAAGTCAGGAAAAAATAAATATCAAATACAAATACAAAATCAATCCCAATGAAGAGACCCTTCAAGAGGAGCCACCCAAGTACTCCCACTTCCCCATGGCCAAAGCTGGGCCAGGGAAGGAGCTTGGGTGATAACCGCTTTCTTCCCTCTGCCGGTGGTGAGGGCGATGGGGAATGAGTTAACAGCAATGGCATCTCAACCCCCTGTCTTTTAAGTCTGAGGGGGGAGGGCAGGGACTGGCAGGTTGGTGGTTGAGTGGCCGGAGGGCCTCTTCACCCCCACCGGGGCCAGAACGCATGGTGGCAGCAGTTCACCTGGCAACCCCCCATGCCTTTTAAGTCCGAGGGGGGGATGGCAGGGCCCGGCAGGCCGGCGGTGGAGTGGCCGGAGGGCCTCTTCACCCCAACTGCGGCCAGAACACGCAGCAGCGGCAGTTCACCTGGCAACCCCCCTGCCTTTTAAGTCTGAGGGGGAAGGGTGGGGCCTGGCAGGCTGGCGGTGGAGTGGCCGGAGGGCCTCTTCACCCCCACCGGGGTCAGAATGTGTGCAGGCGGCAGTTCACCTGGCAACCCCCCTTCCTTTTAAGTCCAAGGGAGGAGGGCAGAGTCTGGCAGACAAGAGGTGGCGTGGCTGGAAGGCCTCTTCACCCCAACCGGGGCCAGAACGTGCGGTGTTCAAAAGCAAGAAATTGCAAGTAGATAAACAGGTACCACTTTGGTGGGAAGGGAAACAGTGTTCTGTGTACTTTGGCATCTAGTCATGCCTGCCACATGTCCACAGAAACTTCTGCAGAGGCACACAGTGCTGGCTCTTTTGCCAAAAATGAAGATGAGCACTGAACCCTAGAGTCAGATACGACTGACTTTTTCAGCAAGAACAACCTTTACCTTTACCTTTACTTTCACTTTTACCTTCCTAAGACTCAGAGTACAGCATTTATAACACACTGTTTTTGCCTGGGGAAAACTCAAATGTGCAGGCAAGGGCTATAGTTCAGTGAGAAAGTCTTGTGGTTTATGTTCAAAGGGTTCCTACCTTCATTTCCTGATAGGCCTCATTTGTAAGAATCAGGAATCAGGTAATGGGATATGGCATCTGCTAGAACCCCTGGGAGCACTGCTGGTCAATTAGCACAATACGCTCCTAGATGGAGAAATGATTTAACCTAATACAATATAGCATTTTCTCCTTCTATAAATTAAAAGGACTTGAAGCTACTGCCAGCTGTTTACCTATAGCACTCTATAGAAGATTATAAAAGTCAAACAGTATATTGATGGATGGATAGTGATTGATGCATTGGTGCCAAATGGAAATGAATTTTTTTTTACTCTGGAGTGCCCAAATATAGGAATAACTTGAGATGATATCTGGAACATCTGTATAACATTGCAGATGTTTATGATCCTGAATTATGTCCCTACTGATCTTCAAAAGTTACAAATAAAATCACACCATGGTGTACAGAGACAGGTTTCAAAGACATTTTCTTGGAAAAGGCTGGAGAAAGGCAACTTCCAATGACTTTTTTTGTCAAAAGAGTCTGAATTCTGGCTACTTAAACTAATACCACACAATGTTACCAAGACTGGAACAATATAAGATATGACTTAGATGAAGGTTATGACTTCCCAGGTGGTTAACTAAAGTACTACTTTGAAACATTGTAAAAGGCTGCTCATTTTCTCAGCTCTAAGCAGCAAATTTCTCTGAGATATTTATCTTTTCATCCCCATTCCTGAGAAAACATAGTTTAACAAAAAATTCAACCTGGATTTCCCCAGTATTGTCACATAACTGTAGCACCCAATGCTTATAGGACCGATCTGTTCTACTTTACATTCTTAGGATCCAAGATCACTGCAGATGGTGGTTGCAGCCATGAAATAAAAAGGTGAATGATTCTTGGGAGACAAGCTATGAAAAACCTGGGGGACATAATTAAAAGTAGAGACATCACCTTGCAAACAAAAGTCTTCATAGTCAAAGCAATGGTATTTCCGGTAGTAATGTATAGTTGTGAGAGCTGGACCATATGAAAAGCTGAGTGCAGAAGAATAGACACCTTTGAAATGTGGAGTTGGAGGAGAATTTTGAGAGTACCCTGGACAGCAAACAGAACAAATATATCGATCTTAAAAGAAATCAACCCTGACTGCTCCTAGGAAGGTCCAATATTGAAGATAAAGCTAAAGTACTTTGGACATCAAGTGAGAAGAGAGGATTCACTTGAGAAAGCTTTGATGCTGGGAAAGGTCGAGGGCAAAAGAAGAAGGGAGCAGCAGAGAATGAGATGGATAGATGGTATTGTTGATGCAATGGGCACAGAACTGGGTAGGTTGAGGAGGATGGTGGAGGATAGGGGTGTCTGGTGTGTGATGGTCCATGGGGTCTCAAAGGGTCAGACTCCACTATGTGACTGAGCACGAGCACGAGCAAGAGCAAGAGCAAGAACATATTTTGAATAAATTTTGATATCTTTCTTCACAGAAGTAAATTCACCACAGTTGTTTAGGATAATTAAAATATGGCCTACATTTTCCTGTCATAAATACAAATCTACAAGGCCAGAAGCTTCCAGTAATTGTTGATCTAAGTCATATTTTATCTAATATCCTTAAGGGAGAAATTTTGAAACAGGTTAACTACGCTTGTGTGTCTTACAGTCCCACTGTCCTATTTTTAGATTTCTAAGATCCAGTAACAGTAGATTGCAGTGTGGGTTGGGTGTATTGGTGGAGGGGTGGAAGCTACTCTAGTTTGACATTTCACAGAATTACTAAATTACAAGAGGATATGTGAACTTTTCATCTTCTGTAACTCCTAATGATCCTCAAAGATGCATCTGAACTAACAGTATTACCCCATATGTTCCTGTTCTGTAAGTGAAGACTTTATAATTTGATTCTCACTACATGTTCTTCTGATTCGATCACATTTCTGCAAAGGTGTTTACATTTTATGCTCACCTAATGTGGTTTTGAATGTGAAGTTCCATGTGGGAGGAGATCCTTTGCTCTGCTGTGGGAAGAGATGTGTGGTCTCAGTGCTCAATTCAATTTTTCAATTAAAGGCTGTGTATGAAACTATCTGGAGAAGTGCAAAATGTCTCATATTATTTATGCTAAAGTGATATTGCGTATTCAGCACATTGACCCACAACTGCTGATCAGCAGTATCCCCATCCCCAAGGTCTAGCTTTGCAAATTATTGTTTTAAATTTGGATTCTTTAAGATCATTAGACATTTCTTTCAATTTGAAAGGCATAAAGACTTCCTTTAATTGAGTTTTCTGCCTCGAAAAACAAGTAACCTTTCTAAGAAACGATTGCTGTTCATGATGATATATTGTTTTTCTTGCTTCCTGTTTTGTAGTTTGCTATGGAATTTATAAAATAGGGAGCGTGTAGATGGGGTATTCACTGTCTAAAGGCCTTCCACTGGTGTGTGCGCCATGTTTTTTTCCTGCCCTTCTTTTTTTACACTTTCTGTGACTGTTCACACAACAAAGGAAATAGGCAAAAAGTTTTAAATTTTTTTTAAAAAAATTTAAACATAACACCCTAGTTCAGGGGTGGTCAAACTACGGCCGACGGGCTGCATCCACCCCCACCACCAAATCATCCAGCCTGTGCTACTCTCACCGCTCCTGGAAGCAAAAGTAAAACATGCTCACACATGCATAGAACACTGCTTTAAATGCACCCACGGCTGTCATAATTGTGTTCTGCACATTGTTGTTGTTCAGTCGCACAGTCGGTTCCGACCCTTTGCGACCCTATGGACCATTGTTCTCCAGGCACCTCTGTCCTCCACCATCCCCCTCAGCACTCCCAGTTCTGTGCCCATTGTGTCTACAATACCATCTAGCCATCTCATCTTTGGCCTCCCCCTTCTTCTTTTGCCCTCCACCTTTCCCAACATCAGGGCCTTCTCAAGTGAATCCTCCCTTCTCATTTGATGTCCAAAATACTTTAGCTTCGTCTTTACTATTAGCCCTTCCAATGAGCAGTCAGTGTTGATTTCTTCTAAGATTGACCTATTTGTTCTCCTCGCTGTCCAGGGTACTCTCAAAACTCTCCTCCAACACCACATTTCAAAGGCATCTATTCTTCTGCGTTCAGCTTTCCTAATTGTCCAGCTCTCACATCCGTACATTACCACTGGGAATACCGTTGCTTTGACTATTCTAATTTTTGTTTGCAATGTGATGTCTCTGCTTTTCACTATGTTCCCCAGGTTTCTCATGGCTTGTCTCCCAAGAATCAGTCGCCTTTTTATTTCATGGCTGCAATCCCCATCTGCCGTGATCTTTGATCCCAGGAAAGTAAAATCTGTCACTGCTTCTACTTCTTCCCCATCTATTTTCCAGGAACTGATTGGGCCTGTTGCCATTACCTTGGGCCTGTTGCCATTAACAGGCCCAAAATGCACATGCATGGGTGCATTTTGCTTCTGCTTCTGGTGGGAGCAACCCTGTGACCAGCCCTCAGTCTGAAAAGTTTGGCCATCTCTGCCCTCATCCTTGCACATATCCTTCTGAAAAATTGCAGGCTTCTTGCCTAAAACACAACATGCACTTTTCCCATTTAAGTTGCAAGGAACTAAATAGTAACTAAACATTCTGTGAAATATGTTCCTTCCACACAAACTGAAAAAGCAAAGCAACCAGCCAAATCACTCTAAGTGAAATAAAGGGCTCCCTTCAGTTTCAACAGGGAAAAAAATCCATCACCTATCCTGACTTTTCCTCTAGACTCCTAAAGTAGGTCTTAAGAGTCCTTCTCTTTCTATATCACTTTTCACAACTATTGCCCCTCCCCCCAAAGGGGGAGATTGACATGTCTGTTTTCTTTTAAATATAGAAAATAGAAACTAAATGTTTTGCGCAAAACTATTTCTATTATTCTAAAATAATTCTGCATGAGGCTTACTCCTTCAGAAGAAGCACCTAACCTATAAACGCATGTGGTGGAATTGTAAGGAAATAGAAGATTTTTGGAAAGAAATTGAAAAAGGAATAGTTGGTATGTTAGGGAAAAGGATAAAGATTGATCCGAGTGTCGCCATGCTTATGGACTTAGACAGTTTAAAGTTAGATGAGGAGGAACAAGAATTAATTGTGATATTTATGTCTACAGGAAGACAGTGTATAGCAAAAAATTGAAAGGATTCAAGGAAAATAAAATTGGATGAATGGTAAAGGGAAATGTGGCAACTAGCCATGAATGACAAATTGACATGGGAATTAAATGAAAAGAAAGGAATTGTAAGAGAAAATAATTTTGGGAAAATTTGGAAACCATTTCTTGAATATACATTAAAGAAAAGAGGAGGTTCTATGCCAGTACTGGATCAATTGAATTTTTGGATATAATGATAAGAGACAGGATGCAGCTCCCCTTTGGCATTGTAATATATCACATGGTGATTTATTTAGTCTCACTAGTTGCAGAATTTGCTGAGAAAGAGAAGTTTAGAGGAGAAGATGATAATTAGTAGTAATGTAATTAAGTTTATTACTATTAGAATGTTGATATATGTTAGATAATGTAAGGGATTTAGCTTCCAATTCTATATATTCTTTCCTCTTTGACTTATTTTCTTCATAAAAAGTTGTTTATTGTTTGTTTGCTAGTTAATGTATATCTTATGTTTTTTCTTGATTTTGTATATTATTAAAAACCAATAAAAATTTATATAAAAAAGAAGAGACACCTGTACTTGGAAATTTAATCCAACCCTGCAAAGAAATTGAATGAAAATATTGCCTGTTTCCTTTAACAATTAAAAATGCACAGCAAAGCCCTGTCTACACACTTACATATCTGGCTGGCACAGTCTCCTGTCTCTGGACTACTGTGTCTGCAAATGTCATCTGATTTGGACAAATAGGAAAAAAAAAACAATTTGTTTTCAGTGATACTCAGTGGGATGTGTAAAGAATCAGATTTGAACCTATATCTAATTAGTTTGTCTTTGAATCAGTCCAAGCTGCTTTCTCTTTGAAGGAGCCAGTATTCAAATGGAATGTTGTAGTCAATATACAACCCTAGTAAACTTTTGTGTTGGCCTCATGCTTCAGAGGAATCTAAAGTCTTTTCGGTGTAACTGCCATTGTAACCCATAGGAATATGGTGGAGCTAATTAGCAATTAAATGTTTAATCTGTGTTACGAACCATCAAATTGTTGCCGAATTGTGGTGATCCTAGTATGCTTTCCAAGGTACAGTATATGAGATATTTATGTAGTGGCTTTACCAGTGAGTGTTCACACACACACACACACACACACACACACACACACACACACACACACACACACACAATCACTCACACATAGTGAACTTCTGTTGCTTAGTGGAAGTTTGAACCTAGATCTCCCAAGTCTTATTCTAACATCCTATCCAAATTCAAAACTGGCTAAATATTTGATATTTAGCTGATGTTTACCATATAAGATATTTTCTCTCAGGTGAAATTAAGAGTATAACCTCCATGGAATGTCACTAATATAAGTTGTTGTTGTTCAGTCGCACAGTCGGTTCCGACCCTTTGCGACCCTATGGACCATTGCTCTCCAGGCGCCTCTGTCCTCCACCATCCCCCTCAGCCCTCCCAGCTCTGTGCCCATTGTGTCTACAATGCCATCTAGCCATCTCATCCTTGGCCTCCCCCTTCTTCTTTTGCCCTCCACCTTTCCCAACATCAATGCCTTCTCAAGTGAATCCCCCCTTCTCATTTGATGTCCAAAGTATTTTAGCTTCATCTTCACTATTTGACCTTCCAGTGAGCATTCAGGGTTAATTTCTTCTAAGATTGACCTATTTGTTCTCCTCGCTGTCCAGGGGACTCTCAAAACCCTCCTCCAACACCACATTTCAAAGGCATCTATTCTTCTGCGTTCAGCCTTCCTAATTGTCCAGCTCTCACATCCGTACATTACTACTGGGAAAACCATTGCTTTGACTATTCTAATTTTTGTTTTCAAGGTGATGTCTCTGCTTTTCACTATGTTCCCCAGGTTTCTCATTGCTTGTCTCCCAAGAATCAGTCGCCTTTTTATTTCATGGCTACAATCCCCATCTGCAGTGATCTTTGATCCTAGAAAAGTGAAATCTGTCACTGCTTCTACTTCTTCCCCATCTATCTTCCAGGAACTGATTGGGCCTGTTGCCATTATCTTGGTTTTCTTGATATTGAGTCTCAAGCCAGCTTTTGCACTCTCCTCCTTCAGCCCAATCAAGAGATTCTTTAGGTCTTCCTCACTTTCTGCCATTAGGGTTGTATCGTCTGCATATCTCAGATTGTTGATGTTTCTCCCTGCGATTTTAATCCCATATTGTGATTCCTCCATCCCTGCACTGCGCATTATGTGCTCTGTGTATAGGTTGAATAAGCATGGTGACAAAATGCAGCCTTGTCTTACTCCTTTTCCTATTCCAAACCACTCTGTCATTCCATGTTCTGTCCTAACTGTTGCTTCTTGGTTCATGTATAGATTTCTCAGGAGGCATATGAGGTGCTCTGGTATTCCCATCTCTTTAATTACTTGCCACATCTTGTTGTGGTCCACACAGTCAAATGCCTTAGTGTAGTCAATAAAACAGAAGTAAACTTGTTTCTGGTATTCCTTTGTTTTCTCCATGATCCAGCGTATGTTGGCAATGTGGTCTCTAGTCCCCCTGCCTCTTCTGAAACCTGCCTGCACCTCTGGTAATTCTCTTTCCACATGCTGCTGAAGTCTATCCTGTATTATCTTGAGCATCACCTTACTGGCGTGTGGGATGAGCGCGATTGTTCGATAATTTGAACATTCTTTGGCATTGCCCTTTTTTGGGATTGGGACGTATACTGATCTTTTCCAATCCTGTGGCCATTGTTTTGTTTTCCAAATCTGCTGGCATATTGAATGCAGTAATTTGATGCCGTCATCTTTTAGCGCTTTAAAGAATTCAACTGGGATACCATCATCTCCACTTGCTTTGTTGTTTGCAGTGCTCTTTAGGGCCTTTATGACTTCGCTCTCCAGGATGTCTGGCTCAGGTTCTACTTCTTCATCATTGTGATTGTCAGGAGTGTTGAGATCCTTTTTGTAGAGTTCCTCTGTGTACTCTTTCCATCTTTTCTTAATCTCTTCTGCATCAGCTAGCTCCTTTCCTTCTTTGTCCCTTATCATGGTCATTTTTGCTTTAAATGTTCCCTTAATTTCCCCAATTTTTTTGAAAAGATCTCTGGTTCTGCCTCTTTTGTTGTTTTCCAAGGGGGATACTTTAATTTTTATCCAGGTAGCATTCAGTTGGATTGTTTTATAGTTTTATATCATCTTCTCTAAAATGATGTTTGCTTCCTTTAATAGTGTAAAGAAGCCTATCATCAGGCTGGTTTTATGGGATAATATTAATTTGTTCAAAGCAGTGCAAATACAGCAATATTTTTAGCCTTCTAAATGGATAGGTGGATGAACATGCAAATTATGTAATTACCTAAACAGTTCAATTGCTGCTGTGAAACATGCCCAGAATTAACCTAATGAGCATAGTTTTAGATTATTGGCAATGTTCTATCCATCAAAGTCACTTCAACTGGGAACAAACTTGAGAAAACTGAGTTGAAGAGTCCCTTGTGATGGATAAGGGACAAATAGCCCTTCATTGATTGGTTTATTGATTTAGCCTTTTGCTTGTGTGGTGAATATGATTTTAGCAGGACCAGTTAGAAGGTCATGAGGTTGAAAAAACACAGTGTCTGGATGTGAATATGTTTCAGCAAACCTGAGAACGATATGAATTGCTATCTTTCTCTGGCTTTCAACAGTACAAATATTCCCAACGAATTTATTTGGTGGGTGTTATTAGTTTTTGGATTTTTTAAAACATTCTTTTTACTCTTCTTTCCATGGCACTTTAGAAGTTTCTTGTTTATAAAAAAAATGTCTCTTTAGAGGCAATATACTTATTTGTTGCTGTTTTTAATGTGACTAGGTGCATATTTCTTTTTCTTTCTCCCACCTGCTGTTCTTGCATTTTATAGGCAGCTTTTTGGAGCAGAGAACAGCTGGCACTTGATGTGTGTGCTATGGATCAGATATTTTAAATCTAAGATCTCCAGCTGTGTATTTGTAACTAGAAAAGTTGACTAAACAGGAGTGTACTTCTGTGAATTCAGAAGCCTCGTCAAGGGAGAATTGTTCTGTTTGTTTGCCACAGTTTTGTATACTAAGTGCAGTGTAATTGGTTTTTTAAAGTCTGGGCAAGCATCTTCTTCAGCTGCCATGTCCATTCCAGATATTGGCTATCATCATGGTGATAGTCTTCCTGTTCTTAACTCCTCAGAACAGTTCTTCTGAGGACATGCCACATTAGTCTCTCAGATTCTTCAGCCATGAAGTCCATCAACATCCAGGGCCTCTCTTCCCATGGATCTTTCCTTGAAAACCAAGTTGGAGTACTCTATACTTTATGTTGTTCCTCATGACATGGCCAAGGTATTGGATCTTTCTTTGCTTAATGGTCTGAAAGAGTTCTTTTTCTTTATCCACTCGTTGTGATACTTCTACATTAGTCATATGATCAACCCATGATACCCTTAGCAGCCATCTGTAGATCCTCATTTCAAAAACTTTGATTCTCTTTTCAGATGCTTTAGTCAATGTCCAAGCTTCAACTCCATATAGCAACACTTGGAATACATAACATCTCACTATTTGGATCTTTGTAGAAAGAGTTAGATTTCTAATGCATAACAAGTGTCACAATTTTATGAAGGTGGATCTTGCTTTTTCTATTCATATTTTAATCTCTACCTCAGGATCCCAATTTTCATTTAACATACTCCCCAAATAGACAATTTTATCCACTCTTTCGATTTCTTGTATTCCTGCCATTAGCTTGCCTTTAGTTGGTGTTCGGATTATAACCAGATATTTTGTCTTCTTGGTGTTGAGATCCAAACCATATTTTGCACTTGAAGCTCAAACTTGATTCAGCATCAACTGAAGATCTGCAAGGTTTGTGGCCAACAACACTGTGTCATCAGCATATCAGATGTTATTCAAGTACTCTCTGTTAATTTTAATGCCCATGTTTAAATTTGAAAAATGCAAAATCAGAGAATGTTTGTAGTATCCTTAATGAAATGGAGTAAGTTCCTTAGAAGACTCCAGAATCTTCATAGCCTTGACTCTTCCATGTATGAAGGAAATAGCATTTGTAAGCAAAAGTTATGAAAGATATTTTGATGTCAGAAAAAAAAGTTAACTAGCACTTCCTGTGGTGACAGAAATACAATATTAAATTAAAATATTAATAGTACACAGCATTTTAATGATACCCTAATATATCTCACTCGAGGCAGGTTGTTTCTAGTAAACTATACAACCAGGCAGGATAGCAATTGTCAAGATTTTTTCAAGGGTAGATAAATCTGACAGGCTCTTGCAGGTGAGAGGAGGCAAATCAGATTCAGCACTCCAAATAATGTTATGAATGTGTGGCATTCAAACCTACCCATTGAAGAGCGGAGAAGTAGCACCCAAGGACTGTTAATTTCACTTCCTCTCCAATACAAAGCCCATTCTGTTAATGTAAGGTAAAGGTCTCCCTTGCTTGAAAGCCAGTCATATCTGACTCTAGAATAGCCTTGCCATACGTTCCGGAAAACTGGGATTGTTCCAGATTCAAGGTCAGAAAAATTGTCCTGGCTAGTTGAATAAAAATCATGTTAAAGCCTCGGATTTTAACAACTTATTGATTGTGTTTTATAACACACCATTAAAATAAATCCAAACTCTCACCATCAAATGAGCAATTTCCTGCCATATTGGAGTTGGAGTATACCTGGAGACAAATCTTAACGTCCTCGCCTCACACCACCACCCGATAAGTGTGACCAGTGTGTTTCCTGGAACTGAGAACGTTAAGAGTTGACCGCGAGGCAACTTCTCATTAGTACAACAGATCATCTTACAGTATGAATTAACTGTTGTAAATATTTATAGCTGTCATTATATTATGTTTGTTTTAAAAAAGCTATTTTGTAGATAACCCACCCATTTTTGTCAAGTATACTTCTGTCCCGGTTTTGTGGGAGAGAATTATGACAACTCTACTCTAGAGTGCAGTGCTCATCTCCGTTTACAGCCCAGTCAAGGCTATGAAGATTCTGGAGTCTTCTAAGGAACTTACTCCATTTCATTAAGGATATTACAAACATTCTGTGATTTTGCATTTTTCAAATTTAAACATGGACATTAAAATTAACAGAGAATACTTGAATAACATCTGATATGCTGATGACACAGTGTTGTTTGCCACAAACCTTGCAGATCTGGTGCAGTCTGCAGCTGCAGACATTTCCATGGTCATGTGGCAGGCATGACTAGACACTGGAGCATATGGAACACTGTTACCTTCCTACAAAAGTGGTACCTATTTATCTACTTACAATTTCTTGCTTTCAAATAGCTAGGTTGGCAGAGGCTGAGACAGAGATGGGAGCTCACTCTGCCATGCAACACTCAGGTCTCGAACTGCTGACCTGCTAACCTTCCAGTCATCAGGTTTAGCATCTTCACCACTAAGTCACTGCAGACCCTTGTTGTGCTAATGTTGGGATGGGTAAGATGTGGCTCATGAGCTGTAAGCGTCCCCAGGGGGGCAGAAATGGCTCTAGTACAGTGATGGTGAACCTTGGCACTCCAGGTGTTCTTGGACTTCAGTTACCAAAAGCCCAAGTAGCACTCCTTCCAATCAGGGCTTCTGGGAATTGAAGTTCAAAAACAGCTGGAGTGCCAAGATTCTCTATCACTGTTCTAATACCTCAAAAACCTCTCCCGCACCATCCCCATTTTCAATAAAATTTATTCAGAAAATCTTGTATGCTCTTCTTGATGAAAGATAGAAGGTTCCCCTCCCCCACCCCACAATCAGTTGTTTTAAAGAACAGCTAGGAAGGTGGCAGAATTGTTTGCTGTAGTCACTAGAGGATGCAAAGCATTTTAAAAGTTAAAAGAACAAAACTTTGGGGAAGCACAGGATTGAGTGCAGCCCGCCAAGGTCCAGGAGTGGGCATTTGCTCCCATCTCTAGAAATTATTCACACATGTGTTTGTAGATATGTACTTAGTGGGAGGCTGAAGTCCAATCCAATTCCAATTGTGGAAGCAGGCACACAACAGTTAGAATCTTTATTTTGTCAGCACAAGATTGCATTTAGGCTAAGGAAACAAAGGGGAAAAGATCAATGAAATTAAAAAGAAAAAGGATATTTTACTTTATCTCATTATATTGATATATTTTCCCCTTTGTTTACTGTACCTTGTAAAATTTGGGGAATCTATAGCAAATTGTTGTTATATGCTGTCACATTGTCTCAGACATACAGCGACCATATGAATAAGAGAACTTCAAAGTGTCGTGTCCTCAAAAACTCTGCTAGCTCTTGCAAACCCAAGCCTAAATCCCTCATGGGGTGTAGCCATCTCATACTTGGTCTTTCTTCCCCCCCCCCCTGCCTTCCACTGTTCCCACCAGTATTTTTTTATCCAGAGAGTATTATCTTCTCATGATGTTACCAAAGTTGGACAGCCTCATCTTCATCATTTTTGCCTTCAAAGACAGCTGAGTCGTGATTTACTCTATAAACCAATTTTTTGATAATACAACAAATTAAGAATATATAATATCAATGTGTAGCAAATCATTGGTTTCTCTGGGTAGCTGGTGTTGCAAAAGAGATGCTGAAGGGATGCTGAAACTTAACTATTATATTGTATTTCTTGGTTTGCCTTTTGATAAGTATTATTCCCTCCCAACTCTACAATAAATACAACCAAGAACTTTATTGACCTGATTAAAATATCTCATAAACCAATTTTTTTTTAAAATAACAGCAGGCTGTCAAAAGCTACTTGTTAATCAGCTCAGCAGGAGCATGGGAAAACCATTTTGAGACAAGAGCATTACACATTTTAACATGCACGTTGTCACTTCCAGGTCCAGTCCCCACCCCAGGTGGGCATGATACCCCCCCCCCCCAGTTCATTGACTCACTATTAAGTAATCTCCCAACACCACATAATTGTCTTCTGTGACATGATAAACAAGCAAGCCATGGAAATGTTTATAAGCAAAAAGATTTATTAATACAAGTCCATCATTCAGCTTTCTCCATTTCCCTTTTAACAATGTTGATACCAAAGATTCCAAGAATGCAATGATGTCCTTAAATCTTCTATAATTAATATAAATGAATAGGAAGTACGGTTGAGAATTAATGAATATTTACTGACCCACAATAATTCTATCATGCGCTCCGGTGTCTAGTCATGCCTGCCACATGACCACGGAAACATCTGCAGAAGCAGACAATGCTGGCTCTTCGGCTTAGAAACAGAGATGAGCACTGCACCCTAGAGTCGGATACGACTGGCTTTCGAGCAAGGGAAACCTTTACCTTTAAATGAACACATCAATGGTTATAACATTCTATTCAAGCTCAATAGATACACCTCACAGCAACTCTTACTGGGTTTTGTGCTCATTTTAAATAAATAAAAAGACATCCTAAATTTTGTGTTTATTGTATGCTGTTATAGGATAATGGGCTATAATAATTATGCATGTTACAACCTAATGATGGAGCATGCCTTTCTCATCTCAAGATAATTTGCAGGAGGTAATTGATGTCTGTAGAGATTAGTGCTTGTAGTGATTAGCATTGCTGGTTCTAAAATATATGTGCATTTTGTACCTAACTAATTCTACATAGTGGAAGCTTTTTTTTTTTTTTAAAAAGTAATCATTAGAATTCACCTTGTAGGACAGAAACCCTAAAGCCCTTGTGTTCTCTGTCTTTAGTTTTACTGTCAAGGA
Source organism: Bradypodion pumilum (assembly GCA_035047305.1). Classification (NCBI taxonomy): domain Eukaryota; kingdom Metazoa; phylum Chordata; class Lepidosauria; order Squamata; family Chamaeleonidae; genus Bradypodion; species Bradypodion pumilum. Next base: position 41,101,782 of record JAWDJD010000004.1, read on the forward strand.
TGTATAACAGGCTTTCAAGTAATACATCAAGAATTTATGCATCCTTGCTGTATTTTCTACTCATTTTTCTACCACATGATTTGTACTTCACCTTCTCTGTGTAGTTTTCATTGATGCAATAGAACCTTGGCTGGAGCCTTCAGAGTTGTACAGGAAGAGTACAATGAACTGCCAAAAACAGTTGCTTTGATGCTACAATGTCTAGTTGTAGTTCATAAAGAATGTCAGTCAGGGACTGTGCATCAGCTCTGTACTGCTGTTGTCTTTGTTCTCAGGCTGTACTAGTGGGAGAGCAAATAAAAGTGCACAACCACCCACCCACCCAAGAGCCTCTAAGGATATAAGCATACTCTCAGATGTCTGTTTTCTCACTGAAAAAGTGTGTCTCAGCTTGTATCCTGACCACTGCTGATAGTTTTCATGCATATTGAAGGCTTCTTCCCCAATATTGAGGTTTCCAAAGGCTTCCCATGCCCCAAAAAGGGTTTCACCTAACGGGGGGGTGGAGTGGGGGGTTTACAACTGTAATGTAATGTAGTTATAGTGTCATTTTTGTCAGATCACTGTTCAGTATTCAGATTTGCTGTGAAGTTTGGCCCTGTTGAGTTGCAAATGGTTTGTAAAGGTAAAAGTAAAGCTTGCCCTTGCTTGAAAGCCAGTTGTATCCAACTCTAGGGTTCAGTGCTCATCTCTGTGTACAGGAAAGAGCCAGTGCTGTTTGCATCTGCAGTCGTTTCCATGGACATTGTGTGTAGGGATGCACAGAATGCTATTTACTTTCCCAACAAAGGGGTCCCGATTTACAGTATCTACTTACAATTTCTTGCTTTCTAACTGCTAGGTTGGCAGGAGCTGGGAGAGAGATGGGAGCGCACTCTGTCGTGCAATACTCAGGAACCAAACTCTGACCTTCCACTCATCCAGTTCAGCATCTTAACCACTTGAGCCACCACTGTCCCTAGATGGATGCAAAACAAACATTGTGGCATTACACATTTGCTAATTGAGTTTACCCTTCAGATCTAGCATCTATTGACAATGTTGTGTGAAAGTTGACATTGGTGTGAGTGATCCAAGTAAAGCACCAAGTCCTTCCTTTGTTCTGTGAGGTGACCTGAGGCCACAATGTTTTGCAAAAAAGTTTGTTTTTGCAAAAAAAAATGTTTGTTTCTCTCATGTATGAATAGTCAAGCAGTGTGGCAGCTGGTACAACATGAATGTTTATTTACAGTAAAGAGTTCTAACCTGCTATGTTAGATGGCCTATACTATATAATTGAATTAACTATTTATTTGTTTGTTTGTTAGTTCAAATTTATATTGCCACCCACTCACCCTAGTGACTCAGGGCAGCTTACAAACAATACATTACAATATGTTGATGGGGGCTCAGGGGGAGGGGCGACGATATCTTGAAGTGGCCCTGGCTTCTTCCCCCAGCCATTGGTGTGGGCTTAGGGGGAGGGGCAGTTAAGTTCCCAACCGGCCCTGGCTTCTTCTTCCCCCGGCCATTGGTGTGAATTTTTGTGAATTTTGATATTTGATACTATGAGAAATTTTGCTATTTAATTTTAACTAGTTTGTATACAAAAGGAAAAATCCCCAGTTTTTGGGTTGACTAGAATGCTGTGGATTAAAGTAGAGATTATATTTAGGCTAGGCATCTTGGACTGAACTATGAATAAGAAAAATAGCTTGTAAGGGGCTGGAACAGATTATATGCCTGGATCAGGACACAACTACTTATTTCTGAGCAGTAAGAAATTTAACTAGCAGTTGCTATGTTACTTTTCAAGTACAATGACATAGATTTAAAACAATGTCTTTAAAATTATTTTTAAAATTCATTTTAGAACATTTTTAGAGAGACTTTCACAAGTTCTCCCAAGTCTTGTGCAATTTTCTCCTCAATGGGAAGTGGTGCACTTTGTAGTTTGTACTTTTATAAGTAATTCTAAAATGACCACTAGAGAGAGCCAGAGAGTATTTCCATGTACTTTTATGGCCTATTGGCAAAGACTACTCAATGTCTTAATAAGGTGCAATAAAATGCAACCTGACTTCTGAAAAGTAACATAAATATTGTAGAATTTTCATTGTTTAAATATGACCTTTTACTGTATAGTACAATTAATTGTCCTTTGGTCAATAGGTTTCTTAGGAGAATTGTCAGATGACCTTGCATGATGTTGAGAAAGGGAAAATCATAACAGGCATTTTAGTGAATCAGATGTGATTTTTTCCCTTTGCCAATCCTCTTGTGTCTTTGGATTTAACTAAGCCTGGATCCTTATTGAGTAAAACATCTTTTCAAAGCAATAAGGATTAGAACCGTTTAATTTACAGGCAATCTATTGATTAATTTCAATTATGCTGGCAAAATATTACAGTATCTGTAAATCCTGTTTAAAGCAATGGGCAGTTTTCACTGATGTGTTATTTTCATAGTTTTTTAAGAAGTAGCCATGTTTGTCTGTTGCAATATGTGCAACAGAACCAAACCACATTTTTAAAGATCTTTGACACTTTTAAGACTATCAACAGTACAATTTAATGGGTTCTAATGTACCTTCTGATTTTGAGACTAGTTGTCAGTGATGTCTGAAGCAGGAAATCTTTACTTTCCAATTTCAAAATTGCATTTAATTTTTATGCCTACATTTATAATATGACAATTTTCCCTTGAACAACATAACTTTGTTTTTCATTTCCACCCATGTAATTTGAAAGTAAGAAAGGCAACGATTGATAGGCAACCATAACTATTGTGCATGGCTATTGTGCAGCAAGAAAAAACAGCATTTTAAATGGCAGTTAAAAAAGTGGGGGCATCCCAAACAAAATATTGTTCGCTTGAAACTGGACTTTGCATCAGCATCAAACTTGGCACAAATGTATCTGGCCACCTACTCCTGCTCTGAGCCAAAGTAAGGGGAGTTTAGTTAAAATATATTTGAGTGATGTTTTTTTTAAATAGTAAAACTGTTTTCTCCATGGAGAAAAAAAAATCTTGTATGTTTCTAGGTTAAAACCAGGTCAAATGAGATGAAAAAGACCAATCTAGTTTATCTTGGAAAAGAATAGTTAGTTCCACCCACTTTTCTATGTTGAGAAAGAACCCCTGCTTCATGGGTTAAAATATATATCCTTTGAAAAGACCTTTCAAAAGGGTAAAACAGTGACTTTTATAAACCATGTTAAAGAGACTTACCAGCTGAGAAGTCTCCAAAGAATAGATAATTTGTTGCACATTCATGAGTTCTAGGGCAATCTGAACTGTCAGGTTTAGCCAAATAGGCATTAAAACAGGATTCTGTTTCTGATTGTAAGACTATCTATACCTATAAGAAGGGGGTTGGGCCGTGTGTGTCTGGCATGCATGGCCACACCCATCCCTACTATCCTGTACTGTGCTGTCCACACTTACCCTTTGACCCTGCGAGCATCACCGCAAGGGTCTGGAAGCCGAGAGTGGGGCCAATGCCCCATGAACCTGAACAAAAAACCTATGCTTCCCAGCATCCTCCGTGCCGTGCCACCCATCAGCCAATCAGGCTGAAGGATGCAAGCACGGGGCAACTGGTTCACATATAAAACAACCGGCTGACGTGCAATAGCATTCCACGGGGGCAGAGGCCGAAAGCTTCAGCCCCCACAAACCGAGAGAAGCAAACCACTTCCCTCCATGAGACGAAGGCCGAGAATGGTGCTCCATTCTCGGCCTTCATCTCCCGGAGGGAAGCCATTGCCTTCCATGGAGGGCAGGGGCTGAAAGCTTTGGCCCCTGCCAACCAAGGGTAATTAACCACTTCCCTCTGGGAGAAGGCGCCAGGCAGGGATCCACCAGGGTAGGCTGCTTCCTTGACAGATTCCTGCCTCTTGCCCTTGCAATTCTCCTTCCACTGTTTCGAAAACAGCCCTCAAAACAACAGAGGGAGAATGTCAAGGGCAAGAGACAGGAATCCGTAATGGGAGGAACCAACCCTGACGAATCCCTGGCTCTCACCCTGCAATTTCCCCTCCGTTGTTTTTAGGACTGTTTTCAAAACAGCGGAAGGGAAATTGCAGGGCGAAAGGCAGGGATCCACCAGGGTTGGCTCCTCCCCTGACGGATTTCTGTCTCTCGCCCTTGACATTCTCCCTCTGTTGTTTCGAGGGCTGTTTTTGAAACAGCAGAAGGAGAATGTCAAGCGCGAGAGGTAGGAATCCATCAGGGGAGAAGCCTACCCTGGTGGATCCCTGCCTGTCGCCCTTGCCATGTCTTTGGCCATCCCCTTCTTCCTTAGCATCACACCCAAAAATACCCCAACACATTTTAAAAAAAAACCCAAAACCTGCCCAGCAAGGCTGGGCAAAAAATGCTAGTTTAATATATATATTTAAAAAGTATAGAGAACAAATGTTCAGAAGCTTATTCATTTAAACTGTGAAATTACTCTTTTTTTTTTTTTTTTGCTTTGTGGCTTTGTCTTTATGTTAGCAGATCTTTGGTGCCTATTGAACCTATCTTGTGGTTATATAATTGTTTGGGAATAAAGGGAAAAGGGCCATGGTGGCTTAGAAGTTAAGCCCCTTATCTTGAAGACCAAAAGGTCAGCAGGCCAAAATAATGAAATCAGAGTGTTATGTGACAGAGTGAGCTCCCATCGTCTGTCCCAGTTTGACAACCTAGCAGTTCAAAATGAAGAAATTGCAAGTAGGTAAATAGGTTCCAATTAATCAGGAAATGTAACAGCTTTCCGTACATTCTGGTGTCTACCCACGCCTGTCACATGATCACAGAAACCTCTGCAGATGCAGACAGCACTGGCTCTTTGGCTATAAACAAAGATGAGTACTCCCCTGCCCCCAGAGTCAAACATGACTGGCTTTTGAGCAGGGATACCTTTAATTAAGAAGAAGAAGAAAACAACTCCAAAGATGGTATAAGTCACTTTCAATGTGTTGTGACTATATTTATTTATTTATTTATTATTTATTTATTTTTCACGCTTATATACCGCCCACTCAGGTACAACCCAACTCAGGGCGGTTTACATAGCGGACAGTAAATACATAAAAAGACACATGATAAAACAAAGTTAAAAGTTAAAAAACCCACCCCTAAGAGGTGTGCAAGTACCGAAGCGACCTTGGGGGAAGGCACACTTCTCTATACCAACCACCCAATGGTACCCCCATCCCCACCCGCACCCCAAACTTGGCCTGACAGCCAGGTCTTTAGTTCCTTCCTAAAGGGCAACAACTCCGTCTGGAGATGCAGTTCCACAGGCAGGAGGTTCCAAAGGGCCGGTGCAGACACGGAGAAGGCCCTCTTCCTTGTGACAGAGAGGTGAGCCCCCCTGGCTGATGGCACAATTAGAGATCCCCTCCGGTCCACTCTGGTTGGATGGACAGACGTCCGTAGGGTGATGCGGTCTCTGAGATACCCTGGCCCACTACCATGTAGGGCTTTAAAGGTCAAAACCAGCACCTTGAATTGCACCCGGAGACAAACTGGTAACCAGTGCAGCCCCCGAAGCAGTGGTGAGGCATGGGCATAAATTCCACACCCCATCACCACCCGGGCTGCGGCATTCTGGACCAGCTGCAGCCTTCAAATGGTCATCAATGACAGCCCCATGTAGAGTGCATCACAGTAGTCTAGTCTGTTAGGTCACCAGAACGTGAGTGACCATGAGCAAAGAGTCCCGGTCCAGGAGTGGGTGCAACTGACGAATCACCCGAAGTTGGGCGAAGGCCCTCCTGGCCACAGCCACCACCTGTTCTTCTAGCAGTAGCCGTGAATCCAGGAGGACCCCCAAGTTGCGCACCGGGTTGGTCTGGGGCAAAACAGCCCCATACAAAACCAAAGATGGTAGCTCCCCGGATAACGCAGGACCCCCTATCCATAGCCACTCAATCTTGTTAGGATTCAGCTGTAGCCCATTTGCCCCCATCCAGACCCCAACAGCCTCCAGACAGCTGGAAAGGACTTTGGCTGCATCACTGGGGTCCCCACGGGCCGCGTTGTACAGCTGTGTGTCATCCGCGTACTGGTGGTACCGCACCCCGTGGGAATGGATGATCTCACCCAGCGGCTTCATGTAGATGTTAAATACGAGAGGAGAGAGTACCGAACCCTGAGGCATCCCATATTTTAGGGGCCTAGGACTCGACCTCTCACTCTCCAACCACACCGACTGGGTCCGGCCCCACCGTGCCCTGGATCCCCAATCCTCGGAGCCGTTCCAGAAGGATACTGTGGTCAATGGTATCGAAGGCCGCTGAGAGGTCAAGAAGAGCAAGGACGGACAGATGGCCGCCATCCTGCTCTCGCCGGAGATCATTCATCAGCGTGACCAATGCAGTCTCAGTATCATATCCCGGTCTGAATCCTGACTGGAATGGGTCCAGATATTCTGCTTCATCCAGTACCCCCTACAGCTGATGCGCCACTGCCTTCTCCAGAACCTTCCCCAAAAAAGGAAGGTTGGAGACAGGTCTGTAGTTGGTTAGGATTGCTGGATCGAGGGATGGCTTCTTCAGGAGGGGGCACACCAGAGCATGTTTCAGCAGTGCAGGAAACATCTCCTCTCGAAAAGACGTGTTAATTATAGCCCAGTCCCAGCCACCTGTCACCGTCTTAGAGGCTTTAACCAGCCAGGTGGGACAGGGATCCAATGGACAATTAGTGGTGCGGACCGCCACAAGAAGCCTGTCCACTTCATCTGGGGCAACTGGATCAAACTGATCCTAGGTAACACTGCAAGACTGCTCACTGGCTCCCTCCGGACCCTCCCCATCCACGCCAAGTTTGAACCCCAAGCAAATCAGATTGATTTTCTCCACCAGATGGTCAGCAAAGTCCTCAGCTGATCCCTGCCAACCAGGCACAGGCCCCGCCCTACCCAGGAGGGACCTGGTCACCCGAAACAGGGTGGCTGGGCAATTATCAGCGGAGGCAATAAAGGTGGTGAATTATTGCCTCCTCACCACCCCCATCACCACTAGGTAGGCCCTAATAGTGGCTCTAGCTAGTGTCCAATCGGAATTGCTCTGGGTCTTCACCCAGCAGCACTCAAGGCGTCTCTTTGCCCGTTTGAGCTCCTGTAGTTCTTCAGTGAACCACTGGGATGACATAGCTCCATAGGCTCTGAGAGGCCTTAGTGGAGCGATTACATCCAAGGCAGATGTCGTCAACCCGTATCACAGGTCAACAAGTGCCTCAGGTGAATCGTGTCGCTGATCCAGAGGAAATTCCCCCAGTTCCCTCTGGAATCCATCCGGATCCATCAGTTGCCGGGGGGCAGGCCACTTTAATCGACCCTGCCTCCTTACGATGAAGTGTCGCCCCCAGAAAGTCTAGAGCCACCAGATAGTGATCTGACCATGGCACAGGTGTTATGCCTAGCTTCTGTAAACTCAGATCACTCTGCCACCACCCTGACAAAAAGACTAAATCTGGCGTGTTGCCACTGCCCCTGGTTGGGCCCTGAATTACCTGAGCCAGGTCCATAGCTGCCATGGAAGATATGAACTCCAGGGGTCACCCTGGATCAGCTGCTTGGGACCTAGAGGTGAAACCGGGGGGCCAGAATGCGGGACAGATACTAAGCATCGGTCCTGCGTTCCCCGAGTGCGGTCCACCCCATGGTTCCCGCTATAACACCCCATGCCTGTCACAACCTCTAAATGAGCCCCTGGAACCTCCACCATTAACCCAGATGGAGTGTCGCCCTCTCTTCCTGGCTGGCAAGGCCATCTCTCCCTCCCTCCCTCCCTAATCCACTTAAAACAGACCCTCTCACTCCCTCCACCCCCCCAAAAAAAACCCTGATTTCCAAAATTTCCTATCATTAGTTAAGATGGTCTGCATTCACATCACAAAACCAAGCAAGGGAAATAGCAACTACAATACCAATACATGTACCAACATATACTGCCCCATAGGGCTTAGTGCACTCTCTGGGTGATTCACAAGGTAATTAGCATTTTGCCCCCAACATGCTCGGTTCTCATTTTACCATGAGAAGGATGGAAGGCTGAGTCAATCTTGATCCCCAGCAGGATTGAACTCACAATGTTTGGGCAGCACTACAGTAGTTTAACCACTGCGTCACCAAGGCTCATACCAGAAGTTGACTCCTTTTTTCATCAGTTAACTTCCTCACATACAAACATAAAGCATGGCTGTTTTTAACCAGTGTGAATGGTAATGTGTTCAAGAGAACATCCTGTACACACTAACATGAATGCTGCAATTGGTGATGTTGATACTATGTAAAATTTTGTAAAGCTGAGTACTTTAGCTTCATCTTCACTATTTGACCTTCCAAGGAGCAGTCAGGGTTGATTTCTTCAAAGATCGACCTGTTTGTTGTCCTTGCTGTCCAGGATACCGTAAAAACTCTCCTCCAACATCACATTTCAAAGGTGTCTATTCTATTGTACATTTCTCTCTCTTTTTGAAAAGGACCCAAAGGAAGCTTACATCATTATTATTCTTCTATGTTTAGGCCAGATGTAAAACTGGTTGGTTCATTCTGCAGTTCCCTTTGCTCGACCTAGTGTGAGAATGATTAGCCAGCACCACAAGTTTGCTGTTACCAGGGCTCACCCACTTGTGGTTCGAAAATACCCCAATCTTTGAGGAGGCTCTTTAAAAAGAAATCAAATTAAAAGCTAAAATCAATAAGTTATTTAAATATTTCAGTAGAATTAAGCAATCATATTTAAAACACTAAATAAAAGGTTGATATCTATAGGTTATCAAAGACATGAACTCAATTCCTTTTCTAAAATCAAGGAATCTGGGGAAATACTTACAATTCTTAAGATGTTGCTATGCTTTGTGATGTTAAGTTTAGAAGTTTCCTTTCTATAAATCCCAGATTGTTCGGTATGACCTTCCTTAGGAGTTACTTTCTGCTAATACAGTTCCTTGACTTTTACACAAATTTCAAGAGTTAAAACAGACATTCATGAACTGTAACTAAGAGAAAGGAACTGAGGCTTTCTCCCAAAGTATCAAAATGTAGAATTTAGTTTATTGAAGAATATCACTTTCACAGGCACTGTCTCCACAAGGATGGCTTGAGCTCCTCTACCACCTGAGAATGAAATAAATTATTACTTTCAATATTGTTCCACTGTGGCATCTCCCCTCCCAAAATGCATCTCTTCGGGGGGGGGGAGGCAACTCTTACCCTGCAGAAGCTTTTATAAACTAAAGCTATTGTAAACTGAGAGTATTTATTTAACCACAAAGCCCTTCCAGATACATGAACTTTCAACAAATTATCTGATTATGAAAGCCCAGATTTTTTTCCAGACTCTACAATTGTAAAAGATGTTCTGCTGTATTTTGCTGATTATAACGGGTGTATTTAGAGCTAATGAATGAATGAGAGCATGTGCAGAGTGCTAGGTAAGAATGGATAGAAAGTAGCCTTGGTTTAAAGTGTAGACAAAGACAGGGAAGATTAACAGCAGTGGGTAGAGATAGAATGTTGAGAAGAATGTTGCATAATGGACAGGGATTGGTTGAGAGTGAATGATTGATGCGGAAGGTTCTAGAGAACCCTGAGGTGAATTAGGAAAAGGGGTCACAAAGAAGAAATGATCCAGCTGAGGAGGAATAAGAGGAGAAGAAAATGAAGAGGCTTTGAAACTGGCTGATGTCCAGGAATTATCCAGATGAGTAGAGATAAGAAGGTTTCCCTAGAATAGCAAGAGAGGTTTGTTATTTTGACAATGTGTGGGTAAAGTGTAGAACTGTCTTACCTAAAGTGATTTTTTTTAGTATTTGATAAAGTTGCCTTTTGTGTTTTCTCCCTTTTTGAAATCTGACTGTTGATTTTTTAAAAACACTTCAGTGTTGTTGAATAAGCCTTTTTAAAATCTCAAACCTTTGCATTTCCTCATATCTGTAAAGGGATTTTTTTTTTGTTATATGCTACCAAGAATAGGCTGGAACACTGGTTATTACCTAACCCTGTGAAGAGGGCAGGCTGTAGTTTGTCAAGGCAGATTGGGATTGAGCTAATGAAGATCCTAGGGCTTGTCTGGTGTTATGAAAAATCCAGGCGAGACTTTGCAGTTAAAAGTGTCCTGGTCTGGTATGATCTCAGACCAAGATTTTCTGAGTAAAATGGTTTGGTGATTGTTACAACGTGTGTTGAAAGAATAGTTTACTTCCTTCAGCTTCTCAAATACCATTGGATATTGATTAAATAATTGCAAGCAGATTGGAGGGTGCAGCCATCCTCAGTATTAGTGACTGAACTCAGAGTAATCTTCATTATCATCTCTTTTAGAGAATATGATTAAATATGTGGTTTCCCAAAAGTTCTTAGAGACAGCAGCAAGGCAAAGAGTTCATTCTTAACAGCATTTTTTATGCCAATTAAATTTATAATTTCAGGCAAAACCATCATAATTAATGGACTTGGCATTAACCTACCAGAAACCTTTTATCATTCTTCTGTTCAAATACTCTTGATCTGCATTCATCATAAAATTTTAGGGTTTCAGAAAATCTTTGTATCTTCAATTAATTGCAATGGCAATTGCTTGCAAAAATACCCATTATCTTTCTCCAAGATATTTGCACTCTTTGTTGGTACTTTGACATTCTTCCGTAATTACTTTAAATTGCATTGCAATTTGTGAAATGAAAGGTCATGGTCCATGCTCTTTTGAAATATCCTTGGATTCAATCACATGAAATACCATTTGGTGCCCCCAACATAAAGCATTATGTGGTGGTTTTCTTCTGAAGGTTAAAATAATGCAAAATGAAAGACAACTAAAATGTGCTGTGACTGAGTATGGAAAAAAGCTAAATATTAGTATAGAATAACAAGAAAGAATAATTTGTTCCATGCATAATAAGAATTGTGTCTATTCCGCTGCACTGCAAGTCAACAACTGGTATCTGATCTAAGATGTCCAGGCGTCTCCTTTAGATACTATAATTCTTATCCCGTTACATGTAGCCTTTCCATCATCTGAGACTAGCTTCTCTTTGTTTTTCCTTGCACAATCTGAAATGGCTTATTAGGGAGTGGCAGTTAGGTCATGGGTTATTAAGTAGCAACTGTGGCAGACTATCTAAGCTTGACCTATCACAATTTGGTCATGTCCTGCTGATTATGCCCCAGTGGCAAAACTGGAGGCTGAGCAGGATGCAGCATCTCCACCTGGTTCTTCTCTTTTTGTTTCCCATTGTGGTTAAGGTTTTCCCTCCCCTCTTTCCAATTTGTTATTGATTTTACAGCAGGTAATCTCATCATGCTTTATATTTGTTATACATACTTACATGGAGATGGGAAGGAACAGTATTTAATAAGCATAATGATTGCTTGTTTTGAATCTAAACAACCAATTAGCAGATAAAATATTTCTTCCTTCTGAAAGTACAGAGTGATTTACAGTTTCTCTATATGCTAAGCTCTCTGGATATAGTTCAATCTGTCTGTCTGTTCTGTCTAAGTGGTTCATTTATTCAGCCTCTTTCTGACTTAAAATAGTTAGTCTCAGAAAGTTAGTAAATCAGTACCTTCTTGCAACCATCATTTACTTGATATGAACTGCTATATTATATTTTTACTCTAAACTTGATAACTCTATTTGAACACAAGTTTTATAAGCAAACATTTCTTTTATCTTTCTGCTAAAGCTGTGCCTGAGTATTTGTTCAATAGTTGAACTAAAAGAGTCAGGCCAGGTTATCCTACTATGGTAATAAATTAGACCATACTGCCAGTGACTCAACGCCAAGTGTCAGGAGGCAGTTAACTAACCTCACAACCCGGAGGACTAACGGCCTTGGATGGCAAAGTCCACAGAGAAGGGTGATGGATTAAATCCCACTTGAATCCATCTTGATGGAGGGCAGCAGCTTCATCAATACTGGTCTGGGGCTGATGAGGACTTTGCATGCCAAAACTGCTTATGACCAGAAAGTGACTCTAACAACTGGATCAGTAGTATGGGCGTCATGCTTGGATGCAGAAGGCAGAGGAAAGGCCACTGTGTTATATTCTCAGGACAATCCTAATGGCTGATCACCATGAGGATTGCCAATATTCAGATACGGAAGAAGAAGAAAGTAGAAGAACTAAGAGAAAAGGGGGAGTTGAGAAAGCCTTGCATTTCATGTTATTCAACCTTTATCCTTGTCTACAAGCTAGCAGTACCACCCTGTAAATTATCTAAAATGTGTCAACTCTGTATTAAGAATGTATCAATGCCATCTCTGTGGATTTCTTCTATTTAATGGATAAAATAGGCTTTTTAAAATGAACTTTTATAAATTGTATCATTAATAGTCTAGTTCTCCATTGGCTATCCTGTTCAGCTTCTGCTGAACAGAAAGTTCTTGCAGGATTGTACTGCAGGACATGGTTATATGCAAAAGAGTTGTGGGTTGTATGTGGTGATCTCCATGGAGTAATTTTGTTACACCCTTGCTCAGTGGCAGTGTTTGAGCAAACAATGCAATCTCAATTTGGTATGCTCAGGAATTTCTGAGCATTTCTGAATGCCCAGGAATTTGTGCTCAGCAGATGCTCCACAAGTTACTGGTCTTAATCTTGGAACTACTGTATGTGACTAAGTACAGTCAACCCTCACATAACAATGTGTTTGGATAACATCATTTTTGCTTAATAACGTGTCATTATGCACCACGTGTTCCCCCGCATAACAACGTTTTTTGTGTCATTGTCCGGACAACAATGCTAAAATAACTGGACAACAATGCTAAAAATGTTAGTATGCGGGAAACTCCATAGAAACCCACATAACAACAAAAATTGCTTAGCAACGCTACTTGGGGAACCAAGTAATGTCATTATGTGAGGGTCTATTGTACAAACAATTTTAAAAATCAGTGGAATCTTCTACTAAAATGATTGATGTGGACACTTCTTGGCTTGAATTAGAAACTCAAGGATTCATAGAAAGAATCAATTCCATTCTAAAGTAGGAATGTGATAGAAGCAATCTTATCACAAATTTGATGGAGTGGACTTTGTCTTATAAATGTTTAAACCACAGTCTTTGCTTGTTAAAAAGTCTTCACTTTATAGGTACCTGGTTTTGCTAAAACATACTATTATGATCATAGTATGTTTCCCTGTTCTCAGCAATGTGCTGGCCATCAGTTGAGCTTCAATGACCGCTGATTCACCTAATATTAGAGGTTTCTCAATATCCGAAACTCCCAAATATTCTTACACTCCATTGCCATATTTTGCTATGATGGTATGAGATAAAAGAATCTCACAGCCTCTTGCTCCATGTGGGAAACTGGGAGAGGTAGAGTTGGTTTGGATGGGGGTGGGATCCTTCTTTAATTATAGAGGGACTTCTCTATGTGAGATTCTTCCCCAAGAAATCTAATGGGATAGCTTTCAAGATTTATCTTACATACCATTTCTGAAAAAGACAAACTGCACTAGATTTTTACAATGCCATTGTATAATGGCTTCTCTCCTGTATAGAATCCAACTGGAAAGGGAATTAAGCTATGAAGATGCACCAAATAGCAGGGGAAAAAGGGTTGTCAAGGAGAACATGTCCTAGGTTTTTTTTTAAAGGAAATTAGAAATCTCACTGGTGCAGGTAGAAGTCTTAGCATGGCAAAGCTTAGAAAATGGCAAACTTCTGGACTCCGTCATATTCCTCTGTGTGACAATGGAATTTATTGCATCACATTTTCAGAAAGTGAGATTTCAAGTTTAGGATTTCTGGCCTACCATTGATCTTCACAGTTGTTGAATTAGATTGCCTGGTGGTTGTATCAGGCCTGAAGATGGCTACCTGACTTGTCACCCTACAGAGATGGAGGCAGTCATAGATGAGATAAGTATATACTATATGTAAACTTTAAGGATTTAAGGTGCCATTGGGATGCTGAGGTTGAAATACTGGAAGCACTTGACATTCTTAACCTGCCAAATGAACTTCGTCTCCAGGCAGAGCTTTTATCCTTTCACAAGAGTCTTAAGACCTGGCTTGCACAGCGGGTGTGGGGGGCGGCTGGGGAGATAGCCATCCTGGGCTGGATTGTTTAAGTATTGCCCGGGCTGTCAGCTTTTGAAAAATCTTGTGATGTGACATTGGAGGGCATTTTTTAAAAAAAATTAAATTTTTTAAAAATCTAATTTTTAATGCTTTTTAAATGTTTTCGTAAAGTTTTTATTTGTTTTATGTAAGCCACTCGGAGTTGCCTTGGTGAAGAGGCAGTAGGAGAAATGTAAGTAATAAAAATAAATAAATAAATAAATGAACAACTTTAAATTTATTTTTATTCAAATAATTCAGGTTGCCTTTTCTGTTCCTGCGCACAATTTAAAAGCATCACAGCTTACTCAATGAGGCTATCTGAATCTCTTCTCTAGTTCTAGAAATATACTTTCTTTAGTATGTCCATTTTTTTGACATTGGATGACTTTATAAAACATTCTACTAATTGGATTTGTTAAAATAAATAAATCAAAAGTTAATTGGGCCATGCCCAGCCATTATTTTTGCTTACTGAAATAGATATAATGGCGTGAAGTCCTTTTTATCATATTTGTGCACTTATTTAAACACTCCCCCCTGGCACACACTTCTGCAAATTCAATTATATATTCAAAGAAAGCACTCAATTTATGCAAGGCTGGTTTACATTTAATCCAGGGGCAAGACTCAGTAACTGATGATAGGTCTGTTCAAAATTAATTAGGATCATTCACAGAAGCAGTGGCATTGTTACCAGCATGAAATGTAAACCAGGGGTTATTTCAACTCTTACTGTCTTGAGACTCTACTGCAAGCTTGTTGCTGGATAAAGGAGCCTTTCTTCTCTGGGAGTTCTTTTATAATATTGAGCAGTTATGCACCCATTCTCTTGGCTTCATGTAAGGGGGGGGATTCATTTTTTAAAAACCTCACCATATTTCTCTTTATTGATTCTTTCCTAAAATTATGAGTAGAGTACATTCATTTATATTACCAAACGAATATGCACATGTGGGAATTTCACATGGAAATTTATCTGCATTTTGTGCATGTGCATATGTTTACTGAATATAAAACGGATCAAAATAGGGATTCAAATTCCCATACATAATATTTATTTCTATATTTCCCAAGACTTCCATTGGAAAACTCATCTTGATATACTCTAGAAAGACTGGGATGTGCTTCAGAGGAAAAATGGGCACAGAAGCATGTGCACATTGCCAAAAAAGGCATATATTTTCAAAAAGCATACAAAACATTTAAATCAGTGCCAAAAGGCATATATTCAAGGGGGAAAAGCACACCAAAATGAATATATTCATTAAAAACATGGACAAAATTGTACAGAAATTTCCACATGAAAAAGAAAGTCTCTCAACCTGTTATAGATTTAAGCCAGGGGTTCCCAACCCATGGCCCACAGGCCAGATCTGTCCCCCATGCCAATTCATCCAGCCCATGCTACCCTTGCTTCTCCCGGAGGTGGAGGTAAAACACACCCATTTATGCACAGAATGCTGCCATAAATGACCCACTGCTGTTGTAAACACATTTATGACAGCCACAAGTCATTTACGGCAGCATTCTGCACATGTGCAGGTGCATTTTACTTCCACTTCCAGGTGGGAGGAACCACATGATCGGCTTGTGGCCTGAAAAGGTTGGGAATCCCTGATCTAAGATAAAAAATGAGGAGGGAATTGAGATACTGTACCGGATGAGAATAAAACTGACATATAAAATGTTTATTTTGGATCTGAAATGCACATGACACTGCATATTTTGAATTAAAATGAACAAAACATTGTTGATGGTGGAATAATGTAAATTTGCACCTGTAGCATTATGAAGTGCACTATGCCCCCACAGTCTGCAGCACATACATGTGTTGTACAATTGATTGCATGATGCACAGTACAACTGTTGTACAGCATGTCTTCAAAGGTCACCCATGAATATAATTTCTGCCGCAACACAAACATCTCTAAAGCTTGTGTAACTTTGAGTTGTTGGCCATGATTTCAGCCAATGTCTTCAAAAGTAATAGCAAGAGCACACTCTAATCAGTTCATGGGTAATTAGCATTTTTGCCCCCAATACTGTGGGTACTCATTTTACCAAACTTCAAAGGATGAAAGGCATATTTGTTGAAAAATTAGAAAGATGCAAGCCCAATATAGTTTGTTTCTTGAAAAGTGGATGACAAGAGTCAGTAATAAACTCATCTTTCCTTTTTTATTACATAAGACTAAGAAATAACTCTATATGAAACATTGGAAAACTATTGTTTGATGATAATACTGGGCTGGATGGACTTTTTGTTGTTGTTCAGTCGCACAGTCGGTTCCGACCCTTTGCGACCCTATGGACCATTGCTCTCCATGCGCCTCTGTCCTCCACCATCCGCCTCAGCCCTCCCAGCTCTGTGCCCATTGTGTCTACAATGCCATCTATCCATCTCATCCTTGGCCTCCCCCTTCTTCTTTTGCCCTCCACCTTTCCCAACATCAATGCCTTCTCAAGTGAATCCTCCCTTCTCATTTGATGTCCAAAGTATTTCAGCTTCATCTTTACTATTAGACCTTCCAGTGAGCATTCAGGGTTAATTTCTTCTAAGATTGACCTATTTGTTCTCCTCGCTGTCCAGGGTACTCTCAAAACCCTCCTCCAACACCACATTTCAAAGGCATCTATTCTTCTGCGTTCAGCCTTCCTAATTGTCCAGCTCTCACATCCGTACATTACTACTGGGAAGACCATTGCTTTGACTATTCTAATTTTTGTTTTCAGTGTGATGTCTCTGCTTTTCACTATGTTCCCCAGGTTTCTCATTGCTTGTCTCCCAAGAATCAGTCGCCTTTTTATTTCATGGCTACAATCCCCATCTGCAGTGATCTTTGATCCCAAAAAAGTAAAATCTGTCACTGCTTCTACTTCTTCCCCATCTATCTTCCATGAACTGATTGGGCCTGTTGCCATTATCTTGGTTTTTTTGATATTTAGTCTCAAGCCAGCTTTTGCACTCTCCTCCTTCAGCCCAATCAGGAGATTCTTTAGGTCTTCCTCACTTTCTGCCATTAGGGTGGTATCGTCTGCATATCTCAAATTATTGATGTTTCTCCCAGCGATTCTAATCCCATATTGTGATTCCTCCATCCCTGCACTGCGCATTATGTGCTCTGTGTATAGGTTGAATAGGCATGGTGACAAAATGCAGCCTTGTCTTACTCCTTTTCCTATTCCAAACCATTCTGTCATTCCATGTTCTGTCCTAACTGTTGCTTCTTGGTTCATGTACAGATTTCTCAGGAGGCATATGATGTGCTCTGGTATTCCCATCTCTTTAATTACTTGCCACATCTTGTTGTGGTCCACACAGTCAAATGCCTTAGTGTAGTCAATAAAACAGAAATAAACTTGTTTCTGGTATTCCTTTGTTTTCTCCATGATCCATCGTATGTTGGCAATGTGGTCTCTAGTCCCCCTGCCTCTTCTGAAACCTGCCTGCACCTCTGGTAATTCTCTTTCCACATGCTGCTGAAGTCTATCCTGTATTATCTTGAGCATCACCTTACTGGCGTGTGGGATGAGCGCGATTGTTCGATAATTTGAACATTCTTTGGCATTGCCCTTTTTTGGGATTGGGACGTATACTGATCTTTTCCAATCCTGTGGCCATTGTTTTGTTTTCCAAATCTGTTGGCATATTGAATGCAGTAATTTGACGCCGTCATCTTTTAGCACTTTAAAGAATTCAACTGGGATACCATCATCTCCACTAGCTTTGTTGTTTGCAGTGCTTTTTAGGGCCTTTATGATTTCGCTCTCCAGGATGTCTGGCTCAGGTTCTACTTCTTCATCATTGTGATTGTCAGGAGTGTTGAGGTCCTTTTTGTAGAGTTCCTCTGTGTACTCTTTCCATCTTTTCTTAATCTCTTCTGCATCAGCTAGCTCCTTTCCTTCTTTGTCCCTTATCATGGTCATTTTTGCTTTAAATGTTCCCTTAATTTCCCCGATTTTTTTGAAAAGATCTCTGGTTCTGCCTCTTTTGTTGTTTTCCTCCATTTCTCTGCACTGTTCTTTTAGGTAGTTTTCCTTATCTCTCCTTGCTTTTCTTTGAAATTCTGTGTTCAAATGATTGTAGTTTTTCCTTTCTCCTTTGACTTTTGCGTTCCTTCTTTCCTCTGCTATTTTAAGAGCCTCATCAGACAACCACTTTGCTTTCTTACTCTTATTTTCTTTTGGTATGGTTTTCTTTGCTGCTTCCTGCATGATGTCCCTCATCTCTGTCCATAATTCTTCTGGCAATCTATCTATTGAGTCTAAGCCATTGAATCTGTTCATCACCTCCACCGCGTATTCTTTAGGGATGCTGTCTAGGTGATATCTTTCTGGTCTCCGTGTTTTCCTTATTTACTTTAGTCTAAGCCTGAATTTTGCGATCAATAGGTTGTGATCTGAGCCACAGTCTGCTCCAGGTCTTGTTTTTGCTGACTGTATGGAGGTTCTCCATCTTTGGCTGCAGAGTATGTAGTCAATCTGGTTTCGGTGTTGGCCATCTGGTGATGTCCATGTGTAAAGTCGCCTCTTGTGTTGCTGGAAGAGAGTGTTTGCTATGACCAGTGCGTTCTCTTGGCAGAACTCTATCAATCTTTGCCCTGCTTCATTCTGTACTCCAAGACCAAATTTGCCTGTTATTCCCTCCACTTTTTGATTTCCTACTTTGGCATTCCAGTCTCCTAATATAATTTGGACATCATTTCTTGGTGTCTGTTCTATGAGGTGTTGTAAGTCCTCATAGAACTGGTCCATTGTGGCTTCATCTGCACCAGTGGTTGGTGCGTATATTTGGATCACAGTGACATTGAAAGGTTTGCCTTGAAATCTGACTGACATCATTCTGTCATTTTTGAGATTGTATCCCATTACTGCTTTTCTCACTCTTTTATTGACAATTATGGCTACTCCATGTCTTCTAAGGTTTTCTTGCCCGCAGTAGTAGATATGATGGTTTCCAGAGCTGAATTCACCCATCCCTGTCCATTTTAGCTCACTGATGCCCAAGATGTCAATGCTTATTCTTTCCATCTCACTTTTTACCACTTCCAGTTTACCTTGGTTCATTGATCTCACATTCCATGTCCCTATGCAGTATTGCTCCTTGCAACATTGCATTTCCCCTCCCCCCTTCCTGTCCCTCTCCTTTCTCCCCTCTGTGGTGTTAAGCATCCTGTATCACCTAGCCTGCCCTTTTGTTTTGCCTTTTGTTTTGGTCAATAGGGTTCTCTTGGCAAGTTTTTTGGCGTGGTTGCCGGTGTCTGCGCCATTTTTCTCTCCTCATACATTTTATCACAGTTTTTAAAATTTAACACATTTAAGACAACATATTATCATGCATATTATCACACTTTAAAATACAGTCTCTATGTCAGTTTCTATGTTTAGTCAGTATAAAGTCTCTATGTCAGTTGCTATATTAGTTCTTCTACATTTGCATATCTGTTACTTATCCTTTGCCTGGAACTCTGGCTCTCCTCCTCCTCCTCACCCCCCACCCCCCCTGGGGGTGGCTGCCCGGCGGCGACGGCGGCAGGCCCTTTTGCCGCTCGCCCTGCTCTCCTCCTCCTCCTCATCCCCCGGCTGGGGGTGGCTGTCCGGCGTCGGCGGCGGTGGCAGGCCCCTTAGCCGCTCGCCCGGCTCTCCTCCTCCTTCCTCACCCCCGGCTGGGGTGGCTGTCCGGCGGCGGCGGCGGCAGGCCCCTTAGCCGCTCGCCCGGCTCTCCTCCTCCTTCCTCACCCCCGGCTGGGGTGGCTGTCCGGCGGCGGCGGCGGCAGGCCCCTTAGCCGCTCGCCTGGCTCTCCTCCTCCTTCCTCACCCCCGGCTGGGGTGGCTGTCCGGCGGCGGCGGCGGCAGGCCCCTTAGCCGCTCGCCCGGCTCGGCTCTCCTCCTCCTTCCTCACCCCCGGCTGGGGTGGCTGTCCGGCGGCGGCGGCGGCAGGCCCCTTAGCCGCTCGCCTGGCTCGGCTCTCCTCCTCCTTCCTCACCCCCGGCTGGGGTGGCTGTCCGGCGGCGGCGGCAGGCCCCTTAGCCGCTCGCCCGGCTCGGCTCTCCTCCTCCTTCCTCACCCCCGGCTGGGGTGGCTGTCCGGCGGCGGCGGCGGCAGGCCCCTTAGCCGCTCGCCCGGCTCGGCTCTCCTCCTCCTTCCTCACCCCCGGCTGGGGTGGTTGTCCGGCGGCGGCAGCGGCAGGCCCCTTAGCCGCTCGCCCGGCTCGGCTCTCCTCCTCCTTCCTCACCCCCGGCTGGGGTGGCTGTCCGGCGGCGGCGGCGGCAGGCCCCTTAGCCGCTCGCCCGGCTCGGCTCTCCTCCTCCTTCCTCACCCCCGGCTGGGGTGGCTGGATGGACTTATCCATTGGCAATTTGCTATATATATTTTAGTATTTTCACATGTTTGACTCTATTGTAAAATTCAGAATTGTTCAGGTATTGAATTATGATTTTTAAGTGGTAGCCATGTTAGCCTACTGCAGCAAAATCAACACAAAGTCTTGGGACATCTGAATGAGTAGCATTGTTCATTAGGCATAAGCTTTCATAGGCTGTGGCCTCTGTGGAGAAGAAATCCTTACATTAAATAAAGCTTACTAGTCTCTAAGATGCCACAAGATTCCTTTGTTAAAATTCAACCCTGTCTCTCTAGTCTTCATATTATTTTAAGTAATGTTTCCATTCAAAAATAGTTTGTATAAAAATGTGGACCTTTAGAAAAATCTTGAATGCATCTAGTTTAGAATAAAAAGGGGGGAAGGGAAGGGAAGGGAGTACAAGAGATGAAAGGAAGCAAAGGATTGAAAAGCATGGTAAGGAAAAGTTAGTCAGAATGTATACCATGAATTAGAAACATGCCATCATGGCTATCAAACACAGGTAGATAACGTTGAATCAAAAATTAAGACATATAGTAACTTATAACTAAAACATGGCATAAATTTTTAACGAATACACTTATTGTCCCCAATGAAGAAACCTGACAATAATGTCTTAAAGATGTCTATGTAACAATAAATCCACTGCATTTCATGAGTAGTAAAGGTAAAGGTTTCCCTTGCTCGAAAGCCAGTCGTATCCGACTCTAGGGTTCAGTGCTCATCTCTGTTTCAAAGCCGAAGAGCCAGCACTGTCTGCATCTGCAGACATTTCCATGGTCATATGGCAGGCATGACTAGACACCGGAGTGCACTGAACGCTGTTACCTTCCCACCAAAGTGGTTCCGATTTATTTACTTGCACTTTCTTGCTTTCGAACAGCTAGGTTACTTGCAAGCCAACTCATGTCCGACTCTAAGGGGTGGTGTTCATCTTCATTTATAGCCAAAGAATTAGAGCTGTCTGCATCTACACATGTTTCCATGGTCACGTGGTGGGCGTGACTAGATGGCAAAGTGCACAGAATGCTGGTACCTTTTCCACTAAAGCGGTAGTTATTTATCTACATGCAATTACTTGCTTTCAAGCTGCTAGATTGGCAGGAGCTGGGACAGATGACGGGCGCTTACGGCGTCATGTAGCACTTGGGGCTCGAACTGCTGACCTGCCAATCTTCCAATCATCATGGTAATTGGGGAAATAGGAATGAATCCCGAAGGAACATGAAATTAGACAAGTGAATATAAGTATAATTATATGGTAAATAGATGAACAAATATTTTGAGATGCCTATTAGATTTTTTTTTGTTTACATTCTGCTGCTGGCCACAGATGAGGAAATAATCAAGTAGTCATAGTAAACTTTAAGAATCTTTACCAAAATAATATACAATAATACATGATAATACATTTAGATATAACAGCAAAGAATTCTTCTATATAAAATATAAAGACAATAGAATGTTACAGATAGATGTTACAGGATAACCATCTAATTGCTTCTGATGTGGCTGCAATGAGATCATCCTAAGTACGGTACCTTGAAATTTACTGAGATGACATTCACAAACTATATCTGTTATCATTTGTTCAGTACACCACAGTCACATTGCAGGCTCTCAGCCATTCCCCAATTGAAGAGCATTGTTTTAGTTCTAGCATGATCTGCCCTAACTCTGTTCAGGCAGCATTATATTTTTTGGGGCAACTGCATTCCTGAAATTGGAATTGTTGGATCTAATATAATCTATTTGGCTATGATTTGAAAAGTCACCCATTTTAATCTTCATTCTTTCTCTATGACAGGAGAAGGCAACCTACAGCCCACAGGCTGGATCCGGCCCATGGTGCCAAATAATTTAGCCCATGCCCTCGGTCCAGCTGCCGGCAGCAGTGGAATTGGCCATGGACTCATTTATGCCTGTCATAAACCAATTTATGACAGCTGTAAATGCATTTATGATCGCTGCGGACACGTTTATGACAGCCACAGGTGTGTTAATGAAAGCTGTAAATGGCGGGGAAACCACCAGTTAGACCCTCTCAACTGTCTGAGGGAGCATGACCATGCCCCTGACTTAAAAGGTTGGTGACCCCTTGTCTATTTCATAAAACATTGGTATATTATCCCAAATTAGTTCCCTAGACATGAGCCTGGTGTGAGGTAGGCAATATAATATTTTATGTATTGGTAGGTCTCTTGAAATCGACATCCAGTTTATTTTATTCCACACTTTGACTGTCTATGGTGGTGGTGGTTGTCTAAAGCCAGCTGAGCAATGTTAGAGAAGACATGGAGGTTTGAAAGCATTGTAGTTTTGAAGGTTCCTGATATTCACTGTGTTGTTAATATGGACTTCAATCTTATTATTATGGCAACTTCTTCCCCATTCAGGGGGAAGTATTTGGTGACAGAATAGACCAGTGGTGGTGAACCTATGGCATGTGTGCCAGAGAGGGGCACTTAGAGTCCTCTCTGTTGGCATATGCACCTTTGCCCCAGCACAGAGTTCACCATACCCCTCTGCCTAGCAGCCCAATGGGAGAGCTTCCTCCCACCCCCAGCACAGAGTTCACCCCACCTCTCTGTCCAGCAGCTCAGTAGGAGCGCTTCCTCTCTCTCCCCCCCCCCAGCATAGAGTTTGCCCACCCCTCTGTTTGGGCCCTTGGTCTCTAAAAGGTTCACCATCAGTAGACTCTGCACAATGTTTTTGTTTGCACTCTCCATTCTGTTCCCACAAATTTCCTGATAAAATTATTCCTTGTTTTCAATTCTGTCCAGTAACTTCAAGATGTTTTTGAAATGTGAGAGATCAGTCAAAAATTATTCCGAAATATTTTGTTTGGCAATTGTGTTATATCCGCTTTCCTCAAAAATATACATTCAGCTCTTTATTTGTTATTTGATTACTTAAATGGAAGGCACATACTTCAGTTTTTTTTTGTTTGTTGGGGTGTGGGGTTAGGCATAGTTTCTACTTCTTATAATATTGACTTAATATTCACAAATCTTATCACAGACACTTAGTTTCAGAATTAGTTTCTGGTAAATCACTGATATATAAAGTAAGAAGGAATGGTAAACCATTCTTTAATGGTAAATACTGTATTTTCTGGCGTATAAGACTACTTTTTAACCCCAAAAATCTGTGCCAAAGTCGGGGGTCGTCTTATAGGACAGGTACTTAACTGCAGCTTGTTTCCCCTTGCTTCATATGTCCAGCGCATATGGTGGGGGGTGCCGCGGCTGAGTCCCTGCTCTGTGCGGGGAGTATGATGCAAGGGGAAGCAAGCTGTACCTCGAGGAGGAGAACGTGAGCATGGATTGGCTCTCCACCAGAACCTGCCCATTCGACTCGGAGGGCTGCACGTCTTCGGGTTGAGTGTGGGTTAATTTTTATTTGGTGTGCATTGGAAGAGAGGTAGTCTTATACGGCAAGTAAATTCCAAACTCTATATTTTAACTGAAAAAGTTGGGGGTCGTCTTATACGCCCAGTCATCTTATACGCTGGAAAATATGGTAATTTACTGTACTAATAAATCCTATGGTATCCTTCAAATATTTTTCTTTTTAACACATTCTCCAAAAGATTTGTCACTTTAAGACACAGGATGGTTTTCTTCAGTTTAAACATCAAACCATCAGGCCACACTATGTCATAGGCTGCAGTAAGATCACTAAAAGCCACAGAAGATTTAGTCCCTTTTGATAACCAGACTCACTAAATGGGTCAAAACTTGCTTGCGGCAACTTCTCTTAGTGCAGAACCCAGCCTGGAAAAGAACAGGCAACCATAGTTACATGTTGGTGTATTCTATTATAGAGTAATCATTCCAGAGGTTTATGGTAGATGCTCAACAAGGCTAACATATATTAACAATTAGCACAGAAAGTACAGTACAGTAGCTTTCTATTGGCCCAATCTTGGAAATTTTAAGTGATATTGACCCACTCACTTGCCGCATAATGTTTTAATGTGAAGTGATCCTGTTAAAATATCAGACATCTAAACAGGACTTCTTTACAGATGTTCAGTTGCTTTCTCCCTAGCATTCTGTCTGTGCAATCAAACTTTTAGGATTCTTTGCCCACTGATAATGCTTAGTCTGACTGGATTTTATATTTTCTACCTAAGGGCTTTCTTTTAAACCTAGATTGTACTTTTGCAAACCTTAGTTTTCTCCCAAGTATGCTGATATTTATTTTATTTTATTAATGTTTAAATCATGATAAACCACTTTGTTGTCCCAAGGTGGATTCCACATGTGCTTGTAAACATTTCATAAAGGCTCTTATGCCAGTCTAAAGATTGACAGATCTTATTATGGCACATTTCAGAGGTATGGAATTTTAACTGATTATATGTTGAGATCATTGGGATCAGAGGAAACTGACACTTTAAAAGTATATGCAGTAATCATTATTTTGGAGTGGCAATTCGGATCCAGTGAAATTTAATTTATTTTTGACCCTGTTCAGTCCTCAATAACTTTAACCTCTTAATTAATTGCCATTGTATTAGAGCCTATCCTTGAAGTTCTTTCTTTCAGGCATTACCAAATTGAAGTTGGAGAGAGATTCTAGTTACCTAAAGGGACAGTTTCAGGGTACACAGAAAAAGACTCCTCGAAAATTGTGGTATTTTTGAACCACAATTGGGCATACCATGGCAATGTGAACCTTGAGATGCTGGCTAAACTTTCTCACACTAGTTCAAGCAGTTTCACATCTGGCCTAGACACAGAAGAAGCTATCTCTTCAAGCAATGGTTGTTGAGTCCGGACAAAGAAGTATTCTAACCAGCAGAATCGGGTTAAACTCAGTGATCTTTATTCTGTTCAGGTTCCGGACTGGGGAGCATGTACAGGGGTTGCCATATATATACAGTGTGTGGACTGTTACAAAACAAGATACATTTAGGCAGGCTTCCAGAGGACACACAAAGTTCAGTCTTTCCCGCTTTGACATATCTTTGAATTTGGTGCCTTTAGAAATGGCATGCTTCTGGGTTCCCGGTGTTTGTGCGGTTTTACATTTGAACGGAATTAATCCTTATACACAACACTGGCTGAGAGCATTCAGTCTTTCTTTCCTTTTGTCTTCTTCATGTAGACAGGGGAAACTCAGGGCAAGGAACTAGGGATAGCCAGGAAGTGTGAAGATATCATTAGGCCTACTCCCTACCCGAACACAGAACAAACAGCTCTAGGAATGTAAAGCTCATTGGCGTGGGACATCTATTTCTTTGCAGGCGCACACCCCAAAGAAAGACTCAGACACCGGTATTGGATTAAAGAAGTCTCATTGACTTTGAAACTTAGAAAAGATTGTCACTGAATGCCAAGGTCAAAATCATCCATACTGGGTTAAGGAAAATGAAGAAAGACACAAGGGGGGGGGGGTCAACTCATTTTCAACACAGTGCTAGAGGAGAGACTTGTAGACACCACAGACCATCACAAAGGCAGATAAGTCAGTACTGAACTAAGTCAAGCTAGAATTCTCAGTAGAGGAAAAATGAATAAACTGAGGTCACCCTACCTCCGTGATCATGAACCTTGGCACTCCAGATGTTCTTGGACTTCAATTGTCAGAAATCCAAGCCCCCATGAATCCACACGAATGGGTTAGCTGCAATTCATCCAGCCCACACTGCCCCCATCAGTCCTGGAAGCAGAAGTAAAATGTGCCCGTATGGGGGCTTGGGCTTCTGGGAAAGGAAGTCTAAGAACATCTGGAGGGCTAAGGTTCACCATCATGGCCCTACCTTCTTCTTCCATGTCTAAGCCAGATGTGAAACTACCAGGTCAAAGTCACCTTTGGTGAATTCATTCTGTAGTTACTGTTGCCTGATCTAGTGTGAGAAGGTGGTAGTGTGACAAAGTTGCTGTTGCCCAGGGTCTATCCGATTGTGGTTCAAAAAATACCACAATCTTCAAGGAAGCTCTTTCTGCATACCCTGGATATCCTTACATGCACATACAATAATAATAATTTCTGGGTTCAAATCATTTTTGCTGGAGAAACTCTGCTCAGGGGACACCCAAATGATGCTCCTTTCATGTCCCCAAGATCTTTTCCCACCAAAGTGTTCCCTATTTATCTACTTGCAATTTCTTGCTTTCAATATGCTAGGTTGGCAGGAGCTGGGACAGAGACAGGCACTCAATCTGTCATGCAGTACCTGGGTCTCAAACTGCCAACTTGCTGGCCTTCCAGGTAATAAGATGATCTTTTTAACCACTGAGCCACCACAACAACCATGCACATACAATAAGAATATAGAACTGAATAAATAGAAAAGGCAATCTTCTGGGATAAGTAAGGAGGGGGGCAATAAGAGAAAACGTAACACGAGGCAAATTGTCTCAATAAGCAAAGCCACAGCTGTTAGTTTGCAATATCCAAGCTGATCTTACTGGGGGAAAATAATATTGCTAAGACAATATAAGATGCTGGCGTGGTTTTTTCCTGAAAGAAATGAGCAGAGCTGTTAAAGAGATAACATTTTGGAGGTCATTGACTCATAGACACCACACATCAGAAGTGCCTTCGTGGCACACAGTATCTTGGGAGTTTTTTTTAAAAAAATTACTTAACAATTTTATAGTGTAAAACAGGTGAAATGGTTGAGATTGCAGAAGAATATAAGCACAATTAAGCTCTTTTAATATCGACTAACATCATCCCTAGCCACAAAGCAGAAAACAACAATTCTGCCACTTAAATTTGTAAACTGAATATTTCTTCTCATTTACCCCCATATCTTTTAAAACAATGCAAAGCAATGACATTTATATACAGCCCCATAGCACATTGTGAACTCTCTGGGCAGTTCACAAGTTAATTAACATTTTACCCCTAACATGCTGGGTACTCATTTTGCCAACCTCAAAAGGTTGGAAGGCTGAGTCAGCCTTGAGCCCTGTATCTTTACAGTCAGACAGACACTGAATCTCTTTGCAAATGCAAATCCCTGTTTGGCCAAATTGAGAGGCAATAAAAAGCAACTCTTCATCCAAATTTTAAAAAATAAATTTAAAACAACTAAGAATATTAAAGCAGTGAACTGACACTGAAAGGAACATACAGCTGCCTAAATGCCAAGTAACTGTGGAATGTGAGAAATTCTGGGAGTTGTTATCCAGAAACAAAAATCTGCAAAGCTCTAATTCATGTGTTTCGTTTCTTCTTGCCTTGGTAGAATTTCCTTCCTTTTGGTTGGAGCGTATTATTGGTTTGGATATTTAGTTTGCTGCAAAGGCATATAATGTCTGGGATCTTGCTATAATCTTTTGTACAAGAAGGTGCAGCTGCTTTATAGTGACAAAACTTAAAGTTTCTGCTCTTGGCCTAAGTATTTGACAAAGTTGTGGATAGCACGGGGTGCTGCTACTAGTTAGCCCAGGAAAATAAAATTGGACCTAGTGGATAAGTAGTTTGAATTATATTCCTAACTTTCATACCAAAGTGTGACATAACTTTTTTTTAAATGAAATAACTTGGCAGATTCATTCATGAAGCAACTTCAGTCATTATCTTGACATTTTGTTTTGGTTGCAGCTCCAAACAATGAGCATTCTGAAGTGTTTCTGTGGGGAAAGTGCATAATTATCTATATGTGTTCAAACTAGCCTTGGCCAATTTTCATAAAGAGATTTCTGCATCTCTTCAACTCTGTACCTCTTTATTTCTGAAAGTGAAAACAGGAAATTGTTCTGTTTCTTTAGTGGGAAAAAAAAGGAAAGCTGCTAAAGATGCATCAATTTGAATACATTGTGTGTTCATTTGTTTCTTCAAAATGATTTAAAATGTAGCAGATGGCAAATGCTGAACAGAGAGACCTTGAGGAACCCTTTTGTTTATGCTCTGTCGTCCAGTAACAATGCAGAGAAGCTCCAGGCTATTTATGTTGCATATCATCAGTGCACTAAGAAAGAGAGTGAGGCTCATAAGAGGCCAAGTAGTGTCTTTCTTCAACCTGTGTCTAAGCATCCTTCACAGTGCTGCTTGGTCATAGAGTCAGTCAGTTGTGTTTTCGACAGCACTGATACAATAAAAATGTTTCTTGAAGCCCACAGACTGAAAATAACTCCATCTTGGTGGTCTTCTCAGAGGAGAAAGCAAATTATATTGTAATTAGCATGTCAGATTATTATATTCCAGTTTCTTAAAGGTAAAAAAAAACACCTTAAAGTGGATATTGGTTATGTTCATTTATGACTTTGCATGTCATAAATGCCATTTGACAGACTTAAATAATAAAGGTGAGTCCTAGTATTTCCTAAGGTGGTCTACAGCTATAGTTGCTTAAGTATCTAAACCAGGGGTGCCCAAACTATGACCTGAGGGCCAGATCTTGCAGCCATGCCAATTCACTCGGCCTGCTAAGCACTCGTCGCTCCCAGAAGTGGAAGTAAAATGCACCCAGGCGTGACGAGTGCTTAGTGGGCTGGATGAATTGGCATCAGGGCCAGATCCAGCCCATGGACCATAGTGACTAGCCCCCTGAACCACATTACCGGCCTGCAGCACAAAAGGTTTGGGCACCCCTGATCTAAACCATTCTGTAGTACAAAGACCTCCTGGGCTAAGTGAGCATCTATTTCTTCCACACCATTTTAGGGTCAAAGTGGGGAAAACATCTGTGTGTGAAGTGTTGTATCGACTGGATATACTGTGTGGTTTGGAAAATTAATTATTCTTCTACAAGAACATATTATTAAACAAATTACCTTCCAAACTGGTTAATTAAGAAGTCTTGTCTTTATACTACCGTACCTGAAGGCTCATTTATTATGTGGAAAGAGGTGGGATATATAATTCTTATCTTGCCCCAACTAGCACAGTTTTATTTTAGCAACCTGCACTTCCCTCACTTGCTTCCTAATGGTAGAATACCCACCTTGCATGCATAAGGTCCAAGGTATAGCCTCCAGTATCTCCAGATAGAACTAAAAAAGCTTTTTACTGAAATCTTGATGGATTGCTGCATGTAAGTATTGATAATCAGGTACTAGACCAGGGGTACCCAAACTATGGCCCACAACACCAATTCATCCAGCCCTCGCCACTCCCGAAGGTGGAAGTAAAACGTACCCGTGCATGTGTAAAACACTGCTATAAATGCACCTGTGGCTATCATAAATACTTTTACAGCAGTATTTTGCTCATGCATGGGTGCATTTTACTTCATCTTCCGGTGGGAGAAACCACATAAACAGCTCATGGCCCAAAAAGGTTTGGCCACCCCTGTACTAAATGGATGACCCAGGAAGATGAGCCTAACTCAGTATAATATGGTTTCAAGTGTATCTCATTTAGGCAATATAATCTAGACTGCCTAAAAACCTATTTAGACTAGTGGATATTAATTATTGGTCTACTAGATATTTTGGACATCAATTATCAGAAGTCCCAGTCAATGTGGCATTGATTATGGAGAAAATAAGGTATGTTCAGTAATGTGCAAAAGTCTTAGGCCAGTTTAAGCTTGTTGGGGTGGGGGTGGGGAATTCAGTGAGTAATTTGAGGGTCCATAACTTGGACACTCTAATTCCAAACTTCATTAAACTTGGAGAGGGTTGAGAAAAGTATTAGCAGAAGAATGTCTCCAATGTCTTTATGTCTAGGTGACTTGGGGGGGGATGAGTTATGCCCCCAAATTACTGAATTCCCCCCAAACCAGTGGTGATGGCCTAAGACTTTTGTACAGTACTGTACAGTGTATTACTTAGTACCAGTTGCTGGACAACCATGGAATGAGCCGTTGGTTTTTAGGCATACTTTTAGCTACCCTGATCACATCTGGATATCAACTATGACAAAAACAGTGGGAGCTTTAGTTTGAGCTGGGAGGATTGTTCTTAAGTTCATACATGATGAAATATTCGGAGCACTGGCCAAGATTTGATTAAATACTTGCAGGTCTATTTTCACATACAAAAATGAAAATCTTCCACAACAGTGGAGATTCTGTTTTCTTTTGATACAAAGCAAAAAATGTAATCCCTTTACCTCCTCCCCATTTTCTCATTTGGAATGATAATAACGTGCTAGGACACTCTTTTCCAAATGTTACTAAATATGTATATGGAAATTTATGAACAAAATCTGGAAAGACACTTCAATTGAGGGCATTTTGTATCATTCCTTTTTTTACTTTCAGATGAAAACTGATGTGGCAGGGGAGCATCAAACTTTAATGTGCTGATTATCAAAAGACAAAGTTTTATCCTCCCCCTGTACATGATTTTGTATGAACATTAGGTTTTACTGTAAAATGCCTGGGGACAGTTAACAAAGCTATGAGAGCAAGTTTTCAGGTTTATGCTTGGCATATGACACTGCTGTCTTGACTGTGAAGATTTAATGCTGTTACTAAGAAGAGTGACCTAAGAAACAATTGCTTATTAAAATATAAGAGGCAAGCCGTATGTTTCAATTTAAAATTAAGATTCAGAAATCTTTGCTAGATGCCCCCAAGGCAACAACAAGGACTTAATGTGCCAGGAATTTATTCTATTACATGCCTTGCAGGGGCTTTTTGGTTTGTTTTTTATTAAAAAAAAACCACTGATTTAAATGGAGTAACATAATGAGACAGAAGTGATTAAGACAGAAGTATTTATTCATATCTTTTCTCCTTAGGTGGTTGTTCATTTGATGAACACTACAGCAACTGTGGTTATAGTGTGGCACTGGGGACCAATGGATTTACTTGGGAGCAGATTAATACCTGGGAGAAACCAACCATGGATCCAGCTGTTCCAACTGGTGAGTAAGAAGCGTGTCAGACAGAAAGGCTTTTAAACAAATTTATTCATCTCACAGTGTGAATTACCAGAATGTTTAATATATTAGCTTATGAGGACATGAATAATACAACTCTCTTTTCATGTTGTTCTACGTAGTAGTGTAGATATTAGGACATTAAATTTGGGAGAAAATGCTTTACATGCCACACCAAGTTTGTTCACTCAGTAATATTTATTTTTGTTGAGAGCATGTCAGGTTTCTTAATCCCATTATTTCTTTTGGTATGGCAGGAGTAAGCAATGCCTGAGGCACAGGTCAAATTGGACAGCACTATTTAGCATTTTTTTAAAATAAAAAATGGGCCTTCAAGTTGTACATGGCTGCATTTGTTATGCTCTCTTTAATGACTGGATATTGGGAGATAAAACAGACATGAATTCCTGAGGAGGTCTCACTGTGCGAGGGAAAATGGCTGAAGCAAAGATAATATGTACTTGTCTGTTAATGATGACATCTCTGTGCCTAAGCTATGGAACTCTTTCTGAGAGATACCTTTAGTCTCCTTATTTCTGTTGTTCTAGCATGGGAGGGGGTAAATATTTGTTTCCATGGTTGATGTGAGCTGAAGGAGAAAGGCAGGGGATAAAACTTGATTGCAATAAACAAGACAAAGCAAACTAAAAAATATCTCACAAAGCTCATTTTTCAACCAATGAGGTAATTACAAAACTCTGTTCAGATATTGTACCAGTGTGTTGAGAAAATTGTGCTAAGGCTAATTGCTGTTTGTAACATTATCATCTTATATATTTGGCAGAATAAAATACTTAGGTTAATTGTAAGGACCTCACAATTACCTACTTTCGAAAACACTTTCCATTTCATTGAATACTCCAGGAAATGGCATGCAAAAAGATAGCTTTTTTAGCAAACACCTTAATTTGTAGCAATTTGCCAATGAGATTTATTCCCAAATGCATTCATGTGGCATGTGTAGACAAGAAGATTCAGACTATTCCCCTTAATTCTTCATGTGTGGTCACTAGAAGACAAGAAGTCAGGTTTCAGGCTTATGAGAGTTTCTTCTTCTCTTAGGTGATCCCATGGTCACTTTAGTGTGATGTTATTGTATCAAAAAGAAGCTTTGCAGGCGCACCCCCCCAATAACGGACACAGACAACATTGAAAGTGGATAACAGCAAAGGGCCACATTTATTGATTCAATGCCCTAGTCCGAATTATAAATTTGTATTGGTAAAACGACCAATCATAATTCCTAAGGCAAGCAGGCCGAAGTAACACTGGTAAGGTACCACCCCAAAATTGCCAACGGCAATTGGTTACAATGTATCAAATTGTATCAATTTGTTTGTTAACAACAAACAAATTGTTGACCGTAGTCAATAACTAACTCATGACCCCACCCTCTGACGCGTATCCGTGAAATCACAGGGGTGATGCATGCTGGTTAGCAATCATCATCACCCCATCGCCTGATTCGTCGTTGACCGGACAACGTTTAACTACTTTATTCCTGTCTAGTGTTGTCCAGTCAATTGCGAACCTGCCGGATACTTGTGGGTCATACTGTTTACCTTACCAGTGCTACCCGCCCATGTGACCAAAGTCAACAGTAGGAACGAAGAAAGACCCCTATATCAAACCATAGCAACAGTGTGGGATGGGCAAAAAAGCCAGGACCCGAAGCCAATATGGGTCCCAACCAAAAATTCCCACCCGGCCCCGAAGCGACCATAATCACACTGTTAACTAGGGAGGGGGTGGAGGGGAAAAAACTTCTCCGCTCCGTCGCTGAGGCAAAATGGCAGCGCGGCTGCCTCGTGGCCACCCCTTTTATAAGGGAGCTGGCCACGCCCCTAACTACCCGGATTCTCTGTCCTGTGGGGGGGGCCCCGCAAAGGGCGCGGCGGCCATTTTGGCGCCGCGCTTGCATTGCAGGCGCACCCCCCCCAATAACGGACACAGACAACATTGAAAGTGGATAACAGCAAAGGGCCACATTTATTGATTCAATGCCCTAGTCCGAATTATAAATTTGTATTGGTAAAACGACCAATCATAATTCCTAAGGCAAGCAGGCCGAAGTAACACTGGTAAGGTACCACCCCAAAATTGCCAACGGCAATTGGTTACAATGTATCAAATTGTATCAATTTGTTTGTTAACAACAAACAAATTGTTGACCGTAGTCAATAACTAACTCATGACCCCACCCTCTGACGCGTATCCGTGAAATCACAGGGGTGATGCATGCTGGTTAGCAATCATCATCACCCCATCGCCTGATTCGTCGTTGACCGGACAACGTTTAACTACTTTATTCCTGTCTAGTGTTGTCCAGTCAATTGCGAACCTGCCGGATACTTGTGGGTCATACTGTTTACCTTACCAGTGCTACCCGCCACACGGAGGGGCTTCACAGAAGACCTGACGCCCCCCCCCCAGACCGTCAGCTCGGTCAACAGGCCTGCTC
This sequence comes from Bradypodion pumilum, assembly GCA_035047305.1. Lineage (NCBI taxonomy): Eukaryota > Metazoa > Chordata > Lepidosauria > Squamata > Chamaeleonidae > Bradypodion > Bradypodion pumilum. Next base: position 41,135,455 of record JAWDJD010000004.1, read on the forward strand.
GCCAGTCACCCAACAGGAGGTCCATACCTCCTCGCGACAGATGGACCCCATCCCCTGCATACAAGTCACAATTTTGTAGACTAATATCGGGGTGATGACTAACCCGTCCCCAAGCTCTGGTGGTGAGAAACCGCGCCACTGCCTAATTGACCGCGCGCCTAGCTCGGTCAAGGGCCAGGAGGTTAACGCCCCCTCTGTAAGAGTGGCGCAGAACAATGTCCGACCAAACCAGGGCTGTGGCAGGCCAGACATAATGCAAGTAGGCGAGGTCCTCGCAAATCGCATGCTTGAGCGATAAGCCGGTGACCTGGCCCAAATCATTGCCCCCCAAGTGGATGATTAGAATGTCAGGCGGGTCAGCCCCCAGGCCAGAAAAAAGGAAAGGCCGCAGCTCCCACCATAACATCCCAGGCTTACCGTGCCATGAGAGACTGGCGTGGTCACCCAGTCCCAGTCGGGGTCCCCACTCTGTCGCCGCAGCGTAACGCGCTGCCCTGAGCACATAGCTGTGGCCCACCAGCCATACTGTCACCGGTGTAATACGACACCCAGGGTCTGTAAGAAAATTGAGCAAAAGGAAGGTAAGGTGACTGGATTGGTACTCATGGCGGGAGTGGGCGCACATAAAACTGAAAACATTGTGAGCCCCACCTCCCCATGCTACGTATGTCAGCCCCAGAGTACCCAAAAGCAGCTGCTGTAGAGGCTGCGCCAATACGGAACGAATGTGTGCCATAACGGGCACCTGGTAGTCCCACCCTGGTGAGGGCTCTGGCTGTCACCTTCCAAAACTGAAATTTAGTAAGGGGAGACCCATCTTGGTGACAGAAAAACGGGCCGTGGTGCCAGCCACGCAGTGCCAGGTATTCCTGTAGGGCACCAACCGGACAGATGTCTGCCAAAGAACACCGTAGCAGTCTTATTCCACTGCCTACGCCATGCTGATCTGTTTTGGAGGAGCGAATCCTCAACTGGGCCCAGTCTTTGGCAACATATACATCTCCGAGTTCCAGTGCCCTACCACTTGCATCCGCCTTAGACAGCATCACGAGTTCGCTGATGCGGAGCGCTCCAAAAAATGCCACCGTTGTGGCTGCATGAAAAAGGGCTGCCTCATAATGATCAAAACAGAGGCCTGGCCAGCCCCGGGCCAACTGGGTAAGAACCCCTGGGGAAATAGGGTGCCGGTCATCCGGGCAACGCCCGCGCTCGCGCACCCACCCCTCCAAAACGTGTCTCACACGGAAGTCAGAGGTGGTATCCACATGACCCCCTACTTTGGCCATAAAAGCCAACGCCGAGAGCTTGGATGCTATGGTGCGAGGTGCAAGGCCCTGTGCATGCAGGTGAACCATGAACCGCAGAACATGGTCCACCGGGATGGGCCAGGTCTCTGGCCATTGAAATCGAGTAGCAAAAGCCCTATACAAATTGAATGCTTGTTGATACGCCTTACGCGTGCGTGGCGCTAGTGACAGGCCAATCGCCCGGTTCACCTCTCCTTGCCAATAGTCCACATCTCGTCCGGGAGTGGCGAGGGAAATTCCTCCGCATCCGGGGCCAAGGCGCGGAACCGGGAGATCTGCAGGCGGGACAAAGCGTCAGCAATATCGTTATTAACCCCTGGGACATGCCTGGCCCTGAACAAGACGTTGAGGCGCAGGCAGCGCAGCACAAAATGGCGCACTAGATCCATGACCCTAGGCGATTTAGAAGTCTGTGCATTGACAATGTGCACAACGGCAGCATTGTCGCACCAGAAATGCACCACCGAATTAGCCCACTGTTCGCCCCATAGCATCAAAGCCCCCAGAATGGGAAAAAATTCCAGGTATGTGAGATCCCGCAGGCGACCTGTGCCTGCCCATGCCGGTGGCCACCCACCATAGGCCCACTTCCCATTGAAGTACATCCCATAACCCAGGGATCCTGAGGCATCAGACTGGATCTGGAAATTGGGGGATGCCAGGAGGTCAGACCTCCAAAATGAGACCCCATTAAACTCCCTCAGGAATTGCAACCAGACAAACATGTCTGCCCTGATACCCCGGGTAAGCCTGACTCTGTGGTGGGGCCTGGATAACCCTGCCATGGCGTCGCATAAGCGCCGGGCGAAAGCCCTGCCCGGTGCGACCACCCTGCAGGCAAAATTGAGGTGCCCATGTAGCACCTGCAGTTCCCTCAGGGATGCCTTACGCTTAGCCAGCAATTCCGAGATAAGGGTCACTATCCTGGACACCTTATCACCCGGTAACCTAGAAGCCTGTACTACTGTATCAATCTCAACCCCCAGGAATACTAGTTTGGTCGACGGGCCCTCGGTCTTTTCGGGCGCTAAAGGGACACCCAGTTCCTGCATTAGCGTCTGAAATGTATTGAGGAGACGTGCACACGTGTCCCAGCCCCGTTCACCCCCGAATAAAAAGTCATCCAGGTAATGGGCTACAGACCGGGACCCTGACCTGCGGACGAAAGCCCACTCTAGGAAGGTACTAAAACGCTCGAAAGCCGAGCATGATATGGAGCAGCCAAAAGGCATGGCCTTATCAAAATAATACTCCCCTCTAAACTTAAAACCCAGCAATTCAAAGTCGCCCGGGTGCACCGGCAAGAGGCGAAAAGCTGACTTAATGTCGCACTTGGCCAGCAAGGCACCCGGGCCACACGAGCGCACCATGCGCAGCGCATGGTCGAACGATGTATACCTGACCGAACAAAGGTCATCAGGTATCGCATCGTTGACCGATCGGCCGGCTGGGTAGGACAAATGATGAATAAGGCGAAACTCACCTAGGGACTTTTTAGGAACCAAACCCAATGGTGAAACCTTAAGGTTGGGAAAAGGGGGTGCGGGAAAAGGTCCGGCGACCCTGCCCGCGTCTAACTCCTTTTTAATGCTGGCCTCGGCTACCTCCTCCCTTCCTCTGAGGGATAAAAGGTTGGGAGCATCCTGAGGGGATCTATCACCCATAAAAGGGATACGAAATCCCTGCTTAAAACCTTGGATGAGATACTCCCTGTCCTCTCCCCTTGGGTACGATGCGAGCCAGCGCTCCAGCATGTCCACCTTAATTGGGGAGGGGGCCTTTCGGAGAACTAGTGCCATCCGTGGCAGGCTTGCCAGCCCACTGTCCACCCCTCCCTCTGCCTCGCACCCCCCCAGGCTTGGGACAAGCAGAGGCTGCATGGGGACCAGAACATGTGGGACACTCGTGCTTATACCTGCAGTTCTTCCGACTGCAGGAACCATTGGACGAGAAAGTCCAGCACAGCAGGCGGGCTGGAACCCCCTGCCCCGCCATTTGGCGGGTAACCTGCGCTGGAGCTGCTCGCTGGACCGCATGTCCACAATGGTATCTATCCCCCGGGGCAGGACGTGTGGGTGTCATATACAAGAGCCACAGTCTCTGGCACGGCTCATCCCATCTCATCTCGGGGTGCAGGGGAATCCTCATACGGAATTCCTCATCATATGCTAGCCATGAGGGGCCCGGGAAATCTACCATCGCCCTGTATATGTTGTCCAAATATTGGACCATGGGAATAGCTAGATCCGGCCGCGCCCTCAAATACACCGCCATGTATATCAAATAAGCGGGGAGCCAGTTAGCCCAGGTACGCGGCGGCTTACGGCGGCGTGCCTGCTCCTTGTCCTTCTCATCCTGACCCTCCCTTTCTTCCTTAGTGGGCTCTCTGTTCAGGAGTGAGAAGATATCCACGTACTCCCCTCGCCATATCTTTTCTCTGGTAGCCTGAGCCAAGTGATCACCCAATGGCAAGGAATACCCTGCCGTCGGCAAAGCCGAAAAGGGGATAGCTGGCCTACCCAAAGGGGCCTGAGTTAACCCTGCCACCCCAAGTACGTTCCCAGCAGTGTAAGAACCAAGGCCCACCCCAGCGGGCATGGTGGCAGTAGTTGTCGCCGGGTGGGTCGGCAGCGGCGTAGCCCCTGCACCATCCGCGCGAGGCCAAGGCCACTGAAAGGTCCCCCCTATATTGGGAATGTGTGTGGATGTACTCGTTTGCACCATATACTCACATGCTGCACCCCCGCGGGCCGCCCCCAACGGGGGTTCCGGCCCACTGGGGGCGTCGGAGCTCACGACCGATGTAGAGCTCATCACCGGGGCTTGACCCGCGCCAGGTTGCTGGCTGGGGAGCTGCGAGGCAGTGGCCGGAGCCGCGCCACCCGCCTGCAGCAGCTCAACCCTCCCCGCCGGCCGTTGTCCTGCTGCCGATAGCGCCTCAAAAGGTACCCCGAAAGGGGCACCTGCCTGACTGGCCCGGGCCAAAGACTCCTCTAAGGCCGCAATACGGGCCAGTAAGGTGTCTACATTAACCATGGGTAAAGAGCCGGCCGGCCCACCTGACCCTTGCATGGGGAGAGTTCCCTGCACCCCATGGCCCATATATGGACCGAAGCCCGGTAGGGCTGGTGAGGAAACCTGCCAAGGCGGGGCACCGGGCCACCCCCCAAGGCTAGAGGGCCCCGGGAGAGGCTGCGGCCCAAAAGTAGTCGGCCCAACGGGTTGGGCGGAAGGAGGAGCGGTGTCCACCGCTCGCGGGCCGCGGGCCGGAGCGCCCTCCGCGCCCGCACTCTGAACGGGCCAAGGGGCGATAGACCCCAAGCCACTAGCCCCGGCCGGGGATGGCAAAGGTGGCTGTTGAGGAGGCGGCACCACGGTCCTCCGACCTGGGTTGCGCCTCCTAACAGCCCGGGCTGAATTCGCAGCAGCCTTCTTTTTGGAAGGCATCTCGAGCAAAAAAGGGAAGCTAGCTAAGCAAAATCGACCCAAAAGGCTTCCCGGCAATACCAACGAGCGACGGAGGCGCAGGGGAAAAAACTTCTCCGCTCCGTCGCTGAGGCAAAATGGCAGCGCGGCTGCCTCGTGGCCACCCCTTTTATAAGGGAGCTGGCCACGCCCCTAACTACCCGGATTCTCTGTCCTGTGGGGGGGGGCCCGCAAAGGGCGCGGCGGCCATTTTGGCGCCGCGCTTGCATTCTTGGCATTAGGGGAGAAATAGTTTGGAAGATAATATATATGGCTAGTGGACTTTATTTTCAATGTAACTATATCTTCTCCAAGGACTTTGGTTCTGGGAGACTTTAATGTGCACACCGACGGGAAGCTGTCAGGCGCATGGGCCTATCCCAAAGTGTTGGCAGGCCCACCCATAGGGCTGGCCACACACTGGACTTAGTTTTCCATGGGACATGCGGAGACATGGGCATGAGAATTGAGAGGCTGACTTCATTGGCCCTGTCCTGATCTGACCACCACCTGCTGAGGTTTAAAGTGGTGATGCCTATCCCACCTTCCCAGGACCGATTAGGATGGTTCACCCCCAAAGGCTACTAGATCCAACTGGTTTTAAGGAGCCATTAGGTGAGTTTCCATCTGAGCTGGTTGGCACCCCTGTTGAAGTCCAGGTTGCAAGATGGTATGTTGAAGCCACCAGGGTCCTGAATGCCCTCTCCATGGCAGAGCTCGGTTCCTCCATGGTTCATGGGGGAAGTCTGAGTGATGAAGCAGCATAGGAGGAGGCTAGAGAGCAGATGGAGACAAGTCCCATTAGATGAAAACTTGGTATTTTGTGTGTGTGTCATTGAGTCCTAAAACAGCCATTTCCTGTTTGTTTCTACAATTCTTTTGCTCACCTGATGTTGACATTTAGGATATGGCAGAAGGAGTTGTTATCCATAGCAAATCTTTGTGTGGTGCAATTTGTCTCAAGATCCACTAGGGAAATAAGTTAGTACATGCTATAAGCTGTGTTCGTTTCCAGGCAACAGACAACCTCCTTTAAAAAACAAAAAGGCAAAGGCAATTCATTCTTTCTACCATGCTTTTGCCACCTAACAATTTATCACTTGAACATAATAATTGTATAACCTTTTAACTTGACTGGAACGCTAACCTTTTAGAAACATCATTTATTCTTGTGTACTATGTGCATATTCCCCTTTTATTCTCAGGAGCTCAAAAATATATTATTATTTCTCCCAGGTCCCATTTATTTATTTTTTATCTTCATGGAAACTCTTGTAAGTGGATTAAGTTGTCTAGCTGTATACCATTCAGTGGTTTTCAGATACCAGAGACTCAGAGATGCAAGAAATGCAAAAAAGCAGGAAATAACAGTTTAGCTGGCACCATGTTAATTTGAGTTGTTCTTGTAAAATATGCAAATTATTTTGGGATTGATTATCTTGAATCTAGAGTTAGACACTTTATATAAAGATCTGACTGTAATGTTCATAAGGGTTGAAATCATGTTATGCAGCTGTGCATGCACAATGTAAGGTAATAATAATAATAATAATAATAATAATAATAATAATAATAATAATAATAATAATAATAATAATAATAATAATAATAATAATAATAATAATAATAATAATAATAATAATAATAATAATAATAAGCTACAAACATAGAAAAATAATATATAATATGCAGCATTCAATATACAATACAATAAACACAATATGTAAGTACTCCCAAAAACAATATAATGCAATACAAAAAGTACACCCCATACACAATACAATACAAAATATGAATACTGATACGGAGCCCAGCTCACACTCCCCCCGGAGTCCAAAACTCAAAACTAGAAACGAGACCAGGGCTCAACGTCAAAAGAGTCCTCAAGAGGAAGCATCATCATCCTTTTTTGGGGGCCCCTCCAAGTGAGCACCTGCCTCGTATCCCCGGGCTGAGAGGTAGCGCAGCAGTGGCGGCTCCAGCACCATCTTCTTTTTAAGCCCTCCAGGCGGGCGAGGCTTGAGGGCGGAGGAAGCAGTGCAGCTACCTCACATCCCCGGGCTGAGTGGCGTGGTCCTGGGGAGAGGCAGCGCAGCAGCAGCAGCAACTCCAGCGTCGTCTCCTTTTGCAGCCCTCTAGACAGCCGAAGTTTGGGGGCGGAGGATGCATCGCAGTGGCGGTGATTGTCATCACAACCAATGACAATTCACAGTTGATTAAATGCTTCCTTTAGGGATTTTAGAATGAAATTGATTTTATTGCATCATGTATGGGCAGTGTTTACTCTGAAATCACCTTTACACATTGACAGTTTCCCTTTAATCAGAAATAATTTTCTTCTGATAATGACATAATCTCCATTGTGCACTCAGAGCTATACAATAGGATTTCAACCCAACAGTGCCAGAAGTGGTTTATTGATCATGATCAAAAAAGCTACCTGCATTTTGGGATTCTGATTGAGGGGGTATCTATTGATTTGTATTTCCGAATGAGTATATCTATTTTTAATGTTCCATTAAAAAGATGCAAACACCAATGGTAAAATTTCTACAGAGAAACAAACTAGTATTATGATGAAAAAGTTACACCTAAAAGCATCTGACACCTACCTTTTCATGTGTAGGATTTCTTTGTGCTGCCTTTGGAAATCAGTAGGTTAACATTCAAATGGGAATAAAACTCAAATGCAGATTTTCTTTTCATCTCTTCACCTGCAAATGTTGTAAAAGCACAATCTGTTGTAAGCTTTAGGTAAGATCATGAGAGAGGGTATTTTTGTTGACTGTCCCCAAGGAAGACCAATCTGGTCTCATTTTGGAATTCTGATTGAGGGGGTATCTAATGGATTTGTATTTCCAAATGAGTATATCCATTTTCAATGTTCCATTGAAAGCTGCACACACTGATGGTAAGATTCCTACAGAGAAACAAACGAGTGATCTGATTAAAAAGCTAAGCCTAAAAACATCTAACATCTACCATTTTACATGTAGAATTTCCTGCAGGGCATCCCGTTTCCTTAGGGATTTGGGAAGCTTTGGTCCTTAAAAAATATACATTTTCTACCTATGAGTACTATGCATGCTGAAATATTTGGGCAAAGTATTTACACCTGTATTTAATTGTGTCTCTCCTATACTTTGTATACTAGGATAGGCTCTCTTTTTTCTCAATTTTTTCACTTGGGAGATTTTTCTTAAATTGATTTAAGATAAACATGTTGTAGAAACATGTTTCCATTATAAATAATTCATTATATGTTTGATCCATTCAAATATTCTAACCTTTATTAATGGCTCTGAAAACCCAGCATAATAATAATTTTGTGTCAGCAATTATTCTGGGTTGAAAGGTTTTTTTGCTAGAAAAACTCCGTTCAGGGTGTCCCCAAGTTCTTTTTCCCACTGAAGTGGTCCCCATTTATCTACAGTACTTGCAATTTCTTGCTTTTGAACTGCTAGGTTAGCAGGGGCTGGGAGAGAGACGGGTGCTCAATCTGTAATGCATTACCCAGTTCTTGAACTTCCGACTTTCTGGCCTTCCAGCTAACAAGGCAAACTTCTTAACCACTGAGTCACCGCAGTCCCTGATACCCAGCATGACTTGAAATCCTTGTTCTAAATAGAGCGAGATAATAATAATAATAATAATAATAATAATAATAATAATAATAATAATAATAATAATAATAATAATAATAATAATAATAATAATAATAATAATAATAATAATAATAATAATAATAATAATAATAATAATAATAATAATAATGTGTTTATTGTATTGTATATTGCATACTGTATATTATATATTATTTTTCTATGTTTGTAGCTGCCCTTAGTGGTGCTTGCATCAGGAAGGTGGGATAATAATAATAATAATAATAATAATAATAATAATAATAATAATAATAATAATAATAATAATAATAATAATAATAATAATAATAATAATAATAATAATAATAATAATAATAATAATAATAATAATAATAATAATTTTGTGTCAGAAATTATTCTGGGTTGAAAGGATTTTTGCGGAAGAAACTCCATTTAGGGAACACCCAAATGAGGCTCCTTTCATGGAGTACTTGAGTCTCGAACTGCCAACCTACCAGCCTTCCAGCTAACAAGTTGAGCTTCTTAACCACTAAGCCACCGCAACCCCTATTGTTGCCTTAAAGTGGTCCTTATAATTCTTTTCTGATGCTGCAGCATCATTATTATCCCAGATTATGAGAAGGGACTGTACCACAGATAATCAAGAATAGATTAAACTTTTTCACTAACAGCCTAACAATCCTTTTTGGACAATTTGTCTTAGAACATTGCGGGCAAATGATTTCTTTTCAGTAATAGGTTCCTCAGGGTTGGGAGCAAAAGGAATGACTCGATTATTGGATTAAGAAGCAAATATTGATTTCTTCCTCATTTAGCTTTCTTTTAAAATGCATTCATTGTTAATTTTGAGAAAGTGCTCCAGGAAAGCCTAATCAAATTTTAGTTCATTTTTCTATACTTTGTCCTGGTTAATTCATGTTTGTGATTTATCATTGCACTTCTTGTCATTTTGAGAAACCCCTGGATTTAAACTATAGCAAATGAGTGATTTTAACTGGTTTGGGTCTTTATATTCAATCCTCAAAATAAAACCAAATGTAGCTAGTAAGCCAACCATGGACCTAAAATTGTTTCATTTTTCAATATTTTGTTTTATTATTCTTCACAAATAAATAGAGATCAGCAAAGATCTGCAGCTCTAGATTTGCATATGGCAGATCACAAAACATATAGAGTCCAATGCATTAAATCACAGATTCAGCTTTCTTTAATATAGAGACTTGGTTTAAGCACATCTTTATCTATGTATTACATGCCATCTAGTCAATTCTGATTTATGGCCATTCTTTCTAAGATTTCTAGGTACAGAATAGACAGAAGTGGTTTGTCATCCCTTTCTTCTGGGACTAAGCAGCATGCTAAGGTCACAGAAGGTCACACAGGAGGCACACAAGGGAACAAAATTCCCAACCTATGGCTCTGCAGTCAGAAACCTAAACTACTGAGCTTAAGCACATCTTTAGGCTCCTCTAAAATGTTTTTCCCCTGCATGTGTGTATTCCTATGTATGTTTGGGGTGAGAGTGAAATCAGTAACGTAAACATAAAGGTCACCCTTACTTGAAAGCCAGTTGTATTCGACTCTCATATTCAGTGCTCATCTCTGTTTATAGCCAAAGAGCCAGTGCTGTTTGCATCTGCAGACATTTCTGTGGACATGTGGCAGGCATGCCTCAACACCGGAGTACACAGAATGCTGTTTACCTTCCCAACGAAGTGGTCCCTATTTCTCTACTTGCAATTTCTTGCTTTCGAACTGCTAGGTTGGCAGGAGCTGGGACAGACAACAGGAGCTCACTCCTTCATGCAGTACCCAGGAATCAAACTCTGACCTTCATGTCAGCAAGTTCAGCTTCTTAACCACTTGAACCACCAGAATCCCACAAGGTATCAGTACAGAGCTTAAAAATATACCTGTAGGAGTGTAGGTAACCTTTTCTAACCAATTATAGTCTATATCAGGGGGTCAGCAAACTTGGTTCTCTGCGTGTTCTTGGACTTCAATTACCACAAGCTCAAATCAGTGCACCTGCTGATCAAGGCTTCTGGGAATTGAAGTCCAAGAACATTTCAAGAGCTAAGTTTGCTCACCCTTGGTTTATGTTATAGAATTTTGAAATTTGATAGGTAGAAACTTATTTCACTTCATTTTCAACTGTATATCTTGGATGTTAACCCATATAGTTCTGTCTCCTAATTGATATGCCTTGATTCAATCTAACTGAATTTCATGTACCCAAAGGTCTCTGTTTCTAACACATATACCAGTGATGGGGAACCTTGGCACTCCAGGTGTTCTTGGTCTTTAATTACCAGAAGCCTAAATCAGCATTCCTGCTAATCAGGGATTCTAGGAAGTGAAGGTCAAGAACATCTGGAGTGCCAAGGTTCCCCATCACTGAATATATGGACTATTTATTGCAAGGCAATAAATTTAAAAAATCTGTCTTGTTAGCAACCAGGAAGAAACAGGCTTTTTACAGACAGGTCAAGATGCATTTAGCATTCAAAATTGCCTGGAGAAGTATGTCTAAGTCACCTTTTAGAAAATTTTCATATTTTAACTGTTGGGGAATTGCCATAGGCATTAACTATACTGCCTCAATGGAAACCTAAACAGGGCTAACTAGATGGTGTATTTATTTCAATATAATTTTTAAAGACTGTCTATGAATATGAAAACAGCATAGTGTGGACTGCTTAATGGCAGTTTTGCAATGATGACCTTCAAGAATATTTGCTATTAACTGTCCATTTCTGCTGCTACTACTAAACATTTGTTTAGTAAAAAGAGGAGAAATCTGTGGATACCCTGGACTTCCAGAAAGATGAACAAGTGGGTTCTAGAGGAAATCAACCTCAACTGTCTCTGGAGGCAAAAAAATATGAAGCTGAGGCTGTTCTACTTTGGTCACACTGCCCAGAGTGGGAAATTACCCAGATGGACAGTATATAAATGTAATAAATAAATCATGAAGGCAAGACTCTCTGGAAAACACAAGAATGCTAGGAAAGATGGAAGGCAGATGGAGAAGAGGAAAAAATGAATTTCATGAGGGATATCACAGGATAATGTGAAGATCCCCCCTTCATAGGGTCACCATAAGTCAGAGATAATTTAACGACACATAACAACAACATAGGTAAAGGTAAAAGTCACCCTTGCTCGAAAGCTAGTCATATCTGTGTCTAGGGTTCAGTGCTCATCTGTTTATAGCCAGAGCCAGCACAGTCTGCATCTGCAGATGTTTCCATGGACATGTGGCAGGCATGGCTAGACACCGGAGTGCATGGAATGCTGTTTACCTTCCCACCAAAGTGGCCCCTATTTATCTACTTGCAATTTCTTGCTTTCGAACTGCTAGGTTGGCAGGAGCTGGGACCGAGATGGGAGCTCATTCCATCGTACAGTACTCAGGTATCGAACTGCTGACCTGCTGCATTCCAGTCAGTATCTTAAACACTTAAGCCACTGCAGTCCAACAACATAAATATCACTTAATATTACTCATTTGCCAAAAATTTTACAGCAATACTGGCAAATAGGTTAAATAATTTTATGGGCAATTATATAGAAGTAGACCAAGTTGGTTTCTTGAAAGGAAGACATATGGCGGATCTGACAAGAAGAACATTAGATTTATCGGATATAGTGAGGCAAACAAAGGAAAAAGTAGGTTTGATATCCTTGGATATATTTAAAGCATTTGATTCTTTGCAGTTTGTGGCAATAAAGGAAATAATTAAAAGTTATGGTTTTGGTGACAAATTCAGAAGAATAATTGATCAACTATATCAACAAGGTACAGCTACTGTCAGAGTGAACGACGAGGTTACTGACGAGGTAAAATTAGAAGCAGGAACGAGACAGGGTTGCCTGTTATCTCCAATTTTGTTTATTTTGGCTGTGGAGTTGTTAGCTAAGGCTATTAGGGATGATAAAGAAATAGAAGGAGTCATGGGAACTAAGATAAGTTTGTATGCCGATGATACTCTGATAATTGCTAAGCATCCAGAGAGGGCTTTAGATAGGATTTAAACTCAATTAAAAATTTTTGAAGACATTACAGGCTTGAGGATAAACTGGGATAAATCGGAAATAATGTTATGTAATATAAGTAAGGAAGATCAGAAGAGGATGAAAGGGATGGGTAATATTCAAATTAAGGATAAATTGAAATATTTAGGGGTAAATATCTCATATAATTTAGAAGATTTGAAGAGATTGAATTACAATAATTTGAAAGTAGAAATTAAAGCTAGAATTAAGAATCTTCATAAACTAAAATTGTCATGGTTTGGAAGAATTGCTATTACCAAAATGATGCTTTTGCCTAAGTTAAATTTTCTATTTGATGCTTTGGCAATTCAAATGAAAGAGAAGGAAATTAAGGAATTTCAAAAATTATTTAATGATTTTTGTAATGGTGGAAAGAGGTCAAGATTGTCAAAAAAACTATGGTATTTATCTCAGAAAGAAGGAGGACTAGGGATGCCGAATTTGCTGTCTTACTATCGAGCGTTTCAAATTAAGAATGTGGTAAAGATTTTGGTTGAGGGACAAGCTTTATGGGAAGACATTGAAATGAAAGATTATAACTATATAGGCAAAATCCTTTTTTTAGGGGCTAGTTCGGAAAAATTAATAACTAAAAATACTATGATGAAGGGATTGGTATACACTTGGAAAAAAAGTAAAGAAGGTTTTGGCCCCAAATATCTCACCAATTATAGAATTGGAAGACATGGCAGATTTTCCGGTAAAAAAAAATAAAAGGATGAAAGAGATATTGGTAAAAAATGGAGTAATCCTGCTTAAAGATTGGATACAGACATGTAAAGTTAATGACAAAAGAAATGATTTGTTTGCAGAAATGAATTTGAATTGGCTTCAGATTGTGATGGTAAATAAATGGAATGGTGAATACTGGAGAAAACCAGAATTGTATAGAGAAATGACTGAATTTGAGGTGCTGATTTCAAAATTAAGAAAAGGAGATGGATCTATTAAGGGTGTAGTTAGTAAATTGTATAAAATGCTGAATATCGAGGGTGATCCACATGAGGCCTTAATGTTAAATTGGGAACAGGAATTGAATATAAAGATTGAAAAAGATATATGGAAACATAAATGGAAAAAGAGGATAATGAGAACATTATCAGTTAGAATAAAGGAGCATAATTTTAAAATGTTGTGGAGGTGGTACCTGACCCTGGTGAGGTTGCATCAAATTGATAATAAAAAAAGATAAAGTGTGTTGGAGATGCAGAAAGGAAATTGGAACATATGTGGTGGAGTTGCACTGTGGTTAAAGAATTCTGGAGAAAGGTAGAGAAGGAGATCAAAGATATAATGGGTAAGAGAATTAAACTGGGGTCGGGTTCCACCATGTTAACAGATGTAGAAGGTTTTAATTTAAACAAAGATGAAAAAGAATTGCTAGAAATAATACAACGGCTAGACAATGTATAGCTAGAAATTGGAAAAAACGATATAAACATAAAGATAGAAGTGTGGTATAAGGAGATGTGGAATTTAGCATTGAACGATAAATTAACTTGGGAAATAAATAAGAAAAAGGGCATTATTAAAGAAAATAGATTCTGGAATATTTGGCATGCTTTTGTGGATCACTCTCTTAGAGGGGAAGAAGTAAGCAAACCTGTACCTGATCAATTGTTTTTTTGGATGGGAAGTATTAAGAATCTCTGATCTCTCTGGACATGGTAAATATCACGGGGTGAGCATGCCCATATATTTTTATATGGGTGTGTATGTATGTATGTATGTTTGTATGTGTGCGTATTTGTGCACAAGTGCATGTATGCGCTGGTGCACATATATGTATACAGTAATGTATTAGCATAAATAATAAATTTGTGAATCAAAGGGTATATTATGCACATTAGTCGAGATATAAAGCTTAAATCACCAGTTATATAGATTAGTTAATATGTTATTAATGTGGTAATGTATTAGCTTAAAAAGATATTGGTGTCAGAAGGTAAAATTATACATTGTGTATGTATTGGCAAAATGCATTTCCTATTTTTCTTTTATGTTTATATGTGTCATATTATTTGTTGTAATTTTGTTTGAAAATCAATAAAAATTAATAAAAAATAATATTACTCATTTGCTAAGAACAGTGTACAATGTAGAAATTGTAAAGTGGCTCAAATACTGTTTCTTAGTATAATAAGTCATGACCAGAGTTAGGGCCATTAAATCAATGGAACATAAAGAGACCAAATTCCCAAGGATTCATGGAATCATAGAATTATTGAATTGGAAGGGGCCTATGGGGCCAATTTACTTGCATGGTGCAGTCCTCACTAAAGAACAATGGTTCCATGTTTTAGAAAGCAGCTTTCATACTAGGTGTGCATTGTGTTAATGGATTTTAAACACTGTGATTTATCTACTTGTTACACCATTTATACTAAATGAATGGTTCTTCACAAGTCAGTTCTACTTGAAATACAAGTAGATGCACAAATATTTCCCTCCAAGTAGAAGAAAAAGAAGAAACCTACAGGAAAACTTCCTGTATAGTGTATAACCCAAATACACTTTTGTTCTGAAATCATGTATCACCCACAGAGTTGAATAGATTGTTCATCAGTTGCCCCTAGATACCATCTCCCAAAAAACATGGGAGGAACAAAGACATGTGTTATGAACATGAGATTCCCAGGGAGGTTTCTAATAGCTTAGAATGAATTGTTCTCTTTAGGGGTCCATAAAATCACTACACTCTGTCTGTGTTAAATAGTAGGCTTGAGCTATTTTCAGGCTGCTCATTCCCCCCACTTTGATGAAAGCAATCAAGGAAAGTTCTCCTGGCTGAGAATGAGAGCACCTTCCTATTATCAGGATAATAACAGCATCAAGGACTCCAGAATGTGACCTAGCATAGAAGGAGAGATATCAAGCGAATAATATACCTGAGACTGTATTTTGTTAATTCAGTATTTTCTGATCTGATATTAGGTAGAATTTTGGGTTAACATAATCCATAGTCCATTATTATGCCATCCATCAGTAGAATTTTTGTTGTTTCTACTGTTTATTCCTTTGTTTTTGGTAGTATAAACTGAAGTTTATGCTTCTGATTTTTTTGTGATTGTAAGGAGTGCTTTTTTGTTCTTATATGGTGTCAAGATGCTTTTGATTTATGGCAGCCTGATAATCTAATGGCCTCCACACAATCCTATTGTTAACAGCTTTCCTCAGGTCTTGACTTTTCCATACTATGGTTTCTTTTAAAGAGTCAAACCATTGTCATAGTGAATCATGTTGTCTCCAGCATTTTATGGGGTTGCTGTCTTTTTCAGGTGGTCCTGTCTCCCATGATGTGCTGAGAGATAGCTGAGCTTGACTTGACCTAGAACTCAAGAAAAGCCTTGCTGTACTGAGAAGCTCATCTAGTTTAGGGCAGAGTTTTCTAATCTCCCACAGAGAAGGAAAATCTTGCCCTTTCTGTTTATGAGCAGTCATGTTGTTCAGGAATCTGTAGGATGACCACAAGTTCAGAGATTATTTTTGGCAGTGTCCCCATTATTTGAGAGTAAAGGATGTTAATGGACTACTGATTACAGTCCCACCACCACATGGAAAATAATTATTCTCCTTCGTATAGTTTGTGAATCCCCACTATTGGGTTATGCGCCTGCGGAGAACACTGATCGGAGGCTTAAAAGCTCATTGGTCTAAAGTTTTGGCGGTAAGACTGCCCACCATACCGCCCACCCTGAGGCGCTAGTCCACCATTTTACCTCAGTTCCCTTCTTTCCACCTCAGCAGCAGGACAATCGTTGAGAGCTTCCTCAATTTTTTTGTCTTTTCTGAGGAAAAGTCTTCGACGAACCTTACATTTTTTTCCCGTCAATCTTGTCCTTCAGGCAGGATTGCCACCCCGGTGCTGTTTCTTCTTTCTGGTGGACTCAGTTACCGACCTTGCTCTGGTCACCGTTTACCCCCTCAAGGGGGTGGCGGCTGGCCTGCCCTTCGGGGTGCTCTCCTTCTCGAACCTTCCGTCGGGAAATTTTTTTCATGGCTGCAGATTTAAAGCAGTGTTCTGCTTGCCTGAAGAAGTTCCCTGCCTCCGACGGGCATAGCCTCTGTCTTTTCTGTCTGGGAGAATCACACCAGAGCCAATCCTGCGTTTACTGCAAGAACTTTACATGGCTTGCAGTTCAGAACCGGAGTAACCGGTTAAAAGCACACCTTATGGAGCTCACCTTGGCTCCCGCAGCGGCTGCATCCACGTCCGCTAGTGCCTCTCAGCCTACTCGGCCTCTGCCTCTACCATCTTCTTCTTCCACCCTCTCCATCAGGAAGAAGAAAAAGAAGGAGAAAAATGGGGAGAAGAAAAAGAAACATAGGTCGGAGGAAAAGTGATCACTCCCACCTACTCCTCGCCCTCCTATTTCTCCGGGGCCTTCACCTCCCTTTTCGGTCGCAAGATGTCCTTCACCCGGATGCTCAGTGTGGGGCGGACGGTCCTCTTCGGGATCACCTGCTAAAGGACGCAGGGCTGGGGCTCCAGCTTGCCCACTGCAGGTGGTCACTTCTCCACCTCGAGAGAGGGGCTGTCCACCCACTAGGCAGGCATCTGTCTCTCCGAGGCCTAGGACTCCGGTGATAGACGAACTGCCAACAACCATTCCAGCTACCATTTCATCTCCGATTATACCAGCCACCGTTTTGCCCACCATTTCGTCCCAGCCGTCTGCAGTGGATGCGACCCAGGTGGACTTCTTCAAGGGAATGTTCGAGGTCATGGCGAAGTCATTCGCCCAACAGTTCAAGGCCACCATCCCTGCGGCCTCTGTGGCTCCGGTACCGACCACCGCAAGCCCCAGGGATGCTGGTCCTGCTGCCACTCCACTCCACTTGAGGGTCGAGCGTTCGCTCTGCTGGCCCACCCATATCGTCTTGGTGTGGTCCAGACATCGATGCAGTGAGCTCCCAGCCCATCGACCCGCCCAGGCTGTACTGATGTGCGGTCCCGATGTGGATACCAGGATTCCTCCCTCGTCCCCCGATGATTCCAGTGCGTCTTCGGAGGAGGAGAAGGGAGACATCGATGCCGACAAGATGCCAGACCAGGCTGTCGGTGCAGTTGACCCACCACATGGTGAGGACCAACGCTCCTTCACGGTGATGCTCACCCGTTTGGGTACCGCTCTTAATCTGAAGGTGGACCAACCGCTGCTGGAGGGCGAGGACCAAATGACCGCCAAACTGGACAAAAAGGCGATTTGGCCGGTCCACATCACCATGCTTCCTTCCATGTTGATGTCAGCGAAGGCAACATGGAAGATGCCAGTGTCGTCTCACTCCATTTCATCCAGACTCGACGGAATGTATAGAGTCCTAGACGAGAACGTCAAGTTTCTCCAGGCGCACCTTTTGCCGAACTCTTTGGTGGTCAAGGCCTTCCAGCATAAAATGGCCGTCAGCGGTTTTCCGGTACCTTCGACTCCAGAAGGGAAGAAGCTGGACATGGTGGGCCATAAGTTTTACACCACCAGTTCTCTCTTCCTGTGAGCTGCGAACTATTAAGCGGCCATGGGCCTCTATCAGTCCCACCTCTGGGAGCAAGTGAAGACCCTTGCTGTGAAACTGCCTGCCGACGCCCAGAAAGGATTTGACTCTCTGGCTATGGAAGGAGACTTTCTGGCAGATCAACAGATGCAGACTGCCAGGCACATTAATGATTACGCGGCTAAGGAATGTCCTCTGCCATCTTGCTCCGTCGCCATGCTTGGCTCAGGGGCACCTTTCTCGATGATGCCATGAAGAAGCTCATCGAAGAGTTTCCATTTGATGGGCAAGGCCTGTTTGGACAAGACACCAATAAGGTGCTTAACGAACTGCGGCAGACGAATTCGACGGCTAAGTTCCTGGGGCTCACCATGCCGGCTCAGCCTACCAAGCCACAGTTCCAGCCCTTTACCCAATGGTATCGGAAGAACCCCCAGCAACAGGGTGGCTTGACCGACCAGCCCAGGGCCAGTTTCTATAAACAGAGACGCCAACACAAGCCTCGCTACCAACCCTACGTACAGGGCAAGCAGACCGACGCAAAATCCAAGTCCCAGGTTTGAAGTCACAAAGGCCAAGGCTCTCTCGCTCCACCTCCCATACCTGTCCCTCCGGAACTTCCTCTAGGTGTGGTCCAGCATCACGAACGACCTGTGGGTCTTGAAGATCTCGTCTGCTGGTTACACCATCGTACGGATGCCTTGGGTAGGAAAACACCATTTCACCACCTCGTCCCCCCATTTGGAAGAAAAAATATCAACTCTTCTGTCCAAGGGAGCCATCAAGCGGGTAACACCGACTGATTGGGACAATGGTTTCTACTCGAGGTACTTCGTGGTTCAGAAGAAAGACGGAGGACTTCAGTCGATTCTGGACCTGCGCCGCCTAAACAAGTGCATCCACACCAGGATGTTCTGGATGGTGACCCTCCAGACTGTCCTCCCTCTCATCAACAAGGGAGACTGGTTCACAGTGATAGACCTCAAAGGATGCTTACTTCCACATCAGCATCCTCGAGGATCACAGATGGTTCCTCCAGTTCAGAATGGGAAACTCTGTGTACCAGCACCTTCCTTCCTAAGGTAGTCTCCCAGTTTCTTATGGTGCAGGCTATCTCATTGCCTACCTTCTTCCAGAACCCCACCAACGCCCAAGAAAAGACTTGGCACATGCTGGATGTGAAACAAGCTTTATTGTTTTACACCAGCAGGACAAGGGAGTTCAGGAAGTCACAGCGTCTATTTGTTGCATATGGAGGAAAGTCCAAAGGTGAACCCATCTCTGCCCAGAGGTTCTCCAAATGGATTACATCTACCATCTACCTGGCCTACGAGTCTGCCTCATTGCCACCTCTGCCGCATGTCAGGGCACATTCTGCGAGAGCGGTTGCCACATCCACTGCCTTTTTGGAGGGCACTCCACTTGAGGGACATCTGTAAGGCTGCCACCTGGTCCGGACCTTCTACATTTGTCCAACATTACAGGGTGGACACCAGAGCCACTGCGGACGCCAGACTTGGTCGTGTCATCCTTGCCAGAGGGCTCAGGGCGCCTCGCCCTTGACGGTCCATTCTACCTGACCAGCATACTCTTCATGGGATCATCTCATCCGACTGCCCACCGACCACGTAAGTTTGAACTTGCTAATCTCCCAATAGTGGGGATTCACAAACTATATGAAGGAGAAAGTTCGGTTTCACTTACCAGTGATAACTTTCGTTCTTTGAGTATATAGTTTGTGAATACACACTGCCCACCCTGCCTCCCCTCTTGAGCTGCATGGATGAGATCAATTGGTTTATCCTGTGCTTGGCTTAAGTATGGAACTGAGGTAAAATGGCGGACTAGCGCCTCAGGGTGGGCAGTACGGTGGGCGGTCTTACTGCCAAAACTTTTGACCAATGAGCTTTTAAGCCTCCGATCAGTGTTCTGCACAGGTGCATAACCCAATAGTGTGTATTCACAAACTATATACTCGAAGAACAAAAGTTATCACTGGTAAGTGAAACCAAACTTAATTCACTATCTAGTCCTTCAAACCTTGCAATCCGGGGGACAAACATTGTTGTTGTTATATGCCTTCAAATCTAACCCAATTTATGTTGATCTATGAATGAGCCATCTTCAAAATGCTGTTTTCTCAAGAGTCTTGCTCAGCTCTTGTAAACTGAAGGCTGTGGCCTTTAGGGAATCAACCTGTCTTATATTTGGTCTTCAATTTTCCCTGCTGCTTTCAACCATTGCTAGCATTATTGTTTTTTCCAAAGAACCTTGCCTTCTCTTCGTGTACCCAAAGTAGGATAGTCACAATGTCATCATTTTGCCTACAGAGCTTGACTTGCTTGTTTGTCTTTCTGGCAGTCCAGGGTATCCACAAAGCCCATATTTCAAATGAAGCAACTTTTCCCCTGTCAGTTTTCTTTAAATTCCAACTTTCAAAGCTGGACATAGTGATTGGGAATACAAAAGTGGTGTGTGTGTGTGTGTGTGTGTGTGTGTGTGTGTGTGTGTGTGTGTGTGTGTGTGTGTGTGTGTGTGTGTGTGTGTGTGTGTGTGTGTGTGTGTGTGTGTGTGTGTGTGTGTGTGTGAGAGAGAGAGAGAGATCTAACAAAAAACTCTTTCATGAACTTTTGGAACTCATATTTACAATTATCTTGCCTTATCCACAAAAATAGAAAGAGCCTCCTTGAAGATTATGGCACTTTTGAACCATAATTGGACATACCTCAGTCAAAGACAACCTTGTTGTGTCAGCTAACCTTTCTCACACTAGGTCAAACAAAAGGAACTACAGAATGAATTCTCCAAATGGTGGCTCCATTTCGGCAGTATAACATCTGACCTAGACATAAAGTGCATGCCTGGAGAAGTAATAAGTCATAAAAGCTCATGTAATGTTTGATTTTTTTTTTAGTGATCCAATAAATGTATCACCTTGTTCCTGCATAAGTATCATTATGCTTGACAATTTTTTCTAAATCCTTTATTAGAGCCCTCTCAAGCCACAGTCATCTTCTAATTTCTTGGATCCAGTCTCCATTTAGATTGCAAGCGCGGCGCCAAAATGGCCGCCGCGCCCTTTGCGGCCCCCCCCATAGGACGAAGGCATCTGGGTAGTTAGGGGGCGTGGCCAGCTCCCTTATAAAAGGGGTGGCCATGAGGCAGCCGAGCTGCCATTTTGCGAAGCGACGGAGCGGAGAAGTTTTTCCCTCTTCCCTCCGTCGCTTTTGCTTTTACCGGGAAGCCTTTTGGCTGCTGAATTCTCTCGTTTTCGGCTTCCCATCGATTGGCTGAGAGGCCCGCGAAGAAGAAGGCGGCTGCAAGCGCGGCTCGTGCGGTTCGGAGGCGCAATCTGGGTCGGAGGACCACGGCTGCGCCTCCCCAACAGCCGCCTTTGCCTGCACCCACCGGGACCGGTGGAATGGGGTCTATTCCCCCTGGCCAGAGAATGGTGGCCCATGCACGGGGCCAGTAGGGGCTGCGGCCCTTGGCCCGCAAGCGGTGGACACCTCTCCTGGTGTTGCCCATTCGCTGGGCCTTCCTTTATAGGAGCGCAGCTCGCTCCGAGGCCTTCCCCTTGGGGGGTGGTCCGGTCCCCTTCCCTGGCAGGTTGCTACAGCGGCTCTAACGGGCCCGGGTGTGGGGTTGTGGCCCTATTCGGGCCCCGGGGTGCAGGGACCTGTACCCATGCCTGTAGTAGGCGGGCCGGCTGGCCCTTTGCCCCATGTCAGCGTGGAAGCCTTATTGGCCCGCGTTGCGGCCCTCGAGGCATCCCTGGCCCGGGCTAGCCACTCTTGGGCTCCCTTTGGGGTTCGTTTCGACGCGTCGTCTGCTGGGCAGCGGCAGGCGACGGGACGGGTCGAGCTGCTTGAGGCGCGTGGCACGACCTGGGCCACTGCCTCGCAGCTCCCCATTCAACAGGCCGGTGCGGGTCAGGCCCCATCGACGAGCTCGACGGCGGTTGTGAGCTTCGACGCCCCCAGTGGGCCGGAACCCCCGGTGGGGGCGGCCTACGGGGGTGCAGCATGTGAGTATGCGATCCAAGCTAGTGCACCTACACACGTGGCCACGTTGGGGGGGTTTCCAATGGCCTTGGCCTCGCGCGGGTGGGGCGGCGGTCCAGCCGCTGACGCCTCACCTGGCGATGACAACTACCACCCAGGGCCCCGTGGTGGGGGGTGTTTTCTACCCTGTGGGGAATGTTTTGGGGGTGGCTGGGTTAGTACAGGCCCCCTTTCAGATGCCAGCAGTTCCTGTTGTGCCTGTGTCTGCCTTGCTGACGGCGGGGTATTCCTTACCGCTGGGTGACCATTTGGCACAGACCAGCAAAGAGAAGATCTGGCGGGGGGAGTACGTGGATATCTTCTCACTCCTCAACAGAGGGCCCACCAAGGAGTAGGGGGGGGGGCAGGATGAGAAGGATAAGGAGCAGGCACGTCATCGCAAGCCACCACGTACGTGGGCCGACTGGTTGCCGGCCTACCTCATATACATGGCGGTGTACCTTAGGGCCCGGCCGGATTTGGCAATTCCGATGGTCCAGTATTTGGACAACATCTACCGGGCGATGGTTGACTTTCCGGGCCCATCGTGGTTGGCTGATGACGTGTAATTCCATATGCGGAATCCTCGGCACCCCGAGATTAGGTGGGTTGAGCCATGCCAGAGCCTGTGGCTTTTGTACATGACGCCCACGCGCCCCGCGCCCAGGGAGAGATACCATTGTGGACATGCGGTCCAGCGGGCGGCCCCAGCACAGGTCCACTGCCAGGGGGCGGGGCAGGGGGTTTCCAGCCCGCCTGCTGTGCTGGACTTTCTCGTCCAATGGTTCCTGCAATAGGAAGAATGGCAAATACAGACATTAGTGTCCCCCCTGTGCTGGCCCCCATGCGGCCTCTGCCTGTCCCAGGCCTGGAGGGATGCGGGGCAGAGGGAGGGGTGGACAGGGGGCTGGCAAGACT
This sequence comes from Bradypodion pumilum, assembly GCA_035047305.1. Classification (NCBI taxonomy): domain Eukaryota; kingdom Metazoa; phylum Chordata; class Lepidosauria; order Squamata; family Chamaeleonidae; genus Bradypodion; species Bradypodion pumilum. The sequence goes on from JAWDJD010000004.1 coordinate 41,158,363, forward strand.
GCCGCAGATGGATCTAGTTTACCGAAGTGCTCCCTCCCCAATTAATGTGGACATGTTGGAGCGCTGGCTCACATTGTACCCGAAGGGAGAGGATGCGGATATCTCCTTCAGGGTTTTAGGCAGGGGTTACGTATCCCTTTCATGGGTGACAGGTCCCCTCAGGATGCCCCCAATATTTATCCCTTAGGGGGAGGGAGGAGGTGGCTGCTGCCAGCAATGATAAGGAGATCTATGCGGGCAGGGTCGTTGGCCCTGTCCCTGCGCCCCCGTCCCGGGGAGCATATTATTTCAATGATGCCATGCCTTTTGGCTGTTCCAATTCGGGCTCAGCATTCGAGCATTTCTCTACCTTCCTAGAGTGGGCTTTTGTCGCAGATCAGGGTCCCGGTCTGTAGCCCATTCCCTGGATGATTTTATTCGGGGCTGAACGGGGCTGGGACACATCCACATGTCTCCTCAACACATTTCAGACGCTAATGGAGGAACTTGGTGTCCCTTTAGCATCCGAAAAGACCGAGGGCCCACCTACACAGCTAGTATTCCTGGGGGTGGAGATTGACACGGTAGCGCAGGCTTCTAGGTTGCAGTGGGATAAGGTGTCAAAGCTAGTGGCCCTTGTCTCGGACTTGCTGGCCAAGTGCATGGCATCACTGAGGGAACTGCTGGTGCTACATGGTCACCTCAATTTCGCTGGCAGGGTCGTCGCACCGGGCAGGGCATTTGCTCGGCGCTTGCGCGACGCCATGGCAGGATTATCCAGGCCCCACCATAGGGTTAGACTTACCCGGGGTATCAGGGTAGACGTGCTTGTCTGGCTACAGACCCTGAGGGATTTCAATGGGGTGTCATTTTGGAGGTCCGAGCTCCTGGCTTCCCCTCGCTTTAAGATACAGTCCGATGCCTCGGGATCCCTGAGTTATGGGATGTACTTCAATTGGAAGTGGGCCTATGGTGGGTGGCCAACATCCTGGGCAGGCACGGGCCGCCTGCGTGGTCTCACGTATCTGGAATTTTCCCTATCCTGGGTGCTTTGATGCTATGGGGCGAGGAGTGGGCCAACTCGGTTGTCCATTTTAGTGTGACAATGCGGCTGTTGTCCACATTGTCAATGCACAGACCTCTAAATCGCCCAGGGTTATGGACCTAGTGCGCCAGTTTGCGTTGCGCAGCCTGCGCCTCAACGTTCTTTTCAGGGCCAGGCATGTCCCAGGGGTTACTAATGATATTGCTGACGCTTTGTCCCGCCTGCAGATCTCCCGGTTCCGTGCCTTGGCCCCGGATGCGGAGGAATTTCCCTCGCCACTCCTGGACGAGATATGGAACATTGGCAAGGAGAGGTGAACCGGGCGATTGGCCTGTCACTAGTGCCACCCACGCGTAAGGCGTATCACCATGCATTTAATTCTTTCAGAGCATTCTGTTCCCAATTTCAAATGCCAGGAACCTGGCCGATCCCGGTAACCCATGTTCTGCGGTTCATGGTTTACCTGCATGCCCAGGGCCTTGCACCTCGCACCATAGCATCTAGGCTGTCAGCGTTGGTTTTTATGGCCAAAGTGGGAGGTCACGTGGACAGCACCGCTGACTTCCGTGTGAGACATGTTTTGGGGGGTGGGTGTGCGCGCGTGGGCCTTGCCTGGACGACCACCACCCGATTTCCCCAAGGGTTTTTTACCCAATTGGCCCGGGGCTGGCCTGGCCTCTGTTTTGATAAGATGAGGCAGCCCATTTCATGCGGCTACAACGGTGGCCTTTTTTGGAGTGCTCCGCATCGGCGAGCTTGAGATGCTGTATAAGGCGGATGCAAGTCGTGGACAGCACCACTCACTTCCGTGTGAGACATGTTTTGTAGGGGTGGGTGCGCGCGCGTGGGCGTTGCCCGGACGACCGCCACCCGATTTCCCCAGGGGTTTTTACCCAATTGGCCCGGGGCTGGCCTGGCCTCTGTTTTGATAAAGATGAGGCAGCCCATTTCATGCGGCTTCAACGGTGGCCTTTTTTTTGGAGTGCTCCGCATCGGCGAGCTTGAGATGCTGTATAAGGCGGATGCAAGTCGTAGGGCACTGGAACTCGAAGATGTCTGTGTGAACAATATTGGGCTCAGTTGGGGGATACGCTCCTCTAAAACGTATCAGCACGGTGTAGGCAGTGGAGTAGACTGCTACGATGTTCCTCGGCAGACATCTGTCCGGTTGGTGCCCTACAGGATTTCCTTGCACTGTGTGGCACGCACCATGGCCCATTTTTCTGTCACCAAGGTGGGTCTTCTCTTACTAAATTTCAATTTGGAGGGTGCCGGGAAGGCACTAGACAGTGTTGGCCCCTCTGGGGCTCGTTGCGGCACCCATTCGTTCAGGATAGGGGCGGCTTCTACTGCAGTTGTTTTTGGGTACTCCGGGGCTGAAATACGCCGCACGGGAGGGTGGGGATCATAATGTTTTCAGTTTTGTGTTCGCCCTCTTCAACCGTGAGTACCAGTTTAGTCACTGCACTGTTTCTCACCCCCCTTTTTTTTCCTTGACAGACCCTGGGTGTCGTTTTACACCGGTGACAGTATGGCTGGTGGGCCATAGCCACGTGCACAGGGCAGCGCGTTACGCTGCACAGGGCAGCGTGTTACGCTGCGGCGACAGAGTGGGGACCCCGACTGGGACTGGGTGCAGCCGCACTTCTCAGGTAGTATGGTAAGTGCGGCATGTTATGGCGGGAACTGTTGCCATTCCTTTTCTACATCAGGGATGCTGACTCGCCCGATGTCCTGGTTATGTACCTTGGGGGCGATGGCTTGGGGCAGGTCACTGGCCTATCGCAGAAGCTTGCGGTTTGCAGTGACCTGCCCTACTCACATCATGTGTGGCCTGCCACATCCCTCAATTGGTCGGACATGATACCGCGGTACGCTTACAGGGGGGCGTTCGGCCTTGAGGCTGTTCACTGAGCCGACGCTCCGTGAACGGGGCTATTGCCTGGTTCCTTTTTGATAAGGGCGGGAGACGCGTCATTAGCCTCCCCGCCATCAGTCTGCAAATTACGAGCTTTACTCAGGGGATGGGGCCCATCTGTCGCAGGGAGGTATGGACCTCTGGATTAGTGGACTGGCGAGCAGGCCTGTCGACCGAGCTGACGGTCTTGGGGGGGGGGGGGCGGTGAGCCTTTTGGAAGCCTCCCTGTGTGGCGGGTATCACTGGTAAGGTAAACATTTATGACCCACAGGTATCCGGCAGGTTTGCAATTGACTGGACAACACTAGATAGGCATAAGTTGGTTAAATGTTGTCCGGTCAACGACGAACTAGGCGACGGGGTGATGGCTATAGCTAGACAGCATGCATCACCCCGTGATTTCACGGATACGCGTCAGAGGGTGGGGTCATTAGTTAGATATTGACTACGGTCAACAATTTGTTTGTTGTCAACAAACAAATTGATACAAATAGATACATTGTAACCAATTGCCGTTGGCAATTTTGGGGTGGTACCTTACCAGTGTTACTTCGGCCTGCTTGCCTTAAGAATTATGATTGGTCGTTTTACCAATAGAAATTTATAATTCGGACTAGGGCATGAATCAATAAATGTGGCCCAATGCCGTTATCCACTTTTACCAGTGTCTGAGTCCTTTATTGGGGGGTGCACCTGCAATGCAAGTGCGGCGCCAAAATGGCCACCGCGCCCTTTGCGCCCCCCCCCATAGGACGAAGGCATCCGGGTAGTTAGGGGGCGTGGCCAGCTCCCTTATAAAAGGGGTGGCCATGAGGCAGCCGAGCTGCCATTTTGCGAAGCGACAGAGCGGAGACGTTTTTCCCCTCCACCCCCTCCCTAGTTAACAGTGTGATATTTTGGTCGCTTCGGGGCCGGGTGGGAATTTTTGGCTGGGACCCACAATTGGCTCTCGGGTCCTGGTTTTTTCGCCCATCCCACACTGTTGCTATGGTTTGATATAGGGGTTTCTGTTGCTGCTGTTGACTTTGGTCACATGGGCGGGTATCACTGGTAAGGTAAACATTTATGACCCACAGGTATCCGGCAGGTTCGCAATTGACTGGACAACACTAGATAGGCATAAGTTGGTTAAACGTTGTCCGGTCAACGACGAACTAGGCGACGGTGTGATGGCGATAGCTAGACAGCATGCATCACCCCGTGATTTCACGGATACGCGTCAGAGGGTGGGGTCATTAGTTAGATATTGACTACGGTCAACAATTTGTTTGTTGTCAACAAACAAATTGATACAAATAGATACATTGTAACCAATTGCCGTTGGCAATTTTGGGGTGGTACCTTACCAGTGTTACTTCGGCCTGCTTGCCTTAAGAATTATGATTGGTCGTTTTACCAATAGAAATTTATAATTCGGACTAGGGCATGAATCAATAAATGTGGCCCAATGCCGTTATCCACTTTTACCAGTGTCTGAGTCCTTTATTGGGGGGTGCGCCTGCAATGATGACTGAACCAAGGTATACAAATGCTTTCATTGTTTCAGACTCTTTATTGTCAACAGTAATTTTTTGGTTCTCTTATAGTCATGATTTTTGTTTTCTTAATGTTCACCTAATGTCCTGATGTGGCATTTTTTTCTTTCACTTTTACTAAAAGTCATTTCAAGTCATTGCTGATTTATGTTATTAATATGGTGCTATATGCATATCTTAAATTGCTTATGTTTCTTCCATCAGTTTTCATGTATCTGAATCAACTCTGGCTTTCCATGTGATATGTTCTGTCGATCCCCTGAACAGAAAAGGGCATAAAGTACACCCTTCTCTGGCACCTGAATCTAAAGCAAGCCATTCTATTTCTCCATGTTCAGTCTAATGGTAGTTCTTATCTACAGTATAAAGACAAAAAAGTGCTGAAGGATACCCATTTAATTCATGGTGAGGAACACATGTCCAAATACTAATCTCTCTCCCAGTCCTCAGGACATTCCCCATCCTACATCCTTTCAGCTGCAGCATATATAGCATTAAAATGTTATTTTTGGGTGTACAGAAAGCAAGGCACAAAGGGAAAATTACACAGCAGAAAGAAGAAAAATGTCCTATTCCATGTTCTAGAATTTCATGAAGAACATGACAAGGTAGCTGTTGAAGAAAGGTTAGATCAGTGATGGCTAATCTCAGTGCTCCAACTGTTCTAGGATATCAATTCCCAGAAGCCCTGATCAGCAGGAGTGCTGACTTTAGATTCTGGTAATTGAAGTCCAAGAACAGCTGCAGTGTCAAGGTTAGCCACCAGGGAGCTAGACGATATGTAGGAGCCCTGCCATTAGGTACTGATAACTTGCTAAAATATTTTGTTGCAAGGCCTTGCTTGTGTATTTTTTAAAGCTAAAATAAATCTGAGAGGAAGAAAGAGAGAGAGACTTGAGTATTTTGGCCTATTAGAAGGGACTGTTAAAACAAATTCATTATAAAGCTCCCTACCAGAGTACTGTACCACCATCACATCATTGCACACAAGATCAAGTGCTGATCAAGTTGACACAAAATACATATTGTGTAAAATATTTGCTGAGGCAGCCTTACTTTGTGTGGATTCTACTTGATAAGTAGGAAATTGGTTCACTTAAAAAGTGTGCTATTTCCAACAGTGTTTTAGTTTTTGCTTTTTACAGAAAAGGCAGCTGATGATAATGACATAGAAAACTACCTTGGAGGGAGTGATAGATCTGTAGAAGTCTTATGAATTGTCTCTTCACTCCAGGCTGCATCCTTATGAGTCTGGGTAGCAGATATAGCATGTGCAGTCCTAGGAGATGCAAGCTATAATATTGTAAATTATTACTTGTTTTGCAGCCTTGCTAGAAAAATAAATGCAGTTATGTTTGTGATTGTTAGAAAATGAAGCAGAGTAAAGCAATTTTATATATTTTGAAGGTTTTCAAATAAAAGCATTGTTCAGTGAATTCTAATAGTCTTAGGCTCTCGCTTATGCTTCGTTATCAATTTTCTTTGAATTATATGAACAGATGTAAATCAAGATAAAAGGATTTGCAGGAAGATATTTGGCAAGGCTTTTGAATACTGGCATGTATGGGGTTTCTGCTGCTTTGGTTGCAGACTGTGCTCTGAGCAGCTATTTTGGGTATTTTCCATAATTCAACAACAAAATAATTTATTTGAGATTATTGAGTTTCTTCAGCTCTCCTCATCAAGGTTTGCAGCGTCAAGTTTGATGAAGAGTTCTGTTGTGCTTAATAGCGTACCTGTGTTTGATATTTTAGTGAGCCAATAAAGTTATTGCCCACTCTCATTTTTTGAATTTCTGGAAGGACCACATAGCATTTTTATTTGTTTCATTTAAAAAAAATAGAAAATGCTCAAGGTAGCTTTTCAGGGCTTGATCTGAAACCAGAGCAGGGAGATTTTCTACTGTCACTCAAAAAGGACTTTTCCATTTGAGAATTCAGTCTTCCACTAATCCTCATAATTTGGCCCAAACCGTATCACATGTGTCTCTCTTCACAGACAAGCAGCAGCTGTATGCTTTGACAGAAGGAAATGGAAAATGTACTCAATGACTGTCAGTGCTTTGGGCAAAGTTCATCCAGCATTACCTGGTTACCTTAAAATTATGCAACAACATAATAGTCTCCAATTGGATTATTTTTAATCAGACCCTGAATTAAATTTTAATTTCAGACACTAGTCAGGATGATTTGGAAATAATTCTGTTTCTTACACCATCTCATTAACTAAGCAATTCTTCCTCTTTTTCCATGTCCAGATCAAATTTTGGACTGGCAAAATGAAGCAACCTTCCTGGCTTTGTCTTTGGCCATAATTAGATCTTCATCGGTACATGTTTCTGGTAGTAATCGGTAGACCAGCAAATGAGCCAGATACTGTATCTCTCCACATTCACACAGTGTGTTGTTATCCACCAGCAGCTCCCACTTGAGCGCTTTGGTCCTGTAGTTATGGACTCTGACCCTCAGCCTATTCAGGGTCCTCCAACTGACATATGGGAGGTCAAGATCCTCAGCCATATCCTCCTTTAATGTTATTCTTTCTCCAGTGATCTCCTTCCTCCATCTTATAATTTGATTTTGCTCTTCCATACCCCTGAAGAATATTTGTTCTTGCCAGAAAGTTCTTCCTGGGTCTGAGTCAGAGGACTTGAGGCACGTATCTGTTCAGAGGATTTTGAGGGTCATTCTCTTGTTTAGTTCTCTTGGAGTCTGCTGCTACTTCTCTCCTTATCTTAGGTGGAGCAACAAGAGGTTATATTTTCTCAACTGGTGTAGGTTTGAGGCATCCCTTCACTATTGTAATGAGAATCTGAATGACTTTTACCATTTAAACAGGGACACAAATATGCTGATGTGATTTACTTAGTCTGCTAAATTATGCTGTGGAGGAGTGAAACTGTTTCAAACTGTTATTGTTTAGAATTCCAGAAGAGGAGGGCATTGTGCCAAATTTAAACAGAGCATCACTAGGCTTACTTAATTATTAGTAGAAGAATATATCCAGAGACACCTACCCACGAGTGGGGGAAGGGTAGACTTGAAGAGTGGAGCATGGGTGACCTTGACAATGACCTTGAGAGTGGGGGCAGGGTGATCTTGATGATGGGGGAGGGGTAATCCCTAGATAATGATCTAATCTCAAAAACATCATTTTACTGTGGGAAACAGATGCAAATCACCTTGTAGACCTCTATAAAAAGAGCAGTCAGAGCAGAGTTAGAGAGGACTTTTAGAGTAGCTGAGGAAGCCTTTGAAGTTTGAGGAAACACATTCCTAAGAAGCTGGAGGATGGACATCTGAAGCAAGATGATGATGATGATGATGATGATGATGATGATGATGATGATAATAATAATAATAATAATAATAATAATAATAATAATAATAATAATAATAATAATAATAATAATAATAATAATAATAATAATAATAATTTAATTTATATCCCACACTTTCTGAGCCGAAGCTGACTCAAGGTGGCCATTACATGTAAATACCATACAATATAATAATACAATAATAAAGTAACGTGAAAAGTAAATTCAATACAATAATCAATACTCAGTAATAAACATAAATTAATCACAAAATAAAGTATAAATTAAAGATACAATGGCAATAACTATTAATCAACAGCAATAACAATTAATCATCAAAAGCTTGCCATGCCACTACCTCCCACGGACGACTGGTCCACACGGAGAGGCAAAATGGCGACAGTTGAAGGTGCGTCACTGTCAGCACCTGCTGCTGAAACTCCCACCAATCACACTGGACCTCCTCACACCAGCCCAGCCAGGAGGGAAGGGAGGCACTCCGAGACTCCAACAGTCCCTGAGAATGAGAACGTCCTGTACCGCCAGCTGAAACGAGTCTCTCCATCTGCCTGCCAAGCCGGTGGTACTCACTCTGGCGGCGGAGAAAGCAGAGCAGCTTTTGTAGATGTCCTGAGCCACCAGCTGAAGCGAGTCTCTCCATCCACCTGCCGAGCCGGTGTTACTCGCTCTGATGGCGGAGAAAGCTGGGCGGCTTTTGTAGATGTCCCAAGCCCCCAGCTGAAGCGAGTCTCTCCATCTGCCCACTGAGCCAGTGGTACTCGCACTGGTGGCGGAGAAAGCAGGGCGGCTTTTATAGATGCAGCCTAGAGAGGCCATCCCTTCGAATCTTATCAATGGAAAGGAGGCAAACTGCCAGATTTAGAAGAAAATCTGCAACTTTGACTCTTAGGTTATTTTCCAGCTATCACTTAGATAGATTTCCCAAAACTTGGGACGTAGGATTTCTCAGCTCGCAGACTGAGAAATTACTCTTAGAGAGATCAAGTTTTTATTTTCCAGTTAAAGTGCTAGGTAGGACATTGTGCTTAGGAACAGGATAGCAATAGAGTCTTAGAAGCTTAATAGCTTGGATTTTACCCAGGAATGGGATATTTCATTATGGTTTTGCTGAACCAGATGTTATTCTTAAGTTTTGCTATGCTTTGCTTTCTGGAGCAATAATTTGCCTTATGGACATTGTTTTGCCTTTTATTCAAATAAACACATAAGACCGTCCTAGGTCTTATTTCCAAGGAATTTGGGAATTTGCTTACCAACTATCTTCCAAACTATTTTCCAATGCTACCACACACACACACACACACACACACACACACACACACACACACACACACACACACACACACACACACACACACACACACACACACACACCCTCCATGGCTCATCATTTTGAAAGGGGGACCGGAAGGGAGGAGAGGCCGATCCAGGTGTAAAATACTAGTTACAGAGCTGGAATTCAGAGCGGTGGAGGTCAAAATAGCCCTCATCCTGGGGAAAAGAATTTCGGCAGGTGCTAACAATCATCTCATCAACCCTGTTCTCCCCCTTCCCGGTGTTCTGACAACTATGCACATTGTTTCATTAACAGCGATGTCAACTTGTTGTGTGTGTGTGTACTCCATACTGGAGCAGCATACTCTGCAGCAGAGATGCTTTGGGCCAAAGCTGATGTATGCAGCATGGATGGTTGAGTTTCCTATTTATCATTTATGAGTTTCCTAATGATGTTGTTCCTCATGCTAACTTTAGCTTTGGTATTCAGGCAGTGCTGATTAAAAGAGAGCATCCTGTTAAGTGTCATGCTGAGGTATGTCAGTGCTGAACAATGCTGTAATCGATTCCCTTGCTATGGAACATCCAGCTCAACTCCTGCCCATACCTGTCAAGTATCCCATATTGGCCGGGATTTCCTATGTTTTGGTCCTCGTTCCTCCCCTTTCCCACCGCTGTCCTGTATTTTGAACGGTGGGGGAAGGGGTTACTATGCATGCATGCACATGCAGAACCTGTGTGCGCATACACAAATGGGTTCTGTGCATGCGCAAATGGGTTCTGTGCCCTGTGCCCAGAAATTTCCCATATTTTTGGGAGCTGTGCTTGATGGGTATGTTCTTACCTCTCAGTTTCAAAGGTGGAAAGTATACACTTGAATCTTGCAACTCTGCAACGTCTTAGTCTGAATAAGAATAGTGATCCAAAAATGTTTCCATATTACCTCCACATGATATTTCTACACCTATTTGGAAAAATCACCCTTAAGTTTTTAGGTACTTTTTTGTCATCATTTATAGCCAAATATGCTGTGATATAAATTTTTAATGCATGTCCAAAAGCACTCTCTTTTTAGGAACCTTAATTATGCAAAATATCTTGCATTACAGTTGGGATCATGCTAAAGGTATTTCTTGTAATAGTTTAACATGTTAGTTATCTGATAGAATAAGTATTCTGGAAGCCAATTGACTTGTCTTTATAGCACAATTTGAATTCTACAAGGGGAAAAGATGATGGTCTGATCTAATTCAATTTAGTTCTTTGAAAAGTGAGGAGAGAGAAAGAGAGAGGTGAGAAAACACTTGGCCAGCTGTTCTGAGCACATGTGGAGCATGAAGGCTACAAGATAAGCTTTGAACTTTAGAAAATCTCTGGTGGTATATGTTAATGAATGCTGCTGGGAGACTTCAGAAATTTCTTGCTTCCAATTGTATTAATTAGGGTGCAGCCTCTGAAATGGCAAAACATTTTTGATTGAGCTGTAACTCCAAACTAATAAGTACAAATGCACACAGTTGGCTCTGCAGTTATGTTACAGATCAGGGGGGCTTTAAGGGATTTAGCTCTGGTAGGGTGATTATTCAAGGCCTAATTTGCTCCAAGGGGCATCAGACAACATGCAACCTATTTTTCCATACCAGGACTTAATTTTGATAAATGAAAAGTGGAAAAGAAGGCTAAATGAATATATCTGCCAGAATCAGAGGAAGGTGGAGCGATAATCTCAAAGAAATATTACAAGAACACTAAATAACACCAGTGGAGCCTGCTAGAACTGCCAGAACAAGAACCTTGCATCTCCCTTGACACCCAATGTAGTGAAGAAAAAGAAGTACATACTACTACTGAGATATTAGGTAAAAGTCACCCTTGCTCGACAGCCAGTTGCATCTGACTCTAGGGTTCAGTGCTCATCTCTGTTTATCTCTCCTTTCAAACTGCTAGGTTGGCAGGGGCTGGGACAGAGATTGGAGCTCACATCATCATGCAGCACTTGGGTCTTGAACTGCTGACTTGCTGACCTTCCAGTCATCAAGCTCATTGTCTTAACCACTAAGCCACCACAGTTCCTAAGAGAAGCGAATAAAGACTTGCTTTCTCCAGGCTGGTAACTGCAAAACAGAAAAATGCTGTTTTGCCAAATACACACTGAAGCAGACTTGAAATGCAATAAAGTCATAACATTTCCCTTTCAATGCTACAGTGCTTCTTAAAAGGGAATCAGACTCTGGTGAGGCCCTTAGTCCATACTACCGTATGATTCTTTTTCACTAAATAAATTTCATGTCAGAAATTTACTCTTGGTTGAAAGGATTTTTGTTGGAGAAACTCTGCTCAGGGGATGCCCAAATGAGGCTCCTTTCATGTCCCCAAGATCTGTCATGCAGCACTTGGGTATCGAACCCCAACACTCCAGTCTCCAAGCTCAGCATCTTAACCACCAAGCCACCGCAGTGCTGCTTCTCTTTCACTGCAAGTAGCTCTCCAGAATACAAAGGTGATTCAATGTAAATTTGCTGCTGCAAAATCCTATGAAAGCAAAATTAATTAAGCTAAACATCACAACTTCAGCAAAAATTGATTCAGGTCTGTAGTAGTTGGAAGGAGTTCCAATATTAAATGGCATTTTTGGGTTTGCAGGTTCTTCCTTGCAAACAGAACTTTTGGTATATGGGCATGAAGCCTTCCTCAGTTCACTGGTACATTGAGCAATGTAAGCAACACTGGGGAAGAGTCTTGGTAAACATGAGAATATGTTTGCTCTTAATACTCAATTATTTCACCAGCTACAAAAGAAAATACTGATGCATGGTAGAGAATTTTCCTACATGTGTAGATGGCTCTCCACTAATAGTTAACATTGTTAGGTGAGTCATAAGAAAACCATACTTAAAATGTTAAAAATAACAATCCAAATTTTGCATTGAAATTTTCCTTGTCAAGTAAGAGTCTTAAATTATTGGTTCTTGCTTCAGAAGAAGAGTAAAGCTATTAGGAATGCTTTACTGTTTTCCCCTCATTATTTACTTCCAGAACATGGATAGAATGCTTGAGAGATCACAGTTGCTGCATCTTCTAATGGCTTCAGTTGTCCTAATTAAAGCTGAATTCAGGAGGACTACAGAGCAGAACAAATCCATTGAACAATACAGGATCAAAACCTCGGCAATCTGCTCTTTCCCAATGCACTTTCTATTATCTTTTAGGAATATAAATGCTTTGTTACCTTCCAACTAAGCTGTTTCAGTGCAATGAGACATCTCCACAAAGAGATTTCAAACCTGGCAATAGTAATCATCATCAGAATGTACTATTTTTTTCTCTTCATTGTATCAATAATTTATAGAATGCAAGCGCGGCGCCAAAATGGCCGCCGCGCTCTTTGCGCCCCCCCCATCGGACGAAGGCATCCGGGTAGTTAGGGGGCGTGGCCAGCTCCTCTATAAAAGGGGTGGCCACGAGGCAGCCGAGCTGCCATTTTGCGAAGCGACGGAGCGGAGAAGTTTTTCCCTCTTACCTCCGTCGCTTTTACCTTCACGGGAAGCCTCTTGGCTGCTGAATTTTCTCCTTTTCGGCTTCCCATCGGTTAGCTGCGATGCCCTCTAAGAAGAAGGCAGCTGCGAACACGGCTCGTTCTGCACGGGGGCGCCAGCCGGGTCGGAGGACCACGACCGCGCCTATCCAGCAGCCTCCTTTGCCCGAGCTCACCGGGGCCGGTGGTATGGGGTTGATTCCCCCTTAGCCTGGGGCTGGAGGTCTGCGTAGCGGCCCTGTAGGAGCCGCGGCCCTCGGCCCGCAAGCAGTGGCCACTGCCTCTGGCGTGGCCCATTCTGCGGGGCCTTCCCCCGTTGGTGCGCAGCTGCCTGCGGGGGGTTTCAGCTCTCTCCCCTGGCAGGGTTCTCCCCGGCCCCGGGGCCGGGCCTGGGATCATGGCCCTATATGGGCCCCGGGGTCCAGGGATCTGGACCCGCGCCTGCAGTTAGTGGGCCGGCCGGCCCTTTGCCCCCTCTTGGGGGGCTACGTCAGTGTGGAGGCCCTTCTGGCCCGCGTTGCGGCCCTCGAGGCTTCACTGGCCAGGGTAACCACCCAGGGGACCCCTTTTGGGGTGCAGATTCGTCCATCGTCTGCTGGGCAGCGGCAGGCGGCGGGACGGGTTGAGCTGACTGAGGCACGTGGCCCGGCATCGGCCACTGCCTCGCAGCTCCCCGATCGACAGGCCGGTGCTGGTCAGGCCCCGTCGGCGAGCTCAGATGCGGTCGTGAGCTCCGACGCCCCCAGTGGGTCGGAACCCCCGGTGGGGGTGGCCCATGGGGGTGCAGCATGTGAGTATGTGGTTCAATCTAGCGCACCCACACACATGGCAATGTTGGGGGGGGGGTTTCAATGGCCTTGGCCTCGCACGGGTGGTGCAGCGGTTCGACCGCCGACGGCCCACCCGGTGACTCCAGCTGTCACCCAGGGCCCCGGTGTGGGGGGTACTACTTGCGCAGTCGGGAAGGTTTTAGGGGTGACCGGGTTGGTCCAGGCTCCTTTTCAGATGCCCACAGTTCCCGCCATTCCTGTGTCGGCATTGCCGACTGCGGGGTATTCGTTGCCCCTGGGGGACCATTTGGCCCAAGCCACCAAGGAAAAGATCTGGCGTGGGAAGTATGTGGACATCTTCTCCCTCCTTACCAGAGAACCCACCATAGAGGAGAGGGAGGGGCAAGATGAGAAGGATAAGGAGCAGGCACGTCGTTGCAGGCAGCCACGTACGTGGGCCAACCGGTTGCCGGCCTACCTCATACGTGGCGGTCTACCTCAGGGCCCGGCCGGATTTGGCGATTCCGATGGTCCAGTATTTGGACCACGTTTACCGGGCGATGGTCGACTTCCCGGGCCCATCGTGGTTGGCTTATGATGTGGAATTCTGTATGCAGATTCCTCTGCACCCCGAGACGAGGTGGGATGAGCCCTGCCAAATGCTGTGGCTTCTGTACATGACTCCCACGCGCCCTGCGCCTGGGGAGAGATACCATTGTGGACATGCGGTCCAGCGAGCGGCCCCAGCGCAGGCACCCTGCCAGGTGGCGGGGCAGGGGGTTCCAGCCCGCCTGCTGTGCTGGACTTTCTTGTCCAATGGTTCCTGCAATGGGAAGAATTGCCGGTACAGGCATGAGTGGCCCTCTTGTGCCGGCCCCCATGCTGCCTCCGCCTGTCCCAGGCCTGGAGGGATGCGGGGCAGAGGGAGGGGCGGACAAGGGGTTGGCAAGACTGCCGCAGGGGGAGCTGGTTCACCGAATGGCCCCCTCCCCAATTAACGTGGACATGTTGGAGCGTTGGCTCGCATTATACCCGAAGGAGGAGGAGGCGGTTTACCTGCTTCAGGGTTTTCGACTGGTGTTCCGTATTCCTTTTGTGGGTGATAGGTCCCTTCAGGATGCTCCCAACCTTTTGCCCCTTAAGGGGAGGGAGGAGGTGGCTGCTGCCAGCATTAACAAGGAAGTTCCTGCGGGCAGGGTCGCTGGCCCTTTCACTGCACCCCCGTTCCCTGACCTTAAGGTGTCACCCTTGGGCTTGGTGCCCAAGGAGTTACCGGGCGAGTTTCGCCTGATCCATCACTTGTCCTAACCCATATCATGCTCGGCCTTTGAGTGTTTCAGCACATTCCTGCAATGGGCTTTCGTCCGCAGGTCAGGGTCCCGGTCTGTAGCCCATTACCTGGATGAATTTTGTTCGGGGTGAACGGGGCTGGGACACGTACACACGTCTCCTCAACACATTTCAGACGCTAATGGAGGAACTCGGTGTCCCTTTAGCGCCCGAAAAGACCGAGGGCCCATCTACTAAGCTAGTATTCCTGGGGGTGGAGATTGACTCGGTAGCGTAGGCTTCTAGGTTACCGGGGGATAAGGGGTCAAGGATAGTGGCCCTTATCTCGGATTTGCTTGCTAAACGCAAGGCATCCCTGAGGGAACTGCAGGTGCTACACGGTCACCTCAATTCCGCTTGCAGGGTGGTCGCACTGGGCAGGGCATTTGCTCGGCGCTTGTGCGACGCCATGACTGGCTTATCTAGGCCCCACCATAGGGTTAGACTCACCCGGGGTATCAGGGCAGATATGATTATCTGGCTCCAGTTCCTGAGGGAGTTCGATGGAGTATCATTTTGGAGGTCTGACCTCCTGGCTTCCCCTCGCTTTCAGATCCAGTCTGATGCCTCGGGGTCCCTAGGTTATGGGA
The DNA here is from genome assembly GCA_035047305.1 of Bradypodion pumilum. Classification (NCBI taxonomy): domain Eukaryota; kingdom Metazoa; phylum Chordata; class Lepidosauria; order Squamata; family Chamaeleonidae; genus Bradypodion; species Bradypodion pumilum. The sequence goes on from JAWDJD010000004.1 coordinate 41,173,679, forward strand.
TGTACTTCAATGGGAAGTGGGCCTATGGTGGGTGGCCACCAGCCTGGGCAGGCACGGGTCGCCTGCGTGATCTCACGTATTTGGAATTTTTCCCTATCCTGGGGGCTTTGATGCTATGGGGCGAGGGGTGGGTCGACTCGGTCATCCATTTCTGGTGTGACAATGCGGCCGTTGTCCACATTGTCAACTCACAGACTTCGAAATCGCCCAGGGTCATGGACCTAATGCGCCAGTTTGTGTTGCGCAGCCTGCGCCCCTATGTCCTCTTCGGGGCCAGGCATGTCCCGGGGGTCAATAATGATATCGCTGACGCTTTGTCCCGCCTGCAGATCTCCCGGTTCCGTGCCTTGGCCCCGGATGCGGAGGGATTTCCCTCGCCACCCCCGGACGAGATATGGACCATTGGCAAGGAGAGGTGAACCGGGCGATTGGCTTGTCACTGGCGCCACGCACGCGTAAGGCGTATCACCATGCATTCAATTCTTTCAGAGCCTTCTGTACCCAATTCCGGCTGCCAGAATCCTGGCCGATCCCAGTGACCCATGTACTTCGGTTCATGGTTTACCTGCATGCCCAGGGCCTTGCACCTCACACCATGGCATCTAGGCTGTCAGCATTGGCTTTTATGGCCAAGGTGGGAGGTCATGTGGATAGTACCGCTGACTTCCGTGTGAGAATGTTTTGGAGGGGTGGATGCGGTAGCGTGGGCGTTGCCCGGACAACCGCCACCCGATTTCTCCAGGGGTTCTTACCCAATTGGCCCGGGGCTGGCCTGGCCTCTGTTTGATAGATATGAGGCAGCCCATTTCATGCAGCCACAACGGTGGCCTTTTTTGGAGCGCTACGCATCAGCGAGCTTGTGATGCTGTCTAAGGCGGATGCAAGTCGTAGGGCACTGGAACTCGAGGATGTCTATGTTGCCAAAGACTGGGCTCAGTGGAGGATACGCTCCTCTAAGACAGATCAGCATGGCGTAGGCAGTGATGTAAGACTGCTACGGTGTTCTTTGGCAGACATCTGTCCGGTTGGTGCCCTACAGGATTTCCTTGCACTGCGTGGCACGCACCATGGCCCGTTTTTCTGTCACCAAGGTGGGTCTTACCTTACTAAATTTCAATTTTGGAGGGTGCCGCGAAGGCACTAGACAGTGTTGGCCTCTCAGGGGCTTGTTGTGGCACCCATTTGTTCAGAAGGGGGGCGGCTTCTACTGCAGCTGTTTTGGGTGCTCCGGGGCTGAAATACGCCGCATGGGAGGGTGGGGATCACAATGTTTTCAATTTGTGTTCGCCGTCTTCAACCTGAGTAGCAGTTTAGTCACTGCACTGTTTCTCCCCCCCTTTTTTTGCTTGACAGACCCTGGGTGTCGTATTACACCGGTGACAGTATGGCTGGTGGGCCATAGCCGCGTGCACAGGGCAGCGCTTTACGCTGCACAGGGCAGCGCGTTACGCTGCATAGGGCAGCGCGTTACGCTGCACAGGGCAGCGCGTTACGCTGCGGCGACAGAGTGGGACCCCGACTGGGACTGGGTGCACCCGTATGTCTCAGGTGGTGTGGTAAGCGCGGCATGTTATGGCGGGAACTGTTGCCATTCCTTTTCTACATCAGGGATGCTGACTCGCCTGATGTCCTGGTTATGTACCTTGGGGGCGATGGCTTGGGGCGGGTCACTGGCCTATCGCGGAAGCTTGCGATTTGCAGTGACCTGCCCTACTCACATTATGTGTGGCCTGCCACAACCCTCAAGTGGTCGGACATGATGTCGCGGTACGCTTACTGGGGAGCATTCGGCCTCGAGGCTCTTGACTGAGCCGACGCTCCGTGAACAGGGCTATTGCCCGGTTCTTTTTTGAATAGGGCGGGGGACGCGTCATTCGCCTCCCCACCATCAGTCTGCAAAATTAAGAGCTTTACTCAGGGGATGGGGCCCATCTGTCGCAGGGAGGTATGGACCTCTGGTTAGCGGACTGGCGAGCAGGCCTGTTGACCGAGCTGACGGTCTTGGGGGGGGCGGTGAGCCTTTTTGGGAAGCCTCCCCGTGTGGCGGGTAGCACTGGTAAGGTAAACATTTATGACCCACAGGTATCCGGCAGGTTTGCAATTGACTGTACAACACTAGACAGGCATAAGTTGGTTAAACGTTGTCCGGTCAACGACGAACCAGGCGACGGGGTGATGGCTACAGCTAGACAGCATGCATCACCCCGTGATTTCACGGATACGCGTCAGAGGGTGGGGTCATTAGTTAGATATTGACTACGGTCAACAATTTGTTTGTTGTCAACAAACAAATGGATACAAATAGATACAGTGTAACAATTGTCGTCGGCAATTTTGGGTGGTACCTTACCAGTGTTACTTCGGCCTGCTTGCCTTAAGAATTATAATTGGTCAATTACCAATAGAAATTTATCATTCGGACTAGGGCATGAATCAATAAATGTGGCCCAATGCCGTTATCCACTTTTACCAGTGTCTGAGTCCTTTATTGGGGGGTGCGCCTGCAATGCACGCGCGGCGCTAAAATGGCCGCCACGCTCTTTGCGGGCCCCCCCATCGGACGAAGGCATCCGGGTAGTTAGGGGGCGTGGCCAGCTCCTCTATAAAAGGGATGGCCACGAGGCAGCCGAGCTGCCATTTTGCGAAGCGACGGAGCGGAGAAGTTTTTCCCCTCCACCCCCTCCCTAGTTAACAGTGTGATATTTTGGTCGCTTCGGGGCCGGGTGGGAATTTTTGGCTGGGACCCACAATTGGCTCTCGGGTCCTGGTTTTTTCGCCCATCCCACACTGTTGCTATGGTTTGATATAGGGGTTTCTGTTGCTGCTGTTGACTTTGGTCACATGGGCGGTAGCACTGGTAAGGTAAGGATTTATGACCCACAGGTATCCGGCAGGTTCGCAATTGACTGGACAACACTAGACAGGCATAAGTTGGTTAAACGTTGTCCGGTCAACGACGAACCAGGCGACGGGGTGATGGCTACAGCTAGACAGCATGCATCACCCCGTGATTTCACGGATACGCGTCAGAGGGTGGGGTCATTAGTTAGATATTGACTACGGTCAACAATTTGTTTGTTGTCAACAAACAAATGGATACAAATAGATACATTGTAACAATTGCTGTCGGCAATTTTGGGTGGTACCTTACCAGAGTTACTTCGGCCTGCTTGCCTTAAGAATTATAATTGGTCAATTACCAATAGAAATTTATAATTCGGACTAGGGCATGAATCAATAAATGTGGCCCAATGCCGTTATCCACTTTTACCAGTGTCTGAGTCCTTTATTGGGGGGTGCGCCTGCAAACTATATTTGCACATAATTAGTGTTCATTTTGTTGCAAAAGCAAAATACACAGAGTAAGCAGGAAATAACTAGATTTGTTTTTATCCAGAGACATTGCTTTTTATTCCTTAAAATTCAATGCAACAGAGCAGTAACCATTGTCATCCTGTACAACATATCTTGCTGTGAGACTGCAAAATGTTTTATTCTTTTGCAGGATGAGCATAATAATTTTGAGGTTCTTCATTCTCACATATAGGGACAAAATAAGGACTTTGGATGTCATTTACCAGCTAATGAGAGGTCGTATTGTGCACATGATAGATGCCAGATGGTGACTTCCATTCAATGGTGACCTTATGAATTAATGGTCAGAATCCTAGTGGAGCTTTTGTAAGGCTTGCACAACTTACTACAGCCAATTGACAAAGTGCCAGAGCATATTTCAAAGCCTTGAATAGTTTGGGACCAAACTATCTAAGGAAAAACCTCATCTTCAGAAGCACCCAGGAACCACCCAGGTATGTAAGCTCCAAGTGGTAACACCTAGAAAGGCAAAGAAAAAAAAACACATTGAGAGCTCTTTCCACCATAGCCCCCACCTTCTGGAACAAACTGCCATCAGAGATTAGAACTGATCCTACATTATTAACATTCCATAAGTCACTGAAGACTTACCTTGTCAGCAAGACTTTCAAGGCTTTTAAGATCATGAGAACTACGTAGTGTTAGACCTGGATTTTTTAAAATCTCCTCTTACTGCTGCTGATAATGCTTACTATAAATATTGTAATGGTTTTACGATTTTCTGATGCCATCTGGTTTTGTCTCTTTGGGTTATTATTGGGTGATTTGATTCTGTTCTCTTTTATATACACATCATTATATATATGATGTGTATATAAAAGAGAACAGAATAAAATATTATATATATATAATGATGTGTATTGTATATTTTATTATATGTTGTAAGCCACCCTGAGTGGTGCTTGCATCAAAAGGGTAGAGTATGAATGCATGCAAGCAAACACAAAATAAATTTGCATACCTGGTCACACAACGTGGTCACTTAGCCATAACCAGCTGCAACACATTATACAATCCTTATCAGAACAGACTCCTTCCCAATTATTTCCTGTCAGTACCAGGCCTCCTCAGATGTTGCATACGAAGGGCCCTGCTTCCTATATTGAGTCCTTTCATATTCATTTTTTCTTCTCCTTCAGCTTCTCCCAGTGTTATTGTTGTCCAGCTTGTTTTGATATAGAGTCCATTTATGCATCTTTTTGGCAATCAGTATTAGCCAAACTGTCTTCCTGCATCATGTTTGAAATTAATCAACTTTCTCATCCTATTATGGTCTGAAAGATGTCACTTTGGTCTGCAATGATACATTCTTACACTGAAGTATCTTTTCTACTTCCTTCATGACTGCCTTCCAAGTTTCAAACACTTTTTTTGATCCTTGGTAGTAGTCTTGATTGAACCAAGATATAAAAGTAAGATATTGTGCTGATGTACCTGTTGCGTCCGGAGCTTGCAATGAAGAGACCAACGAGTGGTGAATCAAACAACGAAACTACGATTTATTCACTGTCATGGTTTCCACATGCGACCTTGTCTTAATTTTAAGGTGACATTTGATTCATGTAGTGTTAAGATACATTTTGCATTTTTGTTAGGCTTAGAAATGCCAGTTTTCATTTTTTTAAAAAAATTGCAATGCCAGGCTGTTAGTTCTGGCCCCCTGCTTTCACCTCTAGGTCCCGAGCAGCTGATCCAGGGTGACCCCGCCCTTAGGCTGTTGCTGATGAATGGCAGGTCGGTCTGTAATAAGGCTCCCCTAATACAAGACTCTATTTTGGGGGAGCGGGCTGACCTTGCATGGATCACTGAGACCTGGCTGAGACCTGAGGATGGGGTGCCTCTATCAGAGATGTGTCCAGCTGGGTTCGGTGTTTGGCACCAGCCTAGGGATGTGGGTAAGGGTGGTGGTGTTGCCATTATAGCCAGGGAGTCATTGGGAGTTGCCAGGGCCGCCGCTCCACAAATTTCGGGTTGTGAGGCCCTGCTCCTGCGGTTGGGCCCTAAGGGTCAGTTGGGGGTCCTACTCCTGTACCTGCCTCCTTGCAGGGTAAGGGACTCCCTGCCAGGGCTCCTTGAGGCCATCTTGGCGTTGGCTTTGGAGTTCTCTAGACTGATGGTTTTGGGGGACTTCAATTTGCCTTCGCTGGGGTCTGGTTCCAAGGTGGCACAGGAGTTCATGGCTTCCATGGCAGCTATGGACCTGGCTCAGGTAATTCAGGGCCTGACCAGGGGCAGTGGCCACACTCCAGATTTAGTCTTTTTCTCGGGGCAATGGCAGAGTGATCTGAGTTTACAGAAGCTAGACATAACACCTGTACTATGGTCAGATCACTATCTGGTGGCTCTAGACTTTCTGGGGGCAACACTTCATCGTAAGGAGGCAGGGTTGATTATAGTGGCCCGCCCCCGGCAACTGATGGATCCGGATGGATTCCAGAGGGAACTGGGGGAATTTCCTCTGGATTAGCGACACGATTCACCTGAGGCACTTGTTGACCTGTGATACGGGTCGACGACATCTGCCTTGGATGTAATCGCTCCACTACGGCCTCTCAGAGCCTGTGGAGCTATGTCATCCCAGTGGTTCACTGAAGAACTACGGGAGCTCAAACGGGCAAAGAGATGCCTTGAGCGCCGCTGGGTGAAGACCCAGAGTGATTCCAATTGGACACTAGCTAGAGCCGCTATTAAGGCCTACCTAGTGGTGATGGGGTTGGTGAGGAGGCAATACTTCACCACCCTTGTTGCCTCCGCTGATAATTGCCCAGCCACCCTGTTTCGGGTGACCAGGTCCCTCCTGGGTAGGGTGGGGCCTGTGCCTGGTTGGCAGGGATCGGCTGAGGACTTTGCTGACCATCTGGTGGAGAAAATTGATCGGATTTGCTCGGGGTTCAAACTTGGCGTGGACAGGGAGGGTCCAGGGTGAGCCAGTGTGCAGTCTTGCAGTGTTACCTAGGATTGGTTTGATCCAGTTGCCCCAGATGAAGTGGACAGGCTCCTTGCGGTGGTCCATGCCACTAATTGTCCATTGGATCCCTGTCCCACCTGGCTGGTAAAAGCCTCTAAGACAGTGACAGGTGGCTGGGTCGGGGCTATAATTAACGCGTCTTTTCGAGAGGGGATGTTTCCTGCACTGCTGAAACATGCTCTGGTGTGCCCCCTCCTGAAGAAGCCATCCCTCGATCCAGCAATCCTAACCAACTACAGACCTGTCTCCAACCTTCCTTTTTTGGGGAAGGTTCAGGAGAAGGCAGTGGCACGTCAGCTGCTAGGGGTACTGTATGAAGCGGAATATCTGGACCCATTCCAGTCAGGATTCAGACCTGGATATGGTACTGAGACTGCATTGGTCGCGCTGATAGATGATCTCTGGCGAGAGGGGGATGGTGGTCATCCGTCCGTCCTTGCTCTTCTTGACCTCTCAGCGGCCTTCGATACCGTTGACCATGGTATCCTTCTGGAACGGCTCCAACGATTGGGGATCCAGGGCACGGTATGGTCCTGGTTTTCCTCATTTCTGAGGGGCCCGAACCAGTCGGTGTGGTTGGAGAGTGAGAGGTTGAGTCCTAGGCCCCTAAAATATGGGGTGCCTCAGGGTTCGGTATTCTCTCCTCTCGTATTTAACATCTACACGAAGCCGCTGGGTGAGATCATCCGTTCCCATGGGGTGCGGTACCACCAGTACGCAGATGACACACAGTTGTACATCTCGGCCCGTGGGGACCCCAGTGATGCAGTCAAAGTTCTTTCCAGCTGTCTGGAGGCTGTTGGGGTCTGGATGGGGGCAAATGGGCTACAGCTGAATCCTAGCAAGACTGAGTGGCTATGGATAGGGGGTCCTCTGTTATCCCGGGAGCTACCATCTTTGGTTTTGGATGGGGCTGTTTTGCCCCAGACCAACCCGGTGCACAACTTGGGGGTCCTCCTGGATTCGCGGCTGCTGCTAGAAGAACAGGTGGCGGCTGTGGCCAGGAGGGCCTTCACCCAACTTCGGGTGATTCGCCAGTTGTGCCCGCTCCTGGACCGGGACTCTTTGCTCATGGTCATTCAAGCTCTGGTGACCTCCAGACTAGACTACTGTAATGCGCTCTACATGGGGCTGCCCTTGATGACCATTTGGAGGCTGCAGCTGGTCCAGAATGCCGTGGCCCGGGTGGTGATGAGGTGTGGACGTTATGCCCATGCCTCACCACTGCTTCGGGAGCTGCACTGGTTACCAGTTTGTCTCCGGTTGCAATTCAAGGTGCTGGTTTTGACCTTTAAAGCCCTACATGGTAGTGGGCCAGGGTATCTCAGAGACCGCATTGCCCAAAGGATGTCTGTCCATCCAACCAGAGCGGACTGGAGGGGCTCTCTAATTGTGCCATCAGCCAGGGGAGCTCACCTCTCTGGCACAAGGAGGAGGGCCTTCTCTGTGTCCGCACCAGCCCTTTGGAACCTCCTGTCTGTGGAACTGCATCTCCAGACGGAGTTGTTGCCCTTTAGGAAGGAACTAAAGACCTGGCTGGCGGGCCAAGTTTGGGGTGCGGGTGGGGATGCGGGTACCGTTGGGTGGTTGGTATTGATAAGTGTGCCTTCCCCCAAGGTCCATTCGGTACTTGTGCACCTTTTAGGGATGGGTTTTTTAACTTTTAACTTTGTTTTTATCATGTGTCTTTTTATGTATTTACTGTCCGCTATGTAAACCGCCCTGAGTTGGGTTGTACCTGATTGGGCGGAATATAAGCGTGAAAAATAAATAAATAAGAAATAAATAAATGTCCCAATCCCAAAAAGGGCAATGCCAAAGAATGTTCAAATTATCGAATAATTGTGCTCATCCCACAAGCTAGCAAAGTGATGCTCAAGATAATACAGGATAGACTGCAGCAGCATGTAGAAAGAGAACTACCAGAGGTGCAGGCTGGGTTCAGAAGAGGCAGGGGGACCAGAGACCACATTGCCAACATACGTTGGATCATGGAGCAAACAAAGGAATACCAGAAACAAGCTTACTTCTGCTTCATTGACTATACAAGGCCTTTGATTGTGTGGACCACAACAAAATGTGGCAAGTAATTAAAGAGATGGGAATACCAGAACACGTCATATGTCTCATGAGAAATCTGTACATGAGTCAAGAAGCAACAGTTAGGACAGAGTATGGAATGACAGAGTGGTTTGAAACAGGAAAAGGAGTAAGACAAGGCTGCATTCTGTCATCCTGCTTATTCAACTTATACACAGAGCACATAATGCACAATGCAGGGATGGAGGAATCACAATATGGGATCAAATTTGCTGGGAGAAACATCAACAATTTGAGATATGCAGATGATACCACCCTAATGGCAGAAAGTGAGGAAGACCTAAAGAAGCTCCTGATTAGGTTGAAAGAAGAGAGTGCAAAAGCTGGCCTGAGACTCAATATCAAGAAAACCAAGATAATGGCAACAGGCCATATCAGTCCCTGGAAAATAGATGGGAAAGAAGTAGAAGCAGTAACAGATTTTACTTTCTTAGGATCCAAGATCTCTGCAGATGGAGATTGCAGCCATGAAATAAAAAAGGCGACTGATTCTTGGGAGACAAGCTATGAAAAACCTTGGGAACATAGTGAAAAGTAGAGATATCTCACTGCAAACAAAGGTCCGCATAGTCAAAGCAATGGTATTTCCGGTGGTAATGTATGGCTGTGAGAGCTGGACCATTAGAAAGGCTGAGCGAAGAAAAATAGATGCCTTTGAGATGTGGTGCTGGAGGACAGTTTTGAGAGTTCCCTGGACAGCAAGGAGAACAAATAGGTCAATATTAGAAGATATTAGCCTGAGTGCTCCTTAAAAGGACAAATAACAAAGATGAAGTTGAAATATTTTGGACATCAAATGAGAAGAGAGGATTCACTTGAGAAGGCCTTGATCCTGGGGAAGGTGGTGGGCAAAATAAGAAGGGGATGGCCAAAGATGAGATGGCTAGATGGTATTGTAGACACAATGGGCACAGGGCTGTGTGGACTAAGGAGGATGGTGGAGGACAGGGGTGCCTGAAGAGCGATGGTCCATTGGGTCGCAAAGAGTCGGAATCGACTGTGCGACTGAACAACAACAACAACCAGACATGAGTTGGCTGTGTCCGTTCCTGCTATTCTGCTGCCGAGGATCAGTTCCACACATGCACCATTCTGGAAGTAGCCCACACATGTGTATGTGTGTTGTGCATGCGAGTGAACCAAGAGCCAACCCCTTTTGCAAGCGGCGCTTTATATAGCGTTTGAGCAGCAGTTATCCAATGATACAATCTAGCAACCTTTTTGGATAAACTTAACTAACCAATCAGAAATGCAATATTCAAGTATTGATGAATCCCTGAAAGGATCCAAGTAATAACCAATTAGATATTACACATTTACATAAAGAGCGTGACTTGAAACCAGGGAATGGCATGCTAAATTTACCCTTAACGCAAATGGTGCAACTCTCCATTTTATCTTGTAATGTTAAGTAATAATAATAATACTATATTTTATTCCAATACACAATACTACCCCAGTGGGCAAGGTTGCCACACAGCAGCACTACACAGAGAGTCCTGACAGTAGTCTATTCAAGGAGAATCCAAATAGCAAAGACCAAAGAGCAAGCCAAGGTCTGGTTACAGATAGTTCAAGCGAGTGCCTAGTCTAAAGGATGTTCAGGGGCATCGTCAAGGTTGGCAGAGAAGTCAGGATCATGGCAGACAAGTCAGGGTCTAGGCAGGCAATTTCAAGAGGTATCCAAAGTCAAGCAGGGAATCAGTCCTTGCACAGAAGAATTGTACCAAGGGGCATCATCAAGGATGGCAGAGAAGTCGGGCATAAATTTTTTTTTATAATAATTTAGAAATGATTTTTATTTCTTCATCACCAACATTAAAGTTAACAGTGTATCAAGGATGTGTCACTGCACACCAAAGACAAGATCATCCATAACCATCCAAAAGTGGTTTAAAGTCTCAGCTGATAACTCTTCCTCCGAGACTGGAGTGGAGTTTAGTTATTCCAGATAGCACCCAATCCCTCCAGATGAGAAAAGAGATTTGAAAATAGAGCATTTCCAATCCCCATAGTATTATGGAATTTTTGAGTCTAGAAGAGCTGGGAACAGCTGTCATTGCTTAACTGACCTCCTGCCTTCCTAATCTGGATTGGTTGCAAGTCTGATTTCTAGCAGTTCCTTGTTTGGATTCTCAATTCTGTATGACACTGATTTATGGATTGATTCCTGACTTTTGTTCTGTTTTCTCTATTGAATCTTGCAGAAGTGTACAGCACTGTGTATTAATTTGTCTTGCCCTCAGACTCATTTGTTATGATGTTCATAGTGATTTACCTCTTACTAAGTATGTTTCACCTGGAGTTTGGAATCGGGACATTCATGAGTTAGCATAAGGCAACTGAAAATTTATTTTAAAGTATAATGGATATCCTGAGTGAGACAATTTAAAAGATCTCCTTGATGTAAACTACCATAAAATGGAAGGTGTTTTAGTTGATATCAGAGAGAATTTGGCAATTTTCATCCCCATTTTCTGTATATATTTTTAAAAAATGAGGAGCAGCAGGAGTAGTAGCACTGAAGTTTTTGTTTAGGTCTTTTCAATCTGTCTATCTAATGCTTGTCATATGTGTGTGGTTAGCTTCAGAAAGAGAAAACTAGGAGTGAGTGGAGTAATAAGCAGCTTATGCGTTTTATAAACTGCAAACAATGATATATATACACACATTGGCATCTTGGTTTCACACTGCACATGAGATCTCTTGAGGAGATTGCAGCCTCCTCAAAGTACTATCTCACCAAGTTGACACTTCTAGTCTTATAGAGTGACTGCAGTGGAATACCAAATTGGAATGATTTGGCTTGACTTGGCTTTGAAGCCTTTATTATGATTTAAATTGTAAACAGTGTTCACACAGGGGCTGTGAAATGTTTTGGGAGATCAATGTTCATGCTCAATGCTGATGCAGTCAGCCTTTCTCCCTACAGCCTTCCCTCTTTCCTTCTTTCTTGTCTGTCTCTGGCAATCTTTTTAAGGTTTCCTTTAAAATGCCTTTGTCTTGAAATGCACAGACTTATCTTGTTTTGCCTTGGTTGCTTCCATGTGTGAAATGGAACACAAGCCAAAATCATACAAGCTCACTGCACTGGGACAGAAAAGGGGCTGGGGAAGCTGCAGACACACTTTCACATACAACTAAGAAGTTGTTAGTCAGGTGCCTTCCCATACTCCTTCCACATGATAAAATGTGGATTCTTTTCTCATTCCCTGCCTTTTGACTCCTCCCCCTTTCTGGCCAGATATCCCACTATAGTAATGGAGTAGACCATACAGCCAGCAACTCAATGCCAAGTGTTGGGTGGCAGTAAATAACCTGACTCCCTAAAGGAGTCAATGGCTATGGGTGGATGAGCCCCTTTAGGTGGGGTGATGGTCCCCTCAGTGGAGGAAATGCCACTGGAAACCATCCTATTGGACCCAATGCAAAATGAGTGGATTAGGAACTCTGATTCTCAATGGCCATGGAGGTGAAAGAGGACATGCCAGATGGACTGGCTGTGAAGACACACCTTGATAATATCCTCAAGGCTGTGGCAGTCCATTGTAGTCCTGGTGTTAAATCCTGCATGTCTCATTTAGAGTTGTCATAATTCCCTCCCACAAAACTGGGGCAGAAGTACACTTGACAAAAATGGGCAGGTTATCTAAAAATAGCCTTTCTTTTAAACAAACATAATATGACAGCTATAAAACACTTTCACATTAAATATATCAATACATAAATGAATTTATTAACAACAGTTAATTCTTACTGTAAGATGATCTGTTGTACTCCTGAAAAGTTGTGTCATGGTCAACTCTTAACATCCTCGCTTCCAGGAAACACACTAGTCACACTTATCGGGTGGTGGTGTGAGGCAAGGATGTTAAGATTTGTCTCCAGGTATACTCCAACTCTAACGTGGCAGAAAATCTCTCATTGGATGGCAATAGTTCAAATTTACATGATTGTTATTGAATTGGCAGGGACAATTTTTTCAACCTTGAATCCGGGGCAATCCTGGTTTTTTGGGACACAAGGTAGCAAATTGGGATCCACCTTAAACAATTCATGCCAGTGGCATTTTTCCTGCTTCAGGGGGAAATGCATTATTGGATAAGAGTTGCAGCCAATGATGACGACGATGATAAGCAGAGGAAATCCCAAGGTATTTGATAATACAGTCAGTCACTTATTCTCTAATTCAGAGATTTCCTGATTCTTAATACTAAGACATAGTTGAAGAAATCCATGGTCATATGGGTCCAACAAGCCTAATTACAAATTTCCTACCTGTGTTGAACATATGTTTGCCCGACTGTTAAGCCATTGTTTTGTCTTCTGATTCAGTGTGTGGATCTTGGCCTCATACAGAGAGAGAAAGTGTAGATCCTTGAAAGTTTGAAATGAATCACATCTTGTTCATGCTTGTGATATATTCAGGATGCACAACTTTTGCCAGAGCAGCAAACAACCATTCAGAATTATGGTCTGAAGTGTCCTGCTTCTACATTTTGCCAGGAACATAATTCAGAAGAAAACACTTTCCACCAGTTCTCAAGAGCTCCAGTTAATTGGATTTTTTTCCCAGGTGCTGCCTCGTTCATTGCAGGAACAAGCAGTTATAAAAATGGAAGGGAATAGAGGCTTTCAATTTCATCAATTGCAAAGAAAAAAAGGGGTTTACTAATTGCCTTCTTTACCGTTTCCCTGAAAGTTTGTGTTGCTCACCATTCAAGCACAATCTGTCTCTAGGTAATAATGTGCACATTATAGACAGACAACGGAAAATACTACTATAAGAAATTCTTCATCACACACAGCAGCTGATGATTACGTACGGTGATAAACAAAAAAATCGGACAAAATTGTAACTTTTCAATAGAAATGTAGCATTTAATTCAATCTGCTCTAAAATTGAGATACATGTCTGCAGGAGTTAAAGCTAATAAGAGAAAAAGCTATGAATGGACTTGGATTGGTTAATGGGAATGCATTTTATAAAGGTACAAGAAAGCAGTACAACTTAACAAAAATATAGCCACAGTTGCCAAAACCCTACTGTTTTTATCATAGTGCATTAAAAAGCCACCAGGAAGTTCTTTGCATATCATTAAGAGTTTATTTAGGCAGCAAAAAATATATTTGAAATTGGAATTTAACATTCAATTTAACATCCAAAATCCTGCCTGTATCAATTTATTTTGTTTATCAATTCCTTGGTTGACCAGACTATCAAGGGGTGAATTCCTGCTGGTCACAGCTCACTTTCCATTACTTTTGCTGCTGCACTCTTCGCCAGGTTCAACCAAAACTCTTTACAATTGGGTCTTCCCATCTTTTGTGGGGCCTGCCAAGGGGTCTTTTTACTCCTCTGGGATACCACTCGGTGACTGCTGCTGTCCAACACCCATCTGTCATTCGAGAAACATGTCCAGCCCAGTGCAATTTCAGTTTATGATAATCAACAGCAGCTTCATTGATTCTGTTGATGAATGAAGCTGCTTATCTATTACTTGATAAAAATATGCTTTTATAATTGTAGCAACATATGAACTGCACAGTGTCACTATGGGAGCACTAGATTTGGGAGCTTTTGGTTTAACCAGTAAATTTCTGTCAACTGTTGTATCAAGTTGTGTAGACAAACATGCTCAGATTTTCCTTTCACTTGGATTCCGATACTGGAGCAGATCAGGATAATGTAAAACTGATGAAGGCTTATTCTGTTATGTGGGAGCCTTAGGGATCTTAATCTTATAGCATCTCATTCACAGAGGGGAATGAAATGGGGGAGTTCCACTCATTGTAGGATTTCTTGGTGCAAGATTTATTATGTTTCTCCTCAAGAAATCATGCATATAATGTGTTTGGATTTTTCAAAAGTTTCTTGGGCTTTTTTTCTGGAAGAAATATCAAGCAGCCCAATATTTTTATGCTTCTTGTGGAAAATGACACCTTTCTTGAATAAGATTCATCATGAAAGAGTAGAAGCAATACTGAGCTAGGCAGGATTGTTTCAGTTCCTGTGAAGAGATAGCAGTAGTAATAGCAATTACAGTAATATACTGTCTCACTTAGAGCACTTTCTGGGTCTTCTTCTTTCATGTCCTGATCAAACCCTGGACTGCCAAAATAAAACCACTTTCTTTGCTTTGTCATTGACCAAACGCAAGTCCTCATCGGTGCATGTCTCTAGCAGTAATCGGCAGACCAGCAAATGGGCTGGACTCTGTGTCTCTCCACTTTCACACTGCCAGCAGGCCCCATTTGAGCATGTTGGTCTTGCATTTAGGGACTCTAACCCTCAGCCTCTTCAAGGTCCTCCAGGTGATGTAGGGGAGATCTTCAGCTATATCCACCTTTAATGATATTCCTTTCCCAGTGAACAACTTCTTCCATCACTTTCTGGGTAATTCATCAGGTAATTAGCATTTTGCCTCCAACAAGCTGGTTACTCATTTTACTGACCTCAGAAGGATGGAAAACTGAGTCAATCTTGTGCTCATCCAGATTGAATTTAACACTTGAGCAGAGCTTTTGCTACAGTATTACAGCTTAACCACTGCACCACTGGGGCTCATCTTTTCTGTGCAGGATTCCACTGGAAATATGAATATAAAATAAAATAAATAAAATAAAATAAAGGGAGAAGAAAAACCCAAATTGGGCAGTATAGTCATACAATTGTTTGCAACCTATAGATCTCAAGGATGTGGAGAAGGTGCCTGGATCATGGAAGGTTGCCATCTGTTTTTTTGGCACTTTATTCTGGATTGATCAAAACTATCAAGGGAGACATTGATGTCTCTTCGTGGAAGGGAGACGTGAATGTGTCCCTTAAAAGTTTTTATCAACCCAGGATAAAAAAGTGCCAAATACATTTTTGGTACAAAAAGTTACATTCACATTTATTTATTTATTTATTTAATCAAATTTATACTGCTGCCCCCTCGCCAAGGTGACTCAGGGTGGCTTACATTTACAAAATAACAATAAAATCTCAAAACATTTAAAAACATATAAAATAGACTTTTAAGTTAAAAATTATAAAAAATTTATTTAAATATTCTTTAAAAAGTACCACATAACATAGCACACTGCCAGAAACTGTCAGCCTGGGCATACCTATTTAGAGGAGCCAACCGAAGGTGGCTCTCCCCCCCATGCCACTTTAAAATTGTATTTGACCATTTAAAGCACTTTAAAAGCAACTTGGCAAGAACATTTCGATGTTATACTTTTACTTTTCAATCCTAAATTTGTATTTTTAAAAATAATGATGAAAAAGTCAAAACCATACAACTAATTGATTGATTAATGCAATGAATCACATTTCCAACAATGTAAAAAAAAAAACAATAGCAGTGCCATCTTTTTCATATAATACAACCAGCAATGGTAACAAAATATTTTAATAATTCATCTCCTAGTCCTGGGCAAGAGATCCTAGGTTATCATTTTTATTTCCTAATTTGGATGCTGTATTCTCAGTACTCTGGCAATAACTATGTACAGGTAGATAGAAGTCCACAGGGCAGCATTTTGTTTTGCAGATTGATTGTAAGCAAGTAAGTAAGTAAGAAATGCCTTTGCCTAGGATTCTAGGCATGCTGGCAGTTGCCTGATAGAGTGATCTACAAATCCCATCCCCAATCAGCAATCAGCATGAGAGGTTTAAAGTCCAGGTGGCAAGGAAAGAAATGTAGGGTATTTTGTGCATTACCAAAATCGACCATCAAAAGAAACCAGAGAGTATTTCCCTGCATTTTTTTCCTGATGTAACAGTAGCATCAAACTAATGTATCAATAAGCTTCAATACAATACATTGACTGTACTGCTAGATTAGTGATAATGATGATGTCCACCTGGTTGTCTCAAAATAACAATTAACATGCTGAGTTCAATTCTAAAAAAGCATTGTTCCAAGCTTTGTTTCAGTACTATCAACCACAGTATCTTTATGGACCATCTGGCTGATTTGGATATTGGAGGTAATCTACTGCTGTGATTCCAATCTTTTTCGTCCCAGGTCTTACCCAGAAGATGGCACTGGGGAAATCATTGTTTCAAAAGGTAGCCTTTGATGTCCCACAAGGTTATGTCCTATCTCCCATCTTATTCAGTATCTAATTGAAATTGCTAAGGGAGCTCAATTAAAGCTTGCAGATTGTGGAAAACATTGCCCTCTGTATGAAGTCCCATCCTGATATTTTCTGCTATTATGTTATTGTGATCTCTTTAATGTTTTTTCTAGTTCAGTCATTTCTGCTGATTTCTGTTGCATAGCTTAAGCACCAGTTTTACTGGAAAGACTGAATAAAATTGAGTAATAACATAGTAATAATATATCGTTGATAGATATTTCAGATCTTGCCTTGCATTAAGTTTGACATCTTTATTGCTGTCCATGGGGAAATAAAGTATTGCAGAGAATGTTTGCATCAAGTTTAATTTCATTATCCCAATGTTTATAAAGTTCTGTTTCATTATCCCAATTTTAAAAATATAGTTACAACATTCACACCATGTTTTATTGCAGTTTAATGTCACTTTATTCCACTACCTTGATATTTGTTGCAACTGCCACACCATGAGCAGATGGATTAAACCTGAGACCACTTGCATGATAAATTGTCAACCTCATTTTCTTTGTATTTGCTAGTGAAAAGAGATAACAAGATGTTCCTTTTCATGTTTATGGTATGTTAGGGACTGTGAATACTGAAATCCAGTAGCAGTAAATAAAATGTTGTGTACCTTACACTGAAAACAGTAGGGGGAAATAATCAAATATCTCAGAATATCATCAATTGTTGTGCATAATCCATAGTGTTAGTATCTCTCAGTTCAATCTATGCATATATTCTAGATAGCCGGAGTGCTGTCTAGCAAGTCATCACAGGAACCTTAGCATGGTGAGATATTCCTTCAACACTAGCTGGTCTTTCTTCATGAACAGAATCCAAAGTAGGGATGAGTGATATTGTGCTATCGGATGAGAACTCTGCTGTTAGTTCATGGTTTTTGTTCAGACATTCCACTGCCTCTTATGTTTCCTGGGGCAATTTTGGGGAATCAGGAGCTTGGAGGATGGAGTAATTTGGTGTGTATTGATTTCCCTAATTCTGCAACCTATTTAAGCAGAGTATTTCTGCAAATGGCAGTGACAGGTGGTACAGGTATCAGAATTGGCAGAATCTCTATTATATCAGGATAGGGAATAGGATTTTTTCATCCTCTGAAATCCTTTCTGGCTCTGGGTTTTTCTTGTTTTGAAAGTGGTAGAACATCTTGAACCTAAGTGAGCTCAAGTGGCTCAGATAATTTTTAACCTTCAAACTTATCTGATCAAGAAAGTATATAAACCATGTAGTGTTTGAAAATATTGTTGCACCTAAAACAATAATACTTCAACACATTAACTGTTTCCTGAAGGCCACCGCTGAATTTCTAAATAACTGTAGGTTCCAGGAAGATAGTTGCACACTGGATCTAAATATCAAAAGGAGTTCTGAGAATTATGTAGTATATACAGTAAAACCCCGACTTACATATGCCTTGAGTTACATAATATTCGACTTACATAATGATTTTGTGCTAAAACCATGTCCTGATTAACACGATTCCCTATGGGTTTGCTTCGAGTTACATAAAGATTATTTTCCCTATGGGTTTGCTTTAAATTACATAAAATTTTCATCTTTCTTATGGGTTTGCTTCGAGTTATGTAAAAAAATAATTTTCCCTATGGGTTTGCTTCAAGTTACATAAGAAAATCAATTTAAGCAAAAGCCTACGGAATTGACTTTTTTTTGTAAGTAGGGGTTTTACTGCAGTACTTTTATTTTAAACTGCGTTTTAAAACACAATTACTGAAATTCCACACTGATATTTTCTAGGATAAACATTTAATTTCACAAAATGGGAGCAAAACCAAAAAGCCATGATGAAGACATAATCTTGGTTTTTTTTTTAATCAAGTGGTGGTAAAATTACAAAATAAAATTACACCCTGAATGAATTTATTGAGACAAGAAGAGAAAGTGGCAAAGACTAGATGATTTCAGGTGAAAGCATGTAATGGAATAAATTTATAGCATCAAGCAAAGTCCTAAAATAAACAAAACACTCTCTTTTCATCACTTGTATAGTAGGAAAGATTAATAGAGGGCAGAGGGCGAAGCTCCTGCCTTCAAGCACAGTGCTGAAAAGCTTTGAGAAATCCATTCCAAAAAGCAAATAATTTTGGAATTAATAAAACTAGAAACACTAAACTGGACAATATCATTCTACCACCCTATTAAAGGGCTAGGGAAGTCATGATTCCTAGTAACCAGCTTTCCTGTCTAAGGAATTATATTTCACAACGGTAAATGTAACAATAATAATAATGGTTTGTTTGATTTGTTACACAACAAAACTTTCAATCAATATTCACCTCTAACCCTTCCATACCCAAAATAAAGAGGCACGCAGCCGAATTTGGTGTAAACCTGGGCCACAACTTTATTGAAATGTTGAAATCCTGACCTGTGG
Organism: Bradypodion pumilum; assembly: GCA_035047305.1. Lineage (NCBI taxonomy): Eukaryota > Metazoa > Chordata > Lepidosauria > Squamata > Chamaeleonidae > Bradypodion > Bradypodion pumilum. The sequence continues at coordinate 41,192,647 of JAWDJD010000004.1, forward strand.
AGGAGCCGGTAGTGCACAACCTGGTGCTAGAATAGACAAACCCTTATCACCTCTCTAGCCCAGACTAGTGAATCTCCCACACCTGTGCAGTGCTGATCCTTGCCAGCTACTGAGCAGGCTGGCAGAATCAGGGAGACATAACTGTGATTGTTTCCAACTCAGCTCCCAAGAACATACATTGTTTGTATCAAAGTGTCATTGTTTGGACAAAGAAGAGACAGGGCACAGTTCTGAGGGAGAAGGCCCTTCACTAACTCAGGAGGGAGATGGTTGGAGGAATGTGACTCAAAGGAGGAGAAGAGTAGGGGATCACTCTGAGAGTCTGAAATTACAGAATAAATTTGAGGCTCTTTCCCTCATCACACCTGATGAGGAACACACAGAGGAACAACTGGTTCCACCTAATGATCTCTCCTTCATTACACTTGATGAGATCCAGGAAGATAAACAACAGGAACAAACTGAGGTTCTGTCCCTTAATATGGTTAATGAGGTGCATGTAGATGAACAGATTGCAGGAGAGAGGCTCCTTGTACTAGGCGATTCAATAATTAGAAATACAGAGAAATGGATTTGTGATGCACATGATAACCGTATGGTGACTTGCCTGCCAGGTGCAAAAGTTGCAGACATCACAAGAAATCTAGATAGATTGTTAGAGAGAACTGGGAACGAGCCAGTTGTCATGGTACACGTTGGTACCAATGATGTTGGGAAGGCCAAGCGGTCTGTCCTGGAAGCCAAATTCAGGTTGTTAGGAAGAAGATTGAAGTCCCGGACTTCCAAGGTAGCATTTTCAGAAGTGCTGCCTGTCCCTCGCGCAGGACCTACCAGGCAGGCAGAGCTCAGAAGCCTCAATGCATGGATGAGGCGGTGGTGTCAAGAGGAGGGTTTCAGATTTGTCAGGAACTGGAGAACATTTTGGGACAAGCCAAATCTGTTCAGGAGGGATGGGTTGCATTTGAACCATGATGGGACCAGATTGCTGGCACTCAACATCAAAAAGGCTGCAGAGCAGCTTTTAAACTGATAACTGGGGGAAAGCCGACAGGAGCTGGGCAGCATCCGGTTTGGGAAAGTGTGTATTTGAGTAGTGAGGAGGATGCAAAAATTACTGAGCAGAGCGAGGAGCTAGTCACTAGCATTCTAGCAGAAGGATGCAAGAGGCAGTCTAACAATGCAACTGGACACAAAATCATATATAAATTCTTGTATACAAATGCCAGAAGCCTCCGGAACAAAATAGGGGAGCTGGAATACTTAGCAATAGATAAGAATATTGATATTATTGGTATCACTGAAACCTGGTGGACGGATGATAACCAATAGGATACAGTTATCCCAGGCTACAAACTGTACAGGAAGGATAGGAAGGGGCAAATGGGAGGTGGTGTGGCCTTGTATGTCAAAGAAGTGATAAAATCGTATGAATTGGAATATCTAGGTGATTTGGAGTCACCATTAGAAGCTCTGTGGGTAAGAGTACCAGGCCACAAGGATGGTCTAACAGTAGGCATATACTATCGGACTCCGACCCAAACTCCTGAAGGAGACTGGTAGTTGGAGAATGTTGTAAAGGAGGCATCCAAGAAGGGAAGCCTGGTTATAATGGGGGACTTCAATTACCCTCACATAGACTGGGTGAACTGTTGTTCAGCACATGATAAAGAGATAAAGTTCCTAGATATGCTAAATGATTGTTCCCTGGGACAGATGGTTGAAGACCCAACTAGAGGTACAAGAATCCTTGACTTGATCTTGAGTAATACTCAGGATCTGGTGCAAGATGTTAATGTGACTGATCCAATAGGGAACAGTGACCACAACTCAATTATGTTTAACTTGATCATAGACCGCAAGTCACTGATAAAATCTAACACAGAGACCTTAAATTTTCAAAAAGGAAATTTCCCAAAGTTGAGGAAACTAGTAAAAAAGAAGCTGAAAGGGAAAATTGAGAGAGTCCAAACACTCCAAGAGGCATGGAGGCTGTTTACAAAAACAATAACAGAGGCTCAATTGGAATGCATACCCAAAAGGAAAAAAGGGCACTGCCAGGTCCAAGAGGACTCCAATGTGGCTTACAGGAGCTGTTCGGGAAGTGATCAAGAGCAAGAAAAGCTCATTTAGAAGATGGAAGGCTTGTCCGAATGAGGACAGCAGGCAGAAACATAAATTCTGGCAGAACAAATGCAAGGCAACAATCAGGAAAGCAAAGCAAGACTTTGAGGAGCGTATAGCTAAAAATACTCAGAGAAATAACAAAGACTTCTTTAAGTACATTAGAAGTAAGAACCCAACTAGGAAGGCCATTGGACCATTAGATGACAATGGAAGGCAAGGGGTTATTAAAGAGGAAACAGAGATTGCAGAGAGACTCAATGAATTCTTTGCTTCAGTATTCACTGAAGAAGACAGAGGCCACATGCCCAAAACAGAGCCTATCTTCGTAGGGAGGGAAACCGAAGAATTAAGCCAGATAGAAATAACCAGGGAGGAGGTCCTTGCATGTCTTGTTAAGCTAAACACTAACAAATCACCAGGACCAGATGGCATCCATCCACGAGTTCTCAGGGAACTTAAAGATGAAATTGCTGATCTCCTAGCCAAAATATATAATCTTTCCCTCAAATCAGGCTTTGTGCCTGATGACTGGAAGGTAGCGAATGTAACACCAATTTTCAAAAAAGGATCCAGGGGTGATCCAGGAAATTACTGACCTGTCAGTTTGACATGTGTCCCAGGTAAAGTGATGGAAACCATCCTAAAAGATAGAATTAATAGGCACATAGAAGAGAAGGCGCTGCTAAAGGAGAGCCAACATGGCTTTTGCAAGGGCAAATCATGCCTCACTAATCTGTTGGAATTTTTTGAGAGTGTCAACAAGCATGTGGATAAGGGGGATCCAGTTGACATTGTTTATCTGGACTTTCAGAAGGCTTTTGACAAGGTCCCACACCAAAGGCTCTTGAATAAACTTACCAGTCATGGAATAAAGGGACAGGTCTTGTCCTGGATCAGCAATTGGCTAAGGGACAGGAAACAGAGAGTAGCAGTAAATGGACACTTCTCCAAGTGGAGGGAAGTAAAGAGTGGGGTCCCCCAAGGTTCAGTACTGGGACCCCTGCTTTTCAACCTCTTCATAAATGATCTAGAGGTAGGAGTAAAAAGCAAGGTAGCCAAATTTGCTGATGACACTAAATTATACAGGGTAGTGAAAACTGTGAGAGATTGTGAGGAGCTCCAGAGGGATCTCTTGACACTGGGGGAGTGGGCAAAACAGTGGCAAATGAGTTTCAACATTAGTAAGTGCAGAGTGATGCATGTTGGGGCAAAGAACCCCAATTACATTTATAAATTGATGGGGTCTGAACTCTCTGCGACAAACCAGGAAAGGGACCTTGGTGTCCTGGTGGACAACTCAATGAAGGTGTCAACCCAGTTTGCCTCAGCAGTGAAAAAAGCAAACTCAATGCTAGGGATCATTAGGAAGGGTATAGAAAATAAGTCAGCAAGTGTCATTTTGCCTCTTTATAAATCTATGGTGAGGCCCCATCTGGAATACTGTGTACAGTTCTGGTCGCCATACCTCCAGAAGGATATTATGGAGCTGGAAAAAGTGCAGAGGAGGGCAACTAGAATGATTAGGGGATTGGTACACCTTCCTTACCATCTGAGGCTGCAACGGTTGGGCCTCTTCACTCTTGAACGACGACGTCTAAGAGGTGACCTGATTGAAGTTTATAATATCATGCACGGTGTGGACAAAGTAGATAAGGAAAAACTGTTTTCCCTATCGCATAACACTAGAACTAGGGGACACTCCATGAAACTTTTGGGTACTAGTTCTCAAACAAATAAGAGAAAGTACTTTTTCACCCAGAGGATTACTGGCCTATGGAACTCCCTGCCAGAAGGAGTGGTGACAGCTGTCAGTCTTGACAGCTTTAAGAAAGGATTAGACAAGTTCATGGAGGACAAGAGTATCAATGGCTATAATTATGGCTACCTAAGGACAACCTCCGGGTTGGAGAGATAGGCAGGATATCTCTCAATATCATTTCCAGGGAATCCTAAGCAGGTGAAGGCATCTCCTTGGGAATACCCTGAAGGAAATGGTGAGCCACTGTGTGAGACAGAATGCTGGACTGGATGGGCTGTGGCCTGTTCCAGCAAGGCTGTTCTTATATGTTCTTATGTATCGTAGCACTGGCCCATGGTGTCTACTGCATTCCCCACTGATTCACCTGAATTGTGTCTCCACCTTGTCCAATAACTCCCTCAGGGATTCACCTCTACCACCCTAACCCCACACTACGTGTCATATTATTGTTGTGACCTATAAAGATGGCATCCTCTAAGGACATCCCCCAATGTTTCACAGCCCAGAGTGGGATAGGCAAAAAACTGACCTGTCATTCTTTCTAAAATCTGCCAATCAGGAGCCAGGCCTTTTTAGCCAGCTGTTATGCCAAAAGGCTTTCATGCCAAAGGACCTTCTATGCCAAAACTCCTGCTAGCCGAACTGCTTGCTAGCCATACTGCCTTATTGCAAAAACTGCTTCTGCCAGGATGCTTCAGCTCCTGGGGTTCTGCTACAGGCTTTGCTGAAATCTCTGGAGGAGAGAGAGAGTGTCTGAAACTTTCTAGAGGATTGGAATCCAACTGAATGGACAAAGTTAGTCCAGTTTCCAGAAGCTACGCCTAGCAAAGACACTGAGCCTGGAGGCTCTGATATTTTCCTCAAGCAAGGACAACAAGGCTTTGCATAGCCTACAGCCAGCCCGGAGTAGGCTGGAGTTTGCTGTGAGTACTTTGACTGGGACTCAGACCTTGAAAGTACTGCTTACAAAGACTTACAAACTGTTTACATGACTTTACTTTCATAGAGAGGAATCTAATGTTTTTGTGTTTACCTTTTGAACTGACTTGCTCAAGTAAAAGCTGTTTTGTTTTCATCGTTACTCTGCATGTTATTGTCTGGGTGAGAGTAAAACACTACACTCGCACCACCGCTGCTGCCACAAGCTAACTGCTTAGCTCTGCAGGATTTACACCCTAACCCCAATACCTAACACTACTCATTGCTTCTCTCCATCCTGGCTGTCTGATCCCCCCTCCCGCCCCCATCACTGCAGATGATGACATATTCATCCTTCTGTGGCATTAGCTTTCAAACAGGATATCAGCCAAAAATACTTTCTTCATTACTACAAAATGTCTCTGCCTTGTTGATTAAAAAGATACAAACAACCTTCTTGATGTTTCAGTGTAACATGCTGGAAGCTATTGTAGCTTAGTTATGTAATTTATGCAGAATCATTCTCCACTTAATACTGACAGAAAATATCTTGCTACCTTATGGCTGAAGATAAATAGTTGGGTTCTGTTGTTCTTGTGAGAAAGAATAATGAAAATGAAAAGAGTACAATCTGATACATGGGCCTGAAATTGGCTGGGCCATATTGCTTGTGATACCTACCTATACTGTATGCTTAAAGAGTCTGTCCAGTTTACTTGGGAAGAACTCAAGTGACGGGAATTCCATAACTGCCCTTGGGTGATCATTAAACAGTCTAATAGATAGCACAACCAGAGAGTATTCTATGATAGCCAACATAAATATTATTTTGCTCAGTTTCATTCACTTCCTCTTCACTGCACTCATTTAAAACTGTCTGTCTACCTTATGCTGAAGATTTTAAGTGCAAAATTTTCCTTGTTGGGTTATCAAAATCTGAGTGACCTTGATAGTCATCCCTCTTCTCTTTCCCTACTGTGCATGAAAATGTGGGTTTGAGAAGCATATGCCCAAGCCTTAGCACTTCTATACTTCAAGTGAAATCACTTGAAGTGAAATTAGCAACTGTTGGTTTAGATTGCAGAACTGTTGCTTTAAATAGATATATTTGTGGTTGGCAAGACGGCAGACTGGTCTCAAAATGGTAATATTAGCCATTTTTTAAACTTCCCATTCCTGTCCAATGCAAGTGGAAATCTAAGTGCCATTTGAGTTGTTTACAATATTTTGAAAAGGTTACTTTGCTTAAGGAGCTTTTCTCCAGTTTAATATGCTTTGATTCTTAAGGTAATTCCACCTGTGGATTTGTACTTAACTGCTTATGTCTAACATAAGAAGCTGTACTTACTCTCTGTTCAGAGGAAGGAATCAATTCTGTATCTCAATGAAAGCAACAAAACATCTCCCTCTCTTTCTGTACCTATGGTGGGGGAGGATGAAAAATATTTTGAACTGATGGGATGATCACTGAGCAAATGTTTATTGATTCCATTCACTTGCTTCCTACAGTAGTCAAGCAGCTACAGAAGGAAATATTTGTAGTAACAAAGCAGTCCAGGCCAGCTGGACTCAGTTTTTTTTTTGGGATCTGGAGGCAATAAACCCTCATTTATTAGATAAGTCTTATTCTACATGCTGACAGTTAATACAGAATAAGAAATAGAAGCATACCAAGTAAGGTTTCCCTCCTTTCTGCTACTAGGAGCCCAGAATAGGTAGCAAAGAAAGTCCCAGGCCAACAGCAACACAGCACCTGGCATCAGGTCTCTGGAGAGCTCCTATGTGGATGGTCAAACTTGCCTTCTTTTGTCCTTTGCTCTGAGCTGGCCACTTTGATGTGCTTACATGTTACTAAGTATAATAATGGCACCTGGTATGGACAGGTTGTCATAAACATCACATATATCTTGGCAGGTGAAGATGGCACCACAATTCATGGTATATGCAAGTGGTGCTCAAACATTTTTTTCTCGGGCCAGTCTCGCCCCTGACATGCCGCTATTGGGGCCGGAGACAGGCTGCTCCCACTGCTAACAGTTTTGACATCAGCAGTGGTGGTGGCGGTGATTGCGCTTTGTCCCTGCTGCTTCGAGCAGCCTCTGGCTTGGTCCTATCTCCTCTGCAGCCTTTGCCAAAGCTGATCACCATGTTGGGGAATTTTTGGAACCTCCTCTGTTTCAAAATCCACGGCGCTGGAAGGGTAAACCTGGTGCACTGCAGTGACGTCATCCTGGGCACTCCAGGGGGCTCTCCTAGTGCTGCAGGTTTTGAAATGGAGGAGGCTCCAAAAATTTCCCCAATGCAATGATTGGCTTTGGAAAAGCCTGCAGAGGGGATGGGACCAAGCCAGAGGTTGCTCGGAGCAGCCGGGACAAAGCACGATCGCTGCTGCCACCACTGCTGACATCAGGTGATGGGGGCGGGTGAAGGGGCAGTCCGTAGTGAGCCCAGGTACTCACCATGGGCCACATTAAAGATATGCACAGACCTAATTGGGCCCATGGGCCATAGTTTGGGCATCCCTTCTATATGCTATTGGTGAAAATTCTACTATCTTATCTTGGTCAAATGATAACTCAGGAAGTATTCCTTTCCCTGCCAAGCAAACAGACTCAGCTTGTTATAAGGCTGCATGAAGCTTAAGTTGTTTCAATAGCCTGTTGGGGGAATGGGATGTTTCACTAGACCTCTTTCAAATACAATGCTCTCTTGCATTCGCAAGGAAGAACTACACTAGTACTTGTTATAGTACCTGCTATTCACTGACCTATCACCTCTGGATATGGAGGTATCACATAGCCATTACAATGACTATGAACAACTTTATTCTGTATGCCAATACAGTACTTCAGTTTTACTGAGCAGTAATTCCAAGAAAGGGACGCGCGGCGACAAAATGGCCGCCACACGCTTTGCCGTCCCTGTCCCTGAGGCAAAATGGAGTCAGGGGCGTGGTCAGCTACCCCTTTAAAAGGGGTGGCCGAGCCAATTGCCCCGCTCCTTTCAATTCGGCTGGGCCCCTAGGTCACAGTGTGATTCGTTTGGTCGCTTCGGGGCCGGGTGGGAATTTTTGCTTGAACCTGATTGGCACCTTGGTTCTTGGCTTTTTCACCCACCCCACACTGTTGCTGACGGGTGACTTATGGGGTTCTTTCAGTGTGACAGACTTTTGGTCACTTTTGGCAGATAGCACTGGTGAGGGGCAACTGCATTACTACTTAATAGGGCAAATCCAGTTGGTTGGCCATAGGGAGGACAAGGTTAGCCAAACTTGTATGGCCCGCCAATTTACTTAGATAGGATAACATCCAGATAACAACCACAGAAGCAGGTTGTTGACAGAAGCTCACACCTTGTTGCTGCAGTAACAAGTTGTGTGAGGCATTTAATTAGGGTTCTAATTGGATTTGCCCCTTACCAGTGCTATTTCGGCCCATTTGATCCTTAACCGTTGTTAAGGTAGTTTTAACTTGAATTTCAATAAAAGTGGCCCAATTTTTCAATCCAATATACGTGTCCGTGTCGTTATTGGGGTGTGGGTACAGCAATGTATTTTGATGCCATCTGTGTACATAAGCTGCATTGGCCCAAATCTTGAAACTAAGCTTCTTCACTAGCTGTCTAAATGTCTGCAGATGAACTCCATGTGGGGCTCTAGTTGTCATACAATCCCCCACTCCCCGGAAATATTTTTCCTTATCCCATCTCTATTGGATTTTGAATTAAAGTGAGAAACAGGAAAAATGCCATTGGCATGAATTTAAGATAGATCCCAGCTTGTCTGTGACACGTATGTAATGAAACATGCAGAATTTAACACCGGGACTGGAATGGGCTGCCTCAGCCTTGTGGCTATTAACAAGGTGCACCTTCACAACCACTCCACCTGGCATGGCCTCTTCCACCTCCATGACCATTGAGGATCAGAATAGTGAGGTGGTTCCTCCTTTGCTCATTTTGCATTGGGCCCAATATGATGGTTTCCAGTGACATTTCCTCCACTGAGGAGCATCATCACCCCACCTAAGGGGGCTCATCTGCCCATAACCATTGGTCCCTTTAGGGAGTCAGGTTATTTACTACTGGACAACATTGAGTTGCTGTCTATATGGTCTACTCCATTACCGTAGCGGGATGTCCAGCCAGACTAATGGGGGTCTAGTAAGCCAGCTACATAAATCTCAGTTTAAGCCTATGAGTTTGTTAAAAAAAATTGCTGGGTGAATCTTGTTGATCTGTCATGCATGTGGAGGCAAAAGGAATAATATTCAGTCATTCATAGTTGTTGTTGTTGTTCAGTCGCACAGTCGGTTCCGACCCTTTGCGACCCCATGGACCATTGCTCTCCAGGCGCCTCTGTCCTCCACCATCCCCCTCAGCCCTCCCAGCTCTGTGCCCATTGTGTCCACAATGCCATCTAGCCATCTCATCCTTGGCCTCCCCCTTCTTCTTTTGCCTTCCACCTTTCCCAACATCAGTGCCTTCTCAAGTGAATCCTCCCTTCTCATTTGATGTCCAAAGTATTTTAGCTTCATCTTTACTATTTGACCTTCCAGTGAGCAATCCGGGTTAATTTCTTCTAGGATTGACCTATTTGTTCTCCTCGCTGTCCAGGGCACTCTCAAAACCCTCCTCCAACACCACATTTCAAAGGCATCTATTCTTCTGCGTTCAGCCTTCCTAATTGTCCAGCTCTCACATCCATACATTACTACTGGGAAAACCATTGCTTTGACTATTCTAATTTTTGTTTTCAGTGTGATGTCTCTGCTTTTCACTATGTTCCCCAGGTTTCTCATTGCTTGTCTCCCAAGAATCAGTCTCCTTTTTATTTCATGGCTGCAATCCCCATCTGCAGTGATCTTGGATCCTAAGAAAGTAAAATCTGTCACTGCTTCTACTTCTTCCCCATCTATCTTCCAGGAGCTGATTGGGCCTGTTGCCATTATCTTGGTTTTCTTGATATTTAGTCTCAAACCAGCTTTTGCACTCTCCTCCTTCAGCCCAATCAAGAGATTCTTTAGGTCTTCCTCACTTTCTGCCATTAGGGTGGTATCGTCTGCATATCTCAGATTGTTGATGTTTCTCCCAGCGATTTTAATCCCATATTGTGATTCCTCCATCCCTGCACTGCGCATTATGTGCTCTGTGTATAGGTTGAATAAGCATGGTGACAAAATGCAGCCTTGTCTTACTCCTTTTCCTATTCCAAACCACTCTGTCACTCCATGTTCTGTCCTAACTGTTGCTTCTTGGTTCATGTACAGATTTCTCAGGAGGCATATGAGGTGCTCTGGTATTCCCATCTCTTTAATTACTTGCCACATCTTGTTGTGGTCCACACAGTCAAATGCCTTAGTGTAGTCAATAAAACAAAAGTATACTTGTTTCTGGTATTCCTTTGTTTTCTCCATGATCCAGCGTATGTTGGCGATGTGGTCTCTAGTCCCCCTGCCTCTTCTGAAACCTGCCTGCACCTCTGGTAATTCTCTTTCCACATGCTGCTGAAGTCTATCCTGTATTATCTTGAGCATCACTTTACTGGCGTGTGGGATGAGTGCGATTGTTCGATAATTTGAACATTCTTTGGCATTGCCCTTTTTTGGGATTGGTACGTATACTGATCTTTTCCAATCCTGTGGCCATTGTTTTGTTTTCCAAATCTGCTGGCATATTGAATGCAGTAATTTGACGCCATCGTCTTTTAGCGCTTTGAAAAATTCAACTGGGATACCATCATCTCCACTAGCTTTGTTGTTTGCAGTGCTCTTTAGGGCCTTTATGACTTCGCTCTCCAGGATGTCTGGCTCAAGTTCTACTTCTTCATCGTTGTGATTGTCAGGAGTGTTGAGGTCCTTTTTGTAGAGTTCCTCTGTGTACTCTTTCCATCTTTTCTTAATCTCTTCTGCATCAGCTAGCTCCTTTCCTTCTTTGTCCCTTATCATGGTCATTTTTGCTTTAAATGTTCCCTTAATTTCCCCGATTTTTTTGAAAAGATCTCTGGTTCTGCCTCTTTTGTTGTTTTCCTCCATTTCTCTGCACTGTTCTTTTAGGTAGTTTTCCTTATCTCTCCTTGCTTTTCTTTGAAATTCTGTGTTCAAATGATTGTAGTTTTTCCTTTCTCCTTTGACTTTTGCGTTCCTTCTTTCCTCTGCTATTTTAAGAGCCTCATCAGACAACCACTTTGCTTTCTTACTCTTCTTTTCTTTTGGTATGGTTTTCTTTGCTGCTTCCTGCATGATGTCCCTCATCTCTGTCCATAATTCTTCTGGCACTCTATCTATTGAGTCTAAGCCATTGAATCTGTTCATCACCTCCACTGCGTATTCTTTAGGGATGTTGTCTAGGTGATATCTTTCTGGTCTCCGTGTTTTCCTTATTTTCTTTAGTCTAAGCCTGAATTTTGCGATCAATAGGTTGTGATCTGAGCCACAGTCTGCTCCAGGTCTTGTTTTTGCTGATTGTATGGAGGTTCTCCATCTTTGGCTGCAGAGTATGTAGTCAATCTGGTTTCGGTGTTGGCCATCTGGTGATGTCCATGTGTAAAGTCGCCTCTTGTGTTGCTGGAAGAGAGTGTTTGCTATGACCAGTGCGTTCTCTTGGCAGAACTCTATCAATCTTTGCCCTGCTTCATTCTGTACTCCCAGACCAAATTTGCCTGTTATTCCTTCCACTTTTTGATTTCCTACTTTGGCATTCCAGTCTCCTAATATAATTTGGACATCATTTCTTGGTGTCTGTTCTATGAGGTGTTGTAAGTCCTCATAGAACTGGTCCATTGTGGCTTCATCTGCGCCAGTGGTTGGTGCGTATATTTGGATCACAGTGACATTGAAAGGTTTGCCTTGAAATCTAACTGACATCATTCTGTCATTTTTGAGATTGTATCCCATTACTGCTTTTCTCACTCTTTTATTGACAATTATGGCTACTCCATTTCTTCTAAGGTTTTCTTGCCCGCAGTAGTAGATATGATGGTTTCCAGAGCTGAATTCACCCATCCCTGTCCATTTGAGCTCACTGATGCCCAAGATGTCAATGCTTATTCTTTCCATCTCATTTTTTACCACTTCCAGTTTACCTTGGTTCATTGATCTCACATTCCATGTCCCTATGCAGTATTGCTCCTTACAACATTGCATTTCCCCTCCCCCTTCCTGTCCCTCCCCTTCCTCCACTCTGTTGTGCTAAGCATCCTGTATCACCTAGCCTGCCCCTTTGTTTTGCCTTTTGTTTTGGTCCATAGGGTTCTCTTGGCAAGATTTTTGGCGTGGTTGCCGGTGTCTACGCCATTTTTCTCTCCTCATAGTTGGCAATTAACAAATCAGCACTGGGACTCTAGAGGGCATGTTTGCCCATTGGTTTGGTAGATGCTTAAGTATCTTAGTGGAACTCATTAATTGCTGGCTAGAAATGAACATTATACTTTTTGCACAACAGAGCAACAAGATTTCAGCCAGTGTCCTCTCTAGCCCTAGGCACTGCCTGATGTTTATTCCAACTCTTGCTGTTGACTTCCTGACTACTTATGACTTTTGATTTGGTTTAACTATTCTTTTTTTTACTCTCTTTATTTTCTGTTAGTACTAGACTAGTTTATCTTTAAATTGCTCTTGGACTTCAACCCCCACACCCAAACATACCTGTCAAGTTGCAGCGGTGAAAAAACGGGAAGCACCGCTGCGTCTGATGGGTGTGCATGCGTGAAGGTGTTACTGCGCATGCACAGTGACCCCTTTGCACATGTGCACCACTACAGTAACCCCTTCACGAATGCACACCACTTCCTCTGACAGGTGTGCATGCACAGTAACCCCCTTTCTGGCCGTTCAAATATGGGATGGCCAGGGAAAGGACTGGCAAAGAGGGGTGAAATATGGGATTTCCTGGCCAATACGGGATACTTGACAGGCATGCACCCAAAGTGGTCTGTCAGCCTCTCCAGCAGGACTCTATTAACCTTTTCTTTCATGCCAAGGTCAAACTTTAAATTATAAAAAATTAGCCACCTTCTTGGTTTTGTCATTGAGTAAACTTAAATCCTCATTGGTACACGTTTTCAGTAATAATCAGCAGAACAGAAAATGAGCCAGATTCTGAATCTCTCCATGTTCACACAGTGTGTTGTTGTCTGCCAGCAGCTTCCACTTGAGCATGTTGCTATTGCAATTAGGGACTCTGGCCCTCTGTCTATTCAGGGTCAACCAAGTTATATAGGGGAGATCCAGTTCCTCAGTCATATTCTCCTTTAATGTTATTTTTTTTTTGTTGAGTGAGCTCTGTCCTCCATCTTCTAATTTGATTTTTCTCATGCATACCTTCAAGCAAGTTTGTTCTTGTCATAAAGCTCTTCCTGCATCTAAACTGGAGGATTTGAGGAGCATACGTCTAAATCTGTACATGAGTCAAGAAGCAACAGTTAGGACAGGATCTGGAATGACGGAGTGGTTTGGAATAGGAAAAGAACTTAAGAACATAAGAACATAAGAACAGCCTCTCTGGAACAGGCCACAGCTCATCCAGTCCAGTATTCTGTCTCACACAGTGGCTCACCATTTGCTTCAGGGTATTCCCAAGCAGATGCCTTCACCTGCTTAGGATTCCCTGGAAATGGCATTGAGAGATATCCTGCCTATCTCTCCAACCCAGAGGTTGTCCTTAGGTATCTAATTATAGCCATTGATACCCTTGTCTTCCATGAACTTGTCAAATCCTTTCTTAAAGCTGTCAATACTGACAGCTGTCACCACTTCTTCTGGCAGTGAGTTCCATAGACCAGTGATCCTCTGGGTGAAAAAGTACTTTCTCTTATTTGTTTGAGAACTAGTACCCAAATGTTTCATAGAGTGCCCCCTAGTTCTTGTGTTGTGCAATAGGGAAAACGGTTTTCATCTGGAGTAAGACTAGGCTGCATATTGTCACCCTGCTTACTTAACCTATATACAGAGCACATAATGTGAAATGCAGGGCTGTACAAATCACAAGTTGGAATTAAAATTGCTGGGAGAAACATCAACAATTTGAGATATGCAGATGATACTACCCTAATGGCAGATAGTGAAAAAGACCTAAGGAAGCTCCTGCTTGGGTTGGGAAAAAAAGAGTGCAAAAGCTGGCTTGAGACTCAACATGAAAAAAAAACCAAGATAATGGCAACAGGACCTATCACTTCCTGGAAAATAGATGGGGAAGAAGTACAAGCAGTGACAGACTTTACATCCTTAGAATCCAAGATCACTGCACATGGTGATTGTAGCCAAGAAATAAAAAGGTGACTGATTCAAGCTATGAGAAACCTGGGGAACATAGTTAAAAGTAGAGACATCACCTTGCAAACAAAAGTTCTCATAGTCAAAGCAATGGTATTCCTGGTAGTAATGTATGGTTGTGAGAGCTGGACAATAAGGAAAGCTGGGTGCAGAAGAATAGACACCTTTGAAATGTGGTGTTGGAGGATTATTTTAAGAGTACCCTGGAGAGCAAGGAGAAAAAAATAGGTCAGTCTGAGAAGAAATCAACCCTGTCTGCTCCTTGAAGGTGAAGCTAAAGTATTTTGGACATGAAATGAGAAGAGAAGACTCACTTGAGAATACCTTGATGCTGGGAATGGTCAAGAGCAAAAGACGAAGGGGGCAGATAATGAAATGGCTAGATGGTATTGTAGACGCAATGGGCACAGAGCTGGGTTGATTGAGAAGGATGGTGGAGGATAGGGGTACCTGGCGTGTGATGGTCCATGGAGTCGCAAAACGCCAGACTTGTCTATGCGACTGAAAAACAACAACAAATTCATTTAGAGGATATCAAGGATAATTCTCTTGCTTAGTTCTCTCAGCATCCGCTGCTACTTCTCTCCTTATCTTAGGTGGAATGATACCAATAAAAGGATTTTTTTCTCAATTGATGTAGGTTTGAGGCATCCTGTCATTATTTAATTTAATTTAATTTAATTTAATTTAATTTAATTTAATTGTCAAATTTATATACCGCCCACTCAGCCAAAGCTGACTCAGGGTGGCTTTGCACATTGTTTCATTAATACCAATGTTAACTTGTTTTGCATGTGCGGATGCATTCCATAATAGAGCAGTATACTTTGGGCCAAACCTCGTGTATGTAGCATGGATAGTTGAGCTCCCCATGTATAGTTTGACAGTGTCCTGATGATGTTATTCCTCTTACTAACTTTAATTTTGGTATTCTATTAGCTAGACATCTGGTTTGCCTCAGATTCTGGACTTCCCTGGCTGCTTTTGTTTCTTCCTGAGACTTCCAAGACCTTGCTTTTGTGACTAGCTTGTTTGTTTTTGTGTGTGTGAACAGATACCTGTGTACAGTAGCATATTGCCTTTCAAGATAGTCAGAATCAGTTGAAACAAGCATAAGTGTTATTTTGTTCAATTTCTCTGCTTGATAAGTATTAGAAAAGAGAAATTCTTTTCAAATGTGTGTCTGGATTCCTGTGTCATCTGCTCTAACTTTAATGTGTACTAGACCAACTGCGGTTTTTGAACCCACCTCTCCTGAATTCTAGAATAGTGTTCTACCCACTATACCACTGTGATTCTCCAGTGTGTAAGAGTAGGTCTTTTATTGCAAAAAAGTGTCTCCATTTCATAGCTATATTACACCAAACTGTAAGAACATGAGAATAAGAATTATCATATTCTGTATGTTAAAAAAAAAACAGCACTGTTTTTGCTTGGTCTCAGTCCCATCCTCAAACTTTGTGGCAGATGTGATAGCATTCTTTAGTTCCTCTGAATCAGCCCATAGCACCCATTCAGCCTATTGAAGCAAAACCATCAGATGTCAAAATCCAATTCTAATCGGAGGAGTGAAGGCTATTAAGAGGTTTCTGAGCACAATAAATTTTGTTTTGCTTAGCTTGGACAAAGATAGATCTAATTTAACACTATTGCTCCTGGGACCTTTTGTGTGCTGTATGGCTTGGCATCATATATTTATTGGGAGATGTGAAGGAGCAAAATCTGCTATGAGCAGCAAAACAAATTATTCTGCCTTGAAGCACTGCATAATGTCTACCTTATGTACTGAAGAGGGAATGCAGTATCAATAATTAATCCGGTGTATTGCGTCAAATGTTGGTTCAGATCTTAGTTCCTTTTGATCGTCTCTTAACTGCATAGGAGACAAAGGTGTGAAACACAGGGCTCCCTGTTCCCTGTTCCAGGCAGCATCCCACACTTGTTTTTACATATGGTTGGCCAAAGGTACTGTATTTTACTGCTGGAGGGAGTGCAGCTGCTGGTTGCCCCTATCTCTTTAATCAGTTTGTATAGTACCTAAAACCATCAAAGTTACATACGTAAAAACACTACATCCCCAGTACTATCAAAGCAAACTAATTACATAAGAACATAAGAACATAAGAACAGCCTTGCTGGAACAGGCCACAGCCCATCCAGTCCAGCATTCTGTCTCACACAGTGGCTCACCATTTCCTTCAGGGTATTCCCAAGCAGATGCCTTCACCTGCTTAGGATTCCCTGGAAATGATATTGAGAGATATCCTGCCTATCTCTCCAACCCGGAGGTTGTCCTTAAGTATCCATAATTATAGCCATTGATACCCTTGTCCTCCATGAACTTGTCTAATCCTTTCTTAAAGCTGTCAAGACTGACAGCTGTCACCACTTCTTCTGGCAGTGAGTTCCATAGACCAGTAATCCTCTGGGTGAAAAAGTACTTTCTCTTATTTGTTTGAGAACTAGTACCCAAAAGTTTCATCGAGTGTCCCCTAGTTCTAGTGTTATGCGATAGGGAAAACAGTTTTTCCTTATCTACTTTGTCCACACCGTGCATGATTTTATAAACTTCAATCAGGTCACCTCTTAGACGTCGTCGTTCAAGAGTGAAGAGGCCCAACCGTTGCAGCCTCAGATGGTAAGGAAGGTGTTCCAGTCCCCTAATCATTCTGGTTACCCTCCTCTGCACTTTTTCCAGCTCCATAATATCCTTCTGGAGGTATGGCGACCAGAACTGTACACAGTATTCCAGATGGGGCCTCACCATAGATTTATAAAGAGGCAAAATGACACTTGCTGACTTATTTTCTATACCCTTCCTAATGATCCCTAGCATTGAGTTTGCTTTTTTCACTGCTGAGGCAAACTGGGTTGACACCTTCATTGAGTTGTCCACCAGGACACCAAGGTCCCTTTCCTGGTTTGTCGCAGAGAGTTCAGACCCCATCAGTTTATAAATGTAATTGGGGTTCTTTGCCCCAACATGCATCACTCTGCACTTACTAATGTTGAAACTCATTTGCCACTGTTTTGCCCACTCCCCCAGTGTCGAGAGATCCCTCTGAAGCTCCTCACAATCTCTCACAGTTTTCACTACCCTGTATAATTTAGTGTCGTCAGCAAATTTGGCTACCTTTCTTTTTACTCCTACCTCTAGATCATTTATGAAGAGGTTGAAAAGCAGGGGTCCCAGTACTGAACCTTGGGGGACCCCACTCTTTACTTCCCTCCACTTGGAGAAGTGTCCATTTAGTGCTACCCTCTGTTTCCTGTCCGTTAGCCAGTTGCTGATCCAGGACAAGACCTGTCCCTTTATTCCATGACTGGTAAGTTTATTCAAGAGCCTTTGGTGTGGGACCTTGTCAAAAGCCTTCTGAAAGTCCAGATAAACAATGTCAACTGGATCCCCCTTATCCACATGCTTGTTGACACTCTCAAAAAATTCCAACAGATTAGTGAGGCATGATTTGCCCTTGCAAAAACCATGTTGGCTCTCCTTTAGCAGCGCCTTCTCTTCTATGTGCCTATTAATTCTATCTTTTAGGATGGTTTCCATCACTTTACCTGGGACACATGTCAAACTGACAGGTCGGTAATTTCCTGGATCACCCCTGGATCCTTTTTTGAAAATTGGTGTTACATTCGCTACCTTCCAGTCATCAGGCACAAAGCCTGATTTGAGGGAAAGATTATATATTTTGGCTAGGAGATCAGCAATTTCATCTTTAAGTTCCCTGAGAACTCGTGAATGAATTCCATCTGGTCCTGGTGATAGGTTAGTGTTTAGCTTAACAAGACATGCAAGGACCTCCTCCCTGGTTATTTCTATCTGGCTTAATTCTTCGGTTTCCCTCCCTACGAAGATAGGCTCTGTTTTGGGCATGTGGCCTCTGTCTTCTTCAGTGAATACTGAAGCAAAGAATTCATTGAGTCTCTCTGCAATCTCTGTTTCCTCTTTAATAACCCCTTGCCTTCCATTGTCATCTAATGGTCCAATGGCCTTCCTAGTTGGGTTCTTACTTCTAATGTACTTAAAGAAGTCTTTGTTATTTCTCTGAGTATTTTTAGCTATACGCTCCTCAAAGTCTTGCTTTGCTTTCCTGATTGTTGCCTTGCATTTGTTCTGCCAGAATTTATGTTTCTGCCTGCTGTCCTCATTCGGACAAGCCTTCCATCTTCTAAATGAGCTTTTCTTGCTCTTGATCACTTCCCGAACAGCTCCTGTAAGCCACATTGGAGTCCTCTTGGACCTGGCAGTGCCCTTTTTCCTTTTGGGTATGCATTCCAATTGGGCCTCTGTTATTGTTTTTGTAAACAGCCTCCATGCCTCTTGGAGTGTTTGGACTCTCTCAATTTTCCCTTTCAGCTTCTTTTTTACTAGTTTCCTCAACTTTGGGAAATTTCCTTTTTGAAAATTTAAGGTCTCTTTGTTAGATTTTATCAGTGACTTGCGGTCTATGTTCAAGTTAAACATAATTGAGTTGTGGTCACTGTTCCCTATTGGATCAGTCACATTAACATCTTGCACCAGATCCTGAGTATTACTCAGGATCAAGTCAAGGATTCTTGTACCTCTAGTTGGGTCTTCAACCATCTGTCCCAGGGAACAATCATTTAGCATATCTAGGAACTTTATCTCTTTATCATGTGCTGAACAACAGTTCACCCAGTCTATGTGAGGGTAATTGAAGTCCCCCATTATAACCAGGCTTCCCTTCTTGGATGCCTCCTTTACAACATTCTCCAACTGCCAGTCTCCCTCAAGAGTTTGGGTCGGAGGCCGATAGTATATGCCTACTGTTAGACCATCCTTGTGGCCTGGTACTCTTACCCACAGAGCTTCTAATGGTGACTCCAAATCACCTAGATATTCCAATTCATACGATTTTATCACTTCTTTGACATACAAGGCCACACCACCTCCCACTTGCCCCTTCCTATCCTTCCTGTACAGTTTGTAGCCTGGGATAACTGTATCCCATTGGTTATCATCCGTCCACCAGGTTTCAGTGATACCAATAATATCAATATTCTTATTTATTGCTAAGTATTCCAGCTCCCCTATTTTGTTCCGGAGGCTTCTAGCATTTGTATACAAGCATTTATATATGCTTTTCTGACACAGTCTTTTGTGTCCAGTTGCATTGTTAGACTGCCTCTTGCATCCTTCTGCTAGAATGCTAGTGACTAGCTCCTCGCTCTGCTCAGTAATTTTTGCATCCTCCTCACTACTCAAGTACACACTTTCCCGAACCGGATGCTGCCCAGCTCATGTCGGCTTTCCCCCAGTTATCAGTTTAAAAGCTGCTCTGCAGCCTTTTTGATGTTGAGTGCCAGCAATCTGGTCCCATCATGGTTCAAATGCAACCCATCCCTCCTGAACAGATTTGGCGTGTCCCAAAATGGGACTAATGTTACATTGTCCTTTCATGATGACCCAGTTCTGAAGGCTGAGAGTTGTCTCTCTCTGCCTCATGACCATACCTGTCAACCTGCGGCTCCAGAAAAATGGGACCTGTGCAGATCGCTGGTGCACAGGTCGCTTTCCATGCATGCGTGGAAGCGCTATGCCACTTGCACAGCCCCTACGCAAGCAGCGTAGCACTTCCCCCACTGCCAAATTACGGGGTTTTGGCAGCGTGGGGCGGGTTATGACGTCAATCGACGTCAAATTACGGGGTAATCCCGGCCAAATTGGGATGGTTGACAGATATGCTCATGACACGACTGGCTCTATTTCTACTGAGTCCTCTGTTAAAAGTCAAAAGAAGGAAAGAAAGAAAGGATGGCAGATCATGGGTATCTCCCCCTTTTCACAAATGTGTTTGTGTACATGCGGAGGGACACACATGTATGCACGCACACACACACACACACACGCACACACACAGTTACATGCAGTTAGCTCCACTAAGTCAATGGATCTAGCCTGCCTGCAACATTTATATTTAGCATTTTTTAACCAGACTAATGTAGGAACATATAGATACAGAGAGAAAAGTGTTAATAGTTTATTGTACTTTTTACTGTACTAAGCTCTTAAATGCCTTTTCTAACTTTGCTAAATCCTTTTTATCAGCCTCACTGGCTCCTTTTATAATAACTGAGTGACTGAAAAGCGATAGAGTAAGAAGGATTAACAGATTGTTTCATATGTACACATCTGATATATAGGCTGAGGGATTGTCTGTGTAAACAGGGCCTTATACACCCAACTTAAGTGAAATGGTTGTGTACAATTCCCTTCTTCCTTCATTGAACAGTTGAACAGGTCTTTACAATACAATCTCATGCATATCTACTACAAAGTAAGTCCTACTACAGTGAGACCAACTCACAGAAGCTTCTTCTTCTTTTGAGTCTTGGTCAGACTTTAAGTACCTGATATGACACATGACTCTGTGCACCTTCCCCTCCCCCACATTCTGTTTTTCAGATAAAGGCAGGAAGATGTCACACAAGAGATCACATCCAGAACAGGAATGGGACCTTTGCAATATGCTCACATCATCTGAGTATCATGGTGGTTACAACTCTCACAATATCTGGATATTACATTGTAAGCTGCCCTGAGTGGTGCTTGCACCAAAAGGGTGGGGTATAAATGTAAATAAATACATGAATAAATAAATTTCATTGGTAAATGGTAATTGGTAAATGGGATGAAATTAGACACGTATTTATTTATTTATTTATTTATTTATTTATTTATTTATTTATTGCACATTTATATCCCGCCCTCCTGGTGGGTACACCACTCAGGGCGGCTAACAACAAAAAGGGAAAGGGAAGAGGGAGAAAATACAATAAATAAAAATTACAATATAAAACAGTTCAACAACAATAGCTAAAACAAGACCTAACAACCCCAGCTAAAACCAGCATTAAAACACAAACAAACAAACAAATCATCATTAAAAAACAACCCTCCCCACCATACCCACATTAAAACAGAATAGCCAAGCTGGGGGGCAGCCCCTCACATAGGCTAAA
Source organism: Bradypodion pumilum (assembly GCA_035047305.1). Classification (NCBI taxonomy): domain Eukaryota; kingdom Metazoa; phylum Chordata; class Lepidosauria; order Squamata; family Chamaeleonidae; genus Bradypodion; species Bradypodion pumilum. The sequence continues at coordinate 41,213,710 of JAWDJD010000004.1, forward strand.
TCAGCCAGTGGGCTTGACTAGTGGAGTCAAAGGTGCCCCAAACCTGCTGAAAGAGCCATGTCTTCAGCATCTTTCTAAAGGGGAGTAGCTCTGTCTGGAGATGCAACTCAGGTGGTAAGAGGTTCCACAGGCTGGGGTAGACATGGAAAAGGCTCTCTTCCTGGTCCCAATAAGATGTACTTCTTTCACTGATGGGACCACCAGTGACACCCTCCTGTCTGCCCTAGTAGGACGGGCTGAATTCCTTGTGGTGATGTGGTCTCTTAAGTAGCCTGGTCCAATGCCATGAAGGGCTTTAAAGGTCAAAACCAGCACCTTGAATTGCACGCGGAGGCACAACAGCAACCAGTGCAGCTCCTGGAGAAGTGGTGAGGCGCAAGCATAATGCCCGCACTCCATCACAACCCAGGCAGCCGCATTCTGGACCAGCTGAAGCCTCTGAATGGTCACCAAGGGCAGCCCCATGTAGAGCACATTACAATAATCCAATCTGGAGGTGACCAGAGCGTGAGTGACTGTGAGCAAGGAGTCCCGGTCCAGGAGTGGGCGCAATTGGTAAATGAGATGAAGCTGTGCAAAGGCCCTCCAAGCCATGGCTGCCACCTGCTCTTCGAGCAGTAGCCATGAATCCAGGAGGACCCCCAAATTGTGCACTGGATCTGACTGTGGCAAAGATGTCCCCGCCATGACCAAATATGGTAGCTCCTGGGATAACATGGAACCCGCACCCAAAGCCACTCAGTCTTGCCAGGATTCAGCTGAAGCCCATTGCCCCCCATCCAGACCCAAACAGCCTCCAGATACCTGGTCAGGACTTCGACTGCATCACTCGGGTCCCCATGAGCCGAGATGTATAGCTGGGTATCATCTGCATACTGATGATACCTCACCCTGTGGGAACGAATGATCTCACCCAGCGGTTTCATGTAGATATTAAACAATAGAGGTGAGAGTACCTAGCCCTGAGGCACCCCACATGGGAGCAACCTAGGGCTGGACAACCCACTCTCTAAAGACACTGACTGAGTCCAGCCCATCAGAAATGAGGAAAACCAGGACAACACAGTGCCCTGGGCCCCCACTCCTCGGAGCCGGCCCACAAGGATACCATGGTCGACGGTATCAAAAGACGCTGAGAGTTTAAGAAGAGCAAGGACAGAGGGGTTGCCTCCATCCCGCTCCCGCCAAAGATCTTCCAAGAGTGCGACTAATGCCATCTTGGTACCATAACCAGGCCTGAATCCTGACTGAAACGGATCCAGATAATCCGTATCATCCAGAACCCCCTGTAGCTGCCGAGCCACTGCTTTCTCCAACACCTTCCCCACAAAGGGATGGTTAGAAATAGGTCTGAAATTAGAAATAACAGTAGGGTTGAGCGATGGCTTCTTCAGGAGAGGGCGAACCAGCACATGTCTGAAAACTGCTGGAACCACCCCCTCCCGCAAAGAGGCATTCACCATTGCACTGACCCAACTGCCCATTGTTGCCTTGGCAGCTCTAACTAGCCAGGCCGGGCAGTGATCAAGTAAGCAAGTGGTATCACGCACAGCTCCAAGGAGCCTGTCCACTTCATCAGGGCCAACGGGATCAAACTGATCCCAGATAACAGCAGAGTACACCAGAGTAGTGCACAATGGCAGACTAGAAGATTCACACCTGAGGGGATGTTTCCTATCCTTGTGCAACAAACAGGCAGACACGTCTTGGTGCATGTGATAACTCAAACAGGTTTACTTGGAAGCAAGTGGTGCAGAAATATATACAGTGCAATAACAGAAAACAGATTCAGTCTCTTGGGTTTCTCAGTTAGCTCCACTGAGAAAGTACAGTTGTGCTAAAGAAGTACAAACCTCTACACAGCTCAGTAGCAGTTCAAAAACAAGTTGTGCCACAAATAAAGTCAGACAGCTTCACAGCTTACCCCCGAGTAGTCTTTCCTTACAGTAAACAGACAAGTCAGGAAGATGCCTTTCCTTGGAGCAAATCAGAGATTCTGTTCTTGTAGTTGGTTCTGCAGTTGGTACTGCAGTGGCTCAAGTTGCTAAGACGATGACTGGGAAGCGGAAGGTCAGCAGTTCGATTCCCAAGTACTGCAGGATGGAAATGAGCTCCCGTCTTCGTCCCAGCTCCTGCCAACCTAGCAGTTCGAAAGCAATAAATTGCAAGTAGATAAATAGGGACCACTTCGGTGGGAAGGTAACAGCGTTCCGTGCGCTCTGGTGTCTAGTCATGCCTGCCACATGACCACGGAAACGTCTGCAGAAGCAGACAATGCTGGCTCTTCAGCTTAGAAACAGAGATGAGCACTGCACCCTAGAGTCGGATACGACTGGCTTTCGAGCAAGGGAAACCTTTACCTTTACCTCTAGTTGGTTCTTGGACTCACAGAATTCCTAGTCCAGCCTGTTGGCAGAAAACGAAGCATCAAAACAGTAGCTGGGCATCGGAGCTCTGGCAAGATGAGCATGGTAGCTCAGGCAAGTTGAGCATTATAGCTGAAGGTCTGTGGATTTGGTCTAGCATAAATACACTGGCCACAGAGCTCTCTAGAAAAACACCAACACCTGAGTGCCTCAACAGTAAAGTTTTAAAGCACCACAGGCAGCCTTGCAACCATTTGGGACATGAGGTAAAGACTTACATCCCCAGCACTCTGCCTCTAAGGCAGTATCTGGGGACTTACTGAAGTCTTTCTATCACTATTTCCTTTTCCAATTGATTTAACAGTGCATACAAGAAGGGTCTAACTCTAATCAAAGAGAGGTTAGGTACTAAATCAGAGGTACCCAGATTACAGTAAGGGGCCCAGATCTGGCCCCCAATGCCAATTAATCTGGCCTATGCCACCCTTGTTGCTCCTGAAAGTGGAAATAAAATGTGCCCATGCAGGAGTGACGATGGTAGTGTGGGCCAGATGAATTGGTGTCAGGGGCCAGATATGGCCCCCAAGTTGTAGTTTGGGCACCTCTGGTTTAAGCAGAGAAAATGGCAGCTTTAAATCTGTCTCACCCTGTTGCAAAACAGATTGCAAGGTAAGTTTTACTTCCACTTCTGGTGGGAGGAACCACGTGACCGACCCACTGAACCATGTGACCAGCCCATGGCCTGAAAAGTTTGGGCAGCCCTGTACTAGATTCTGTGTTACTCCCAACAATACCATTGTATGTGTGCTGAGGTCTAGAAGCCTCGGGGGTGGGGGGTGGGGGGTGGGGGTGGGGGTGGGGGTGGGGGGTGGGGGTTAGCCCTGTTTTCCTATAACTGAGACTCAATGATGCAGGTTTTCTTAATTCATTTCAAACTGATAAATTTGGAACCAAATGTAGAATGTCACCCAAATCAAAGAAGAAAACAGTGATAATTCCTCTTGCATAAATAAGACATATTTAAAAGTTTTTGCAGCAGTCACCAACCATGCTGATTTCACATAAAAGCTGCTGTAAAAATTCCTGGAAATTATGCTGATGACAAGCTATAGGTAATGAAATGATTCATATGTAATTGAGGATGAGAGGGAAAGACCGTCTTTGATGAGCAGGCTGCTTGATATTAACATTTTTGCCTTGTTTATTCCTGAGTACTGCAGGACGAAATGAGCTCCTGTCATCTGTCCCAACTCCTGCCAAACTAGCAGTTCGAAAGCAAGAAATTGCAAGTAGATAAATAGGGACCACTTAGGTGGGAAGGTAACAGCATTCCGTGTGCTTCAGTGTCTAGTCATGCCTGCCACATGACCACGGAAACGTCAGTGCTGGCTCTTCGGCTTTAAAACAGAGATGAGCACTGCACCCTAGAATCGGATACGACTGGCTTTCGAGCAAGGGAAACCTTTAGTCCCAACAGTGAGTCACATTTTGGACTAACTGCACACTTGTGTGCCTGTTTGTTTTCTTTCTATCTCGAATGATAGATTTTGTTTAATACATTGGTCCAGAAAGGAATCTAGCTATATCTAGGTGCCCCTCCCCCCTCCCCCGCCAGTTTATTCCAGGGAATGATTCTTTCTGAAGTCAAGAGAAGGGAGAGGGATGATGCGAATGCATTTCTTGGCCATCACTTGTATCTGTGTTGGCAACAAAACTCTTGTGGCACCTTTATTGGATACAAGCTTTCACAGTCTTCATCATAGCTTAGGGGGCTGTGGTGGCTCAGTGGTTAAGAAGCTCATCTTGTTAGCTTGTTAGTCGGCAGACCTGGGTACTGCATGACGGATTGAGCGCCTGTCTCTGTCTCAGCTTTTGGGGACTTGAAAGGAACCTCATTTGGGTGTTCTCTGAGCAGAGTTTCTTCTGCAAAAATCATTTCAACCCAGAATAATTTCTGATACGAAATTATTATTATCATAGCTTAACTATGGGTTGCAGTCTACAAAATCTTATTATAAAATGTTTATTGTCTTGCAGATTATCACACCACATGCCTCTTTCTTTCTTTCTTTCTTTCTTTCTTTCTTTCTCTCTTTCCATACTTACTGTCCTGGAAAGGCCTCATTCAGTGACAAGAGGCAAATAATGTCTAAGCTTCTATGAGCAGATATTTGAGGAAAACATATGGAGAAATGTCAGCACTGAGCTGTGTTTCTTAAATATAAAGGGTAAAGATAAAGTTTCTAATAAAAAAAACTTCATGAGAAAAAGTTGTTTCCTTCTAGCAAGGTGATCCATATTGGTTTCAAGGACAGATGGTGGTAAAAATGGTTTCTTTTTCATACAGATGGATATGAGCTAGAATTAGCAATGCTAATGCAAGCGCGGCGCCAAAATGGCCGCCGCGCCCTTTGCGGGCCCCCCCCACAGGACAGAGAATCCGGGTAGTTAGGGGCATGGCCAGCTCCCTTATAAAAGGGGTGGCCACGAGGCAGCCGCGCTGCCATTTTGCCTCAGCGACGGAGCGGAGAGGTTTTTCCCCTGCGCCTCCGTCGCTCGTTGGTATTGCCGGGAAGCCTTTTGGGTCGATTTTGCTTAGCTAGCTTCCCTTTTTTGCTCGAGATGCCTTCCAAAAAGAAGGCTCCTGCGAATTCAGCTCGGGCTGTTAGGAGGCGCAACCCAGGTCGGAGGACCGTGGTGCCGCCTCCTCAACAGCCACCTTTGCCATCCCCGGCCGGGGCTAGTGGCTTGGGGTCTATCGCACCTTGGCCCGTTCAGAGTGCGGGCGCGGAGGGCGCTCCGGCCCGCGGCCCGCGAGCGGTGGACACCGCTCCTCCTTCCGCCCAACCCGTTGGGCCGACTACTTCTGGGCCGCAGCCTCTCCCGGGGCCCTCTAGCCTCGGGGGGTGGCCCGGTGCCCCGCCTTGGCAGGTTTCCTCACCAGCCCTACCGGGCTTTGGCCCTGGCCAATGGCCATATCTGGGCCATGGGGTGCAGGGAGCTGTCCCCATGCAAGGGTCAGGTGGGCCGGCCGGCTCTTTACCCATGGTTACTGTAGACACCTTACTGGCCCGTATTGCGGCCTTGGAGGAGTCTTTGGCCCGGGCCAGTCAGGCAGGTGCCCCTTTCGGGGTACCTTTGGAGGCGCTATCGGCAGCAGGACAACGGCCGGCGGGGAGGGTTGAGCTGCTGCAGGCGGGTGGCGCAGCTCCGGCCACTGCCTCGCAGCTCCCCAGCCAGCAACCTGGCGCGGGTCAAGCCCCGGTGATGAGCTCTACATCGGTCGTGAGCTCCGACGCCCCCAGTGGGCCGGAACCCCCGTTGGGGGCGGCCCGCGGGGGTGCAGCATGTGAGTATATGGTGCAAACGAGTACATCCACACACATTCCCAATATAGGGGGGACCTTTCAGTGGCCTTGGCCTCGCGCGGGTGGTGCAGGGGCTACGCCGCTGGCGACCCACCCGGCGACAACTACTGCCACCATGCCCGCTGGGGTGGGCATTGGTTCTTACACGGCTGGGAACGTACTTGGGGTGGCAGGGTTAACTCATGCCCCTTTGGGTAGGCCAGCTATCCCCTTTTCGGCTTTGCCGACGGCAGGGTATTCCCTGCCATTGGGTGATCACTTGGCTCAGGCTACCAGAGAAAAGATATGGCGAGGGGAGTACGTGGATATCTTCTCACTCCTGAACAGAGAGCCCACTAAGGAAGAAAGGGAGGGTCAGGATGAGAAGGACAAGGAGCAGGCACGCCGCCGTAAGCCGCCGCGTACCTGGGCTAACTGGCTCCCCGCTTATTTGATATACATGGCGGTGTATTTGAGGGCGCGGCCGGATCTAGCTATTCCCATGGTCCAATATTTGGACAACATATACAGGGCGATGGTAGATTTCCCGGGCCCCTCATGGCTAGCATATGATGAGGAATTCCGTATGAGGATTCCCCTGCACCCCGAGATGAGATGGGATGAGCCGTGCCAGAGACTGTGGCTCTTGTATATGACACCCACACGTCCTGCCCCGGGGGATAGATACCATTGTGGACATGCGGTCCAGCGAGCAGCTCCAGCGCAGGTTACCCGCCAAATGGCGGGGCAGGGGGTTCCAGCCCGCCTGCTGTGCTGGACTTTCTCGTCCAATGGTTCCTGCAGTCGGAAGAACTGCAGGTATAAGCACGAGTGTCCCACATGTTCTGGTCCCCATGCAGCCTCTGCTTGTCCCAAGCCTGGGGGGGTGCGAGGCAGAGGGAGGGGTGGACAGTGGGCTGGCAAGCCTGCCACGGATGGAACTAGTTCTCCGAAAGGCCCCCTCCCCAATTAAGGTGGACATGCTGGAGCGCTGGCTCGCATCGTACCCAAGGGGAGAGGACAGGGAGTACCTTATCCAAGGTTTTAAGCAGGGATTTCGTATCCCTTTTATGGGTGATAGAGCTCCTCAGGATGCTCCCAACCTTTTATCCCTCAGAGGAAGGGAGGAGGTAGCCGAGGCCAGCATTAAAAAGGAGTTAGACGCGGGCAGGGTCGCCGGACCTTTTCCCGCACCCCCTTTTCCCAACCTTAAGGTTTCACCATTGGGTTTGGTTCCTAAAAAGTCCATAGGTGAGTTTCGCCTTATTCATCATTTGTCCTACCCAGCCGGCCGATCGGTCAACGATGCGATACCTGATGACCTTTGTTCGGTCAGGTATACATCGTTCGACCATGCGCTGCGCATGGTGCGCTCGTGTGGCCCGGGTGCCTTGCTGGCTAAGTGCGACATTAAGTCAGCTTTTCGCCTCTTGCCGGTGCACCCGGGCGACTTTGAATTGCTGGGTTTTAAATTTAAAGGGCAGTATTATTTTGATAAGGCCATGCCTTTTGGCTGCTCCATATCATGCTCGGCTTTCGAGCGTTTTAGTACCTTCCTAGAGTGGGCTTTCGTCCGCAGGTCAGGGTCCCGGTCTGTAGCCCATTACCTGGATGACTTTTTATTCGGGGGTGAACGGGGCTGGGACACGTGTGCACGTCTCCTCAATACATTTCAGACGCTAATGCAGGAACTGGGTGTCCCTTTAGCGCCCGAAAAGACCGAGGGCCCGTCGACCAAGCTAGTATTCCTGGGGGTTGAGATTGATACAGTAGTACAGGCTTCTAGGTTACCGGGTGATAAGGTGTCCAGGATAGTGACCCTTATCTCGGAATTGCTGGCCAAGCGTAAGGCATCCCTGAGGGAACTGCAGGTGCTACATGGGCACCTCAATTTTGCCTGCAGGGTGGTCGCACCGGGCAGGGCTTTCGCCCGGCGCTTATGCGACGCCATGGCAGGGTTATCCAGGCCCCACCACAGAGTCAGGCTTACCCGGGGTATCAGGGCAGACATGTTTGTCTGGTTGCAATTCCTGAGGGAGTTTAATGGGGTCTCATTTTGGAGGTCTGACCTCCTGGCATCCCCCAATTTCCAGATCCAGTCTGATGCCTCAGGATCCCTGGGTTATGGGATGTACTTCAATGGGAAGTGGGCCTATGGTGGGTGGCCACCGGCATGGGCAGGCACAGGTCGCCTGCGGGATCTCACATACCTGGAATTTTTTCCCATTCTGGGGGCTTTGATGCTATGGGGCGAACAGTGGGCTAATTCGGTGGTGCATTTCTGGTGCGACAATGCTGCCGTGGTGCACATTGTCAATGCACAGACTTCTAAATCGCCCAGGGTCATGGATCTAGTGCGCCATTTTGTGCTGCGCTGCCTGCGCCTCAACGTCTTGTTCAGGGCCAGGCATGTCCCAGGGGTTAATAACGATATTGCTGACGCTTTGTCCCGCCTGCAGATCTCCCGGTTCCGCGCCTTGGCCCCGGATGCGGAGGAATTTCCCTCGCCACTCCCGGACGAGATGTGGACTATTGGCAAGGAGAGGTGAACCGGGCGATTGGCCTGTCACTAGCGCCACGCACGCGTAAGGCGTATCAACAAGCATTCAATTTGTATAGGGCTTTTGCTACTCGATTTCAATGGCCAGAGACCTGGCCCATCCCGGTGGACCATGTTCTGCGGTTCATGGTTCACCTGCATGCACAGGGCCTTGCACCTCGCACCATAGCATCCAAGCTCTCGGCGTTGGCTTTTATGGCTAAAGTAGGGGGTCATGTGGATACCACCTCTGACTTCCGTGTGAGACACGTTTTGGAGGGGTGGGTGCACGAGCGCGGGCGTTGCCCGGATGACCGGCACCCTATTTCCCCAGGGGTTCTTACCCAGTTGGCCCGGGGCTGGCCAGGCCTCTGTTTTGATCATTATGAGGCAGCCCTTTTTCATGCAGCCACAACGGTGGCATTTTTTGGAGCGCTCCGCATCAGCGAACTCGTGATGCTGTCTAAGGCGGATGCAAGTGGTAGGGCACTGGAACTCGGAGATGTATATGTTGCCAAAGACTGGGCCCAGTTGAGGATTCGCTCCTCCAAAACAGATCAGCATGGCGTAGGCAGTGGAGTAAGACTGCTACGGTGTTCTTTGGCAGACATCTGTCCGGTTGGTGCCCTACAGGAATACCTGGCACTGCGTGGCTGGCACCACGGCCCGTTTTTCTGTCACCAAGATGGGTCTCCCCTTACTAAATTTCAGTTTTGGAAGGTGACAGCCAGAGCCCTCACCAGGGTGGGACTACCAGGTGCCCGTTATGGCACACATTCGTTCCGTATTGGCGCAGCCTCTACAGCAGCTGCTTTTGGGTACTCTGGGGCTGACATACGCAGCATGGGGAGGTGGGGCTCACAATGTTTTCAGTTTTATGTGCGCCCACTCCCGCCATGAGTACCAATCCAGTCACCTTACCTTCCTTTTTCTCAATTTTCTTACAGACCCTGGGTGTCGTATTACACCGGTGACAGTATGGCTGGTGGGCCACAGCTATGTGCTCAGGGCAGCGCGTTACGCTGCGGCGACAGAGTGGGGACCCCGACTGGGACTGTGTGACCACGCCAGTCTCTCATGGCACGGTAAGCCTGGGATGTTATGGCGGGAGCTGCGGCCTTTCCTTTTTTCTGGCCTGGGGGCTGACCCGCCTGACATTCTAATCATCCACTTGGGGGGCAATGATTTGGGCCAGGTCACCGGCTTATCGCTCAAGCATGCGATTTGCGAGGACCTCGCCTACTTGCATTATGTCTGGCCTGCCACAGCCCTGGTTTGGTCGGACATTGTTCCGCGCCACTCTTACAGAGGGGGCGTTAACCTCCTGGCCCTTGACCGAGCTAGGCGCGCGGTCAATAAGGCAGTGGCGCGGTTTCTCACCACCAGGGCTTGGGGACGGGTTAGTCATCACCCCGATATTAGTCTACAAAATTGTGACTTGTATGCAGGGGATGGGGTCCATCTGTCGCGAGGAGGTATGGACCTCCTGTTGGGTGACTGGCGAGCAGGCCTGTTGACCGAGCTGACGGTCTGGGGGGGGGCGTCAGGTCTTCTGTGAAGCCCCTCCGTGTGGCGGGTAGCACTGGTAAGGTAAACAGTATGACCCACAAGTATCCGGCAGTTTCGCAATTGACTGGACAACACTAGACAGGAATAAAGTAGTTAAACGTTGTCCGGTCAACGACGAATCAGGCGATGGGGTGATGATGATTGCTAACCAGCATGCATCACCCCTGTGATTTCACGGATACGCGTCAGAGGGTGGGGTCATGAGTTAGTTATTGACTACGGTCAACAATTTGTTTGTTGTTAACAAACAAATTGATACAATTTGATACATTGTAACCAATTGCCGTTGGCAATTTTGGGGTGGTACCTTACCAGTGTTACTTCGGCCTGCTTGCCTTAGGAATTATGATTGGTCGTTTTACCAATACAAATTTATAATTCGGACTAGGGCATTGAATCAATAAATGTGGCCCTTTGCTGTTATCCACTTTCAATGTTGTCTGTGTCCGTTATTGGGGGGTGCGCCTGCAATGCAAGCGCGGCGCCAAAATGGCCGCCGCGCCCTTTGCGGGCCCCCCCCCCACAGGACAGAGAATCCGGGTAGTTAGGGGCGTGGCCAGCTCCCTTATAAAAGGGGTGGCCACGAGGCAGCCGCGCTGCCATTTTGCCTCAGCGACGGAGCGGAGAAGTTTTTCCCCTCCACCCCCTCCCTAGTTAACAGTGTGATTATGGTCGCTTCGGGGCCGGGTGGGAATTTTTGGTTGGGACCCACATTGGCTTCGGGTCCTGGCTTTTTTGCCCATCCCACACTGTTGCTATGGTTTGATATAGGGGTCTTTCTTCGTTCCTACTGTTGACTTTGGTCACATGGGCGGGTAGCACTGGTAAGGTAAACAGTATGACCCACAAGTATCCGGCAGGTTCGCAGTTGACTGGACAACACTAGACAGGAATAAAGTAGTTAAACGTTGTCCGGTCAACGACGAATCAGGCGATGGGGTGATGATGATTGCTAACCAGCATGCATCACCCCTGTGATTTCACGGATACGCGTCAGAGGGTGGGGTCATGAGTTAGTTATTGACTACGGTCAACAATTTGTTTGTTGTTAACAAACAAATTGATACAATTTGATACATTGTAACCAATTGCCGTTGGCAATTTTGGGGTGGTACCTTACCAGTGTTACTTCGGCCTGCTTGCCTTAGGAATTATGATTGGTCGTTTTACCAATACAAATGTATAATTCGGACTAGGGCATTGAATCAATAAATGTGGCCCTTTGCTGTTATCCACTTTCAATGTTGTCTGTGTCCGTTATTGGGGGGGTGCGCCTGCAAAGTCTTCGCTGTCCTTTTTCTAGACTGTGCAACTGCAGGGCAGTTTTCTACCTTGATGAAGACAAGCAGTCACAGAAGCCATGGAAACCATGTCATTTGAGAAATGGTGTTGCTGTGTTGTGGCCATGTCCAATCTTGACATACTATAGACTAAGAAGAAAATTTACATTGGATAGATTAGAAAAACGGTCATAAAATAGACATCCAGTGTAATTGCTATTACTATGTTAAAAAGACAATATGGATGGTTGTATATTGGTTGCAATGATTATTTTCACAGAAAACTTCACTTCCTTTCTTGTCTGTTGCATAAAATGAGCTCGTATACTCTTTGCATGGTATTAGTTTTATCATTAAGAGTGCTCTGTCCTTTATTGGCTTTGAGTTATAGGACCACTTGAGTGAGCAAAGTGAGAGGCATCACATCTCACCATTGTAATTAAAATGGGAGTGGCTTCTGTAGCTTATACTCAAAAAATGACTCTGCAGAATGAATGTGAAACTCATCAGTTATTGGGGAAACTGCTTTTACGATAGCCCAGGCTGATTTCTATGTAGAAGAAAAAGAAATGACATATTTGTAGGAATTTAAATTTTGTTGAATGATTTCCAATAGTTTAACAGGGTTTGTGGTAATAAGTGGATGGGAATTGTATCGGGGAAATAATGGCCTTCCTTTTGGGCAGCAAATCCACACACAGCTTTCAAGTCCAACAATTAACAAAAGAATTAAGAATTCTGGCTCTGTATCAGCAACACAGAAGTGTAAATGGAGCAGTAACAAGATAAGGAGCTTGGATCAGAAGTACACATTCTGTTTGTGTGATTTTGTTTGACTAATCACTGTCTCTAGAGAAGTTTCCCAATTAAGCAATGTTGCATGGCAGCATTCATTAGGGAAAATTCTCTGATGACATCTCATCAAGTAAAAGTGGGGGTGGGGTGGGGAATCTATAAAAATGTAAAGATGCCTAGAGTCTGCTCTAACCATGGTCTCTTTTGAAGCATGTTGCTGTAGGAAGCTCTAGACATCTGCTACTTCAAAGAAACACCAAATCCCACATGAATGTTCAATAGTCTATCCAGTGTTTTAATAGTGTGGTAATATTTTTATAATAAGCCCATATCAAGAAGAAATTTTCCCCATGGATGCTGACAGGTTGCTTAGGGAAAGCAACTTCTTATTTTATGCTGTGATGGGGGGAGGGGAACCAAGACAGTATTAGAAAGAGTATTCTAATTAATAAATCCATCCATTTAAATTTAATGTTTAATTTTTTAACAGTTGAGGAGGATTCCCTTTTTAAAAAAGAATTGTCCAAAATAATTTTCACTCAATCATGTTTTTTTAAAAAATATTAGTTGCTTGGAACTGAATAAAACAATATGTATTATGCTTTGCAGGCGCACCCCCCAAATAAAGACTCAGACACCGGTATATGGATAAAGGCATTGGGCCACTTTTATTGAATAATGCCCTAGTCCGAATTATAACTTTCAATTGGTGTATTAATTCAATTGTAATTCTTAAGGCAAGCAGGCCACAGTAACACTGGTAAGGTTCCTCCCAAAATTGCCAATGGCAATTGGCTACAATGTATCCATTTGTATCAATTTGTTTGTTGACACAAACAAATTGTTGACCGGAGTCAATAAACTATCCACTGACCCCACCCTATGACGTGTATCCGTCAAATCACGGGGTGATGCATGCTGAAAAGCTCCTGCCATCACCTCTTGCCTGGTTCGTCGTTGACCGGTCAAAGCTATTACACCTGCACCTGTCTAAGTGTTGGCCAGTCAATTGCGAACCTGCCGGATACCTATGGGTCATAAATCTTTACCTTACCAGTGCTACCCGCCACACGGGGAGGCTTCTATGAAGACTCACCGCCCCCTCCCCCCAGACCGTCAGCTTGGTCAACAGGCCTGCTTGCAAATCTTCCAGAAAGAGGTTCATACCTCTAGCTGACAGGTGGACCCCATCCCCTGCATAAATATCATAATTTTGTAAACTAATCATGGGGTGTCGGATGACCATCCCCAAACCCTTGTTTGCCAAGAACTGGGCAACAGCCCTGTTCACCGAGCGGCGAGCGTGGTCAAGGGCACGGAGGTCAATACCTCCCCTGTATGAATGACGCGGTACGATGTCCGACCATAGCAGCCTTGTGGACGGCCACACATAATGCAAATAAGCTAGGTCACTGCAAATCGTGAATTTTAAGGAAAGGCCAGTGACCTGGGCGAGGTCATTGCCCCCGAGGTGCAGTACAAGGACATCAGGCGGTTCAGCATCCCTGATGGAAAACAGGAATGGCAACAGTTCCTGCCATCTCATTCTGCGCTTACCGTACCAACGTATGCATGCGGTTGCACACAGTCCAAGCTGGGGTCCCCACTCTGTCACTGCAGCATATTGCGCTGCCCAGTGCACGTAACTGTGGCCCACCAGCCATACTGCCACCGGTGTGCGGGGACACACAGGGTCTGTAAAAGAAGAAAAGAGAACAATGACTTAACCGGTACTCATGCTTGAAGAGGGCGAACATATAATGCAAAACGCATGGATCCCCATCTTCCCATCCGGCGTATATCAGCCTCAGAGTACCCAAATGCAGCCGCAGTGGATGCAGCACCTATCCTAAATGAATGGGTGCCGTAACGAGCCCCGGGGAGGCCAACACTGGATAGTGCCATACCGCTCACCTTCCAAAATTGAAATTTAGTAAGGGGAGACCCATCCTGGTGGCAGAAAAACGGGCCAGGGTGCGCGCCACGCACTGCCAAAAACTCCTGTAGGGCACCAACCGGACAGATGTCTGCAATGGAACATCGTAGCAGTCTAACTCCACTGCCTATGCCGTGCTGATCAACCTTTGAGGACCGTATCCTCAACTGAGCCCACTCATTAGTGACATAGACATTGTCGAGTTCCAGTGCCCTACGAGTCGCATCCGCCTTAGACAGTAGTACCAACTCACTGATGCGGAGCGCTCCAAAGAAGGCCACCGTGGTAGCCACGTGAAAAAGAGCCACCTCATACTTATAACACAGGCTATGACAGCCTCGTGCAAGGTGGGTCAGTACCTCTGGTGAAATCGGGTGTCGAGTATCCGGGCGGCAGCCATGTACCCGTGTCCACCCCTTCAAAACATGTCGTATGCGGAAATCATTCACGGAGTCAGCAAAACCCCTCACTTTGGCCATAAATGCCAGTGCCGACAGCCTGGATGTTATAGTGCGAGGAGCCAAACCCTGACTGTGTAAATAAACCATAATTTGTAAAACGTGTTCCACTGGAATGGGCCACACTTCGGGCAACTGGAGTTGCAAACAAAAGGATCTGAATTGAACGAAAGCATGTTGATACGCCTTACGCGTGCGAGGTGCCAAAGACATGCCGATCGCCCGGTTCACCTCTCTTTGCCAAATGTCCAAATCTCGGCCGGGAGTGGCGAGGGGAATCCCTCTGCTTCCGGAGCCAAGGCACGGAACCGGGGGATCTGCAGGCGGGATAAAGCATCAGCAATATCATTATTAATGCCTGGTACATGTCTGGCCTTAAAAGGCACATTCAGGCGTACGCTTAGTAACACAAACTGACGAACCAACGCCATCACCCTGGGTGACTTAGATGTCTGAGCATTGACAATGCACTACCGCTGCATTGTCACACCAAAAATGGACCACTGCGTCGGCCCACTCCTCGCCCAATAGCATCAAAGCTCCCAGGATTGGAAGGAACTGAAGGAATTAAGATCGCGGAGGCGATCCGTGCCCCGCCATGCTGGAGGCCATTGGCCATAAGCCCACCTCCCCTCAAAATAAATCCCATATCCCAGGGAGCCGGAGGCATCCAACTGTACTTGGAATCTAGGGGAAACCAAAAGGTCGGATCTACAGAAAGAGACCCCATTAAATTCCCGCAGGAATGTAAGCCAAACCAAAAGGTCAGCCCGCGTGCCCCTGGTCAGTCGGACCATGTGGTGGTGCTTTAACAGGCCAGACATGGCATCACATAGGCGCCGCGCAAATGCTCTGCCGGGCGTCACCACCCTGTAGGCAAAGTTAAGATGGCCATGAAGTACCTGAAGCTCACGAAGTGACACTTTACGTTTGGCCAGCAAGGCCAAAATCATCGCGGAGATCCGGGTTACCTTCTCAATGGGTAACCTGGATGCCTGTGCGACCGTGTCAATTTCAATACCCAGAAATGTGAGCGTAGTGGATGGGCCCTCGGTCTTTTCGGGAGCTAAAGGGACACCCAGTTCCCGCATTAGCGTCTGAAATGTAGTGAGGAGACGCGTGCACGTGTCCGAGCCCCGTTCACCCCCAAACAAAAAGTCATCGAGGTAATGGGCTACAGACCGAGACCCGGATCTGCGAACAAAGGCCCACTGAAGGAAAGTGCTAAAACGTTCGAATACTGAACATGAAATAGAGCAGCCAAAAGGCATGGCCTTGTCTACATAGAACTTCCCTTGGAATCTAAAACCCAATAGCTCAAAGTCCCCTGGGTGCACTGGCAGTAATCGGAATGCCGATTTAATGTCACATTTTGCCAGAAGGGCACCAGGACCACAAGAGCGCACCATCCGTAGGGCTTGGTCAAACGACGTATACCTGACCGAACAAAGGTCATCAGGAATAGCATCATTGACAGAGTAACCCGCTGGGTACGATAGATGGTGGATTAAATGAAATCCACCCGGGGACTTTTTAGGTACTAGCCCCAGAGGGGAGACCTTCAGGTTAGGGAAAGGTGGTTCGGAAAAGGGGCCCGCTACCCTCTTAGCCTCTACCTCTTTGGCAATACTCAGGGCAGCTACCTCCTCCTTACCCTTCAGGGAAAGTAAATTGGGGGCATCTTGGGGTCCCCGCACCCCTTTGAACGGAAAACGAAAGCCCCACTAGAAACCCTCCAGGTGGTACTTAGCGTCCTACCTCCTTGAATAAGTTGAGAGCCATCGCTCCAACATATACACATTAACTGGTGAGGGGGCCTTTTGACTGGCTAGTTCCATCAGCAGAAGGTCTGCCCGCTCCCTGTCCACCTCTACCTCTGCCCCGTGACCCACCAGCCCGCGGGCACGCGGAGGCGGCGTGGGAGCCAGCGCAAGAAGGACACTCGTGTTTATATCGGCACTATCGCTTATTGCACACACCATTAGCTGAGAAGCTCCAACACAGCAAGCGGGCTGGAACCCCCTGCCCCGCCGGCTGGTGGGGAGCCTGTGTTGGAGCAGCTCGCTGTACAGCATGGCCACAATGATACCTATCCCCAGGCACCGGACGCGTGGGGGTCATGTACAAGAGCCACAATTTTTGACAGGGCTCATCCCATCTCATCTCCGGGTGTAGGGGCAACCTCATTCTAAATTCCCCATCGTAGGCCAACCATGATGGGCCAGGGAAATCCACCATTGCCCTGTAAATATTGTCCAAGTATTGGACCATAGGAATGGCCAGATCAGGCCGAGCCCTAAGGTATACCGCCATATAAATAAGATATGCCGGCAACCAGTTGGCCCAGGTGCGCGGTGGCTTACGACGATGAGACAGTTCCTTGTCTCTGTCTTCCTGTCCCTCTCTCTCTTCCTTAGCAGGCTCACGGTTCAATAGGGAGAATATATCCACGTACTCCCCCCGCCAAATCATCTCCCTCATGACCTGGGACAAATGATCACCAAGGGACAAGGAATAACCAGCCGTCGGCAAAGCCGTCACCGGCACATTATGTATAGAGGGCATACGCAGCAGGACATGGATAGCCCCTGTGATGCTCGACACTGCCCCGGGGGCGGAAACCCCCGCCCTCAATGAGGTGCCATGTTGAAACCATGGGGCACTGGGATAGACGGGTAACTGATGCCCACTCGCCTCAACTTGACGAGGCCAGGGCCACTGAACCCCACCACTGGAAGTGGGCTGTGATGTAGGTGCACTAATTTGAACCTGATACTCACTAGGTTCACCCCCGTGAGCCACAACCACTGGGGGTTCCGGCCCACGGTGGGCGTCGGAGCTTGCGACCGGAATCGAGCTCTGGGGCCATACTTGATTACTCCCAGGCTGCAGATCTGGATGAACAGGGAGCTGCGAGACACCGGCAGGCGCAGGCCGGAGCGTCTCAAGCAGCTCAACCCGGCTGGCCGCCTGGTGCAGCATGGCGGCCGTTGAGGTAGCCGGTGCAAACGAAGGGGCCCCGGTAGAAAGAGAAGTGCCCCCCTCCACAGGAGGCTGTGCAATACCGAAGGATGCTTCCAGCACTGCTAAACATGCTAGTAAAGCATCCACTGCTACAGAGCCCCCAGCATAAGGCGGGCCGGGTTGGCCGGAAGACCCACTAGGCAGTTGGAACAGTACACCGAAAGTAGAGCCAGGGCCAGAATAGGGCCATGCCCAAAACTCCGGCCCATGGGGGGCCGGAGGAGGAACGGGTTGTGTGCCTGCACCAGGCCCTCCCCCGCTGCCCTGACCCATGGCCGGTAACAGCGGGCCGAGGGCCGAAGCTCCTGACGGGCTGGCCTGTGGCTGGCCAGCCAAGCCCGGCTGCCAAGTGCCAGCCTGAATCACCCCACCGGTATTGGTTGGCAAGGCTGGCATAGTGCCCTGCTGCGGGGGCGCAGCCCTGTCCTCCGACCCGATCGCTGTCCCCCGTCCTGCACAGGGCCAGGAAAAGCCCTCCCCTTTGGCCGCGGCTTCGTCGCCGGTGCCTTCCGTTTGGGAGGCATGTCCCCAATAAGAAAAAGTAGGATCCCTTTCCAGGGATCGAAAACCTAGCGCCAAAAGCACGCAGTAGCCAAGCGAACCAAGGCTCTGCGTGCGCCAATCCTCCTTTCCCAGCGGGGAAAGGATCGAGGGCTAAACAGCCGAAGACTATAGAACAAACAGCGACGGAAAAAACTTCTCTCCGTTGCTATTTCTAAAATGGCAGCTCGTCTGCCTCGTGGCCACCCCTTTTATAGAGGGGTGGCCATGCCCCCTAACTCACCCGGATGTCTGAGTCCGGGGGGGGGGGCCTGCAAAGAGCGCGGCGGCCATTTTGGCACCGCGCTTTCATTTGTTCCACACATTTTATTGGGGTGTTTCAAATTTTTGCATTGTACGCTTTCACTGTCAGAAATTGTAATCTCTGTTAGATAATTTCTATATTTATTGAAATAAATTTACAAAGAACCAATAAAGCAGGAATCTTCTTCTGTAAAGTTTCAACTATGGTCACCTCGATGAGCTAAACAAATCATTTTCTCCAGAAACATATGGCTACCACTGACTGTTAGCACACATTATTAAAGAATTTAGAAAATAGTATACAGTAGAACATTGGATAACATCCAAACTCTGTTCCACAAGTTTGGACTTTATCTGATTTTGGACTTTATCTGAATCACATGGGTGATGCATCGGATAACGTCGCAAAAATGGATGTTATCCGAGGTTCCTATACCAAATGCCTCAGATAACATCCATTTTTTAGCGGTTTTGGACTTTATGCAATGCATCATGTGTGCATGAAAACTGTGACTTTTTCCGAATTGGACTTTATCCAAGGTACCACTGTACAGCAAATTTGTGTCTGGGCAGATCTGGTTTTAAGCACGTACTAACCATAATAAAAGCTGACTGGATAGCTCAGTGGTTTAGGCATATGGTAGTTGAACCAGAGTTTGATTCCTCAGGGTACTTCCTGGGAGAAGAGCCAACCTGCACAGTTCCAGGATGACCCAAAGGGTTACAATTAGTTAGAACTGACTTGATGACAAAAATAAAAGAAAACAATAATCTGTTCTGCCTCTTCTCTGTTGGTCTTCCGTAAAATGTTAAAAAACTTTTTTATTTATGGAAACATTCCTGAAATAAAACTTTATAATAAATAATAACTCTGGTGAGCCCAATTTAATTTGCATTAATTGATTTTTGAATGAATTCTCATGATGGTGCCAGTAAGGTTGGTATTCATTTTTTGAATTGAGTGGTTTTTGTTGCTGGGTACTCATTTGACCTACCTTGGAAGGATGGAAGGATGAATCAAGCTTGATTCCTGGTCAGGATCAAACTCACAACCTTTTGGCTGTAGAACAGCAGTTTAACCACTGCACCACGAGGGCACATCAAATTGTAATGCATCACAACAAGCTGTTCATTATGTCATCACAGGAGCAATATGTTGTATTTAATTTTGCAACCATTATATTCATAGTATGGCAGAAGTAGCTATTGCATGTTTTATCAAGAGTCAAATGCTGTCAAATAACATGTTAAAATCTAATCTGTTTCTGATTTACTGTACAGATAGTTAACTTCAGCCAAGTCGTCCTCTGCATAAATAGCATGCCCAGACAGTGCCCAATTTAGTAAAAGAGTTAAGTTTAAGCTCTTCCAATTTTTTTGTTTTGGATTGGTCTTTCTCCATGATGTTTTGTGGGAAAGGATTTAATCTTGGATGTGGGTCAAATTTGAATGTCTATTAATGGGATTTTACTGTTTTACACCCTGATTACATCTATGAATTTGGAACACTATTAAATACTATCATCCTGCAAATGCCTTCAGTCAACTGATTTTGTTAGGGAACTGCTAATTGCAGCCCTACAATTTTGCTGATAAGACTTATGTTTGAAGCTTACACACATTTTAATCCCATCTTTTCTCTAAATTCCTACTTACTTTAATCTCCTGTGCCTTTTCATTGTTTTTCATGTTTTTATTTTGTGAATCCATGTTAACTAGGTAAAGGTCACCCTTGCTCGAAAACCAGTCATATCTAACTCAAGTGCTCATCTCTGTTTATAGCCAAAGAGCCAGTGCTGTCTGCATCTGCAGACATTTCCATGGACATGTGGCAGGCATGCCTCAACACCGGAGTGCACAAAACACTGTTTACCTTCCTACCAAAGTGGTCCCTGTTTATCTACTTGCAATTTCTTGCTTTCAAACTGCTAGGTTGGCAGGAGCTGGGACAGACAACAGGAGCTCACTCCATCATGCAGTACCTGGGAATTGAACTCTGACCTTCCAGTCAGTGAGTTCAGTGTCTCAACCACTTGAGCCACCACAGTCCCCCCCATGTTAATTACTTAATAGATAATAGATAGTGTGAAGAAGAGTAATATGTTAATTCATAATGTGATTTAAAAGAAACTTGCATGCAAGTTAAAACCTTAAGGGCAGTTTGAGCTGACTCTTGAAATGGGTTCTAATGCTGATCACTTTTATCTAATGGTAACTGTACTTGTCAGAAAATACAAACAATAATGGTATGGTTGGTATAGAGCAGTCCCTACATGTTCAGTGTATTTGTGACCTTCAGCTTAACATGCACCTAAAAGGGTAGATATGCTAAGGCTTCATAGTAGCAGTCAGCCATCTGTTTACCGTGTTATTATGATACTTTCCCATATTATAATTACTCAAATACCTGTATCAAGCTCAAGATTCAGCATTACAAGATGAACTGGTACAATGAATTCAATGCATAGGGGACTTTGGGATTTTAGGATAAACTAAACAGCCTCCCTGGTATATTCAGCATTTTTCTGAGGTAATGATGGATTCTTTCACATAGCCCAAAGAAATTCAATTCACAGTGGGGCTAATTTCATACTCCTATAGTTATTAATAACCATGTGGAAAACACATCAGGCTTGTTGAATATTGCGGGTAATTATCAATCCAGTTTGAGTCTCCCCCCCCCCCCAAAACAACAACAACAAACATTTGCTGTGTACTAATCAGCTACTACTTGATCCTGATAAGAACATAAGAACAGCCTTGCTGGAACAGGCCACAGCCCATCCAGTCCAGCATTCTGTCTCACACAGTGGCTCACCATTTCCTTCAGGGTATTCCCAAGGAGATGCCTTCACCTGCTTAGGATTCCCTGGAAATGGCATTGAGAGATATCCTGCCTATCTCTCCAACCCCGAGGTTGTCCTTAAGTATCCATAATTATAGCCATTGATACTCTTGTCCTCCATGAACTTGTCTAATCCTTTCTTAAAGCTGTCAAGACTGACAGTTGTTACCACTTCTTCTGGCAGGGAGTTCCATAGACCAGTAATCCTCTGGGTGAAAAAGTACTTTCTCTTATTTGTTTGAGAACTAGTACCCAAAAGTTTCATCGAGTGTCCCCTAGTTCTAGTATTGTGCGATAGGGAAGACAGTTTTTCCTTATCTACTTTGTCCACACTGTGCATGATTTTATAAACTTCAATCAGGTCACCTCTTAGACGCCGTCGTTCAAGAGTGAAAAGGCCCAACCGTTGCAGCCTCAGATGGTAAGGAAGGTGTTCCAGTCCCCTAATCATTCTGGTTGCCCTCCTCTGTACTTTCTCCAACTCCATAATATCCTTCTGGAGGTATGGCGACTAGAACTGTACACAGTATTCCAGATGGGGCCTCACCATAGATTTATAAAGAGGCAAAATGACACTTGCTGCCTTATTTTCTATACCCTTCCTAATGATCCCTAACATTGAGTTTCCTTTTTTCACTGCTGAGGCACACTGGGATGACATCTTCATTGAGCTGTCCACCAGGACACCAAGGTCCCTTTCCTGGTTTGTCGCAGAGAGTTCAGACCCCATCAGTTTATAAACGTAATTGGGGTTTTTTTGCCCCAACATGCATCACTCTGCACTTACTAATGTTGAAGCTCATTTGCCACTGTTTTGCCCACTCCCCCAGTGTCAAGAGATCCCTCTGGAGCTCCTCACAATCTCTCACAGTTTTCACTACCCTGTATAATTTAGTGTCGTCAGCAAATTTGGCTACCTTGCTTTTTACTCCTACTTCTAGATCATTTATGAAGAGGTTGAAAAGCAGGGGTCCCAGTACTGAACCTTGGGGGACCCCACTCTTTACTTCCCTCCACTTGGAGAAGTGTCCATTTAGTGCTACCCTCTGTTTCCTGTCCCTTAGCCAGTTGCTGATCCAGGACAAGACCTTTCCCTTTATTCCATGACTGGTAAGTTTATTCAAGAGCCTTTGGTGTGGGACCTTGTCAAAAGCCTTCTGAAAGTCCAGATAAACAATGTCAACTGGATCCCCCTTATCCACATGCTTGTTGACACTCTCAAAAAATTCCAACAGATTAGTGAGGCATGATTTGCCCTTGTAAAAGCCATGTTGGCTCTCCTTTAGCAGCGCCTTCTCTTCTATGTGCCTATTAATTCTATCTTTTAGGATGGTTTCCATCACTTTACCTGGGACACATGTCAAACTGACAGGTCGGTAATTTCCTGGATCACCCCTGGATCCTTTTTTGAAAATTGGTGTTACATTCGCTACCTTCCAGTCATCAGGCACAAAGCCTGATTTGAGGGAAAGATTACATATTTTGGCTAGGAGATCAGCAATTTCATCTTTAAGTTCCCTGAGAACTCGTGGATGGATGCCATCTGGTCCTGGTGATTTGTTAGTGTTTAGCTTAACAAGACATGCAAGGACCTCCTCCCTGGTTATTTCTATCTGGCTTAATTCGTTGGTTTCCTTCCCTACGAAGATAGGCTCTGTTTTGGGCATGTGGTCTCTGTCTTCTTCAGTGAATACTGAAGCAAAGAATTCATTGAGTCTCTCTTCAATCTATGTTTCCTCTTTAATAACCCCTTGCCTTCCATTGTCATCTAATGGTCCAATGGCCTTCCTAGTTGGGTTCTTACTTCTAATGTACTTAAAGAAGTCTTTGTTATTTCTCTGAGTATTTTTAGCTATACGCTCCTCAAAGTCTTGCTTGTATTTTTACAGATATGTGGGTTTTTCCATGTAATTGAAGAAACTTTGCAACACAAACATTATTTAATACATAACCAAACTGATTTGTAATGGAGACAAGCTGTGATAAGACGACATGAACACTTGGAGGGGGAGGGGTGGAAATTGCATTACAACTTCCATAAATTTAAGAAAGATGCAAATTTTCAGAGATATGTGTGAGCTAAGAGGCCTGGACAGTTCATAAAAACCAAACATTAGGTAGTATACCAGGCAGAAAGAGTAAAGGTATATCCAGCTAAAGAAATAATAATAATGATAAAAGAATAGGGGTTAAATTTGATGAGATGTTGAAATACTAAGCTTGTACGTAGATGCTTATTATCCAGGATTTCCTTCAGTGAAGCAACTTGTGAGACTGAAGCCCTTGTTTATTTCCCTCCAAGCTACCACTCATAAAACAAAGGAAGCTAATTTACGAAATATGGAGTAAGAAAAGCTCATGTCAGAAACACTTTAGGGAGCATTTTAGGAAGCACTGTTCTTCAAAGTAGAACTCACTACCTTATGAATTTTGATCCTGAATATTCATTGTGATACCTAGCCAGTCAGGCACAAGTTCTTGATCAACAGCTCTTTCTATTCCCTCCTGTAATGGTATCTGTAAAAACAGAGATTTGGAAAGCTGACATTCTATGGCACAACAGGACCAAAGCACTACAGTAAAACCCCAACTGACAAATGCCTCGAGTTACATAAAATTAGACTTGCATAATGATTTTATGCTAAAACCATGTCCTGATTTATACGATTTCCAATGGGTTTGCTTTGAGTTACATAAATATTCTTTTTCCTATGGGTTTGCTTTGATTTACATAAAAAAATCATTTCCCTATGTGTTTGCTTCGATTTACATTAAAAATTCATTTTTACTATGGGTTTGCTTTGAGTTGTCTAAAAAAATAATTTTTCCTATGGGCTTGTTTTGAGTTCCAAAAAAATGTGATTTAAGCAAAAGCCTACAGAATGGTCTTTTTTCGTAAGTTGGGGTTTTACTGTATTTCAGGCTTTTTAGCTAAAGGTCCCAGACTCTGCCAGCAGAAACTCCTTCATCATCAACCAGACGTGCTGTTGCTGCATTTTGAGTGTCATCTTGGAAAATGAAATATGATGTAGGTTACAAGCTATTATAACAGGATATGGCGAGCCTTTGCCTTACTAAAGTGAAATATGATTGGATGTATTAAAAGCAGGAACTACAGTCCACGGGTGTTAAAAATGGGAAGATGCTTTTTAAAAATGGGCTGCCTGTAGATTGGGGAAACTGAATTATTTCTCACAGGCAAATTTACAAAGTAAATTGTCAAAAAAAAAAAGCTTGCTTGCATGAATCTGTCCCTCTAGTAGCTCATATCATGATAGTTCATATGCTAGCAGTAAAAAAGAGGGAAGAAAGAACTGGGCAAAAATTATGAATTTGAGTTTAAATGTTATTTTTACACCACAAAGCAAAAGTAGTTCATCTTGAGCAAATCCCCTATCCAGTCACTGACAAAATACTACAAAGCTGATTAGCTGTTCACAATAAAATATCACCAAAGGTAATTTTTCGAAGTACAGGTATTAGCATTTTTGTTTTCTTGATGGCCAAAGCATATACTCAGCAACATTATATAATTACAGTAGTGTAGAATCTTTCCATGTTGGTGTGTGCACAGCACACCCATGTGTTGGATTATAAAGTGATACATCATTTTATCTTCTACAGAGTGGTAAAGGTGGCGTGAGTCATACTAGAAGAATATACAGTATTTGTAACTGTAAGTCTCATGATAACTTTGTTTCCTCTGCCCTGCTTACCAATTAAAATGGCTAAATTCTTGGATTTCCAAGAATGGATGTTTTCAAAATATACTTTCCACAGCAGCAGCACCAACACCAACAACACTCTTGAACGACGACGTCTAAGAGGTGACACTTTTGAACGACAACGTCTAAGAGGTGACCTGATTGAAGTTTATAAAATCATGCACAGTGTGGACAAAGTAGATAAGGAAAAACTGTTTTCCCTATCGCACAACACTAGAACTAGGGGACACTCCATGAAACTTTTGGGTACTAGTTCTCAAACAAATAAGAGAAAGTACTTTTTCACCCAGAGGATTACTGGTCTATGGAACTCCCTGCCAGAAGAAGTGGTGACAGCTGTCAGTCTTGACAGCTTTAAGAAAGGATTAGACAAGTTCATGGAGGACAAGAGTATCAATGGCTATAATTATGGATACTTAAGGACAACCTCCGGGTTGGAGAGATAGGCAGGATATCTCTCAACATCATTTCCAGGGAATCCTAAGCAGGTGCAGGCATCTGCTTGGGAATACCCTGAAGGAAATGGTGAGCCACTGTGTGAGACAGAATGCTGGACTGGATGGGCTGTGGCCTGTTCCAGCAAGGCTGTTCTTATGTTCTTATGTTCTAACAACACACACACCTGAGTCTCAATTTTGCTGCATTTCTGTGAAACTTAGATATATTTATTGGGCCTCTGGATTTTCTCCTTTTTTCTTTCTATTTTGAATGAAATGTATACAGAAAGGCTGAGTGTTGGGCCAGAAATTGTATGCTGGGGGTGTACACTCTTTTGAATTTGAAGAACTAGGCTAGATAATTTAGGGCAGGAGTTCTGAACCTTTTTAAGCCGGGGGCTGGGTCACACTCCCTCAGACAGTTTTGTGGGCCAGATAGCCATTTTGCCCTTCCTCCACCACATGGCACTTCCTAGTGAGATGGAGGCAGTGGGGGGCCACATGAAATGGTGCTGCAGGCTGCATTTGGCCCATGGGCCACAGGTTGAGAATCCCTGATTTAGGGTGAAGTGGCAAAGGGTTATTGCAGGCGCACCCCCCCAATAACGGACACAGACAACATTGAAAGTGGATAACAGCATAGGGCCACATTTATTGATTCAATGCCCTAGTCCGAATTATAAATTTGCATTGGTAAAACGACCAATCGTAATTCCTAAGGCAAGCAGGCCGAAGTAACACTGGTAAGGTACCACCCCAAAATTGCCAACGGCAATTGGTTACAATGTATCAATTTGTATCAATTTGTTTGTTGACAACAAACAAATTGTTGACCGTAGTCAATAACTAACTTATGACCCCACCCTCTGACGCGTATCCGTGAAATCACAGGGGTGATGCATGCTGGTTAGCAATCGTCATCACCCCATCGCCTGGTTCGTCGTTGACCGGACAACGTTTAACTAATTTATTCCTGTCTAGTGTTGTCCAGTCAATTGCGAACCTGCCGGATACTTGTGGGTCATACTGTTTACCTTACCAGTGCTACCCGCCAATGTGACCAAAGTCAACAGTAGGAACACAGAAAGCCCCCTATATCAAACCATAGCAACAGTGTGGGATGGGCAAAAAAGCCAGGACCCGTAGCCAATATGGGTCCCAACCAAAAATTCCCACCCGGCCCCGAAGCGACCATAATATCACACTGTTAACTAGGGAGGGGGTGGAGGGGAAAAAACTTCTCCGCTCCGTCGCTGAGGTAAAATGGCAGCTTGGCTGCCTCGTGGCCACCCCTTTTATAAGGGAGCTGGCCACGCCCCTAACTACCCGGATTCTCTGTCCTGTGGGGGGGGGGCCGCAAAGGGCGCGGCGGCCATTTTGGCGCCGCGCTTGCATTGCAGGCGCACCCCCCCAATAACGGACACAGACAACATTGAAAGTGGATAACAGCATAGGGCCACATTTATTGATTCAATGCCCTAGTCCGAATTATAAATTTGCATTGGTAAAACGACCAATCGTAATTCCTAAGGCAAGCAGGCCGAAGTAACACTGGTAAGGTACCACCCCAAAATTGCCAACGGCAATTGGTTACAATGTATCAATTTGTATCAATTTGTTTGTTGACAACAAACAAATTGTTGACCGTAGTCAATAACTAACTTATGACCCCACCCTCTGACGCGTATCCATGAAATCACAGGGGTGATGCATGCTGGTTAGCAATCGTCATCACCCCATCGCCTGGTTCGTCGTTGACCGGACAACGTTTAACTAATTTATTCCTGTCTAGTGTTGTCCAGTCAATTGCGAACCTGCCGGATACTTGTGGGTCATACTGTTTACCTTACCAGTGCTACCCGCCACACGGAGGGGCTTCAAAGAAGACCTGACGCCCCCCCCAGACCGTCAGCTCGGTCAACAGGCCTGCTCGCCAATCACCCAACAGGAGGTCCATACCTCCTCGCGACAGATGGACCCCATCCCCTGCGTACAAGTCATAATTTTGTAGACTAATATCGGGGTGATGACTAACCCGTCCCCAAGCCCTGTTGGCAAGAAACCGCGCCATTGCCTTATTGACCGCGCGGTCAAGGGCCAGGAGATTAACGCCCCCTCTGTAAGAATGGCGCGGGACAATGTCCGACCAAACCAGGGTTGTGGCAGGCCAGACATAATGCAAGTAGGCGAGGTCCTCGCAAATCGCATGCTTAAGCGATAAGCCGGTGACCTGGCCCAAATCATTGCCCCCCAGGTGGATGATTAGAATGTCAGGCGGGCCAGCACCCAGGCCAGAAAAAAGGAAAGGCCGCAGCTCCCGCCATAACATCCCAGGCTTACCATGCCATGCGAGACTGGCGTGGTCACCCAGTCCCAGTCGGGGTCCCCATTCTGTCGCCGCAGCGTAACGCGCTGCCCTGTGCACATAGCTGTGGCCCACCAGCCATACTGTCACCGGTGTAATACGACACCCAGGGTCTGTAAGAAAATTGAGAAAAAAGGCGGTAAGGTGACTGGATTGGTACTCATGGCGGGAGTGGGCGCACATAAAACTGAAAACATTGCGAGCCCCACCTTCCCATGCTGCGTATGTCAGCCCCAGAGTACCCAAAAGCAGCTGCTGTAGAGGCTGCACCAATCCGGAACGAATGTGTGCCACAACGGGCACCTGGTAGGCCCACCCTGGTGAGGGCTCTGGCTGTCACCTTCCAAAACTGAAATTTAGTAAGGGGAGACCCATCTTGGTGACAGAAAAACGGGCCGTGGTGCATGCCACGCAGTGCCAGGAATTCCTGTAGGGCACCAACCGGACAGATGTCTGCCAAAGAACAACGTAGCAGTCTTACACCACTGCCTACGCCATGCTGATCTGTTTTAGAGGAGCGTATCCTCAACTGGGCCCAGTCTTTGGCTACGTAGACATCTTCGAGTTCCAGTGCCCTACCACTTGCATCCGCCTTAGACAGCATCACGAGTTCGCTGACGCGGAGCGCTCCAAAAAATGCCACCGTTGTGGCTGCGTGAAAAAGGGCTGCCTCATAATGATCAAAACAGAGGCCTGGCCAGCCCCGGGCCAACTGGGTAAGAACCCCTGGGGAAATAGGGTGCCGGTCATCCGGGCAACGCCCGCGCTCGCGCACCCACCCCTCCAAAACATGTCGCACACGGAAGTCAGAGGTGGTATCCACATGACCTCCCACTTTGGCCATAAAAGCCAACGCCGAGAGCTTGGATGCTATGGTGCGAGGTGCAAGGCCCTGTGCATGCAGGTGAACCATGAACCACAGAACATGGTCCACCGGGATAGGCCAGGTCTCTGGCAAGAGAAATTGAGTAGCAAATGCCCTGTAAGAATTGAATGCTTGTTGATACGCCTTACGCGTGCGTGGCGCTAGTGACAGGCCAATCGCCTGGTTCACCTCTCCTTGCCAATAGTCCACATCTCGTCCGGGAGTGGCGAGGGAAATTCCTCCGCATCCGGGGCCAAGGCGCGGAACCGGGAGATCTGCAGGCGGGACAAAGCGTCAGCAATATCATTATTAATCCCTGGGACATGCCTGGCCCTGAACAAAACGTTGAGGCGCAGGCAGCGCAGCACAAAATGGCGCACTAGGTCCATGACCCTGGGCGATTTGGAAGTCTGTGCATTGACAATGTGGACAACAGCAGCATTGTCACACCAGAAATGCACCACCGAATTAGCCCACTGTTCGCCCCATAGCATCAAAGCCCCCAGAATGGGGAAAAATTCCAGGTATGTGAGATCCCGCAGGCGACCTGTGCCTGCCCATGCCGGTGGCCACCCACCACAGGCCCACTTCCCATTGAAGTACATCCCATAACCCAGGGATCCTGAGGCATCAGACTGGATCTGGAAATTGGGGGACGCCAGGAGGTCAGACCTCCAAAATGAGACCCCATTAAACTCCCTCAGGAATTGCAACCAGACGAACATGTCTGCCCTGATACCCCGGGTGAGCCTAACTCTGTGGTGGGGCCTGGATAACCCTGCCATGGCGTCGCATAAGCGCCGGGCAAAGCCCTGCCCGGTGCGACCACCCTGCAAGCAAAATTAAGGTGCCCATGTAGCACCTGAAGTTCTCTCAGTGATGCCTTACGCTTGGCCAGCAATTCCGAGATAAGGGCCACGATCCTGGACACCTTATCACCCGGCAACCTAGAAGCCTGCACTACTGTGTCAATCTCAACCCCCAGGAATACTAGCTTGGTCGATGGGCCCTCGGTCTTTTCGGGCGCTAAAGGGACACCAAGTTCCTCCATTAGCGTCTGAAATGTGTTGAGGAGACGTGCGCACGTGTCCCAGCCCCGTTCACCCCCGAATAAAAAGTCATCCAGGTAATGGGCTACAGACCGGGACCCTGACCTGCGGGCGAAAGCCCACTCTAGGAAGGTACTAAAACGCTCGAAAGCCGAGCATGATATGGAGCAGCCAAAAGGCATGGCCTTATCCAAATAATATTCCCCCTTAAATTTAAAATGATGAATAAGGCGAAACTCACCTAGGGACTTTTTGGGGACCAAACCCAGTGGCGAGACCTTAAGATTGGGAAACGGGGGTACGGGGAAAGGTCCAGCGACCCTGCCCGCGACTAACTCCTTTTGAATGCTGGCCGCAGCCACCTCCTCCCTTCCTCTAAGGGATAAAAGGTTGGGAGCATC
Organism: Bradypodion pumilum; assembly: GCA_035047305.1. Classification (NCBI taxonomy): domain Eukaryota; kingdom Metazoa; phylum Chordata; class Lepidosauria; order Squamata; family Chamaeleonidae; genus Bradypodion; species Bradypodion pumilum. The sequence continues at coordinate 41,243,515 of JAWDJD010000004.1, forward strand.
CTGAGGGGACCTATCACCCACAAAAGGGATACGAAATCCCTGCTTAAAACCTTGAAGAATATACTCCCTGTCCTCCCCCTTCGGGTACGATGCGAGCCAGCGCTCCAGCATGTCCACCTTAATTGGGGAGGGAGCCTTTTGGAGAACTAGCTCCATCCGTGGCAGCCTTGCCAGCCCACTGTCCACCCTTCCCTCTGCCTCGCGCCCCCCCAGGCTTGGGGCAAACAGAGGCTGCGTGGGGGCCAGAGCATGTGGGACACTCATGCTTATACCTGCAGTTCTTTCGATTGCAGGAACCAATTGACGAGAAAGTCCAGCACAGCAGGCGGGCTGGAACCCCCTGCCCCGCCGCCTGGCGGGTAACCTGCGCTGGAGCCGCTCGCTGGACCGCATGTCCGCAATGGTATCTATCCCCCGGGGCAGGGCGTGTGGGTGTCATATACAAAAGCCAAAGCCTCTGGCACGGCTCATCCCATCTCATCTCGGGGTGAAGGGGAATCCTCATACGGAATTCCTCGTCATATGCTAGCCATGAGGGGCCCGGAAAATCGACCATCGCCCTATATATGTTGTCCAAATATTGGACCATGGGAATAGCTAAATCCGGCCGCGCCCTCAAATATACCGCCATGTATATTAAATAAGCGGGGAGCCAGTTGGCCCAGGTACGCGGCGGCTTACGGCGGCGTGCCTGCTCCTTGTCCTTCTCATCCTGACCCTCCCTTTCCTCCTTGGTGGGCTCTCTGTTCAGGAGTGAGAAGATATCTACGTACTCCCCTCGCCATATCTTTTCCCTAGTAGCCTGTGCCAGGTGATCACCCAATGGCAAGGAATACCCTGCCGTCGGCAAGGCCGAAAAAGGGACAGCCGGCCTGGTAAAAGGGGTCTGAACTAATCCAGCCACCCCCAGAACATTCCCTGTAGTGTAGGGACCAATGCCCACCCCAGTGCCCAAGGTGGTAGTCGTCGTCGCCGGGTGGGTCGCCGACAGCGTGGCCCCCGCACCACCCGCGCGAGGCCAAGGCCATTGAAAGGCCCCCCCCTAGATTGGGAATGTGTGTGGATGTACTCGCTTGCACCGTATACTCACACGCTGCACCCCCGTGGGCCGCCCCCACCGGGAGTTCCAGCCCACTGGGGGCGTCGGAGCTCACGACCGACGTAGAGCTCATCACCGGGGCTTGACCCGCACCTGGTTGCTGGCTGGGGAGCTGCGAGGCAGTGGCCGAAACCGCGCCACACGCCTGCAGCAGCTCGACCCTCCCCGCCGGCTGTTGTCCTCCAGCCGACAGCGTCTCAAAAGGAACCCTGAAAGGGGCGCCCGCCTGACTGGCCCGCGCCAACGACGCCTCCAGGGCCGCAATGCGGGCCAGCAAGGTGTCCACGTTGACCATGGGCAAAGGGCCGGCCGGCCCGCCTGGCCCAGGCATGGGTACAGGTCCCTGTACCCCGGGACCCACATATGGCCATTGGCCAGCACCGAAGCCCGGCAGGGTTGGTGGAGAAACCTGCCAAGGCAGGGGGCCGCACCACCCCCCAAGGCTAGAGGGCCCCGGGAGAGGCTGGAGCCCAAGAGGAGTAGGCCCGACAGAGCGGGCAGGAGCAGGAGCGGTGTCCACCGCTCGTGGGCCGCGGGCCGGAACCCCTTCCGCGCCCGCCCTCTGATCGCCCACCCCGGGCCAAGGGGCAATAGACCCCATTCCGCCGGCCCCGGCCGGGGCTGGCAAAGGTGGCTGCTGAGGAGGCGGCACCGCGGTCCTCCGACCTGGGTTGCGCCTCCTAACAACGCGAGCTGAACTCGAAGCCGCCTTCTTCTTCGAAGGCATCTCCACCAGAGCAAAAAGGGAAGCCGGAAAGGCAGAACCGCTACCAAAAGGCTTCCCGGTAAGCTAACGAGCGACGGAGACGCAGGGGAAAAAACTTCTCCGCTCCGTCGCTGAGGTAAAATGGCAGCTTGGCTGCCTCGTGGCCACCCCTTTTATAAGGGAGCTGGCCACGCCCCTAACTACCCGGATTCTCTGTCCTGTGGGGGGGCCCCGCAAAGGGCGCGGCGGCCATTTTGGCGCCGCGCTTGCAATGTTGTCCCTATCTTCAAAAGGGCAAAGAAGAAGAACTGGGAAACTAGCCAATCAGCCTGATATTAATCCCAGGGAAAATTCTGGAGAAGATTATAAAGCAGTCACTTTGAATACAATGTGGTAATACTTAAACACCATGATATTCTGATGAGCAAGCTAACTAGCTGTGGGCTGGATAGCACAAGTGTCAGATGGATACACAGTTGATTACAGAATCTTGCTCTGAAAGTGCTTATCCATGGCTCCTATTCAAACTGGTAGGTGCTTACATGTGGGGTACCATAAGGCTCAGTCCTGGGACTGATGCATTAATGACTTAGATAAGGTGTCCAGCAAATGTGTGGATGACAAAAATTTGAGTAGCGTAGCCAATACCTTGGAGATCAAGAACTAAATTCAAAAAGATCTTGATAGGCTTAAGTGCTGGGCTGAAAATAATGGAATGGAATTTAACAGGGATATGTTCTAAACCTAGAGGGGAAACCAAACAAGACGGGGGATACTGGGCTCAGTCTTCTTCTTTCATGTTCCAATCAAATCTTGAACTGCCAAAATGAAGATGCTTTCTTGGCTTTGTCGTTGACCAAACTTAGAGTAACTCCTCATCGGTGCATGTTTCTAATAATTTACATTTAATCTAATCTAATAATTTTTCATTTAGTAAATGAGCCAGATTCTGTATCTACCCACATTCACACAGCATGGTCTTGTCTTCCTGTAGCCCCCACTTGTGCATGTTGGTTTTACAGTTAGGCACTCCAACCCTCAGACTATTCAGGATCCTCCAAGTGATGTAGGGAGGTTGAGTTCCTCAGCTATATCCTCCTTTAAAGTTGTTCCTTGTCCTTCCTCTATCTTATCATTTGGTTTTGCTCTTGGGTACCCTCAATAATGTTTGTTCTTGCCATAAAGCCCTTCTTGTATCTGAGCAGCAAATTTGAGGTTATATATGCCACTCTGAGTCGGGTTCTGCCTGAGTGTATGGCAAATATATGACTATTAAATTCAAAAAATAAATTAAATTAAATATCCTTTCAGAGGATCTTTAAGGCCTCTCAGCGTCCCTTGCATTTAATTACATTCAATATACAGTATATTCTTTGCTATTATTATCATTACTTGTACCAGCTCAATATACAGTATAGTCTTTGCTATTATTATCATTACTTGTACCAGCTCACCAAAGAGTATACCTTTGGTAAGACCAGGGATTCTCAACCTGCGGCCTGCGGTGCCATTTCATGTGGCCCACCACCACCTCCACCACACCAGGAAGTGCCATGTGGTGGAGGAATGGAAAATGGTCATCCGGCCCCCAAAGCTGTCTGAGGGAGGGCAACCTGGCCCATGGCTTTAAAAGGTTGAGAACTCTTCATTTAGACCTTCAGACAAAGAAATGGTAGTTAGGGTTTGATGTAGATGTGACGGTCTTTTTCCTCCTATCTTGTATTAACTGAATAGGGATATATAATGGAACCTGATACAACAATCGGCCCATATAACAACAAAATCATATAATAATTAGGTTTTTGTTTTTTGTTTTTGTTTTTTGGGGGGGAGGAAATGGCGTCCCACATAACAATTTTCCCTATGGAAAAAATTGTACAACAATTTTCCACTGGGAAAAAACCACTTAGCAAAAAATAATAATCATTGTACAATGCATTCCATAGACTAAATCGCTATACGATGCATGCATCATATAGCAATTGTTTCGTACAACAATGAGCTCCATGGAACGGATTAAAATTGTTGTATGAGGTACCACTGCATTGGCAAAAATTATATTTATGTGCATGAAAACAGTTATTTAAATCATATTTAGGCTGCATTAATAGAAATAAAATTTCTATAGCATGTGAAATATTAGTTCCTCTCTATTTGGTATTGATTAGGCCTTATCTTGAATACTGTGTCCTGTTCTGAATGATGCACTTTAAGAAGGATGCAGACAAACTGGAACAGGTCCAAAGGAGAGCAACAACAATGATTAGGGGATGAGAAACCAAGCCGTTTGAGGAAAGACTGTAAGAATTGGACATGCTTAACCTTGAAAAAATATGATTGAGGGGAAGTATGTTATCACTCTTCAGAAACTTTAAAGGTTGGCGTAAGAAGAGGGCAGGATCTGTTCTCAATCATTCCAGAGTTTAGGACATATAATAATGGGGTCAAGTTACAGAAAATGGCTTCAGTTGAGGGAAAATTTTCTCATTGTTCGAGCAGTACAGAAACAAGACCAATTACCTCATGGTGGTGGTGCCAACACTGGAGGCATTCAAGTGAAAATGTGAGAATGATCTGTCAGATTTACTTTAATTCAGTTTCCTGCACTACATAACGGGCTCACATTAATGACCTTGTTGGCCTCTTCCATCTCCATTATTTTATGGTTTTATGATTGTACATATTATTTCCCAGTAGACTCTCCTTTACATGCCAAATTTCATACAGATTGCAAAACCAGTTGTACAACAAATTGCAAGTCTGATTATGTAAAACATTACCTGCAGTAGGGATAAAGAACACTATCTGATTGCCATTTCATCCATAGCTTTATTTCCCCAGTTGATTTTCACCTGTGATAAGGACTATAAATACATAACATTTTGACTAGTACAGGACAGGTACCCTGGTACACTACAAACAAATTTGCTGGAGAGGAGAGGATCAACTAAGTTTTGAACATTTAAAAATGGACAAATTTGAAATCCTGAGCAAAGAGAGAACTCTAGCCCTTTCGCAGTCTCCATAGGGAGAGCATGTGTTTGAAGAGGACATCTTTTCCTACACACAAAGTCTCTCCATTTGATTTTGGATCCTGAAAAAACAATTCCTGATCACATGAATATGCTCTCCACAAAGAAACTTTGGTCCTTTCCAGGCTGTCTGATTTCAAATGATGGTTAGTATAAGGTGATAAAATTCTTCTTGCTCATACTTTAAAATTAATCCTTTTGTGAATGCCTGAGGAGGCAATGACTATTCACCCGAACACAACACATAAAATTAAGCATCAGGTAACAAAATGACAATATTCATACACTGTGTGTTAATAGTTTACTTTTAATACTCTTTTGCAACACAAACTTTAACTATATTGTATAGCTTTTTATAATGTTTACAAGGTATCTGCCTTGAAGCCCCCACTCTTAATCATGAGGTTTTCTATATAGCTTCCATTACTTTTCTTGACGATTCATTAATAAACCATTTCTCCTATATATAACCAGCCGTAATTTATTTCTCACCCAGACTTATGGAGAAGTGTAGCCTTGAGGCCATCATAAGAAAAAAAATATGAATGACCATAGCAGGGATGGAATCTCAGAGAGAAGATTGTGTCATTTGTTTAGCAGTCTAAACTGGCAAAACAGCTCTTGATTCTGAATGTTTATCTGATTTGTTGGTCACTCCATTCTTAAGAGCTGAGACTTGATTATTGATATAGCATCAGCAGCCTATTGTGCACTTTAGAAATACAGGTCTAAGAAACTGAAAGACTGACTGTAGGGAACAATAGGGAACATAGGGAACAAGAAGGGAAAGGAGGAAGTGAAAGGGAAGCCAAGTTACAGAGGGAAGTAATGTGAAATTATTCAATTTGTGGAGGTTATGTGTACCTGCAAGCTTAGTTCCAGGCAGATATTGAGAAATAAGTCACTTTGGGAGGGAGTGTATGAGGATATAAGGGAACAACTGCTGACATCATGAGTGTGATCCTGATGAGGATGAAGGTTGAGTCAGCCTTCCATCCTTCCAAGGTTGATAAAATGAGTACCCAGCATGTTGGGGCAAAATGCTAATTACCTTGTGAACCACCCAGAGACTGCGATAAGAACTATGGGGTAATATAGGTAAAATTGATAAGTGTAAGTGTAATTGCATTCCTAGAAACAAAATAAGGAACAACTACCATCTTTTTTTTAATCTTAATTTTTAGTATTGTGATCTGGTTCTCCCAGAAGTAATGTGATGTCAAGGAAAGCGAATAAAAGCTTTTCAAGATTAAATGTGCAGGAGCTGTTATTTTCAGATGTCATTGTGTGGATGGGAGTGAAAACAGTGATAAGAATCCTATTATTTATATGCCAGTGAAAGTACTGCAGCGTAAATTGCACATATTGCCGCTAGTTAAAGAGTCATGGCCTGTATTCCTGATCATTTACCAGTTGCGTGACTTGGCATCCAACAAGGAATACAAGCTGTATCCCCTTTAAAAAAATGATATTTTATTACAAACATAAAACTAATAAAGATTTATAACCTTACATTGCAATACAATTAATAATAATAATAATAATAATAATAATAATAATAATAATAATAATAATAATAATAATAATAATAATAATAATAATAATAATAATAATAATAATAATAATAATAATAATAATAATAATAATAATAAATATACAGTACATTAAATACATTCACCTTCACCCCATCCTTCACCCCCCACAACCCACAATAACATATAACATATGAAAATATATACAGACTTCTCCAATCACCCTCACCCAACCCTTCACCTCCTGCTTCACTCCCCTTATCCTTCCGTTGAAGGACTGCCTCTGAAGTGCCAAAGAAGGGGAGGGAGACCAGGTTCTTACTGATATTTGAGACGTTAAGTAATTTTTATTGTTCATAGCAAAGCAGCTGTTTCACTTTCCTTCCTGCTAATGGTTATCATACCATTACTCATTTCATTACCTTTTCTTCAAATCATTTCCATTCAAATTTTTGATCTCAAAATTTCCCCCCCTTTTTTCTATAGTTACTATAATGATCAAGATTATTCAATTTTCTTTCTATAACCAGTTGCAAAATCTTACTCTTGTATTTTTATGTATCTATATACTGTACATCCTAACCTCCCATAATTAAAAGCTCTTCTTTAAGTTTCCTCCATTCTTCTGATCCCCCCTTAGTAATATTACAAGATTCTACTCTATCCAAATACTCAGTTTGTTTGCTTATCATGACAACTTTCCCTGCCCAAAAAAATCTTAAGTGTTGTCATTGTTGCCAATTATAACTCACACCCTTATCCCTTAACAATGTAGTAATTGGTTTAATTTTCTTCCTCCACAGTCTTTCTTCTTTAGTTATGGCCTGATAAATATTCAGTATTTCACCATCCAATTTTGGTACTCATGTACCATTTCTTCTTAAATATGCCATTAACTCTAATTTTCTGTCCAGACCTGCAAATTTTTACCAAAACAAATCTTTTAAAAGTCCCATTTCTTCTCTTCCCCAATCTGTAAACTGCTAGCATATCCTCCTGTGTGAAATCCCTCCCCATCTTCAATTCATTCAACCATTTAATAATTCTCTCCCTCAGTCGGTCTGGACTTCATTTTGGAATATTATTTATCACCACGTTCTTTTGTCTTGCCATCTTCTCCAGCATGTACAGTCTTTTTTCTTGATTATCCATTCTTTTCTCCTTTTCCTTTTCTATTCCTTGCATATCTTTTACCTCTGTTGTCTCAAAATTATTACTTACTGCTATCATAGAGCTGTATCTCCTTAACCTGCAGCAATTTTTTGGTGAGATTTATGCCAGTAGACATAAGTAGTAGGATTTTCACCAATACTTTTTTAAAAAGGTTTTCCAAAATAATCAAATCCCATCATGGATTGAGGTACATATGCTTTCTTCCCTGTCAATATATTGCTACTCACCTTTCATTTGAACAGCAAAGCTTGTGTCTTCATTAATGCTCAGTAATTTTAGATTAGTAGAACTTTAGATGTAGATTCACTTTCAATTTGCTGCTGTATTTGTCTATCCAACTAATTTAAGCTAATTTTATTTCATTATAAACACAATATTAAATAGCTCCTTTTTGTATTTTAATTGAATGCTGATTTTTCTCTCCAAATGCAGCATGACAAAAAAGCATTAGTTGAAGTTAATTATCTAGCAAATAAGAGAGATTTTCTAATATAGTGAGAAAAGTAGAAATTAATTACTGATTTAGCATATATTGTACAAGGAACTTGTTCTCTGTATGTGACCACAAAGGCATTTAAGGAAAGGACTCCCAGATTCCGGTAGATAAATGCAGGTAGAATAAATGGATACATCTGTCAGATTAGTTTTGATTCATGGGTTGTAAAAGGTATCAATTGAAGACTAAGGTTCCTGAGTGTTAAAATCAATTTCTGCAAAAGCAGAAGAAGTAAATGTTGTTTAATGTTGGATTCCACCTTAACTATACAGTGGTGAGCAACATTTCTGAGCTCATGGCATTGCATAGCATTTTGTATGTGGAACTTTCACCATTGCTTAATTATACAATTTGGCAAGTCAGCAGTTTATGTTTAAATAGTAAGGGGGGAACTGATTGTGTAAAAGTATGAAAGACAGCCAGCCATTATTTTAAAATAGTCATGTTCCAGTCCCTTCTCACACACCCCAAATCCTAAAGCAGTTCAACTGGATTTTAGCCAAGGAAATTGGTAGGTTTTGTTTTGTTTGCTTGCTGGTTTATGTTCTAGAATTCCTTTCTTTCCTTTTGGGATCCAAGTGGCTTACAAAAAATAATAATAATCCACAAATGATTAAAAAGATGCTGATTAAATATATAAAATTATCTATACAAATTTATTTTTCAAAATAATAGATACAAACAATTTTTAAAAACCCTAAACCTGCCTGTCTGAAACTCAACTGACTCCTCAGCTGGAAACTGTTGAGAATGCATGCAATTAAAACATTTTATCCAGCTGAAGTGAAATCTTATTACTACTTTTCCATGAAATGCCATGCAGTTTTCTGTCAGTAACAAAATGAACACTAGCCAAAGTAAGAAGGGGAAAAAAGAATGATAAAAAAATGGAAAACAAAGTAGCTGTAAGGTAAATGTTGCCCTTGTTCGAAAGCCAGTCATATCTGACTCTACGGTCCAGTGCTCATCTCTGTTTATAGCCAAAGAGCCAGTGTTGTCTGCATCTGCAGACATTTCCATGGACATGTGGCAGGCATGCCTCAACACCGGGGTGCACGGAATGCTGTTTACCTTCCTGCTGAAGTGGCCCTTATTTATCTACTTGCAATTTCTTGCTTTTGAACTGCTAGGTTGGCAGGAGCTGGTACAGAGACGGGAGCTCACTCTATCATGCAGTACCTGGGAATCGAACTTTGACTTTTCAGTCAGCAAGTTCAGTGTCTTAACCACTTGAGCTACCACAGTCCCATGAAGTGCCATAGGGTCCCCCATATCTCCCCCCCAAAATTAAGAATTGGGCATTACTTTTTAGTAGGACCTCTAAAATGTTAAATAAGTGGCACACAGATGACATTCACAATATGTATTTTGCCCTAAAATGTTTCTTTAGCACCACATCAACTCCCAGATAGTCCATTTAGAAAGAAATTTTGTGTATTTTATTTAAATCTGTTTTTTAAAAAAACCCATTAATGCAGCTTAATTCTTAACAGCAGAGCTCTTCACTTAGAAAGAACTGGACACAGCAACACTTTAGGGAATGAGCAACAACTCTTCAATACATTTTCATATTTTGACACAGTGGCCAGATGATATTTCCAATCCTGCACAAAAAATTAATGCTATATAAATCCTACTCACACGGCAAAATGACTGTAAATGTTTTTACTGTGTTTCTGCACTTGACTTCCTAAATGTTGCTTCCAATAACATACTCCAAAATGAACCTTTCCAAAGAAGGTTCATATGATAGCCAAAGATGAAGCACAGAATTTAGTTGAAAAACAAATGGCTGGATTTCAGATATGATTTTTTTTCTATATTCTATCCCAGGGTGGTCAACCTTGGTGCTCCAGCTGTTCTTGGACTTCAGTTCCCAGAAGCCCAAGTCAGTACACCTGCTGATTAGGGCTTCTGGGAATTGAAGTCCAAGAACAGCTGGAGCACCAAGGTTGGTCACCCCTTGTCTATCCTCTCATTACCCCCCCCCCACACACACACACACACACTTTTTTCCCCTTCTGATGGTGTGGGCCTTCATCTTATTTGCTAGTGGTCATGCTTATTGACATACTGTACAGTAAAACCCCTACTTATGAAAAAAGACTGTTCCGTAGGCTTTTTCTTAAATTTAATTTATATGTAACTCAAAGCAAATCCTTAGGAAAAGTTATTTTTTATGTAACTCGAAGCAAACCCATAGAAAATTGTGTAAATTGGGACATGGTTTTAGCACAAAAAAATTATGTAAGTTGAATTTTATGTAACTCTGGGTATTTGTAAGTCAGGGGTTTACTGTACTATGTTTGCCTGTGCAAGGTTTACTTTTGCCTACTTTGTGGACTGACCACCTTCCTACCTGAAGACATTTCTTTTCCCATTTTGTCTCAAATTATTAGTTGGTTGGAAGATGTTAGTGAAAGATTCTGATGATTTAACAATACCTTTATTTAGCTGTCAGAGGTCTTTTAAAACCAGCCTGTAGCTTGATAATACCTATGATTGACCAGAGCCCGGGCTTAAGAAGCTACTGCAAATGTTTGCAATCAGCTGTTGCTCAATCAAGGATATCTGCAAAGAACATCTGTGTATTGTAATTATGAAGCTATGGGAAAGTTTGAATTCTTTCCTTCAGGTATTCTATGTGACCCAAGGAATAGTAGTTCAAGAAGCAATTCATTTTTTAAATGGATATAACTGAATGTGCAAACTGCTGCAAAATCCAGAAATTCTGTAATTGCTGTTTGCAGCAATCTAAAGGTTTATCATTTTTGTATGTACTGTTCACTCAGCAGGGGTCACTTGTACTAGTTATTTTCCATATTTTTCTTCTCCAGCAATTTCCTGCTCTTTATTATTTTCACATATGTAATTCAGAAAAGAAAATGCCAATATTTTGACATATTATATATATTTTTTGAATTAGAGTTCTTTGTGTCTGGAACATCTCCAAATGTTGAATAATTACAAACCCTTATGACTTAAATGAGCATAAATTTCCTTATAAACATGTCAGGATGTGTAATCATTCAATATCATGTGTATATTTGTTGTTGTTGTTCAGTCACACAGTTGATTCTGACCCTTTGTGACCCCATGGACCATCTTCCTCCAGGCACCTCTGTCCTTCATCATTCTCCTCAGCCCATTGCGTCCACAATACCATCTATCCTTCTCATCTTTGGATGTCCCCTTCTTCTCTTGCCCTCCACCTTTCCTAGGATCAAGTCCTTCTCAAGTGAGTCCTCCCTTCTCATTTGATGTCCAAAGTACTTTAGCTTCATCTTCACTATTTGTCCCTCCAATGAACAGTCAGGCTTGATTTCTTCTAATATTGACCTATTTGTTCTCCTTGCTGTCCAGGGGACTCTCAGGACTCTCCTCCAACGCCACATTTCAAAGGCATCTATTCTTCTCCGCTCAGCTTTCCTAATGGTCCAGCTCTCACACCCATACATTGCCACCGGGAATACCATTGCTTTGACTATGCAAATTTTTGTTTTCAAGGTGATGTTAGTATATTTTTTAGAAATTGTCATTGCAGGTAAACAGTCTTCTATGTTAGACCTGACTTTTCTACCATGTGTTTGTTATATGCATCTGTCTGTCTGCCTACCTTTCTGTTATTTGGTGTGTTTCTTTGCCAGTAAATTATTGTTTGATTGACAAATTCTTGTATTTAACTTGAATGAGGTCAATTTCTTTTTTTAAAATCACATCTTTTACCAGAAGGATCAGAGTGGACTTGAAAAGAATTAGTAGTGTGTGAAAGGTACTGTAAGGGCCATCTTTGCTGAGAGGAGATGAATGGGGCAGCTGCAGAACATCCCGATATGGTAATAGAGTAATACAGCCAGCGACTCAATGCTGAGTGTTGGGCGGTAGTAAATAACATGACTCCCTAAAGGGCATATGAGCCCCTTTAAGTGAAGTGATGGGACCCTCAATGGAGGAAATGCCACTGGAAACCATCATATTGGGCCCAACGGCAAATTCCCCATGGTCATGGAGACAGGAGAGGCCATGCCAGATGGACTGGATGTGAAGGCACACCTTGTCCATATCCTCAAGGCTGTGACAGTCCATTGCAGTCCTGGTATTAAATCCTACATGTCTCATTTCATACATGCCGCAGGGGATGGCTCCATGATCACAGTGTGTGGGTCGCTTGATGGCAAGCTGGAATACACCTTAAACAAATTCATGCCAATGATATTTTTCCTGTTTCTCATTATTCTTTCAAAGTCCAATGGAGATGGGATAAGGAAAATGATTTCCAGGGTGGGTGAGTGGGGGTATTATATGACGACTAGAGTCCCACATGGAGTTCAACTGCAGACATTTAAACAGCTAGTGAAGAAGCTTAGTTTCAGGAAGTGGCTCTGAGATTATAGCATGTGGGTCACTTCATGGCAAGCTGGGATTCACCTTAAACAAATTCATGCCAGTGGCACTTTTTCTTCTTGCCTTGGAGAGCAAAGGTGGCCGAGAAACAGCTGGCCTCCAAGACCAGGCCTCCCAGTGCTATGGGTCAGGGAGGGGGAACATATATTGAGATCGAATTGTGACCACCGCCACCGGCAATGACAGTATAGAACTGAGTAACAAAGCTATATTACATGCAGGTACTACAGGCTACAGATGTATACTGATTTAAACAAGACTGTACAAACCAGGTTTCCAGGTTGACCACTGGGTGGAGCCAAGTACCTAAAGGTATTAAGGGAGGGGGGCGTGGAAGCATAGCAACAGATCCTTCCTGTTAAATCTAATAGTCACATGTCTTGATTAGATATGTGGTGGGAGGGGAGGAAAACTCAGGAGGATGAAAGATAATACCTCCTTCATCTTAGAAACAACATTTATTTTACTTTCCTGCTGCAAAATCACAGGTTGCATCATTAAAGTCTCACAAATTCATAGAAAATATTTGAGGGAGAGAGAGAGACCAAACAGATGGGAAGTGCAAACATGCATTGCCCATTTAGGAAGGAATCAGGAAAAAATGAACTAATTGCCCATGTAAAGTCCTCCCTCACTCTGCTCAGTGGATAACTTAAGAATGCTAGGGGTTTGTACTGAGACATTCCTTTGTTAGAGAGGAGAAAAACAGACATATGGGTCAATGTGCTTTGCAGGCGCACCCCCCCAATAACGGACACAGACAACATTGAAAGTGGATAACAGCATAGGGCCACATTTATTGATTCAATGCCCTAGTCCGAATTATAAATTTGCATTGGTAAAACGACCAATCGTAATTCCTAAGGCAAGCAGGCCGAAGTAACACTGGTAAGGTACCACCCCAAAATTGCCAACGGCAATTGGTTACAATGTATCAATTTGTATCAATTTGTTTGTTGACAACAAACAAATTGTTGACCGTAGTCAATAACTAACTTATGACCCCACCCTCTGACGCGTATCCGTGAAATCACAGGGGTGATGCATGCTGGTTAGCAATCGTCATCACCCCATCGCCTGGTTCGTCGTTGACCGGACAACGTTTAACTAATTTATTCCTGTCTAGTGTTGTCCAGTCAATTGCGAACCTGCCGGATACTTGTGGGTCATACTGTTTACCTTACCAGTGCTACCCGCCAATGTGACCAAAGTCAACAGTAGGAACACAGAAAGCCCCCTATATCAAACCATAGCAACAGTGTGGGATGGGCAAAAAAGCCAGGACCCGTAGCCAATATGGGTCCCAACCAAAAATTCCCACCCGGCCCCGAAGCGACCATAATATCACACTGTTAACTAGGGAGGGGGTGGAGGGGAAAAAACTTCTCCGCTCCGTCGCTGAGGTAAAATGGCAGCTTGGCTGCCTCGTGGCCACCCCTTTTATAAGGGAGCTGGCCACGCCCCTAACTACCCGGATTCTCTGTCCTGTGGGGGGGGGGCCCGCAAAGGGCGCGGCAGCCATTTTGGCGCCGTGCTTGCATTGCAGGCGCACCCCCCCAATAACGGACACAGACAACATTGAAAGTGGATAACAGCATAGGGCCACATTTATTGATTCAATGCCCTAGTCCGAATTATAAATTTGCATTGGTAAAACGACCAATCGTAATTCCTAAGGCAAGCAGGCCGAAGTAACACTGGTAAGGTACCACCCCAAAATTGCCAACGGCAATTGGTTACAATGTATCAATTTGTATCAATTTGTTTGTTGACAACAAACAAATTGTTGACCGTAGTCAATAACTAACTTATGACCCCACCCTCTGACGCGTATCCGTGAAATCACAGGGGTGATGCATGCTGGTTAGCAATCGTCATCACCCCATCGCCTGGTTCGTCGTTGACCGGACAACGTTTAACTAATTTATTCCTGTCTAGTGTTGTCCAGTCAATTGCGAACCTGCCGGATACTTGTGGGTCATACTGTTTACCTTACCAGTGCTACCCGCCACACGGAGGGGCTTCAAAGAAGACCTGACGCCCCCCCCAGACCGTCAGCTCGGTCAACAGGCCTGCTCGCCAATCACCCAACAGGAGGTCCATACCTCCTCGCGACAGATGGACCCCATCCCCTGCGTACAAGTCATAATTTTGTAGACTAATATCGGGGTGATGACTAACCCGTCCCCAAGCCCTGTTGGCAAGAAACCGCGCCATTGCCTTATTGACCGCGCGCCTAGCGCGGTCAAGGGCCAGGAGGTTAACGCCCCCTCTGTAAGAATGGCGCGGGACAATGTCCGACCAAACCAGGGTTGTGGCAGGCCAGACATAATGCAAGTAGGCGAGGTCCTCGCAAATCGCATGCTTAAGCGATAAGCCGGTGACCTGGCCCAAATCATTGCCCCCCAGGTGGATGATTAGAATGTCAGGCGGGCCAGCACCCAGGCCAGAAAAAAGGAAAGGCCGCAGCTCCCGCCATAACATCCCAGGCTTACCATGCCATGCGAGACTGGCGTGGTCACCCAGTCCCAGTCGGGGTCCCCATTCTGTCGCCGCAGCGTAACGCGCTGCCCTGTGCACATAGCTGTGGCCCACCAGCCATACTGTCACCGGTGTAATACGACACCCAGGGTCTGTAAGAAAATTGAGAAAAAAGGCGGTAAGGTGACTGGATTGGTACTCATGGCGGGAGTGGGCGCACATAAAACTGAAAACATTGCGAGCCCCACCTTCCCATGCTGCATATGTCAGCCCCAGAGTACCCAAAAGCAGCTGCTGTAGAGGCTGCACCAATCCGGAACGAATGTGTGCCATAACGGGCACCTGGTAGGCCCACCCTGGTGAGGGCTCTGGCTGTCACCTTCCAAAACTGAAATTTAGTAAGGGGAGACCCATCTTGGTGACAGAAAAACGGGCCGTGGTGCATGCCACGCAGTGCCAGGAATTCCTGTAGGGCACCAACCGGACAGATGTCTGCCAAAGAACAACGTAGCAGTCTTACACCACTGCCTACGCCATGCTGATCTGTTTTAGAGGAGCGTATCCTCAACTGGGCCCAGTCTTTGGCTACGTAGACATCTTCGAGTTCCAGTGCCCTACCACTTGCATCCGCCTTAGACAGCATCACGAGTTCGCTGACGCGGAGCGCTCCAAAAAATGCCACCGTTGTGGCTGCGTGAAAAAGGGCTGCCTCATAATGATCAAAACAGAGGCCTGGCCAGCCCCGGGCCAACTGGGTAAGAACCCCTGGGGAAATAGGGTGCCGGTCATCCGGGCAACGCCCGCGCTCGCGCACCCACCCCTCCAAAACATGTCGCACACGGAAGTCAGAGGTGGTATCCACATGACCTCCCACTTTGGCCATAAAAGCCAACGCCGAGAGCTTGGATGCTATGGTGCGAGGTGCAAGGCCCTGTGCATGCAGGTGAACCATGAACCGCAGAACATGGTCCACCGGGATAGGCCAGGTCTCTGGCAAGAGAAATTGAGTAGCAAATGCCCTGTAAGAATTGAATGCTTGTTGATACGCCTTACGCGTGCGTGGCGCTAGTGACAGGCCAATCGCCCGGTTCACCTCTCCTTGCCAATAGTCCACATCTCGTCCGGGAGTGGCGAGGGAAATTCCTCCGCATCCGGGGCCAAGGCGCGGAACCGGGAGATCTGCAGGCGGGACAAAGCGTCAGCAATATCATTATTAATCCCTGGGACATGCCTGGCCCTGAACAAAACGTTGAGGCGCAGGCAGCGCAGCACAAAATGGCGCACTAGGTCCATGACCCTGGGCGATTTGGAAGTCTGTGCATTGACAATGTGGACAACAGCAGCATTGTCACACCAGAAATACACCACCGAATTAGCCCACTGTTCGCCCCATAGCATCAAAGCCCCCAGAATGGGGAAAAATTCCAGGTATGTGAGATCCCGCAGGCGACCTGTGCCTGCCCATGCCGGTGGCCACCCACCACAGGCCCACTTCCCATTGAAGTACATCCCATAACCCAGGGATCCTGAGGCATCAGACTGGATCTGGAAATTGGGGGACGCCAGGAGGTCAGACCTCCAAAATGAGACCCCATTAAACTCCCTCAGGAATTGCAACCAGACGAACATGTCTGCCCTGATACCCCGGGTGAGCCTAACTCTGTGGTGGGGCCTGGATAACCCTGCCATGGCGTCGCATAAGCGCCGGGCAAAGCCCTGCCCGGTGCGACCACCCTGCAAGCAAAATTAAGGTGCCCATGTAGCACCTGAAGTTCTCTCAGTGATGCCTTACGCTTGGCCAGCAATTCCGAGATAAGGGCCACGATCCTGGACACCTTATCACCCGGCAACCTAGAAGCCTGCACTACTGTGTCAATCTCAACCTCCAGGAATACTAGCTTGGTCGATGGGCCCTCGGTCTTTTCGGGCGCTAAAGGGACACCAAGTTCCTCCATTAGCGTCTGAAATGTGTTGAGGAGACGTGCGCACGTGTCCCAGCCCCGTTCACCCCCGAATAAAAAGTCATCCAGGTAATGGGCTACAGACCGGGACCCTGACCTGCGGGCGAAAACCCACTCTAGGAAGGTACTAAAACGCTCGAAAGCCGAGCATGATATGGAGCAGCCAAAAGGCATGGCCTTATCAAAATAATATTCCCCCTTAAATTTAAAACCCAGCAACTCAAAGTCGCCCGGATGCACTGGCAAGAGGCGAAAAGCTGACTTAATGTCACACTTGGCCAGCAGGGCACCCGGGCCACACGAGCGCACCATGCGCAACGCATGGTCAAACGATGTATACCTGACTGAACAAAGGTCATCAGGGATAGCATCATTGACCGATCGGCCGGCTGGGTAGGACAAATGATGAATAAGGCGAAACTCACCTAGGGACTTTTTGGGGACCAAACCCAGTGGCGAGACCTTAAGATTGGGAAACGGGGGTACGGGGAAAGGTCCAGCGACCCTGCCCGCGACTAACTCCTTTTGAATGCTGGCCGCAGCCACCTCCTCCCTTCCTCTAAGGGATAAAAGGTTGGGAGCATCCTGAGGGGACCTATCACCCACAAAAGGGATACGAAATCCCTGCTTAAAACCTTGAAGAATATACTCCCTGTCCTCCCCCTTCGGGTACGATGCGAGCCAGCGCTCCAGCATGTCCACCTTAATTGGGGAGGGAGCCTTTTGGAGAACTAGCTCCATCCGTGGCAGCCTTGCCAGCCCACTGTCCACCCTTCCCTCTGCCTCGCGCCCCCCCAGGCTTGGGGCAAACAGAGGCTGCGTGGGGGCCAGAGCATGTGGGACACTCATGCTTATACCTGCAGTTCTTTCGATTGCAGGAACCAATTGACGAGAAAGTCCAGCACAGCAGGCGGGCTGGAACCCCCTGCCCCGCCGCCTGGCGGGTAACCTGCGCTGGAGCCGCTCGCTGGACCGCATGTCCGCAATGGTATCTATCCCCCGGGGCAGGGCGTGTGGGTGTCATATACAAAAGCCAAAGCCTCTGGCACGGCTCATCCCATCTCATCTCGGGGTGAAGGGGAATCCTCATACGGAATTCCTCGTCATATGCTAGCCATGAGGGGCCCGGAAAATCGACCATCGCCCTATATATGTTGTCCAAATATTGGACCATGGGAATAGCTAAATCCGGCCGCGCCCTCAAATATACCGCCATGTATATTAAATAAGCGGGGAGCCAGTTGGCCCAGGTACGCGGCGGCTTACGGCGGCGTGCCTGCTCCTTGTCCTTCTCATCCTGACCCTCCCTTTCCTCCTTGGTGGGCTCTCTGTTCAGGAGTGAGAAGATATCTACGTACTCCCCTCGCCATATCTTTTCCCTAGTAGCCTGTGCCAAGTGATCACCCAATGGCAAGGAATACCCTGCCGTCGGCAAGGCCGAAAAAGGGACAGCCGGCCTGGTAAAAGGGGTCTGAACTAATCCAGCCACCCCCAGAACATTCCCTGTAGTGTAGGGACCAATGCCCACCCCAGTGCCCAAGGTGGTAGTCGTCGTCGCCGGGTGGGTCGCCGACAGCGTGGCCCCCGCACCACCCGCGCGAGGCCAAGGCCATTGAAAGGCCCCCCCTAGATTGGGAATGTGTGTGGATGTACTCGCTTGCACCGTATACTCACACGCTGCACCCCCGTGGGCCGCCCCCACCGGGGGTTCCGGCCCACTGGGGGCGTCGGAGCTCACGACCGACGTAGAGCTCATCACCGGGGCTTGACCCGCACCTGGTTGCTGGCTGGGGAGCTGCGAGGCAGTGGCCGAAACCGCGCCACACGCCTGCAGCAGCTCGACCCTCCCCGCCGGCTGTTGTCCTCCAGCCAACAGCGTCTCAAAAGGAACCCCGAAAGGGGCGCCCGCCTGACTGGCCCGCGCCAACGACGCCTCCAGGGCCGCAATGCGGGCCAGCAAGGTGTCCACGTTGACCATGGGCAAAGGGCCGGCCGGCCCGCCTGGCCCAGGCATGGGTACAGGTCCCTGTACCCCGGGACCCACATATGGCCATTGGCCAGCACCGAAGCCCGGCAGGGTTGGTGGAGAAACCTGCCAAGGCAGGGGGCCGCACCACCCCCCAAGGCTAGAGGGCCCCGGGAGAGGCTGGAGCCCAAGAGGAGTAGGCCCGACAGAGTGGGCAGGAGCAGGAGCGGTGTCCACCGCTCGTGGGCCGCGGGCCGGAACCCCTTCCGCGCCCGCCCTCTGATCGCCCACCCCGGGCCAAGGGGCAATAGACCCCATTCCGCCGGCCCCGGCCGGGGCTGGCAAAGGTGGCTGCTGAGGAGGCGGCACCGCGGTCCTCCGACCTGGGTTGCGCCTCCTAACAACGCGAGCTGAACTCGAAGCCGCCTTCTTCTTCGAAGGCATCTCCACCGGAGCAAAAAGGGAAGCCGGAAGGGAAGAACCGCTACCAAAAGGCTTCCCGGTAAGCTAACGAGCGACGGAGACGCATGGGAAAAAACTTCTCCGCTCCGTCGCTGAGGTAAAATGGCAGCTTGGCTGCCTCGTGGCCACCCCTTTTATAAGGGAGCTGGCCACGCCCCTAACTACCCGGATTCTCTGTCCTGTGGGGGGGGGCCCGCAAAGGGCGCGGCGGCCATTTTGGCGCCACGCTTGCATTATACCCATCAATATTTACCATGGTAGATTTGACGTTATCTGTCCCATTTCACTCACTATTGGACAAAAACTGTCCAAGTGATCTGGAATCATGAAAGCTCACACAATGATTTTTTTTTTTACTGATCCAATAAAGGTATTGCCTTCTTCCTGCATTTTTCTGACACAAAGGAAGCTATTTGTCAATATATCTTGTATGACAATTTAACTAGCTATATTTCATAAAAGAGTTATGATTTAAGTCCCATTTAGTTGATCCTCTTTGATATGTCAATCAATCAATCTTTATTATGGCCAGTGGCCAGTTACAATAGAGACATTGGGTCAGACAGATGATGTCAAATGCAGCCTCCTCAGAACATTTGTTGGGGTCATAGTCAAAGGTAATAAAAACAGAATATGCAAAATATGCAAATATAAACAGTTCCATGGATAAAATAATCGGGGATAGTAGAACACTTTAGAAATTATAGATGATGTTGACATTATTATAAAATACATAATAAAATGACAATCAGTTGGTTTTTAAAATAACAATTTATACAGTATTTACAGGAGCTTATAACACCATGGCTAAAAATAGATTATAATTACTAGGGTAAAATAAAATCATTCTTGAAGGCTTCTGTCCTATCGCTGGAGTGTGTTCACCCTGGATCTATGTACCCAAGTGGTCCACCAGGCAAATATGGCTATGACAGCAATCAAATCATTACATTTATCAGACAGCATATCTCTGAGCCTACAGTTGTTACTGGGGGAATGCAGCAAAGAGATCGCGTCTGAGACTGTCGTAAAATGGACATTCTAAGAGTACATGCTCAGATGTCTCTACCCTCCTAGCCTAAAATAAACAGACATGATCCTGTACTGGGATTTTCTTGAAAAGTCCCTCCCTGAAGGCTGAGTGGAGCATATTATAACAGAGAAGGGTGAAGGATCTCCTGTGATCAGGATTTCTCAGAGTGGATAGGTAAGGTAAGGGCCTAATGTTGTTAGGAAAAAGCAATTTGAACAGGGGGCTAATTAGTTTGAGTCTTGTTGATGATGGATATCCAATATCCTTTACTTAATTATCTCCTTGGCATGGATATGACCCAAGGAAATAACAAGCTGCTTGGAGAGGCCATAAGAGGACAATTTCCCTTCCAAAATAGATATCCATGGGGCCGCTGTAGAGTCAGACTCCATTAGATTCAATAAACCACTGGGAGAAAATAACAGTTTTAACCAGTATAGTGATGAACATATCAGGAACCTAGCCTAAACGGTGTGCATTCCAGTTTCCAGCCTAGCTGCAGTGCTAGAAATACTTGCTGGAATCTGGAGTATTGATCTCAGAAACTTTGACTGGGTGATCTCTAGGGTATTAATATTCGTGCCCATTCAAAAGGGCCCCCCGTATAGCATTTGTGTGAGAGATTTTGCCATAAATATTTGATATGACAATAACAGGCAGAGCATGGGACATTCAATCTTCAGTCTTTAGCATGGGTGACCAACCTTGGTGCTCCATGTGCTCTTGAACATCAATTCCCAGAAGCTCTGATCAGCAAGGTTGACCACTCCTGGTCTATAGCTTCCAGATCCGTCCAGTTAGCTTTGGAAAAAAGAGTCCCCAAAGTTAACATTTTAAATATTTGCTTCTTTCTCAACTCTGTCAGTTTAGGCTGTCTTGAATTAATGTTTCCTTCCAATAATAAATTGTCAAGTCACCTCCTTCCCTTTGGGTGGGAGCAAGATAAGGAATGCTATTACTTCTCATCGTTACCTGTGCAAACTATGCAAAACTCCTCCTTTTCTTTTGAGAAGCAAAGCACACATATACTCAGCAAGTGCTGAATGCCTCAGATGACTAATAAAAAAGCAACAATAGACTACAATGTGATATACTTTGACTCCTTAGATGTCATTGCAAAAAAACCAATAACCATTGTTATTTTGTGCAAGTTGTATTGTTTATATTAAAATGTTTCTCTTTGAAATACTGGTTTGCACATATATATTTTACTTTGTTTGTACAAAAAGACCTTTTCGTTCTTGCTCTTTTTCATTTGCAAAGTGTGGAACAAAATACCTAACTTATTCCTGGGGTGAGGAAAATATTATTTTATATTTATTTATTGTATTATTTATTTATAGTTTCTCATTCTAACCCGTGAGACTGAAATAAGAATGGAGTTATGTTCCTATTATAAAGTCCCATAAAATTCCTCAACTCCAGCTGAACATAAAACAAAGAGATCTCCATCTTTTTAATTTGTATAAAATGCCTTTAGTGACCATTCTATTTGAGAAGCCAAGTACACATCCATACAAACACTAACACACATAGAACAGGCACAGTGAGATTAGATCATTATTGAGAATGATATGAGAAACCTAGCCAGTGCTGCAGACCCTTATATAAAACACTCACTTCCCTAGTTTTGGGAAATATACAGAATTTACAGAATTAAGCAAATACATACTGTGCACTTCCATACACAGAAAGCAATTTTGTACAAAATGGGCAAGTTTACTTAGGAAAAATCAACCATATTCTTTTGTACCTATAGCAGTGAGTAAAAGAGGATATCTGATGAAACTTTTGAACACTTGTTTATGGAAGTAATCTAAAGTACAAGGAAAATTGGGTTGAAAACTGATTCCATGGGACCATTTCCCCTCTAGATTGATTTAGATCTATGCTGAATTTATTCCAATCTTACATGGAAAAAAACTCTGGGATTCTTTTTCACCCATTTCCATTTCGTAAGTATCTGAACATTGCCATAAAGGGTTGGCTTCAGGCATCATTAGTAAATAGGACAACATTAATGATTTGGGCTTGTGATTTCTGTCAACAGAAAAAATATCCTATATGTTTTTCCGCTATGTCTATTGTTTAAATCCAGAGGTTATGCTATACGTTTTACAGTGCAATCCTCTGTGTGTTTAGTCAAAAGAAATTCCAGCTAAGTGTATATAACAACCTTGCTTTTACGTTTTGGTTTCTCTTCCCAATACACTCCTGCATAGTAAAATGCACACATCTGAGAATTAAAATTTATCTGAGATATGAACAATTTGCATCCTCTTTGCCACTCATTCACAGACTGTGAAAATGGGAACATGCCACTCCCAAATGAGAGTATAAAATAATTCCAACTTTGCTGGCAACTATTTACTAGTGGCTGAGCTCCAGACTACTTTTGGAAGTCTCTCTTTGTATATCTTGACATTTTCCTCAACTTTTGACAGGAATGTTATTTTCCCCATTCTTAGCGCATTGGTGTCTGTCCTGGAAACAGATCAGAGAGAAGATGTAAGTAGGAAACAGTGCGTCTTGCCTCCACTTAGATGTCTTCCCTCTGGACAACAAATTGTTGTTAAGCTTGATGCTTATTGCAGATCCATTATAGATACAGTTTGACACTCATTATAGATCTCACCCAATGACCTGTTGGAAACAATTTCCTCTGTTCATCATCTACTTCTCCAAACAGTAGGAGTGGATGGCTTTTTCAATTTCACTCTCTAATTTCCTTACTTTCCCCATTTTCAATTCATTCTGGCCTGTTTCGGCATCAAACTACATTTAAAGGGCCCTATGGACCAAAACAAAAGGCAAAACAAGGGGATGCTCAGCACACCATATCTGAAAAGGGGGAGGGACTTGAAAGGGGGAGGAGAAATACAGTGTTGCAGGGAACAATACTGCATAGGGACATGGAATGTGAGGTCTATGAATCAAGGAAAACTGGAAGTGGTTACAAACGAGATGGAAAGAATAAGCATTGGCATCCTGGGCATCAGTGAGTTAAAATGGACAAGGATGGGTGAATTCAGCTCTGGAAACCATCATATCTACTACTGTGGGCAAGAAAACCTCAGGAAAAATGGAGTAGCCATAATTGTCAACAAAAGAGTGAGGAAAGCAGTAATGGGATACAACATCAAAAATGATAGAATGATGTCAGTCAGAATCCAAGGCAAACCTTTCAATATCACTGTAATCCAAGTCTATGCACCAACCACTAGTGCAAATGAAGCCACAGTTGACCAGTTCTATGAGGACCTACAACACCTTATAGAACAGACACCAAGAAATGATGTCCACATTATCTTAGGAGATTGGAATGCTAAAGTAGGAAATCAAAAAGTAAATGGAATAACAGGCAAGTTTGGTCTTGGGACACAGAATGAAGCAGGGCAAAGATTGATAGAGTTCTGCCAAGAGAACGCACTGGTCATAGCAAACACCCTCTTCCAGCAACACAGGAGGTGACTTTACACATGGACATCACCAGATGGCCAGCATCGAAACCAGATTGATTACATACTTTGCAGTGAAAGATGGAGAGCCTCCATTCAGTCAGCAAAAACAAGACCTGGAGCAGACTGTGGCTCAGATCACAACCTACTGATCGCAAAATTCAGGCTTCGACTAAAGAAAATGGGGAAAACAATTAGATCAGACAGATATGACCTACACAATATCCCTAAAGAATACACGGTGGAGGTCATGAACAGATTTAATGTCCTGTACATGATAGACAGAGTACCAGAAGAATTATGGACAGAGACGTGGGACATCATGAAGGAGGCAGCAAGAGAAACCATACCAAAAGAAAAGAAGCATAAGAAAGCAAAGTGGTTGTCTGATGAGGCCCTTAAAATAGTAGGGGAAAGAAGAAATGCAAAAGTCCAAGGAGAAAGAAAAAAATACAATCACCTGAATACAGAATTTCAAAGAAAAGCAAGGAGAGATAAGGAAAACTACCTGAATGAACAGTGCAAAGAAATGGAGGAAAACAACAACAGAGGCAGGACTAGAGATCTTTTCAAAAAAATTGGGGAAATAAAGGGAACATTTAAAGCATATATCCCAGTTGAATTTTTCAAAGCCCTAAAAGATGATGGAATCAAACTACTGCATTCAATATGCCAGCAAATTTGGAAAACAAAACAGTGGCCACAGGATTTGAAAAGATCAGTGTACGTTCCAAATCCCAAAAAAGGCAATGCCAAAGAATGCTAAAATTACCGAACAATTGCGCTCATCCCACATGCCAGCAAGGTGATGCTTAAGATAATACAGGATAGGCTGCAGCAACATGTGGAGAGATAATTACCAGAGGTGCAGGCCGGTTTCAGAAGGGGCAGGGGGACTAGAGACCACATTGCCAACATGTGTTGGATCATGGAGAAAACAAAAGAATACCAGAAACAAGTCTACGTTTGTTTTATTGACTACACCAAGGCTTTTGACCGTGTGGACCACAACAAAATGTGGCAAGTAATTAAAGAGATGGGAATCAGAGCACCTCATATGCCTCCTGAGAAATCTGTACAAGAAACAAGAAGCAACAGTTAGGACAGAACACGGAATGACAGAGTGGTTTGGAATAGGAAAAGGAGTAAGACAAGGCTGCATTTTATCACCCTGCTTATTCAATCTATACACAGAGCACATAATGCGCAATGCAGGGATAGAGGAATCACAATATGGGATCAAAATTGCTGGGAGAAACATCAACAATTTGAGATATGCAGACGATACCACCCTAATGGCAGAAAGTGAGGAAGACCTAAAGAACCTCTTGATTGGATTGAAGGAGAAGAGTGCAAAAGCTGGCTTGAGACTTAATATCAAGAACACAAAGATAATGGCAACAGGTCCAATCAGTCCCTGGAAAATAAATGGGGAAGAAGTAGAAGCAGTGACAGATTTTACTTTCCTGGGATCTAAGATCACTGCAGATGGAGACTGTAGCCATGAAATAAAAAGACGACTGATTATGGGGAGACAAGCTATAAGAAGCCTGGGAAATATAGTGAAAAGCAGAGACATCACCTTGAAAACAAAATATTGCATAGTCAAAGCAATGGTATTCCCAGTGGTAATGTATGGGTGTGAGAGCTGGACCATTAGGAAGGCTGAGCGCAGAAGAATAGATGCCTTTGAGATGTGGTGTTGGAGGAGAGTCCTGAGAGTCCCTTGGACAGCAAAGAGAACAAATAGGTCAATACTGGAGGAAATCAATCCTGACTGTTCATTGGAGGGACAAATAGTGAAGATGAAGCTAAAGTACTTTGGACATTAAATTAGAAGGGAGGACTCACTTGAGAAGGCCTTGATGCTGGGAAAGGTGGAGGGCAAGAGAAGAAGGGGGCGTCCAAAGATGAGATGGATAGATGGTATTGTGGATGCAATGGGCACAGAGCTGGGCGGGCTGAGGAGGATGGTGGATGACAGGGGTGCCTGGAGGAAAATGGTCCATGGGGTCGCAAAAGGTCAGAATCGACTGTGCGACTGAACAACAACAATGGACATCTACTTAGATTTTTCTATGTATTTCTTCAAACACATGTTTTTACATGCAATTTTGCCGTGTGCACATTGTCTTTATGCAGTTTGACACCAAGATATATGTTTTTGTACATTTAGTTTATAGAATGCATTTTTATCATGTCATTCCCTAATATAACCATGTTTGTGTGGACTTTATTCTCATATAATGTTTTCTACATTTTTAACATGAATACTGTACACTTTTTCACATATGTGAAAATATGTCCTCAATTGAAAAATTCAGAGGTAGATGAATATTAAAGAACAATTACATCTTGATTTGGACAGTAATTTGAGAAGGCTAATTGGTAAATTTGAAGCAACAGTTTGAACAAAACTCTATGCCGGCCTTATAATACACTACACTCAGTAGCCAAATTACCTACTGAAAACATATGTACACAATCACAGAATAATTATATTTGCTTTGCAATCAATCCAGACTAACTGAAATGGTCTTTTCTAATGTATAACTGTTTGGAAGAAAATCTTTGCTAGATTCATTCTTGCATAGAAAGTAGGAAACTTTTTCTAAAAAATATTTTCCATAAGCAGATGGATAGTTCTTGGAGAGAGGGAAAAATACGTTTTTGAGTGTTTTTGCACATTTCTGTAAAAGGTGAAGTATTAGAAAATGTGATAACTATTGCCTTGCTGCCTAAACTACTAAAAGTAACAACATGGAATGAGTTATAATTGTATTTGTTATCAAACAGCTTGTTGCCTTGCTGCTTGCTGTGTTATGTCTTAATTGTCACAAAAGGAAGAGGAACTATTCTGAAGCAAGATTTTTAAGCAAACTATATTTTGTGCAAATTGCAAAAACCTTGACAAAAGAGCCCACAACTATTTTGTGTTCCATTCTTGTACCAAAAAGTATCCACCTATCAAGGGGGTTGGAAGATATTTGAGGAACTATCTTGCTTGCTAACAGTCTTGGCCACAGTGATATTCACATAGTGATGGGGTTTTTTAGAATTAAAGAACTTCCACTCCTGTAAATCACTGTCAATTCCCCATACTGAATTATGGAGTGAAAGCCCTCAAACCAGCAGGAGATAGAGTGGCTCCCCACTCCCATGCTGTTCTTTCACTTTGTATGCAGGTAGCCTCCACTGGAATTTGTTCTCCAACAAATCTTTGTGAATCCTAGGGAATCTTATGACTCCCACAGTGCAGAAAGCCAATAGGAAACTTTTTAAAGGTGCAAGAATGTCATGGAAGTGAGAGACCTGTTCTTCTTTCTGCTGATTTGGTGGCTGTCACTCCCATTATTTGTTCTGGGCAGTTCTCACCAAATTTTGGGGATGGAAACCCTTTAATTCTGAAAATCCAAACCCTATCTTTCCATTCCTTGCCCTTCAAATACTCATAGATGGGTCATAAACATTTTAAGAAGTGAAAATATTGCTCATGCCCTGATAATTGAGCATCCTTACTTTTCAGTTTGCATTTGCTATTCTGGCATCTTCTGTATATGAACTTCTAAGTAGTGTGGCAGCTGTAAGGTGATGGTTGAGGCTGCATCAACTACAATCCATTTGAGCTAGTCTTGAAAAATTCTTGATGGCTCATTTTTTCAGCTGTCATCTGTAAGAAAACAGTCGTGTAATCTTAATGAACAATGTGCAAAGCCATTAAAAACTCAATTATGGTTTTCTTTTTTACTGCAGACGTGAGAAAATGCAATCATAAAGTGCTGATGTGTAAACATAATAGACGCCATCTGCTACCAAGTACGATTTCAGCTCTGAAAAGAGGATATATGTTGCAGATGCATAAATAATAGGAGGCTTATCAAGGCATCATTATACACCAAGGAACAGGGAGGGAATGGAATTTATGGGTATCTAGAGAGCACTCTGTGCTTTAATTCCCCAGTTTTAGTGATATGCTCAATAACAGCAGCGATGTGATCACCATTTCATGCTCCCTGTCATTTTAGAGGATTAAAAAAATCTTTTATTTAATCTAAATGGAACTAAGCATTATTTTTTAATCATCAGAAAACTGACAGCAACAGCAAGATGTTAATTATGCTAACCTGTTGATCAAAACACATTGCATTCATCTGACCTGGCATCCAATCTGCTTGAAAACTGTGTGCCCTTGTGTCTACATTAATAAGTTCCAAAAGCTTGGCCATGCAAAATGTATCATTTCATAAGATTTAGGATTATGCTGTTTATAGCCTTGGTGTGTCTACAGATTTTCAGATGAAAACAGCAAATGGATGCTTGATGAGGAATTCAAAAGGAATAATGATAAAAACAGTTTAATCATCCGTTATTGTAGGTGTTTGCTTTTGCTTCTGACTAATATGATATGCCATGCAAAAAGAGTGTCTCCTTTAACTTCTTAATGTGTGGCAATCTGACTATAGGTTCTACACCATTTGTGTCTCTCTGGTAGTGGATATCTCATGGTTTGAGGGTTCCCACCCTAGAGAGGCCAGAAGATCTATAATGAGAAATGGGGCATTCTCAGTGATGGGTCCTGCTTTTTGGAATGCCCTCCCTGCCCACTTGCCTGCTTTAAGAAGTCATTGAAAATAGTTACCTTTAGTAATGTTTTCAAAGAACCGTCTATTAATTGAGTTAGCAGGTTTCTGGACAATTTATGTTATGTACTCTTTAGCTTTTATATTACCATTTTAATTATTATTTTGAGTTTGACAACCCTTTCTGCCCTCTTGGATCTTTGGATGTATGTTTGTTGTTGTTATTGTTGTTTGTTTTTGGTTTGTGCAGGAATATAAAGTAATTCTGGTCTTTAAAAATAATAGCTTAAAATCCAATCTATTTTTAAAAGAGTGGCAGAAAGAGGTAAAAAGAGATATCTAAAAACAAACTACTTTGATAGTAGACCAGCATACATTTTAAATATTTGCCAGAATAAAAATGTTTTATTGATTCCTAGCAAAGGGAATGAAAGCACGGCGCCAAAATGGCCGCCACGCTCTTTGCAGGGCCCCCCCACCCGGACTCAGACATCCGGGTGAGTTAGGGGGCGTGGCCACTCCTCTATAAAAGGGGTGGCCATGAGGCAGACGAGCTGCCATTTTAGAAATAGCGACGGAGAGGAGAAGTTTTCTCCGTCGCTGTTTTTTCTCTAGCCTGCGGCTTTTTGCCTCTATCCTTTCCCGGCTGGGACAGGAGGATTGATACAGGCAGAGCCTCGGTTTGCTTGGTTACTGCGTGCTTTTGCCGCTAGGTTTGCGATCCCTGGAAAGGGATCCTAATTTTCTTTGGAGATATGCCTCCCAAAGGAAGGCACCGGCGACGAAGCCGCGGCCAAAGGGGAGGACTTTTCTTGGCCCTGCGCAGGACGGGGGACAGCCATCGGGTCGGAGGACCAGGGCAGCGCCCCCGCGGCAGGGCACTACGCTTGCCCACCGATACCGGTGGGGCGATTCAGGCTAGCACTTGGCAGCCGGGCTCCAGCTCGGTGGCTGGCCAGCTACATGCCGGCCCCTCAGGGGCTTCGGCCCCCAGCCCGCCGTTAGCGGCCATGGGTCAGGGCAGCGTGGGAGGGCCTGGTGTGGGCATACAACCCGTTCCCCCTCTGGCCCCTCATGGGCCGGAGTTTTGGGCATGGCCCTATTCTGGCCCTGGCTCGCCATTTCGGGTTACCTTTCCAACTGCCTAGTGGGCCGTCCGGACCACCCGGCCCGCCTTATGCAGGGGGCTCTGTGGCAGTGGATGCTCTGTCAGCACGTTTAGCAGTGCTGGAAGCATCCTTGGGCATTGCACAGCATCCTGGGGAGCGGGGGGCACTTCTCTTTATTCAACAGGGGCCCCTTCATCGACCCGGCTACCTTGCCGGCTGCTATGCTTCAGCGGGCGGCCAACTGGGTCGAGCTGTGTGAGACGGTCCGGCCGGCCCAGCTGGTGTCTCGCAGCTCCCCGTTCTACATGATGTCCAGGCTGGGAGCAGTTGGGGGTGATCCTAGAGCTCGATTCCGGTCGCAAGCTCCGCCGCCCGCCGTGGGCCGGAACCCCCGGTGGGGGCGGCTCACGGGGGTGCACCTAGTGAGTATCAGGTTCAATTTAAGTGCACCAACACCACAGCCCACTTACGGTGGTGGGGTTCAATGGCCCTGGCCTCATCAAGTTGATGCGAGCGGGCATCAGTTACCATCTTATCCCAGTATCCCATGGTTGCTAAATGGTCCCTCATTAAGGGCGGGCGTGTCCACTCCTGGGCAGTGCTGAGCATCACAGGGGCTGTCCAGGTCCTGCTGCGTATGCCCTTTATACAGAATGTGCCGTCGATGGCTTTGCCGACGGCTGGTTATTCCTTGCCCCTGGGTGATCATTTGTCGCAGGTCACGAGGGATAAGATCTGGAGGGGAATACGTGGATATTCTCCCTATTGAACTGTGAGCCCACTGAGGAGGAGAGAGAGGGACAGGACGACAGAGACAAAGAGCTGTCCCGTCGTCGTAAGCCACCGCACACCTGGGCCAACTGGTTGCCGACATACCTTATATATATGGTGGTATGCCTCAGGGCCCGGCCTGATTGGGCCATCCCGATGGTTCAATCCCTTGATAATATTTACAGGGCGATGGTTGATTTGATGGGCCCATCACAGTTGGCTTACGATGAGGAATTTGGATGAGGGTGGCCCTACATCCTGAGAGGAGGTGGGATGAGCCCTGTCAGCAATTGTGCTCATGTACATGACTCCCACGTGACTGGCGCCTGGTGATAGGTACCATTGTGGTCATGCTGTGCAGCGGGCTGCTCAGACACAGGCTCCACGCTAACTGGTCGGCAGGGGGTTCCATCCCGCCTGCTGTGTTCGACCTGCTCAGCTAGCGACGTGTGTGATAAGCACCAGTGTCGTTACCGACTTGGGTGTCCTCTTTTGCGCTGGCACCTACGCCGCCTCTGTGTGCCCGCGGGTTGGTGGGTTACGGGACAGAGGTAGGGGTGCACAGGGGGCGATCAGAGCTCTGTCTGACGGAACTAGCCTTGTCAAAGCCCCCCTCCCCAATTAGTGTACTCATGCAGGAGCGATGGCACTCAGCTCATCCAAGAAGGGATGATGCGGGGTACCTGCTGGAGGGTTTCCAATGGGGCTTTTGCATTCCATTCAGGGGTGTTAGGGGTCCCAGGATGCTACTAATCTGGTTACCTTGAAAGGTAACGAAGAGGTTGCTCCACTGAGCACAGCTAAGGGAGTTGAGGCTATGAGAGTAGCGGGCCCCTTCTTGGAACCACCTTTCCTAATTTGAAAGTCTCCCCTATGGGACTAGTACTGAGGTAGAACCAGGGTGAATGTTGTTTAATCCTCCATTTAGCTTACCCTGTGGGTTCTCCGGTCAGGGATGCCATTCCCGATTACCTTGTTCAGTCACGTACACGTAGTTTGTTCAGCCCCTATGGGTGGTACGCTCATGCGGTCCCGGTGCTTTCCTGGCACAGTCTGATATGCACTCAGCTTTCCGATTACTGCCAGTGCACCCAATGGATTTTGAGCTATTGGGTTTTTTAGGTTCTCCTTCGTATAGTTTGTGAATCCACACTCATGGGTTATGCGCCTGCGCAGAACGGCCGATCGGAGGCTTGAAAAGCTATTGGTCAAAAGTTTTGGCAGTAAGACCGCCCACCGTACCACCCACCCTGAGGCGCCCGCGCGCCATTTTACCTCAGATCTCTTCTTTCTGCCGTAGCAGCAGGACGATCGTTGAGAGCTTCCTCAATTTTTTCGCCCTTCTGAGGGAAAGTCTTTTGGCAAACTTTACAATTTTTTCGGTGATCTTGTCCTTCGGGCAGGATCGCCACCCCGGTGCTGTTTCTTCCTTCTGGTGGACTCAGTTACCTACTCGCTTTGGTCACCGTTTCCCCCCTCAAGGGGGTGGCGGCTGGCCAGCCCTTCGGGGTAACCGCATTCCAGAAACTTCCGTTGGAAGAATTTTTCTTTGATGGCCGCGGCCTTCAAACAGTGTTCGGCTTGCCTGAAAAAGTTTCCGGCCTCCGACGGGCATAGCCTCTGCCTTTTCTGCCTGGGGGAGTCTCATCAGAGCCAGTCTTGCCCTCACTGCAAGAAATTCACCCGTCTGGCAGTGCAGAACCGGAGCTACCGGCTCAAAGCCCACCTGATGGAACTCTCTCTGGCTCCCGTTGCGGCCACTTCTACTTTGGCTAGTGTCTCCCAGCCTCCTCCACCTTCGGCTTCTTCTTCTGCTCTCCCCATCAAGAAGAAGAAGAAGAGGGACAAGAACGGAGAGAAGAAAAAGAAACACGGGTCGGAGAAGAGGCGATCGCTCCCGCCTACTCCGCACACTCCTGTTTCTCCGGGACCTTCGCCACCATACTCGGTCGCACGATGTCCGTCTCCTGGGTCTTCCATCTGGGGAGGACGGTCCTCCTCGGGATCGCCTGAAAAAGGACGCAGGGCTGGGGCTCCATCTCGCCCACTTCAGGTGCTCCCGTCACCGCCTCGTGGGAGGGCCCGCTCGCCTATGAGACAGGCCTCCATCTCCCCAAGGCCCAGGACTCCGACGCTCGACGACGTGGCAATCACCATGCCGGCCACCATTTCGTCGCCGATTCTACCGGCCACCGTTTCGTCGCCGACTCTACCAGCCACCGTTTCGTCGGCCACTGTTTCGTCACTCCCGACGGTGGGGGATCCATCCCAGATGGAGTTCCTGAAGGGGATGTTTGAGGTCATGGCTCAGACTTTTGCCAACCAGTTTAAGACCACCATGCCTGCGGCCTCTGCGGCTCCGGTACCAACCACGGCAAGCCCCAGGGATGTTGGCCCTGCTGTGGCCCCACCGACCTCCCGAGGGTCGAGTGTCCGCTCCGCTGGCCCACCCACATCATCGCGGGTTGGTCCAGACGTTGAAGCGGTGGACTCCCATCCTGCCGGCCCACCCAGGCCATACTGGCGCAGTCCCGACGTGGATGTAAGAGTTCCTCCCTCGTCCTCCGATGACTCCAGCGCCTCTTCGGAGGAGGACGAGGGAGACGTCGACGCCGAAAGGACACTGGACCAGGCCATCGGCGCGGTGGACCCACCACGTGGTGAGGACCAACGCTCGCTTACGGCCATGCTGACGCGCCTGGGGACCGCTCTGAACCTAAAGGTGGACCAGCCGCCACTGGAAGGTGAGGACCAAATGACCGCCAAGCTGGACAGATGGGCGGTACGGCTGGTCCATATCACCATGCTTCCGTCCATGTTGACGTCGGTGAAGGCGACATGGAGGAAGCCGGTGTCAGCGCACTCCGTTTCGTCCAGGCTCGATGGCATGTATAGAGTCCTGGACGAGAACGTCGAGTTCCTGCAGGCGCACCCCCTGCCAAATTCCCTGGTGGTCAAGGCTTTTCAACACAGGACGGCCACCAGCGGGTTCCCGGTGCCTTCGGCCCCGGAAGCGAAGAAGTTGGACGCGGTGGGCCGTAAATTCTACGCCACCGGTTCCCTCTTCCTCCGCGCCGCCAACTACTCAGCTGCCATGGGCCTGTACCAGTCTCACCTCTGGGAGCGAGTGAAGGCCGAAACGGCGATGTTGCCCGCCGACGCCCAGAAACGGATCGACGCGCTGGCATCCGAAGGCGATTTCCTGGTGGAGCAACAAATGAGAACAGCCAGGCATATCAATTACTATGCGGCGAAGGACATGGCGTCTGCTATCCTGCTCCGTTGTCATGCCTGGCTTAGGGGCACCTCCCTCGATGATGCTATGAAGAAGCTCATCGAGGAGTTTCCCTTCGACGGGCAAGGCCTCTTTGGACAGGACACGGACAAGGTCCTCAATGAAATGTGGCAGACCAACTCCACCGCCAAGTTTCTGGGGCTTACCACGCCGGCTCCGGCTGCCAGGCCGAGGTTCCAGCCCTTCACGCGGCAAAACCAGGGGAACCCGCAACAACAGGGTGGCCCCTTGGAACAGCCAAGGTCTGGCTCCTTCAAGCAACGGCACCAGCACAAGCCCCGCTACCAGCCCTACGGGCACGGCAAGTGTTCGGACGCTAAGTCCAAGTCGCGCGTTTGAAGCTGCGAGGCCGAGTCTCTCTCACTCCACACCCCGTACCTCCCCCTCCGGAACTTCCTCCAGGTATGGTCAGGCATCACGGATGACCGGTGGGTCTTAAAGATCTTGTCCTCTGGCTACACCATCGAGTTCGTGCGGGCACCTCGGGTAGGACGACATCGTCTCACCACCTCGTCCCCCCATTTGGAGGAAGAAATATCAACTCTCCTGTCCAAGGGAGCCATCGAGCGGGTGGCGCCGCCCAACTGGGACAACGGCTTCTACTTGAGGTACTTCGTGGTTCAGAAGAAGGATGGAGGACTTCGCCCGATTCTGGACCTGCGCCGCCTCAACAAGTGCATCCACACCAGGAAGTTCCGGATGGTGACCCTGCAGACCGTCCTTCCCCTCATCAACAAAGGGGACTGGTTCACAGTCATAGACCTCAAGGATGCTTGCTTCCATGTCTCCATCCTCGAGGAGCACCGACGGTTCCTCCGATTCCGCATCGGCGATTCGGTGTACCAGTACCGATGTCTACCGTTTGGTCTGGCCACGGCACCACGAGTCTTCACCAAATGCATGGCTCCGGTGGCTGCCTTCCTTCACCAGCGGGGAATCAGGGTCTTCCCATACATCGACGACTGGCTGATTGTATCCCCCACCAGCTCGTCGGCCATTCGGGACACGCAGTTCATGGTCCACCTCATGGAGAGTCTCGGCCTCAGGATCAACTTCACCAAATCGAAGTTGATTCCCTCTCAACGCGTCGAGTACATCGGAGCGGTACTCGACTCACTTGCCACCAGAGCCTTTGCACCCCAGAAGCACTTGCAGGACATCGCGCAGGGAGTGAACGACCTTCGCACCAGACCGTGCATCAGGGCAAAAAAGGCTCAAAGACTGCTAGGCCTTATGGCCTCAACGACGGCTGTGGTCCCTCACGCCAAGTTAAAGTTCCGGTCCCTACAGTCGTGGCTTCTGCACGAATTCGACGCGCTCCGGGAGAGTCAGTCCAAATGGCTAACTCCGTCTCCGGAGCTGAGGGACCAACTGATGTGGTGGACGACGCCACTCAACGTGACAACGGGGAAGAGCTTTTACCCCCCGCAACCCTCGTTGCAAATATTGACCGACGCAAGCAACCTCGGCTGGGGGGCTGCCTGCGGGACTCTCACGGTCAACAACCCTTGGTCGCCTCAGGAGATGGCGCACCATATCAACTACTTGGAGCTACTGGCCATTTGGAAGGCCCTCCGTTCCTTCGAGACCCTGCTCATGGGCAAGGTGGTCCAGGTGGCCTCGGACAATACCACGGCTGTGGCGTATCTGAACAAGCAGGGCGGAACATGATCTACCACCCTTCTTTACCTCGCTGTGCAACTCTGGGAGTGGTGCCTGGAGAGGCACATTTTCCCGATTGGAGTGCACATTCAGGGCAAGCTGAATGTCCTGGCCGACCATCTCAGCCACCTCACCTCGACGACCCACGAATGGGAACTGAACGACGAGGTGTTCCGGTCGCTTTGCGAGGCCTGGGGGACTCCGAACATCGACCTCTTCGCATCGGAGTCCAACACGAAATGCCACAGGTACTGCTCCAGGGCGGGCATCGGTGTCAACTCTGAGGGCGATGCCTTCATGAAACGGTGGGATCAGGACTATTTCTATGCTTTTCCTCCGTTTCCTCTGATCCAGACGGTCCTCACCAGAATGCTTCAGCACGGGACCAGGGCCATCCTAGTGGCCCCAGCATGGCCTCGCCAACCATGGTTTCCGCTGCTGTTGCGCATGTCAACTCAGTATCGCACGCTACCGGAGTCACCGACGCTTCTCCAAATGGAGCAGGGCCAGCTCCACCACTCGGACCTGCCCAGCCTCCACCTCACCGTGTGGAGGATAACCCCAGACTGTCCAGGATCCTGGAACTAGCCAGGCACCCTTCCACAAGGAAGTCCTACGCTTCCAAATACAGACCCTTTTGTGCTTTCCTGGCATCTCAGCAGACCCTCCTCTCGCAGGTGGAACTGCAGGACGTCTTGACCTACCTCCTCCATCTGGCGGAGTCTGGCCTCAGCATCGCCTCCATCCGAGTACACCTCGCAGCGGTGGTGGCTCACTCTCCAGCTGGCTCACCCGCTTCCGGCGCTTTCCACGACCAAACGGTGAAACATTTCCTCAAGGGATTGCGGAACGCCTTCCCTCCGATCAGGACTCCGACGGCCCAATGGTCACTCTCTACCGTCCTTAATGCGCTCACCAGGACTCCTTTCGAGCCCATGGCTACCGCGGATGCTTGTCTCCTCACGTGGAAGACGGCCTTTCTTGTGGCCATCACGTCTGCTCGGCGAGCTGGTGAGCTGGTCGCCCTGCGGGCAGATGCACCCTTTCTCCAATTCTTCAAAGACCGTGTGGTACTCCAAGCAGACATCACCTTCCTCCCCAAGGTGGTCTCCCAGTTTCATATGGCACAGACTATCTCCTTGCCAACATTCTTCCAGAACCCCGCTAACGCCCAAGAAAGGACTTGGCACACGCTGGATGTCAAACGGGCTTTATTGTTTTACAACAGCAGGACAAGGGAGTTCAGGAAGTCGCAACACCTTTTCGTGGCGTATGGGGGCAAGTCCAAAGGTGAACCCATCTCTGCGCAGCGGTTCTCCAAATGGATCACCTCTACCATCTACTTGGCCTACGAGTCGGCATCGCTGCCCCCTCCACCGCATGTCAGGGTGCACTCTACCAGAGCGGTTGCAACATCCACGGCCTTTCTGGAGGGCACACCGCTTGAGGACATCTGTAAGGCTGCCACCTGGTCCAGACCTTCTACATTTGTCCAGCACTACAGGGTGGACACTAGAGCCACTGCGGACGCCAGGCTTGGCCGTGTCGTCCTCACTCGGGGGCTCCGGGCCCATCGCCCTTGACAGTTCACCCTGCCTGACCGACATCATCTTCATCGTGGGATCATCTCATCCGACTGCCCACCGACCAAGTAAGTGTGAGCTATCTCCCATGAGTGTGGATTCACAAACTATACGAAGGAGAAAGTTTGGTTTCACTTACCAGTGATAACTTTCGTTCTTCGAGTATATAGTTTGTGAATACACACTACCCACCCTGCCTCCCCTCTTGAGTTGCACGGATGAGATCAATTGGTTTATCCTGTGCTTGGCTTAAGTATGGAACTGAGGTAAAATGGCGCGCGGGCGCCTCAGGGTGGGCAGTACGGTGGGCGGTCTTACCGCCAAAACTTTTGACCAATAGCTTTTCAAGCCTCCGATCGGCCGTTCTTCGCAGGTGCATAACCCATGAGTGTGTATTCACAAACTATATACTCGAAGAACGAAAGTTATCACTGGTAAGTGAAACCGAACTTTCCAAGGGGAATTTTACTTAGATAAGGCCAACCCCTTCTGACTGCGTTATTTCATGTCCGGCATTCGAACGATTCAGTACTTTCATTCAGTGGGCCTTTGCTCGCAGGTCGGGGTCTCGGTCTCTAGCCCATTACCTTGGTTCGGGGGTGAACGGGGCTTGGACATGTGCACGCATCTCCTCACTACATTTCAGACACTCAGGTGGGAACTGGGTGACTCCTTGGCGCCTGAATAGACCGAGGTCCCATCTATTATGCTCACATTTCTAAATTGACTCTGTCACACAGGCATCCGGGTTAACCATGAATAAGGTGGCTCGAATCTCCGCGGCGATTTTGGCATTGATTGCCAAACATAAAGTGTTCCCTCGTGAGCTGCAGTTACTTCATGGCCACCTTAACTTTGCCTGCAGGGTGGTTCCACCCGGCAGAGCATTGGCCAGGCACCTGTGTGACGCCATGGCTGGCCTGTTAAAACGTCACCACAGGGTCCGGCTGATCAGGGGCATACGGGTGGACCTTTCGGTCTGGCTCAAATTACTCCTGGGTTTTAACAGGGTCTCTTCCTGGAGATCAGACCTTATGGTCTGCCCTAGATTTCAAGTATGGTCGGATACCTCCGGCTCCCTGACTTATGGGGGTTTACTCTGAGGGTAGGTGGACTTACGGCCGAGGGCATCACGCATGGCTTGGCACGGATCGCCTCCGCGATCTTACCTTCCTTGAGTTTCTTCCCAATTTAGGGAGCACTGATGCTATGGGGCGATGAGTGGGCCTACTCAGTGGTCCATTTTTGGTGTGATAATGCGGCAGTGGTGCACATTGTCAACACCCAGACATGCAAATCCCCCAGGGTCATGACATTAGTTTGTCTATTCTTTTTGAGAAGCCTGTGCCTAAATGTGCTGTACAGGGCCAGACATGTTCCAGGTATTAATAACAACATTGCTGCTGCTTTATCCTGCCTGCAGATCCCCTGGTTCCGTGCCTTACTCCGGAAGCAGATGAATTCCACTCGCCACTCCCGGCCGATATTTGGACATTTGGCGAGGAGAGGTGAACCGGGCATGTCATTGGCACCTCGCACGCGTAAGGCGTATCACCATGCGTTCATGCTATTTAGAACTTTTTGCGAGTAACTACAGTTACCTCAAGTAACAGCCATTGGACAGCCATTGGACACCTGAGGATAGGCTTACAAAAATTTTGCTGGTAGGCAGGAGAAGGGGTCCACCTGTCGGCTGGAGGTATGTACCTCTTTTTGGGTGTGGTGCAAGCAGGCCTGGTGACCGAGCTGACGGTCTTGGGGGGGCGGTGAGTCATCATGGATGCCTCCCCGTGTGGCGGGTAGCACTGGTAAGGTAAAGATTTATGACCCAGAGGTATCCGGCAGGTTCGCAATTGACTGGCCAACACTTAGACAGGTACAGGTGTAATAGCTTTGACCGGTCAACAACGAACCAGGCAAGGGGTGATTGCAGGAGCTTTTTAGCATGCTTAACCCTTGATTTGACGGATACACATCATAGGGTGGGGTTAGTAGATAGTTTATTGACTCCGGTCAACAATTTGTTTGTATCAACAAACAAATTGATACAAATGGATACATTGCAGCCAATTGCCATTGGCAATTTTGGGAGGAACCTTACCAGTGTTACTGCGGCCTGCTTGCCTTAAGAAATACAATTGGATGAATACACCAATTGAAAGTTATAATTTGGACTAGGGCATTATTCAATAAAAGAGGCCCAATGCCTTTATCCATATACCGGTGTCTGAGTCTTTCTTTGGGGGGTGCGCCTGCAAAGCAAAAATGTAGAAAACAAAGTTTTCTCCAGAAAGAAATTCTAAATCGCTGGAGTTTTTTTTTTTGTCTGTGATGGGATATTCTCTGAGATTGGGACACTTTTTGAATATGGTGGCATAATTAGGTTCAGCTGGTTCTAGTTGTTTACATTTCCTCAATTCTTTTCTCAGCTTTGCAACCTGCTGAATAGGAGACAACACTATCTATCTTTCAAAATAAAGTCATGGTAGCCAAAGCAGTTCTTGTGACTGCCATGTGTTCCTTCAGTCACTATGTTTCTGAAGTGCTTGGGTATAAGAAAGTTATAGTTGGCACATCTGAGCAAGGTGTACACTGGTTCAAAATACAGCAGGAAGAAGTCTGTCTTGTATGATTGGTATGGACATACAGTATATACTGCACTTGAGTATAAGCTGATTTTTTCCAGCACCAAAAAATGTGCTGAAAAAGTTGACTCAGCTTATACTTGAGTCATCTCCTGACAGGCAGTGAAGCAATCTTACTTGCCCTTTCCTTTCCCCATCGCCTTCTGGCAGCAGGCAGTGATGGGGTGGGTGGGCAAAATTGCTCCTTTTTGTGTGATCTTCCTCACCCATTCGTTTCCCCCATCATCTCCTGGCAGCAGGCAGTGATGCATGGATGGGCAAAATCATTCCTTTCGGTGTGATCTTCTTTGCCCATTTCTTTCCCCATCATCTCCTGACATCAGGCAGTGATTGGGGGGTGGGCAAAATTGCTCCTTTTGGAGTGATCTTCCTTGCCCATTCTCCCCCCCCCCATCACCTCCTGGTATGGCAGGACTTGTGGTTGATTTATCTTTCTTTCCTTCTTTCCTTCCTTCCTCCATATTTTCTTTCTTTTCTTCCTCCATATCTTCTTTCCTTCTTTCTTTCCTTCCTCCATATCTTCTTTCCTTATTTCTTTCCTTCCTTCATAACTTCTATCCTTCCTCCATTTCTTCTTTTCTTCTTTCTTTTCTTCCTCCATAGCTTCCTTCCTTCCTTCTGTGCAGGGAGGGCAGGCTCGGCAGCGGATTTCTCAAAATCCAGTGACGTGCCTTCCAGAAATATGGCATTAGTAATGCTATGGATGGTAGTGAAGACAGCACTTTGCATGAGAATGATAACAGTGATAGTGATGACTGCACTCTCAGTGATGACAACACTTATGATGACCTCACACCAGCTGAAGCTCTGCTTGGACATACAGATGATGATGAGGAATGAAGCTCTGAAGGATTTTAACATTGTTGATACCATATTGTTTTTGCTGAGCCTATTCTCCACTTACAAAGCTAGATTACTAATGTTAGACTTGTACCTCGGTATATATTTTGGTCGGCTTATACTCGAGTATATATGGGATTTACTCTTCCATGACCAGGAACCCTGATGTGACATGATTCTTAGTAAAGATGCTATAGACATCTTCAACCAAACACTTCTTCCCATTTTCATTAAAAAAAATTACAGGCCTGATTGACACTTGGATGAGGGGGATGCTGGAGTTGCAACTCATGTTGTCTCCACATCCCTATGGGAATTACAAACCCTCTTGCTTATAGACTGCAATGCCTTAATTTAATGTCTTGTCAGGGCTAATATATTTTACATTTGGCACATCCAAGAGAAAATAGGATGACTCACTTCCACTCATCCTCCCATTCACACCTATACATGGAGTGCATCAGCACCTGCACAAACACAACAAATGCACATACACTTTCTGTGTTTTAAAACTCTACACAAAGTATCGCAGAAGAATGCTTTAAGCAAATGCTGTCATTTTCTGTTTTTCTAACTATAATGCATATGGCTGCTCACTGAGCAGAATTGATCAGAATGAGTATCTGGTTCATCTGGATGTCTGTCACACTTCTGCAATATGGCATGAAGAATAAAAACAAATGAACAAACTGCATGAGGTTAGAAGTGAGACAAGCCTTTCCAAACTCGATCTTCTGTGAACTGCAAGGCGGGCAACAGAGAAATACATTTGGCAGCAGAGTTGGAAGTGGGAATGTCAAGAAAGCTGCATTTGATTAAAAATTACTATGCCTGACTGGTGCAATGGATTGATTACTCCTACTCCTCCCTCACATCTCTTATTACATTTTCCTAAATTTCCTGAAGCAAAGTAGTTTCTTTAAATATAATTAAATTAATAATTCTTGTTATTTTGAATGCCAGTGAGACTTTTGTCCCATACACACAACCGCAAGGGAAGAAGTTTTAATGTCTTGATTACAGTATTTTACTGGACCTTACTGCATACCTGTCAACCACAGCTCCGGTGAATCTGGGACCTGCGCAGACCGGGTTTGCGCAGGTCGCGTTGTACGCATGCGTGTGGAGGGCTACGGTGCTTGCGTAGCCTTCTATGCACGCAGCGTAGCCTTCTGCGCATGCGTGGAAGGGAGCTATGGAAGTGTAGAGCCCTTCCACGAATTCATGCAATGCGACCTGCGCAGATGGGCTGTGCAGTGCCTCCTTTCCCCTGCTGCCGAAATCCGGGGTTTCGGCAGGGCGGAGCGGGAAAGGGCAAAAATCGACGCTGAAACCCGGGAAATCCCAGCCAATCCAGGAAGGTTGACAGGTATGCATTACTGTGGTTCCTTTTAATATTTAAAACATTCAGGTTGCTGTTTGCTATATAAAGCTTTGCATCCTGTTTCCTGCTGTCAATGCAGGCACAATATTACACAGCAATATCAGATCATTTCCTGACATTTCAAATCCTGGATACAGAAACACACTGTCTCACATTCATAAACCAGATTTTTTTTTTAAAGAACTGAGTATGTTTATATATGCAATTGGGAAGCTCCTTTCCCTTGATAAGAGTTCAATGGAACGAATAAGAAATGTGCAAGTTTTTCATGTTTGATACAGATATTTTACTGTCAGCTAATTTGAAATCTAGGGTAGAAAACGTAGTAGTAGTAGTAAATAACTCTTTTTAAATAGTGCTAGATATGGTGGGTGCAAATTTATTTGTCACTCCTATAATTTTTATGTCTTTTTAGCTGAGTGGTGGTATAAAATAATAGGATTGTTTAGAAATATTGGTCCACATATTTTTCTGAGAGAAATGTAACTTCTAAACTTGTTTCTATGCTATTGTCTCCCTTTCTTGCTTCTCTTTTATCTATAGGCTCCTTCATGATGGTGAATAGCTCTGGGAGGGCATCTGGACAAAAAGCTCATTTGCTTTTACCAACATTGAAAGAGAATGATACACACTGCATTGATTTCCACTACTACTTATCCAGCCGAGACCACTCCAGCCCTGGATCTTTGAATGTTTATGTGAAAGTTAATGGTGGACCTCAAGGCAATCCTGTCTGGAATGTCACTGGTATTGTTACAGAAGGTTGGGTGAAGGCAGAACTTGCTATCAGCACATTTTGGCCACACTTTTATCAGGTGCGTTTGAGAACCCCCATCCTTCCTGCTCAAACAGTTGTTCCATCCCTTGCTATTTGGTTCTAAAGCTTTGCAAATTCTCTTTTGATAACCACTTCACTCTTGCCCCATAGATACTAAGGAGAACTTCCTCCATGCACATTAACAATTCTATGCTCAGTAAAAAAAAGTAAATTATCACAGTTAAAAACAAGAGCTGGTTGTTTGTTTATTCATGCATTCATGTCAGTGGTGGGCATCAGCAGGTTTGCACCAGTTCACCAGAACTGGTAGCAGAAATTCTGGCTGGCCTCACCCATCCAAGTTTTGAAATAAAGTAATCCTAATTTCGGTGCAAAACAGGGCTTTCCCCCTGGCCATGCCCACCATACCACACCCACAGTGTGGTAGTAAAATGTTTTGGAGCCCACCACTGATTTCATGTGTATGTTTGTTTGTGAAAAGGTAAAATATTGGATTTTAAATATATATTAGGAATGAGTTTGCAAAAGGA
Organism: Bradypodion pumilum; assembly: GCA_035047305.1. NCBI lineage: Eukaryota > Metazoa > Chordata > Lepidosauria > Squamata > Chamaeleonidae > Bradypodion > Bradypodion pumilum. The sequence continues at coordinate 41,286,495 of JAWDJD010000004.1, forward strand.
ATGATATGAAAATTAAGGTGAGTGGTAAAGGAAATGAATATTCAAGATTGTATTTCTCTAATATGCACCCTAGTTTGCACAGGTAATTTTAAAAGAAGATATTATCTGGGTGCTCAAGTGCCCAAAAAGGCACAGATTTGGTGAATGAAAGTATTTAAGTGCAGTTTTTATGGTACATTGCAGTCCTGTATGAAATAGTGGCTTACATAATGATGAGAGATGCAATATGGGGACATTTTATAGGGAGGAAAATAGGACTGAATATTAGTTAGTTGGCTAGCTCACTGAGTTAGGTGAGAATTCCTCACTATGCCTTTCAGTAGAAGAATCAACCTGTATAGCCTAAATTTAGCCAAACAATTTATAAAATCATATAAACCTTCCCTATGATGGAATCTGAACAGACTTTGGGCTGTGTGGGGTTGGAGTTTAATTCCCAGTCCAATCTTTCCATGTGATCATCTTGACATGTGTCCCACCTCTTAAACTGTTTTTTTTTTCATATGAAGGGCTGATTGTCGTGATTTCAGAGGGAAATATAATCTTAATCATATTCACACAATTAATGTCACATATACCTAACTCACTGATGCAGAAAATGGCTGCCAGTATCCTCTACCTGTACAATGCAAGCAAAATCATTGACTACTGCAATTAATTAAACAGTCCTTTTTATTTCATTGTACATTCAACTTATGAACAATGTGATATGATGTTGTAGAGACCCTGAAATTGAAAAATGAACTTGTTAATTAGCAATGACCTGCACAATCACTGCTAATTAATAAAACGTCACTTGGAGGATCCCGAATACACTGAGGATTGGAGTCCCTAAATGCAATACCAGCATGCTCAAGTGGGGGCTGCTGGCAGACAACAACATGTTGTGTGAATGTGTAGAGATACAGAATCCAGCTCATTTATTGGTCTGTCAATTGCTGCCAGAGGCACATACCGATGAGGACTTGGGTTTGGGCAATGACAAAGTGAAGAAAATGGCTTTATTTTGGCAGTCCAGGGTTTGATTGGGACACCAATGAAGAAGAATCTGCCATTGACAGCAAACTCCTGGTACAGGTAGAGCTGTGCATCAGAATTCTGGCCATAATTGTATACAGTAGACCCTCGCATAATGAAGTTACTTGGTTCCCCAAGTAGCGTTGCTAAGCAATTTTTGTTGTTATGCGGGTTTCTATGGAGTTTCTCACATAACAACGTTTTTAGCGGATAATGACGGTTATTTTAGCATTGTTGTCCAGACAATGACACTAAAAACGTTGTTATGCGGCGGAGCACGTGTTGCATAACGACGCATTGTTATGCGAAAATGATGTTATTCGAACGTGTTGTTATGTGAGGGTTGACTGTACTCTGAACTCTGCAAAGTGTCCTCTGAGGTAGAGAGGCCAAAGTAATTCCTCCATTGAACCATTTTATTTCCCTAAATTGTTGTACTCCTCTTGCTTAGACATGTGAACTATCTACAGATATTTCTCTTAAGCTTGCAGGAATTTGCAAATTTGCAAATATTCACAGGCATAAGTCTCTAAAATGCTTGCCATCACTGCCTTAGAGTGATATTCTGTCTTAACATCAGTGCAGGAATGAACAACCTTTGTGCAGTCACACCCCGGTTATGTCCCCCAACAGATTAGACCCAAAGAAATGGGTGGTCTCTGAAGCAGCGTCAACAAAAAATATTAATAAGATTCCACAGCTCCTGCTGTGATGTTTTGAGTTTTCCCATAAGTTTCAGCATTGTTCCAAAATGAATGATAAAGTAAGCCATATTACTTGGGGATTCTGAAATCCTAAAGATGCATTGCAACAACTTAATATTCACAACAGTCAATTTTAAAGCTTTCTAACTCTTGCCTGAACCAAACAAACCAGATAAGAGTTGTGTATTAATTGTTTTTACTCTCAGCTAGGCTTATGCTTATGAATTAGCAGTGAAAAGTACATTCATTTTGTTGCTCATTCTTAATCCTTTCTACATGATCATATTTTGATTGAACATTGAAAGGTTATAAATGATAAAGGTGACACACTTTCTTTTTTAAATCTGAAAGGACTTCATTAATTAAAATAAAATGTATAATTCTAACCAAATAGCAATAAAAGCATCAGTTCAACTGTTCTTACATGTTTTTAGGCTTCTCACAAACTTAATTGGCAAAACAGTACTTACGTTTATTATAATATTAAGGCTTCTCAGGTATGGCAGAGGAAAACAGAGGAACTTGGAATATCAGAAAGGTCACCATCTGGGCTTAACCTGTGTTTTAGCAGCAGCAAAAACAAATTTTTTTGTAAGTCCATCATCAAGATAACTACAGGGAACAAATTTATCTTACAGAAGACATGAGGGCAGTAGCTGGAAACACTGTCCATATCTGTTCTCATCTCCCCTGTAATATCTAACAAACCTCACAGGGCATTGATATAACCTGCTGCTGTAAAATTCTCCATCTCCAGCTAATGTTATGAAGGAGAAATAAGGAAATCCTTGTGTGACATATCAACATCATCTGGGCAAGAATGTCTACAGCAGGGGTTCCCAACCTACGGCCCGCAGGTCAGACCCAGCCTCCAACACCATCCCATTCAGCCCGTTACCACCTCTGTCACATCCAGAAGTGAAAGCAGGCATGCTTACATCAGTCATAAAATGTGCCCACGCATGTGCAAATGCTCCTATGACTATCATACATGTGGAAGTGGGCGCATTTATGACAGCCGTAAATGTGCCTGCTTCTGCATGGTCCAGCCTACTCGGCTGTCCAGGGGCATATTCAGATCGTGACATAAAATGGCTGGCCACCCCTGGCCTACAGGGTTTCTTCCAGGTAGAACAACCTCAATGGTTGTGTGTTAGCATTGTTCACAGGCATAGCTGTTTACTGCTACTACAAACAATATCTCCCTATGTGTATTGAAATAAGAAAATAATAAGAAAATTTTTAAAAATATAATGCTTTTTGGATTCTGGAGGCAAATGCCCCACTTGCAGATACCAGTGACTCTTGGTTTCAGTGGATGTTTCACAGAATGTTTCTAGGGAGTGGCTAAAGATATTAGGGACAACGAGGGTTTGGGAAATGTCCTCATCTCTTTTTCACAGCACTTCTTGAAACAATATCAGCATTCTTTTAATGTCTCAGTTCCATATTAAACAATTTGCTTTTATGTTCATCTTCATTTTTGTGATGTTTTGCCAAATTTTTCCACATGGACATTCATATGTTTTTTTCTTTGTATTTTAACTATATATACACATTTTAAAATTCATGTATACTAACTGTATGAGCACTGGCATGGATTTTTCTTCTTACAGGTGACTAAAACATGTTTTTACACATTTTAAAATGCCTAGAGTCCTCAGCAATATATTAAAGATGTAATTAATGTTCTTACATTTTCTCACCCCAGATGGAAAAGGGGTTCTAGGCACATTGAGATACCCTGTCAAAAATAGAGAGTTAATTGCAGTGAAATTATTTTGATCTTGGATAACAGCAGGAGACCATCTTTTATTTTGTCAGTAACAGATTATCAATATAACCTATGGGTTGGGAAGTTTGCAGCAAAAATTACACTTTTTGGACAGAAAAATATCTACAATAAAGAGTCACAATGTGAAAATTGTGCAAAAGCTTCTACAGTCTTGCCTAGTGGAAGAAAAATAATGAAATTTTAAAACTCTCACATGCAAGAATAATAGAAGTGAAGATTTACACCCTGTTTTACAGACAAGATATACTTTTGTCCCATTGTCAGTCTCAGGCAATGAAAAGAGATATTTTCTGAACACTATTTTTGGAGGGCAATGTGAACCAAACACATTTCTTTCTGTACCTGTTGGTGGCAACCCTATGACTGTAAAGCCTAGTCCCATCCTGTTCAGGTTATTTTCATAGATAGAGAGGCCCCAGATATTTCTGTCATATAGAGCCTGGCTACCAATTGTCCTGAATGTATTATCTCCTTTCCACAATGTAGATCTTTGAACTAAATCTGAGCTTTGCTGTCATGAGCATCTAGTCAAGAATAATGTCAACACAGTCTGGTTATGGAATCAATCTTTTGCATTTCACTGTTCCAGCCTTACATATTTTTGTGTTTTAGGCCTTACAGAGACTTAAATGCATCACTTATTATAGCCAGGGCAGGATTGATATCAGTTACATGGCTTTCATGGAAAGGTTGTGAAAGAATCCCAAAATATTGTGAGCATGTCCTTAAACCTCTGTGACCAAACATTCAGGAGCTTTCCTGGCAGATTTAGAGTGCATCTGCACCATGGTGTAATAGCAGTTTTATACAACATGCTATGATTCTGTTCTATGGGTCTCTAGGATTTGGTAATTTACCATATCACTTTAACTGCCATGGCTTCACTTTATTAAATCCTGAGACCTGTAGTTTGGTAAGGTACTTAGAATTTTCTTCTAGAGACTGCCAGTATATTCCTTAAACTATAGCACTAGAACTGTCTAGCAGAGAATGCTAAGTATCCCACAAATTTATGTACCCTAAGGCTATCAGCTGAAGCTTAGATATAGTCTTTTTTAATGTCCTCCCCATTGGAGTAATGATGATCCTGCCCCTGTTTCCCCCTTTCATTGGCTTTAATGCCGTTTGCTGAACAAGGTTCTTCCTCATCAACCATGCACATTTTGATATAAATAATTCTCAAAATAAGAATGTCAGCTTTAGCTGGGGAATATTCTAAGACTATGTGTGTGATAGAAGATTATCAAAGAAAAATGTCAAGAACTTTCAATTTTTTCAAAAAATTAAGTAGGATGCACGCCCACATACATACACCTTCTGCCATGATACTGGCTGAGTAGTTGTCTTGGCCCTACTTATCAACATAGCAATCAGGATTTTTTTTTAAAAAAAATTCCCAGTTATATGCTTGTCATAATGGAATGAATAACAAAAAATTTAGAGCAGCACTTTGCAATATAAAGAATCCCAAATGACTATCTTGTGCAGAATTTCCCCTGTGCTGCCTATTAAGTATAACACAACCTGCTTGATCTGATGTCACTTTGCCATATATTTCTTAGTCGCTGCTCTCCTTTGGCTGGCAGGAACTGGAAGTGTGGAGCATAATTAGTTCAGGACACCTGGTACATTGTAAAACATGGCATTAAAGAATGGAGCATTCAAAACATATCTGACATCCTTGATGTATTTCCAAGATGGTTCTCTCAACACAGCTCAGTGGCTTAATCTATCTTTGTGAACTCATATACTTGTCTTCATCTTTTTTTTTTTTTTGTTAAACTCTGGGGGAGTTAATTTGACTAATCTGTCAAAATAAACAATATGCTGAATTGCAAATCTCTCTTACTAGATTTTGAACTTGACATTTTTGACCTATAGATATTTTAGAAAAGTAGTGGAAGAGAATTTCAAACAGTTTACAAAACAGCTTGTTTTCCTCTTATGTATTCCAGGTGATATTTGAATCTGTTTCATTGAAGGGACACCCTGGATATATAGCGGTGGATGAAGTCAGAGTCCTTGCCCATCCATGCAGTAAGCACTCTTAGTTTTCTTCATTGCTTCTTTCCAACCATAGTGATGTGTTCCTTTAGGCCTTGCATCAAGAGAAGTAATTCATCTGATTCAATCAGATCTGAAATATCTTCTTTTATCCTTTTCAAGTGCGTACAGAGTGGAAGCAATCAACCCTGAATAAATACATAATTTTTTCAAGTTGTGCAACAGGCAGAACAACTAGGAATGTGCAGCCAGATGAGAGTTCTCCATTATTAAGGAGATATAAAGTCGTGATTGTTAGTTCTGATTCAGACCATTGAAGGGGAAGAATTATGGGGTTCTGACAGTACCCTATAGAACTAACTTAAGGAGTAAAAGTGGGAGAGCCTTCATGTATACAGTGAAGCAAATTAGTGCAACATTCACTCTGGAAGAAATGCCCTGGAGTGCCTTTTCTTTAAAGGAATGCAAATCTTTTCAGTGGCTCTATGAAATCATTTAAAGAATATGTATCATTTTCAAAGCAAGCTGCTCATACTGTGAAGTAGAGAAGTGAGTCAAAGATTGTTTCACTTCACTCCCTGGGCTGCAGTATTTCTTTTCAGCAGCTTCATCCCAATTTATTTCAAAGTATTTTATCAGGAATTTGTACCCAGTTGTTATCAGATTTGACCATTTTATAACATTAAGAGAACAGATATGTCCCATTTTTGCTTCTTATTCTCACAGGACCTGCCAAGATTTTGGGTTTCTGTGAAAAGTGTAATATTTAGTACAATGCAGCCACATTAAAGGAGATGTAAGTCCCATTGATTTCTACATAAAACATACAAGCACAGATTTCTATGGAATTGCTAAAAATACCAGAATAATCAGTAGATTGTGCAGTATTCTTTGGGGTCTGCAGAGTTAACTTCTTGAGGAATTAAGAGGAATTAAAGCTATTACCAGGCATTATGCCTGAACGTGTTGAGTAGGCATGTAAATTTTTGCTTGTCTTATCAGTGCACATAAAGACAAAGAATAATATAGAATTTTTGTATCAGTGCGAACAATAGTTTGAAGGCAAATGAATACTTTGCACAAAAACTACTTTTTGTGCAAAACTGTATCGCCAAATTGTGCAAATTCAGCTTTTTTATTTTTTAATCTAAGAATTTAAAACATTAGATTGTCTTTTGCCTTTTACCAGACACTTCTTTATTTTCTACATGTGTGCACATATATAAACAGGGATACTATGGTTTTGAAAGCCGAGTGTTGGGCGGCGGTAAATAACCTGACTCCCTAAGGGGCCAATGGCTATGGGCAGATGAGCTCCTTTGGGTGGGGTGATGGTTCCCTCAGTGGAGGAAATACCACTGGAAATGATCATATTGGGACCTATAGCCAAATGAGCAGAAGAGGAACCACTCTGATTCCCAATGATCATGGAGGCAGAAGAGGCCATGCTAGATGGAATGGCTGTGAAGATGCACCTTGTTAAAATCCTCAAGTCTGTGACAGTCCATTGCAGTCCCGGTGTTAAATCCTGCATGTCTCATTTTATACGTGTCACAGGAGATGCCTCCAAGATCATAGTGTGTGGGTCACTTCATAGCAAACTGGGATCCACCTTAAACAAATTCACATCAATGACATTTTTCGTGTTTGCCTTTGAGGGTGGAGGTGGCCCAGAACCACTTGGCTTCCAAGACCAGTGCCCTGGGGCAGGAAAAAACAATATATTTTGGATCGAGTTGCAGCCGCCACTGCCCACTATGGTTTTTAAAGGAAAATCTTATAAGAGACATTTCATGCAAATTACAGAGACTTTGAAGTGAAGTACAGACTCCAGCACCTAGTTCATTTTCTGTCCCAGCTAAAGGCAAATAATCTGATATGGCCCTAAAATTCGTCCCTGAGGTTTTTTTTTAAATAAAAAAATTGATAAGATTATGGAATTCAGATACAATAACTCCTATCTCTATTATGGAGGGGTTTTTAATTGTGGTAGAGACATCCTACCTCCCTTCAAAAGTCACTGGAAACTTTCATGTATTTAGCATGACTGTCTGCAGAGGATCTTGTAGGAAGACACAAGTGAACTCACTTATAGCAATCTTCATGCTTGTTTATTTGTTATTGGAATTCTATAAATATGTTCACTAGAACATGCTTACAGAGTCTTTGCAGAGCTTTGTATTAAAACACAAAATACTTGAGTAATTTATAAATCCCACATCCTCACCAATTCAGCCTTCCACACTTACTGATGGTAACACCTTAATAAGGCTTCTAGAAATTGCCTAGATACACTAGCTATATTTGAGTTAGAGTGACAATGGCCTGCCAAAGATTTCCAGCTGCTTGATATTGACTTTCATCAGTTGTACAAATAAGAGCCTTTACTAACTATCCATCTTCATGAAATCAAAAGAAGTAAATTTGATTATCATCATTATGGTGGTGGTAGCAGCCAGATCTTCATGATTTTGTGAAATATTCCTTTCAGATTAACCTGGAAAGACAATACTGAAATTGCAGGCGCACCCCCCAATAAAGGACTCAGACACCAATGAAAGTGGATAACGGCATTGGGCCACATTTATTGATTCATGCCCTAGTCCGAATTATAAATTTCTATTGGTAATTGACCAATCATAATTCTTAAGGCAAGCAGGCCGAAGTAACACTGGTAAGGTACCACCCAAAATTGCCAACGGCAATTGCTACAATGTATCCATTTGTATCAATTTGTTTGTTGACCACAAACAAATTGTTGACCGTAGTCAATATCTAACTAATGACCCCACCCTCTGACGCGTATCCGTAAAATCACGGGGTGATGCATGCTGTCTAGCTATAGCCATCACCCCGTCGCCTAGTTCGTCGTTGACCGGACAACGTTTAACCAACTTATGCCTGTCTAGTGTTGTCCAGTCAATTGCGAACTTGCCGGATACCTGTGGGTCATAATGTTTACCTTACCAGTGCTACCCACCCATGTGACCAAAGTCAACAGCAGCAACAGAAAAACCCCTATGTCAAACCATAGCAACAGTGTGGGATGGGCGAAAAAACCAGGACCCGGAAGCCAATATGGGTCCCAGCCAAAAATTCCCACCCGGCCCCGAAGCGACCAAAATATCACACTGTTAACTAGGGAGGGGGTGGAGGGGAAAAACTTCTCCACTCCGTCGATTCGCAAAATGGCAGCTCGGCTGCCTCGTGGCCACCCCTTTTATAAGGGAGCTGGCCACGCCCCTAACTACCCGGATGCCTTCGTCCTGTGGGGGGGGCCCCGCAAAGAGCGTGGCGGCCATTTTGGCGCCGCGCTTGCATTGCAGGCGCACCACCCAATAAAGGACTCAGACACCAATGAAAGTGGATAACAGCATTGGGCCACATTTATTGATTCATGCCCTAGTCCAAATTATAAATTTCTATTGGTAATTGACCAATCATAATTCTTAAGGCAAGCAGGCCGAAGCAACACTGGTAAGGTACCACCCAAAATTGCCAACGGCAATTGCTACAATGTATTCATTTGTATCAATTTGTTTGTTGACCACAAACAAATTGTTGACCGTAGTCAATATCTAACTAATGACCCCACCCTCTGACGTGTATCCGTAAAATCACGTGGTGATGCATGCTGTCTAGCTATAGCCATCACCCCGTCGCCTAGTTCGTCGTTGACCGGACAACGTTTAACCAACTTATGCCTGTCTAGTGTTGTCCAGTCAATTGCGAACTTGCCGGATACCTGTGGGTCATAATGTTTACCTTACCAGTGCTACCTGCCACACGGAGGGGCTTCAAAGAAGGCTCGACGCCCCCCCCCCAGACCGTCAGCTCGGTCAACAGGCCTGCTCGCCAATCACCCAACAGGAGGTCCATACCTCCTCGCGACAGATGGACCCCATCCCCTGCATACAAGTCATAACTTTGGAGGCTAATAGCGGGGTGACGACTGACCCTCCCCCAAGCCCTGTCGACAAGGAAACGCGCCACTGCCCTATTCACCATGCGTCTAGCGCGGTCAAGGGCCAGGAGGTCAACACCCCCTCTGTAGGAATGGCGCGGGACCATGTCCGACCAAACAAGGGTTGTGGCGGGCCAGACGTAATGCAGGTAGGCGAGGTCCTCGCAAATCGCATGCTTCAGCGACAAGCCGGTGACCTGGCCCAAATCATTGCCCCCCAGGTGTATGATCAGAATGTCAGGCGGGTCAGCATTCTGGCCTGAAAAAAGGAAAGGCAGCAGCTCCCGCTATAACATCCCGGGCTTACCATGCCATGTGAGACTTGCGTATGCACCCAGTCCCAGTTGGGGTCCCCACTCTGTTGCCGCAGCATAACGCGCTGCCCTGTGCATGTAGCTATGGCCCACCAGCCATACTGTCACCGGTGTAATACGACACCCCGGGTCTGTAAAGGAAAAATGAGGGAAAGTAGGTAAGGTGACTGGTTTGGTACTCACGGCGGGAGTGGGCGCACATAAAATTGAAAACATTGCGAACCCCACCGTCCCATGCTACGTATGTCAGCCCCTGAGTACCCAAAAGCAGCTGCGGTCGAGGCCGCCCCTATATGGAATGAATGAGTGCCATAGCGGGCGCCTGGGAGGCCCACACTGGCCAGCGCTTTGCCCGTCACCTTCCAAAATTGAAATTTAGTAAGGGGAGACCCATCTTGGTGACAGAAAAATGGGCCATGGTGCGTGCCACGCAGTGCCAGGAATTCCTGTAGGGCACCAACCGGACAGATGTCTGCCAAAGAACACCGTAGCAGTCGCACACCACTGCCGATGCCATGCTGATCAGTCTTAGAGGAACGTATCCTCAACTGGGCCCAGTCTTTGGCAACACAGACATCCTCGAGTTCCAGTGCCCTACGACTTGCATCCGCCTTAGACAGCATCACAAGCTCGCTGATGCGGAGCGCTCCAAAAAATGCCACCGTTGTGGCTGCATGGAACAGGGCTGCCTCATATGCATCAAAACAGAGGCAAGGCCAGCCCCGGGCCAACTGGGTAAGGACCCCTGGGGAAATCGGGTGGCGGTCGTCCGGGCAACGCCCGCGCTCGCGCACCCACACCTTCAAAACATGTCTCACACGGAAGTCAGAGGTGCTGTCCACATGACCCCCCACCTTGGCCATAAAAGCCAACGCTGAAAGCTTAGATGCTATGGTGTGAGGTGCAAGGCCCTGAGAATGCAGGTAAACCATGAACCGCAGAACATGGGTTACTGGGATCAGCCAGGTTCCTGGCAATTGAAATTGAGTACAGAATGCCCTGAAAGAATTAATTGCGTGGTGATATGCCTTATGGGTGCGTGGCGCTAGCGACAGGCCAATCGCCCGGTTCACCTCTCCTTGCCAATGGTCCATATCTCCTCCGGGAGTGGCGAGGGAAATTCCTCTGCATCCGGGGCCAAGGCACAGAACCGGGAGATCTGTAGGCGGGACAAAGCGTCAGCAATATCATTATTAACCCCTGGGCCATGCCTGGCCCTGAACAGTACGTTGAGGCGCAGGCTGCGCAACACAAATTGGCGCACTAGATCCATAACCCTGGGCGATTTGGAAGTCTGTGCATTTACAATGTGGACCACAGCCGCATTGTCACACCAGAAATGCACGACCAAGTTGGACCACTCCTGGCCCCATAGCATCAAAGCACCCAGGATAGGGAAAAATTCCAGATATGTGAGATCACGCAGGCGACCCATGCCTGCCCAGGCCGGTGGCCACCCACCATAGGCCCACTTCCCTTTGAAGTACATCCCATAACCGAGGGATCCCGAGGCATCAGACTGAATCTGAAATTGAGGGGAAGCCAGGAGGTCATGCCTCCAAAATGAGACCCCATTGAACTCCCTCAGGAACTGTAACCAGACAAGCATGTCTGCCCTGATACCCCGGGTAAGCCTAACCCTATGGTGAGGCCTGGATAATCCTGCCATAGCGTCGCACAAGCGCCGGGCAAAAGCCCTGCCCGGTGCGACCACTCTGCAGGCGAAATTAAGGTGACCATGCAGCACCTGCAGTTCTCTCAGTGATGCCTTGCGCTTGGCCAACAAGTCCGAGATAAGGGCCACTATCCTTGACACCTTATCCCGCGGTAACCTGGACGCCTGCGCTATCGTGTCAATCTCCACCCCCAGGAAGACTAGCTGTGTAGATGGGCCCTCGGTCTTTTCGGGCGCTAAAGGGACACCGAGTTCCTCCATTAGCGTCTGAAATGTGTTGAGGAGACGTGTACACGTGTCCCAGCCCCGTTCACCCCCGAATAAAAAGTCATCCAGGTAATGGGCTACAGACCGGGACCCTGACCTGCGGACGAAAGCCCACTCTAGGAAGGTACTGAAACGCTCGAAAGGCGAGCATGATATGGAACAGCCAAAAGGCATGGCCTTATCAAAATAATATTCGCCCCGAAATTTGAAACCCAGCAATTCAAAGTCGCCCGGGTGCACTGGCAAGAGGCGAAAAGCCGACTTAATGTCGCACTTAGCCAGCAGCGCACCCGGGCCACATGAGCGCACCATGCGCAGCGCGTGGTCAAAAGATGTATACCTGACTGAGCAAAGGTCGTCAGGGATAGCATCGTTGACCGATCGGCCGGCTGGGTAGGACAAGTGATGGATAAGGCGAAACTCGCCTGGAGACTTCTTGGGAACCAAGCCCAGGGGCGATACCTTGAGGTTAGTGAATGGGGGTGCAGGGAAAGGGCCAGCGACCCTGCCTGCATTGACCTCCTTATTGATGCTGGTGGCAGCCACCTCCTCCCTCCCCCTAAGGGACAAACGGTTGGGAGCATCCTGAGGGGACCTATCACCCATGAAAGGAATACGGAACCCCTGTCTAAAGCCCTGAAGGAGATAATCTGCATCCTCCCCCTTCGGGTAAAATGCGAGCCAACGCTCCAACATGTCCACATTAATTGGGGAGGGAGCCTTTCGGTGAACCAGCTCCATCTGCGGCAGTCTTGCCAGCCCACTGTCCGCCCCTCCCTCTGCCCCGCGTCCCTCCAGGCCTGGGACAGGCAGAGGCTGCATGGGGGCCCGCACAGGTGGGACACTCATGTCTGTACTTGCAATTCTTCTTATTGCATGAACCATTAGACGAGAAAGTCCAGCACAGCAGGCGGGCTGGAACCCCCTGCCCCGCCACTTGGTGGGGAACCTGTGCTGGAGCCACTCACTGGACCGCATGTCCACAATGGTATCTTTCCCCTGGCGCGGGGCGCGTGGGCGTCATGTACAGAAGCCAAAGCCTCTGGCATGGCTCATCCCACCTCATCTCAGGGTGCAGGGGAATTCGCATACGGAATTCCTTGTCATAAGCCAACCACGACGGGCCCGGAAAATCAACCATCGCCCGATATATATTGTCCAAATACTGGACCATCGGAATTGCCAGATCCGGCCGGGCCCTCAGGTACACCGCCATGTAGATGAGGTAAGCCGGCAGCCAGTTGGCCCACGTTCGTGGTGGCTTGCGATGACGTGCCTGTTCCTTATCCTTCTCATCCTGCCCCTCCCTCTCTTCCTTGGTGGGCTCCCTGTTTAGGAGTGAGAAGATATCTACATACTCCCCTCGCCATATTTTCTCTCTGGTGGCCTGTGCCAAGTGGTCACCCAGTGGCAAGGAATAGCCCGCTGTCGGCAAGGCCGAGACAGGCACAGCAGAAACTGCGGGCATCTGGAAAGGGGCTTGGACTAGCCCAGCCACCCCCAAAACATTCCCCACAGGGTAGGAAACGCTCCCCACCCCGGGGCCCTGGGTGGTGGTTGACGTCGCCTGGTGGTGCGTCAGCGGCTGTACCGCCGCACCACCCATGCGAGGCCAAGGCCATTGGAAAGCCCCCCCCAACGTAGCCACATGTGTAGGTGCACTAGTTTGTACCGCATACTCACATGCTGCACCCCCGCGGGCCGCCCCCACCGGGGGTTCCAGCCCACTGGGGGCGTCGGAGCTCACGACCGCCGTAGAGCTCGCCGCCGGGGCCTGACCCACGCTGGCCTGTTGGTTGGGGAGCTGCGAGGCAGTGTCCGAAGTCGCGCCACACGCCTCAAGCTGCTCGACCCATCCTGTCGCCTGCCGCTGCCCAGCAGACGACGCGTCAAAGTGAACCCCAAAAGGAGCCCCAGCGTGGCTGGCCCGAGCAAGGGAAGCCTCGAGTGCCGCCACGCGGGCCAGTAAGGCCTCCACACTGACGTGGGGCCACAGGCCAGCCGGCCCGCCCGTCACGGGCGTGGGTACAGGTCCTTGCACCCCGGGGCCCGAATATGGCCATGACCCCACACCCAGGCCCGGCAGGGCCGGCGTAGGCACCTGCCAAGGGAGGGCACCACACCACCCCCCAAGGCTGGAAGGCCCTGGAGTGAGCTGCGCCCCGATAGAGGGAGGCCCAGTAGAATGGGCACCAGGAGCGGCGTCCGCCGCTTGCGGACTGCGGGCCGCAGCCCATGCTGGACCCCTGCTCGGGTCCCCAGCCTCCGGCCAGGGGGTAATAGACCCCATCCCACCGGTCCCGGTGGGTGCCGCCAAAGGCGGCTGGTGGGGAGGCACAGCCGCGGTCCTCCGACCCGGATTGCGCCTCCGAACCGCCTGAGCCGCGCTCGCGGCCGCCTTCTTCTTCGAAGGCATCTCAGTCGGACCTAAGGGAAGCCGAAAAGAGGAAGGTCAGCAGCCAAAAGGCTTCCCGATCAAGGTAAAAGCGACGGAGTAAGAGGAAAAACTTCTCCGCTCCGTCGCTTCGCAAAATGGCAGCTCGGCTGCCTCGAGGCCACCCCTTTTATAAGGGAGCTGGCCACGCCCCTAACTACCCGGATGCCTTCGTCCTGTGGGGGGGGCCCCGCAAAGAGCGCGGCGGCCATTTTGGCACCGCGCTTGCATTGTTGCTACATTTCCCTTCTATACTTACAGGTGGGGAATGGTCATCCATTTGGATTATTTTCAGGGGGATTTAGGATAAGTGGTTGATTTTAATGTAAGGAAGTACCTATATAAACGATAGCAGGTCTTTTTCTCTTTGGGGCTTCTCTTGATTTTGAAATTTCTCTAAAGTGGAAACATGTGCTCCAGTCACTGTGGGGTTAATTTAAAATGTGAGTGGGGCACACACAAAAAAGTGTGAGAAGGGGGCTAGAAATCAAACCCGATAAATATATCCAGCCTCTGCCCTCCCTCCCGGGAGGGCTTTTGCACAACTTTGTGTGATCCGCCAGTTACGCCCACTCCTGGATGGGGACTCCTTGCTCATGGTCACGCATGCTCTGGTCACCTCTAGACTAGACTACTGTAATGTGATCTACATGGGGCTGCTCTTGATGACCATTTCAAGGCTACAACTGATCCAGAATGCAGCTGCCCGGGTGGTGATGGGGTGTGGGAATTATGCCCATGCCTCGCCACTGCTCCAGGAGCTGCACTGTTTACCGGTGTGCCTCCGGGTGCAATTCAAGGTTCTGGTTATGACCTTTAAAGCCCTACATGGTAGGGGGCCAGGATACTTAAGAGATGGAGTCATCCCAAGAACATATTTCCATACCACCAGAGCAGAGCAGAGAGGCTCTTTGAAGATACCATCAGCTAGAGAGGCCCGGCTCTCTAGCACTAGAAGGAGGGCTTTTTCCGTGTCTGCTCTGGAACCTCTTACCAACTGAGTTGCCCCTCTGGATGGAGTTGTTGCCCTTCAGGAAAGAACAAAAAACCTGGCTGGCAAAACAGGTGTGGGGCACCAGTGATGTGGTGACCCCACCCTGATGGCTTATATAGTGTAGACCTCTCCGTGCTTCTAGTCACTCTTTTAACCATAATTTTTAAATAACTGAGGGGGAGGGTAATCTTTAAGGTCTGCTAAGGGTTTTTAATGTTTTATGTTGCCCAGAGTCACTTGTTCGATTTGGGTGGCAATATATAAATTTGAATAATAAATAAATAATAAAAAAAAATCTTGGCAATTTGCAAAAAAGATTTTGCCCTCCCATCCGACAGCCACCACAAGCTTTTCAACAGTGAAGGAGATTACTTGGCTGATGTAGGGGCCAGAAGATGAGGAAAGGAAAAGTTTCATTTCCAAATAATTGTGCATTGTTTCCCACATCTGTAGATGCTAATTTTCTTCTGGAGAGCTCAGGGTGGCATAGAAGATGCTATTACAAGTTGCAATTTATATTTAAACTGTAAATTAGTAATACACCGTTTTAATGCAGTTGGCTGGATAGCTCAGTGGTTTAGGTCACTAGCTGCAGACCAATGGTTTGGGAATTTGATTCCCCACTGTACATTCAGGGAGATGAGCCAATCTGTGTGGAATGGACAAGCTGCACAGTCCCAGTATGTTCCCAGAAGTAGGAACTGGTACACCACTTCTGAGTATTCTCTACCTAAAAACCCCTGGGTTGGGCTGCCTTAAGTCAGGATTGACTTGATGGCACACAATTATTTATTATTATATTAGTGATGGATGTCTAGGCCAAGGTCTTGCTGCTTGTATGGCCCCAGAACAGGTGAGATCATACCCAGTTTCTACCATACTTCAGCCAATCAGTTAGGCTGCAGTGCAAAGATATACTTCTTTTGCTTCAGAAACTGCTATTTTCCTGCTGTACTAACAATCTTAGTAGAAGCTGCTGTGTGATAGAAAATACTTTCATTTCCTCTCTCTCTCTCTCTCTCTCTCTCACAC
The DNA here is from genome assembly GCA_035047305.1 of Bradypodion pumilum. Classification (NCBI taxonomy): domain Eukaryota; kingdom Metazoa; phylum Chordata; class Lepidosauria; order Squamata; family Chamaeleonidae; genus Bradypodion; species Bradypodion pumilum. Next base: position 41,302,695 of record JAWDJD010000004.1, read on the forward strand.
ACACACACACACAAACCACAGATCTCAGCAGACAGATACTAGTTTTAAACCTTCCCAGTTTTCTGTTCTGAGATGAATGTATACATGCCTTTTAAAAACTGTTCAGACTTTTAGGCGCTGAGATGTACTGTTCAGTTCACAGTAGCCCTAGGAACTATTGGCCTGAACATGCAGTCATCACCTATACATTTTGTTTCATTTATTTGTCTCTTAGTAACTGTAGGAGATCTAAAACAGGAACATACATAGGTCAGTTAAAAAAGTCCATTTTGATGCACTAAAGTTGAAGGGAATGAAGGTACTGTCAAAATAGCTTGCTGTAAATATTCTGCAGAAACAGTGTGGTTTTGCACTAAGGCCTCTGCATTTCAGGTGACAGATGTATGACCCTATTTCAACCAACAATCAGTACATCAATAAATCGTGATGAGTATAAACTACTGGCCAGCAAAAATGGACAGCATAGCACTACTCAACCACAGTGGCTGATCTTTCAAGAATTTGAAGCACCACATAACCTTTTGCTATAGAATCTGTTTTTTTATTTCATACTCTAAAACAGAACCAGTTGTGGGAGAGGGGGGAACTGAACAATGACATAAATTCTCTTCATCCTACATTGTAGCCATGCTCATACCCCACAGTTGCAAAATCCATTGCATATTCTGTCATATCCACATCAGATTTAGCTGCACACAAAATTTAGACAAAAAAATACACAGTTTTGTGTTGATGACGATATTAGACAATGGGTAGTATTCCTTTATTTTAACCCAAAAATAACTGAGTGAGATTTTCTGCAAAAGAAGTTTATCTATTAGATACATAAGTAACTAACATTTTTGAAATGGTAGCTGTGTTAGTCTGTGTTTTAAGAATATCAGAGAAAACAAAACAAAAAGACAAAAAAGTGACTCTTAAAGACTAACTGACAAAGTGGACTTGATCCACAAAAAACTAACATTAAAATACAGCAGTTAGTTTTTGTCTTTTAGTTTAGTTTAGTTTAGTTTACTCGCTGATATAAGTGGCTCAAGTCACTAAGACGCTGACTGGGAAGCGGAAGGTCAGCAGTTCGATCCCCGAGTACTGCAGGACGGAAATGAGCTCCCGTCTTCATCCCAGCTCCTGCCAACCTAGCAGTTCGAAAGCAAGAAATTGCAAGTAGATAAATAGGGACCACTTCGGTGGGAAGGTAACAGCGTTCCGTGCGCTCCGGTGTCTAGTCATGCCTGCCACGTGACCACGGAAACGTCTGCAGAAGCAGACAGCGCTGGCTCTTCGGCTTAGAAACAGAGATGAGCACTGCACCCTAGAGTCGGATACGACTGGCTTTCGAGCAAGGGAAACCTTTACCTTTACCTAAGTAAATGATTTACTTTGTTCTGTTTACCTCTAATGTACAGCTATAAAAGAGACTAGGAAAATTAGGATATTAGGAAAATAGCTGTTTCTGAAGCAAAGGAAGTATATCTTTGCACTGCAGCCTAACTGATCGGTTGAGGTATGGTAGAAACTGGGTATGATCTCACCTGAGTGATGCAGTTAAAGTCCTTACCATGTGTCTGGAGGCTGTTCGGGTCTGGATGGCAGTCAATGGGCTTCAGCTGAATCCTGGCAAGACTCAATGACTGTGGGTCCGGGGCCCCATGCTCTCACAGGAGCTACCATCTTTGGTACTGGATGGGGCTTTGCTGACCCAGACAGATCTGGTGCGCAATCTGGGGGTCCTCCTGAACTCATGGATACTGCTTGAAGAGCAGGTGGCAGCTGTGGCTAGGAGGGCCTTTGCACAGCTTTGCGTAATTTACTAGTTACACCTGCTTCTGGACCAGGACTCCCTGCTCATGGTCACTCATGCCCCAGTCACCTCCAGATTGGATTATTGTAACACGCTCTACATGGGGCTGCCCTTGGTGACCATTCGGAGGCTTCAGCTGGTCCAGAATGTGGTTGCCCAGGTGGTGATAGGGTGTGGGCGCTATGCCCACGCCTCACCACTGCTTTGGGAGCTGCACTGGCTTCCGGTATGCCTCTGGGTGCAATTTAAGGTACTGGTTTTGACCTTTAAAGCCCTTCATAGCATTGGACTTGGATACTTAAGAGACCACGTCATCCCAAGAGTATTCAGCCCATCCTACAAGGGCCAACAGGAGGGGCTCAGTGCTGGTCCCTTCTACAAAAGAAGTCCATCTTATTGGGACCAGGAAGAGAGCCTTCTCCGTGTCTGCCCCAGCCCTGTGGAACCTCTTACCACCAGAACTGTGACTCCAGTCGGATCTTCTCTCATTCAGAAAAATACTAAAGACCTGGCTATGCCAGCGGGTATGGGGCATGCTTGACTCTACCACACAAGCCCGCTGGCTCGTTTAGCCTGTCTGAGGGATCCTGCTTGTTTCTGTTTGTTTTTATTTTAATGTGAGGGGGGGAGGGTGAGAGTAGTTTTTATTGATAATCAGATTGGTTCTATGTGTTTTAACCTTTTTTAGTGTGTGTGTGGGGTTAACTACTGTTTTTTGGCTGCTGTTATTTTTAGCTCACTGTTATTTTCAATTGTTTGTATTGTTGTTCTCTTGCCTTTGCATGTTGTTAGCTGCCCTGAGTGGGGTTCCCCACCAGGAGGGTAGGATACTAATCCACATAATAATAATAATAATAATAATAATAATAATAATAATAATAATAATAATAATAATAATAATAATAATAATAATAATAATAATAATAATAATAATAATAATAATAATAATAATAATAATAATAATAATAATAATAATGTTCTTATTCGTGGTTATTTTTGGCATGTTGATATTAATAATTGTGTGTCAAAAATTATTCTGGGGTGAAAGGAGTTTTGTTGGAGAAACTCGACACAGGGAACACCGAAATGAGGCTCCTTTCATGTTCCCAAGAGCTGGGACAGAGATGTCATGCAGTACCTGGGTTTCGAACTGCTGACTTGCTGGCCTTCCAGCTAACGAGCTTCATTGTGACATGTTGATGACCTGCCACAATGAATGTTCAGTCTTCTCACCCTCATGGCAACTCTGAAGGAGTTTGGAAGCTTTCACATTTCTTCCCCCCCCCCTTGCTTCATCAGAGCTTTTTTTGTTGTTTAGACCAATTGATCTATGCTTGATTTGGAATACACAAAGGATGTAGTTAACATCAATTATTTTTTTACGTTTGAAAAGCACACTGAACTGTGGTCATTGTTATACAGTAGGAAAAACCTGCTACACTCTGTTGGAGAGGAATATGGCAAACAAAAACACTTCTGTGATTTTTTCTGTGGGAATTGATGGTTTTGAGACAACACCTGAGCATAATTAGTTCGTGCATCTCCTATCAGGAGGAATTTCTGGCCATAGTGGGAAAAATCCCTTTGTTAAGTTTTTCTTTGTGTGCTTCTCCTTGTGAATGGTTCTATTGTTTATTTCTTTTTCATTTCACCTTCCCTTTATTCCAAAGAAGAAATTTGCTTGCAACAAACATTAATTGAAATATACTCTTGGGGCACATTGAATTTCTGTATTGCATGTTGTTATTTATAGTATACTGTTGTGCCAAGATGGCCAATATTTTTCTTTCTGTGACCTTAGCTAAAACAGCAGAGGCATAAAGTCTTTTTAAAAAATGCAGAGCTTGGCAGACTGCTACCCGAGTGTTTGTTCTGTAGAAAAGATGACATACTTGTTCCAAATGACAAGGCCTCTCTGCTGTTATTATATACTGTGATGCTCTATCCAGGTAATATTTTGTATTTTTGTTAGGAAAAGCTCCTCACTTTCTGCGGCTTCAAAATGTGGAAGTTAATGTTGGACAGAATGCAACATTCCAGTGTATTGCTGGAGGAAAGTGGTCTCAGCATGACAAACTGTGGTTACAGGTAAGATGTTCAAGAAGCCTTTGTTATTTCCATACATTTCAAAGTGCAAACAAACATCTTAATTACAAGTGCTTTTGTATGACCAGTAGGATATCTTGCAAGGCAGAATTACATATGCAGAACATCTCCCTGGAAAGCAAAAAAATATATATGAAGGGATAATCCATATTGGAATGATATCTCTATAGTCTGAGAGGTGTCAACATTCTTCATTTGACTATTACTGCACCCACCCACCCACCCACCCCCAGTAAGGAGACAGAGACATCAGTTTGGTTTAAAATTGGGCCAATTTATTAACTGTAAACTCTTGTAAATGTAACTGGTTAATCTGCAGAAGGCCGAAATAGCACTGGTGAGGACAGTTGACTTTGACTAATAACAACAATTAATTTAACTTATTATTATCCTTTTGCCAAATATTTTGATCCCATACCAGAGGTTTTTCTATGTTTAACTTCTGACAGCTTGGTAGAACAGCCAATTACAGTCTTCCGGGCTGTCTAGCTGGGAAAACCCTGGTTCTTAGTCCACACTTGACTGATCAACCCTGTTCTCTCTTGCTTGTCCATTGTCTTGACCAATCAAGTGCATACCTCCCAACCTGTTTTGGGATCAGATGGGTGTCCCCACCAGTGCTAACTGCCCCATACAAAAGTAACTCCTCGTAACTCAACCTCAGGCAGCAGTGTCAGAAGGGCGAAAAACCAGAGTCCAAAGTGCCAATCAGGACAGTGGCAAAACTTCTGTTCCGGCTCGAAACGAACAAAGAATACACACTAGGGAGGGAGGGAGGGCAAACGTGCCCAGAGCCCAGCCTAATTGAAGCAGCGTGAGCCAGGAGCTTGGGAGCACCTTTTAAGGCAACTCCCACCCACGCCCAAGCCCCACCCACACATCTTCTGCTCCTGGGGGGGGGGTAAGTTCGGCAAAGTGCACGCAGGTCGCATTTGTAGCCTGCGCATGTACATTGCCGCACCAACCCCCCAGTAAGGAGATAGAGACATCAGTTTGGTTTAAAATTGGGCCACTTTATTAACTGTAAACTCTTGTAAACATAACTGGTTAATCTGCGGAAGGCTGAAATAGCACTGGTGAGGACAATTGACTTTGACTAATAACAACCATTAATTTACCTTTATTATTATCCTTTTGCCAAATATTTTAATCCCATACCAGAGGTTTTTCTATGTTTAACCTCTGACAGCTTGGTAGAACAGCCAATTAGAGTCTTCTGGGCTGTCTAGCTGGGAAAACCCTGGTTCTTGGTCCACACTTGGCTGATCAACCTTGTTCTCTTTTGCTTGTCCATTGTCTTGACCAATCAAGTGCATACCTCCCAAGCTGTTTTGGGATCAGATGAGTGTCCCCACCAGTGCTAACTGCCACATGAGGAGAAAAAACTTTACACCACGCCCCCCCCCCATGGCCAACAATTCGGTCACAAGGCCATCCTGCAAAGCAGCAATAAACACATGCATGCCGGCAAGAGAAAGGTGAACACCGTCACCCCTAAACAGATGCCTCTCCTCAAGGCATATACCAGGATGCTCGACAAAGGTCCCGATGCCTTCCAACTGGAAATAATGGGCAACAGACCTGTTGACAGCTCATCGAGCTTGGTTAAGATGGCAGGGGTTAACCCCCCCCCCCCCACGAAACACAGCCCTGGGAGTGATGGACGACCAGATGAATCGAATGTGAGGCCACTGCTGGCAGATCATGCCCAGGTCACAACAGATAGATACTGCAAGGTACCCATGACCTGGCCAATATTGTTACCTCCCAGGTGAATGACAATAATGTTCGGTGGAGAGCAATACTGTGCAGCCACAATAAAGGCAAGAAGATTATGCCAATGCATGCTTCGAAAACCATGCCACATGATGAAAGCTGCATCGCGGAGGACCAAATGGATGCCCCAATAAGAAGCAGCAACATAACAGGTGTTCCACCACATGAAGCTATGTCTGACAATCCACACTCTGGCAGGGGAATCCCGAGAGATAGGACCTGCAAAAAGGAGAGATTTTGGCCAGCAAGGTGTTCAATCCAACAGGGAACAAACACAGGAACGAAAACACCCTGAAGCCCAATGACCCATACATTAAATCTCCACATTAGAATATCCAAAGGCAGCTGCAGTGGACGCAGCACCAATACAGAAGGAATGTGTGCCATATCGCACACCTTGCAACCCCAAACAAGAGAGGGCCAAACCAGTTACCCTCCAAAATTGAAACTTGGTAAGGGGAGAGCCATCAAGATGACAGAAAAGAGTTCCAGACATGAATTGAGTCAGTGCCTGTATGGGACATATTGGGCGAATACTACAGGGCAGCAGAACCACAGTAGCCCTGCAACCCAACTGATCAGTTTTGGAGCTGCGAACTGTGATGTAGACTGCGGATGAAGAAAAAACAACATCCGAATATTTCAAAGCCTTGCCAGTCCGATCCAATCTGGACATACTGACAAGTTCGCTGATCTGTAGTGCACCGAAGAAAGCAGTGGTAGTAGCTGCATGAAACAAGAGGGCTTCAAAGGAGTCACTACACCATGAGGGCCATGCCACTACCAAACACAGCAAAACATCCAGCAATATAGGATGCCGGGAGTTGGGCCATCGGCCACGCTCCCTGGTCCAGCCCTCCAGGACCCTGCATATTCTGAAATCCCTGGTAGTGTCTGGATAACCATTGGCCTTAGCCCCAAAGGCTAGTGCTGAGAAATGGGACTTAATAGTACGGGGGGACAAACCTAACTCATGTAGATAAACCAAGAACTGTAAAATATGATCAACCGGCAAAGGCCAAATATTCGGCAATGAGTAATGTGAACGGAAATGAGCAAATGATGCCGAGGCAGAGCTAAAAGCCTGGCAAGTGCGAGGTGCAAGAAAATTACAGATAGCTCATGTCACCTCACCCTGCCAATGTTTCAGATTTCATCCGGCAGAACCGATGGGATCTCCCGGGACTCGGGTGCCAATGCTCTGAAACGTGACATCTGTAAGCAGGACAGCATCAACAATTTCATTGTTAACACCGGATATATGACGGGCCTTTAACACTATGTTATATGTCAAGGCCCGAAGGACAAATGGATAAACCAGCAATATCACTGCAGGTGCCCGAGATGTCTGTGTGTTGACGATTTGGATGACACCAGCATTGTCACACCAAAAATTCACCACAGAGTTGGACCATTGTTCCCCCCCAAATAAAGAGCACCCCTAAAATTGAAAAAAATATCAAGGAAAGTCATGTCATGTATGAGTGGTGAGGCCCACCAGCTCTCAGGCCAAGGACCACAGCACCACTGCCCGTCAAAGTACATTCCATAGCCTAGTGCACCAGATGCATCTGGATGAACCTGGAATTGGGGAGACAGAGCCAGTTCAGACCACCAAAATGATACATCATTAAATTCCTAGAGGAATGTGAGCCAAATGTGAAGGTCAGCGCGCATACCCCTGGAAATGTGGATGTGATGGAATTTCTTTGTTAAGCCAACCATAGCATCACAAAGGCGTCTGGCAAAAGCGCGGCCAGGTGAAATCACCCGACAGGCAAAATTAAGATGGCCATGCAACTCTCGCAAACTTGTGCTTGGCTAACATAAGACTAATCTTATCTGTGACACGGTCAACCTTTTCCTTGGGCAGGCGAGACAATTGGAAAACCATATCCAGCTCAATCCCAAGAAATGTGAGAGATGTGGATTGGCCCTCTGTCTTCTCAGGGGACAATGGGACACCTAGTTCTGCCATTAGGACCTGAAAATGTCATAACAGAAGCTCACAATAGCCAGAATCACTGGGACCCCCAAACAGGAAATCGTCTACATAATGGGAAACAGCATCCAACCCTGACCTGCGAACCAACGCCCAATGGAGGAAACAGCTAAAGTGCTCAAAGGCCAAGCATGATATAGAACATCCAAAGGGCATGGCCTGGTCAACAAAATACTGTCCCTCAAATTTAAAGCCCAGCAACTCAAAATCAGGCGGGTGGACTGGGAGAAGGTGGAAGGCAGACTTAATGTCCGACTTAGCCAAAAGGGCCCCCAGGCCACAGGCATGAACCATACTCAAGGCCTCATCAAATGATGTATACCGAACAGAGCAAAGCTCATCCGGTATAAAATCATTGACCGAGGATCCTTCTGGGTATGAAAGATGATGTATCAAATGGTAGTCACCAGAGGACTTTTTAGGTACAAGCCCAAGTGGTGATACCTTAAGATTAGGAAAAGGAGGTGACTCAAAGGGACCGGCTACTCGACCCGTTGAGAGCTCCTTAACATTTTTTTTTGATGAGCCAATTGTTCCTTTTCTAATAGGGATCTAAGGTTGGGAGCATCCTGGGGCACACGAGGTCCCACAAAAGGAATGTGGAAACCTGATAAAAAAACCATGTCCAAATAAGCTGCATCATCACACCTCAGATAAGAGTGCAACCAATGGGAGAGAGGCTCAAGCTTGATGGGGCTGCACCCCTTTTGCAGCCATAGATGGGTCAGGGAAAGGACGCTTAGGTCTAGGTTGTTCCCTGGAACGGCCCCGGGGGCTGCCGGCCTTGAAACAGGAACTGGCAGAGTGTTGCCCTCCGCAAATCGAGCACTCGTGTCAGAAATGACATGGCTTCCTGTTGCAATGGCAAAGTTGACATGCCGGAATACCCTGCCCTGCTGATTTGTGGGGCAATTGTGATGAAACAGGACACTGTACTACATGACCACAGTTATACTAGTCACCCATAGAGGACGTGGTGTACACTGTAGCCATAACAATTGATGGGGCTCATCCCAATGCATTTCAGGATGAAGCGTTGCCCGCATATGAAAATTCTGGTCGTATGCCAACCAAGCTTGTCCAGGGAAATCCACATATGCCTGATAAATAATATCAAGATACTGGATCAAGGATAGGGCCAATTCTGGCCTGCCCCTGACTGAAACCCCCATGTAAATTATGTAGGCCAGACGCGAATTATCCCAGGTGTGAGGGGGCTTCCTGCGGCATGCCAGATCTTTGTCCTTCTCATCCTTCTCATCCCTGATTGGTTCCCGGTTTAAAAGGCTAAAAATATCAACATATTCCCTGCGCCAAATTTTATCTTGGACAGCAGGGAGCAAATGGTCACCTAACGGCAAGGAATGTTCCCCAGTTGGGATATCCAGTGTGTAACGGTGGGCCATAAGGCCAAACCAGGACAGGGAGTGCCGGGTCTGCAATCGGGTAACCCTGTTGCAACAATTGAGGAAGAGGAGGATAAGGAGCTCTCCACACACCTTGGAAGAAAGCAGGATATGTGTGTTGAGCCACAGCTGGCCCAGACACCCCTTGGGAAGGCCAAGGCCACTGGGCCGGAACAACCTGAGAAAGAGCAAGGGGTGATGTGCTTGTTTGACAACTATACTCACCAGTAGCGCCCCTGGCCACCACCTCCACTGATGGTTCCGGTGTGCCCTGATCGTTGGGGCTCACAAAGGAATTAGAACCCTGACTGGCACAAACTGAAGCCTGAAGATCCAACCCCTCTGAATCGATAGGAGGAAACAGGGACATCAAAGTGGCTGACGATGATGGATCTTCCAGTCGGGAGGGGTGGAGGCTGAGCAGCCTCCAATTGCTCCACCCGGGCAAGCACAGATGGAATTAGAGCGGGCCAATCGATGGCCGCAGGATTGGTGGTTCCCTTGGCCACCACACGGGCCGACCTGCGAGTTGAAGGAAGCAAATCAGTCCCCGATGCCCTCTCCAATGCTGCCATCCATGAAACAAGGCCCAACGGATCAAGAGGCAAGGCCTCAGATAAAGGCGTGCCTAGTAGGCCGCTTAGGGGTGGGCCTCTTTTTAGGAGCCATCACCAAAATAAAGGGGCAACAACTCCGGAGTAGACCCTTTGGCACAGGCCGCTAAAGAAATGCCCCCTGATGCAGAGCCTAACCCTAGATTGGCTCCAATATAGCCCAGCATGCAGGGCCAAATGCTGGTAAAGGAAGTAGTCAGGGATGAAAACCCTTATCCCTGTTAGTAAGCCCCAGAGCCAGGGACTGCTACACAAAACAAAGGCCTCTAGGCGCAGGGCCTGAGGCTCCGATAGCTCAAAGAGCAGTATGGAGCCAAATACTGAAAAAAGCTAACCAGACGAAGAGGTAAAAAAACCCAATCTGGGTTTGCTGCTTTGCAAGGTTGCCCGAGAGCCTCAGGAAGGCAGCGGAGCTGCCACTGATCTCTCGCGGCTCGAAAAAAAATTCAGCAGGTCCAGGGACCAAACATGCCCAGAGCCCAGCCAAATTGAAGCAGTGTGGGCCGGGAGCTCGGGAGTGCCTTTTAAGGCAACTCCCACCCATGCCCATGCCCCACCCACACATCTTCTGTTCCCCGGGGAGAGCTTGGCAAAGCGTGCGCAGGTCACAGAACATTAACATGCAATAAAATCACAAATATTAAATAAGAATTAACCAATTATATTATGATAATCAAATTAAAATTAAAATAATTTAAAATAATTTGATTAAAAATAGGAATACTAATTTCCCTACATAAGTGAATTTTAAAAACATGGTGCTCTCAGTTCTAGAATATAAGGGGAAAGTAAGAGACAAAAAATATTGTGAAACCTTAAAACTGCTGAATTTGCTAAATTCTAAAATTGTTTTGTTGTGTAGATAATCTTCTGTCCTAAACAGATGTACACTCCATGCTGATTATTACCACCATGGAAAATTCTTGAACAGTATGTTTATTGTTTTTTAAAAAAACAAGTTCCTTAGTAACTTTTCATCCTGGCTAAAATCCTATTGATTAGCAAGATAAATCACAGCCAAATGAATCCATGAAATTTTTTGAGGGGTTGACTCACAACATCTCCACTGATTCAATGGGTTTATTCTACTTGTGCCTTATTTATAAGTGAGAGCCTGTATGTAAACCACAGTTTTTCTGCTGGTTAATTTCTAAAAGAAATTTTAACAGCAGTTTTGGATGTTGTATTTAGTCCTTCTGTTTCCAACAAGATTATGTAGGGTCACAATATATAATGGGAAAAAGCCATTTGATGGTGCATCCCATCTTCATACATGCTACTTTTTTTCTTTTCATTCAACACATGTTTCTAATATAGAAAAGCTTGGTATAATTGATAGACTGGGCAATAATACACTCAAAATTCATTTAGAGGAATTTGCTCATAATACTCTGAGGAAGGAATGTGAAAACAGAAGCACAATTTAACAACTCTCTTGAATATTTATATGTCCTTAAAAGATCTCTTCTTGTTTAACAGCAATGGAATGGCAGGGACACTGCTTTAATGGTCACCAGAGTGGTCAACCACAGGCGGTTTTCTGCTACTGTCAGTGTAGCTGACACTTCCCAGCGCAGCATCAGTAAATATCGATGTGTCATCCGCTCAGATGGTGGCTCAGGGGTTTCAAACTATGCAGAATTAATAGTGAAAGGTAAGTGGCATATGATAAGATACATTTATACTCTTTTCAAATCTACACAAGACAGGAGAATGCCTTAAAGAAAAGCTTCCAATGGAGGGATCTTGTATTGGATAATGAGTCTATGATTAAGGTACTCTGATATTTTTGTCTTTGGATCATAATTGCTATTTGTCCTTGAATTCTAATCCCTAAACATAGAAAAAGTGTTTAGTACTACGTTATTATAATTATTTATATGTTCATTAATTTAGGAAACAAATAGTCCCAGCAAGACTCTGAGTTTTGGTTCAAAACTATTAGATACTGCAAGTCATCAAGATGACGTTTGTTTTTACATTATTAATTTTAAATATTGAAGAATACCAACAGGATACAGTTAATTTACAATTAACATAGAATGGCAAGTGAACATAAGAGGCTTATACAACCTAACAAGCTGTTAATCAAAGACTGTTAATACAAATTAATGTCTATTTAATTGGTCAAACCTTTTTCCTTGAATATGTACAGTACTGTGCACAAGTCTTAGAATACTACAAGTTGGTTTGGGAATAAGATTGGGGGCATAACTTGGCCCTTGAACCACCTACATACACCAAAATTGGACAGAGACTTTTGCTGACTCTCTCTCTCACCATCTCCTCATTTGATGAAGTTTGGAGTTAGGGTGCCTGAATTATGGTTCCCCCAAATCAATCATTGAATTTTCCCCAAACCAGTTGGTAGTGCCCTAAGACTTTCACACAGGACTGTATATGTATCAAAATAATGTTTGCTATATTTCTCATTTTGGTCAACTTAAGCCTTTTCTTCTAAAGACATTTACAAGCTCTGGGAGATTTCTTACTTCCAGATAAGAAACAAAGATCTTCTTCCCACCTCAAGACATCTGTAATACTGTAAAATGCTCCTTTTTCTTTGAGCACACATACATAAATTTAAGCACTGTATTCTTTAGAGGTCTTAATGAGATAACAGTATGTCACTACAATAATTTATCTTTACAGAGCTACAGGGAATCTTGGCAGTTTTATCTGGACTCCTAGTCAGAATACTTAAAAGATTTATTAGAGGACAGTGGCCATCAAATTGTAAATGAACTACAACTTTTGTTATCCTTTTATGTTGGCTATGTGGATTAGATCTAATGAGAATGGAGTCCAGCAACTCTAAAAGACCATACATTCTCCTTCTCTTAAAGAGGCATTTATGAATTTGCCATACTGTAGATCAGCAGTGCCCAAACTACGGTCCATGGGCCAAATTAGGCCCATGCATATAATTAATCCAGCCTAGGCTGAGTACCCAGGCTCTCCTTGGACTGTCCCAACTGCCTGACATCACTTACAATATCAGCTGTGGTGGCGGCAGCGATTACGCTTTGTCCCCGCTGCTCTGAGAAGCCTCTGGCTCTGTCCCCTCACTTCAGCAGCCTTTGGGGATATGGATCACTGCGTTGGGGAAATTTTTGGAGCCTTCCCCCTTTCAAAATTCGCAGCACTAGGAAAGCCCCATGGCACGCCCAGAATGACGTCAGGTGAAGGTGAGTTTGGGCACTCAGTCTCTAAAAGCTTCACCATCACTGTTCTATGGTAATAGGAATTGTAGACAGTGATGAATGGCCATCTAGTAGAGAAGATATTTATAGATTTGGTGTTGCAAATAAACAGATTAGGAGGCAGAGATGTTCTCATGGTAAGCACTGCTGATAAAAAAAGATAAAGATAATTATGAGCAAATTAGGTACTATTTTGCCAATACATTCCCTTTTCCTCTTTTCTTTTTCAATCCTCCTATTGATCAAATAAATTTATAAGTACTTGATCTGAGTTTAGTCTAATAAAATTATTGTGTCTCTTTGGAACCACATAGATTACTGGTTATGCAAAGGTCTGACTAATTTGATGAAGATAATACAAAATTGGCACTGCATGCATGCATAGAAGCTGAAATGAAGGCAAACTGAAATGGCTTAATTCAAAAGAGCTGTTTATTATATCACAGTAATGTATTTAGATATATAATATATATTACTCTGTCAGTGAAAGCTAGGTCTGATGCTTATGTGCTGTCTAAACATAGATGAAAGTAGACCAAAGCACTTGAATTCAATATGTGAATGGAAACAAAATTAAGAATTTTCTCATGCTGGACTGAGGACAAAATCCTATGTGAAAAACCACAAGCAATATGTCAAATGAGAAATTTATCTGATTTGGAGAAGTAATTCCTTATCAGGTTTCCGATTACAGAAGCAGCATAAATCTGAACATGCCTACAAATTCTTCTTCAAACCTTCACACCGAATATGTGGGGAGATGCAAGGGACAGGATTTACATGGAGATTTACATCTCTAGTACATTTACATACCTTCCCTCTTTCAGACTATAATCTCTAAATAGGGCTATAGGGTTAAAATATATTTTACTTTCAGTTTGCGATACATCTTGATTGAATTATAGCTGCAAGATAGCTAGATTACACTGCAGCTCCAAATCAACATTTACAAGGCAATTCCAAAAATGGGATCAGCTCGAACAAAAAATTATAACTTTGAAACTTCAAATCAGCACCAAATTTGGCACAGAGATAGCTGAGAGTCTGCTCCTGTTCCATGATGAAGCCAGGCAAGTTTAGAAAAAGGGCATTTGAGGTATGATTAAAAAAAACACAATACTATTTTACCCCCTTCAGAAATAGGTAAGCTCAAATGATTTAAGCATGAAATACATTGAAAATCTTTATCTTGTTTATCTTGAAAGAGAAAGGTTGGCATCCTCTATTTTATTTGAAACTAGCTTGGTGTCCGGCTGCGCTCAGGGATGTGTGTGTTTGGGTGGGAGGTGTTGGCATGGAGAAAGTGGCGTGAAGTTGGGTTTTGTGTGTGTGATGCTTCTTGTTTCTATGCTGGATGTGGGGGCTGTTTCCTGAAGCTCCCATCATATCTGTGTTTTTGGGTTGCGAGGACACCCCTATCCCACCCTGCAAGTGTAAGTGTGTCCCGTTGGTTTGTTTTGGTCTATGCGCCTCAGTCCCTGCCATGCCCATGTGTATTATTCTGTGATGATTTTGTACCCCATCTCCCATGAGTTCATTGTCCTTGCTGCCCTCGGGTCTGCGGAGGCAAATGATGGTGAATGTCCTTGCTGTTGTGTGCCCTGTGTTTTGTCTTTCTGTGAGGCATTTTTCTTCTTTGCTGACCATGGGGGACATTGTCAATAACTCCCATCACGTTGGTGTTGTGGTTTGTGTGGAAACCCCCCACCTCGCACACATGTGTAAGTGTATCCCAGGGTGGGCCTTGGGTCTATGTGCTTCTTTCCCCGCCTCGGCCATGCATTTGTTTCTGTGAGGAGTTCTCATGCCCTCCCCCATGAGTTTGTTGGCCCTTTGACATTCCCCCCTGTTGTGTTTATGTGTGGTTATTTTATGAGACTTAATGCTAGGTCTGCTCAGTGATTTTGCCCTGCCGGCCCCTACTCGCGATTGTGCATTGTGCATTAAGGGGCCGTCTATTTCTGTGCTGACATACTGCCTTTGGTTTGTGTATGTTAGGGAATGCTTTTCCGCGCTGATCTTGTGGTTGGTAGTGCACTGTTTCGTGAGAGAATCCATGCTGTGAGAAGCTGAACCAAATTACTAAGCTCAAGGGCTTGCTTGATATGTATTCATATCTCTAATGTTTTGCTTTGCTCTGCATTATTTCTGTTCCATGTCTAACATGTTTCAAAAATCCCTGGTAGCATGTCTGTTCTAAAACAACAGACTTTACCTGCCACAGCATAAATTGAGCTGTGTGGTTAGTGAGACCAAAATAAGGCATTCTCAGGATTTCTACAGCAAGAGGGAATGCATATTTGTACCTTTTGTTTGGGTTAAAAATGGTTTCCCACTTTTAGGGAAATTTACCAAGGCTGGACTGGGAAAGCAGGTGCGCGCCCTGCCATCCCACTCTAGACCTAAGGATCCATCTGTCAGTCAAAAGTATTGATGCACAGACGACGCAAATTGATTTCTGAAGTTTCTCCCAATACTCTATAAGAAGTCACCTTTAATGTAAACATTCATGGGAGATTCAGATTGAATGTCAGATTCGACTTAAAGAAGCTGATAGGCATGCTGTCCTTTTTACCCTAATTCCCTATTGAATTCTATGTGCGGCCATGAGCCACAATATTAATGCTTTTAAAAAGACTCTTTGAATCTGTGCTATTTTTCTAAGCAAGCAGCCTAGCCAAACTTCAAGGCTAGGATGCAGATTTCTATTTTAAACTGTTTCTATTTTGTGAAATAAAAGCCAGAAAAAGATACTTTTTGTATCAAAAGTATTTGCTAACTCTCAAAGCTCTACCTGGGAGTAGGAGAAAGGGGTTAGATTGCCAAGAGTGTGTGAAACAGAACCATTGTTCTGCACCGTGGGTTCGTACAGAAAGAAGCTGCAAGATGATTTCCAGATGCAAGCCTGAAGATGCTGCAAAGTTTGGAAAGGAGGAAAGGCACACTTCCACTCCCACACTTTCACACTGGTAGTCTGAAGCTAATCTTTAGGCACCCCTACTATGGAAGGGTAAACAAAGATCCTTTCTCATGTGAATGTTGTTCAGGAGCAGGGTTTGACCAGCCCTAATCAGATTCTGGACTTTAGTTTACCTGTGGGTAAATCATGAGACTTCACCATTTTTCTCTCATCCTCTCGGGAGAGACTGCAGATCTTTGCCTCCCAGCAAAGGGAACCCTTTTTGACCACTTACAGTATCGGAGTGTGTCATTGAGTGCTGCTTGCTACCAGCATGCTTACTGAGCACTGTTTTAACATGCTGCACCAGTGTTGTGTGTGCGGCCCTGTCACTCGTCTGTCCTCCATGTCTGTTCGGCCTCATCTCCTGTGTTCGCTTCGCATCCCTGCCTCCTCTGTATTTCTCCCTATTTCTGGTGCTGCCCCTGCTGTCACCTTCTCTCCTGGCTTGTGAACTCGCGATGGCATCTGACGGGGCTGCGTGCACTTCTCTGAGTGTCTGTTGGCTGTTTTGGAGCATCGTTGGCCATTTGCGTGAAGGTAAGGGCTTTGTGCTAGTCGAGTCTCATGCCTGCTGTATGCACATGTGGGGGCGTAGTCAGTCTCACACCACACTGCTGGTGTGCAGCTACGCAGCACAGTTTCCTGGCTTTGTGGGGCATGGGGGGCCCCTGCTGCCCTCAAACACCATCCACAGCAATCTGTGACGGTCAAGGTAGGCATGTGCCGGCTGTCGGGGGGATCTGTACAGGGGTGTTAAAATGCATTCGAGACCCACGCATGCACACTTCTATTTTATTTATGTAGATGAATACCAGCTGCAGAGGCTAAAACATTTATCTCTTAAAACAGGGGTTTCCAACCTAAGGCCGTGGTCCAAATCCAGCTCATGGTCCCATTTCATGTGGCCCTCACCCCTCCAAGGGCATTTGAGAAACAAAATGGCCTCCCCTTTGAAGCTGTTGGGGCAAAATGGCCACCCCATCATGCAGGCAGGGCAAAATGGCTGTCTGGCCCTTGAAGCTGACAGAGAGAGTGTGAGCCTGCCCACATCTTGAAAAAGTTGGGAACCCCTGCCTTAAACCAAGTCTTTCAAAGAGAAAAACAGTGACTTTGTTACACATCTGAGCATTCATAGTACAGGCATGTGTGGTATATGCTTTCCAACATTAACTTTGTAAAATGAAATATTATATATATTCATGAGTTGAAGAGGGATATATTTAGAGAGAAAGGTTACAGAAGCTGACTAAAAAGACCGGTTTTCTTTAAAAGGTAAAAATAAATTTTAAAGAAAGTAATGAAATTATGCTCTTCCAGAAAGGAGGACATTTTGCCATGTATCTTCAGGTAATTAGTATACAGTGTTGTAAGACAAATTCAAAATATATTCCCTTGCCCAAGAGCAGATAGCAGTAATGTTTTGTTCTACCTCTTTTACTAAACATTCTCTCATGACATTTGAGTCCAAACAGTCTCCTCACATAAGTTTTCAAGGAGGAAATCATCTCCATATTTGGGGCAATCTGAACTTTTTATCCCACCAGTCAAGACTTGACTTTAAGGTGAAGTCTGAGAGACTAAATGAAAACATCCTGTCCTGTGTTGATATAGATTAGCTAATCAGCAAATATAGAAAGGTGTGGTAGGGTTGGACATGATTTAAGATATACATATATTTAATCCAAACAGAGAGCTAATTCTCTCCCCTAATTTAAATAATTTCACTTCATTTTCAAAGACTTTGTAAATCCCCAGAAAGCATCATTTTGCAAAGAATGACTCACACTGCACACACCCCAAGAGTGATTTAAAACAATGTTTTCCAAAATTTACATAACCCTCCTTTAACCTTCTCTGAAATTTTGGATGTGTTGTATTCTACTCTTGAGCATTAAAAACAACAACAACTGGCTGTGAAGGAACATGGGAGTGTTGTGCACATGATTGTATGTGGCAGAAACACTCCAAATTCATGTTAATTTCATGGAGAGTAACATCCCAACACCTTCCAGCTGTACAGGCATTATCTTTAGTGCACTTTGTTAATATGAAAGATGTATTTGTTTTAGATATTTTGGTTACTTTGTTGCTCCAAACAATAGATGCAAACAGAACCTGAAGGAAAAACAGCCCTGACAATTGCTTTATGTTTTTCTGAGAAGTAGTTAATTGATGAAAGAAACTTTGGTGCCTTGCACAGAAGACAAGCAGGAGCCGCAGTAAGGGCTAAAACCGACTTTATTGCATTGTAGTCAGGGTGAACATGGGAAACAGGTGGACCAAACAGCCTTATTTATAGTACATTTTGAATGGCCCGGGTGATAGTTCATTGGTTACTGTCCGCGTGACGTCATGGGACGTCACACCCATCTTCTCCAGATGCAGTGCGGCAATAGTTTCCTGCCCTTCAGGTATTCAGGTGAATGAGTGTCCTGTGGCTAACGCTGCTACTGCAGGAGCAGCATTGTTCTTAACAGCTTGTTACAATGCGTCAATGATTGCTTACAATAGATACAATTGTCAGATACAATCCGTTAAAGGGGTACTTGTCACAAACCATTAAGTACATAACATCAACTATCAGGTTTTGCGTTTGTGAATGATAGTAAGCACAAGAGGGTGTCTTGTAGATCATCTTGACTACTGCTGTTGGTGTTATTAACATTCATACCACTCTTTCCTTTGTAAAAAAGATTTGCATCTATTTTCCTACTATCAGCATGGGCATGGTATTGTGTAGCAATATTGAACCGTTTCCTAGTGTTTTCAATCTGTACAACTGATACAGAAGCACAATATCCCACATTCATAAACTGAAGGTGTTAACTGAGTAAGTTTTAAGACATTAATCCCATGATGTGCTAGTTGATGCTTGATAGTATATTGCAGTTTCTTCTCTTCCCTGCACTCAATCTTTATGCCTTCCAAAGCCTGCTGTGCAGGACTTCCAATTTCTCCAAGAAGATTCTGGTGCTGTACAGAGGGCTTTAGGGGAATTCCATTTCCCAGTTCTAATTATGGAGAAGCATTTTCATCAACAGAATTGCAATGTCAGATCATTTTACTATTGATCAATTGTATTAATTTTTGTTAATTTAGTCCCTTGATTAGATTTGCATATTTGTTTAATTACATTTGCATGTAGGTAAAAACAACATCTGAGAAGTAAGAAGCATATTTTGATTTTTAGATGATACACAGAATAGATAAGTGGTAAAAATTCAATGTGCTACTATGCTTTGTTTGTAAATTAGAAAAGTAAAGTGTGGGTAGGCTTTACTGAGGGAACAGACAGAGAAGATTATAGTATCTGTCATTTGGCAGACTATTATTAAACTGTCAATGTTATAACACACAATAAAAATGACTACAAGAGAAGTTTCTCACTTGCATACAAAAGTGAAGGAGTTCAATTTGGTAAAGACTAATTGAAATGTGGTGTTGGAGGAGAGTTTTGAGAATACCCTGGACAGTGAGGAGAATGACTAGGTTGATCTTAGAAGAAATCAACCCTGATGGCTCATTAGAAGGTCAAATAGTAAAGATGAAGCTAAAGTACTTTGTACATTAAATGAAAAGAGAGGATTCACTTGAGGAAGCCTTGATGCTGGGAAAGGTCGAGGGCAAAAGAAGAAGGGGGTGGCAGAAAATGAGATGGTTAAATGGTATTGCAATAGGCACAGAGCTGGGTGGGGTTGAGGAGGATGGTGGAGGACAGAGGTGCATGGTGGGCAATGGTCCATAGGGTTGCAAAGGGTAAAAATTGACTGTGTGACTGAACAAAACAAAATGGAGGTAAAATGAACACTCCATGTTTATCATTCATTTAGAAAACAATGAAAATCTATGCAACAAGAACCTATTATGTAGTTACATCTGCAGAAGGCAAATAGTATAACTAATAGAGGCTTCCCAAGACTCCGGTTGGGCTTTTTGGTACATCAAGCCATCATGCAATAAGATTTTGATTGATTGGTGGTTTGTGGCTACAAAGTATATAAGACCTTAATCTGTCATGCTGACCAATCAATCTGTGCCTCTGTATCTGATGTATATAAATTGATGCCATGAACTCTCACTCTCATGTCTGATGAAATGGACTTGATCCATGATAGCTCATATTAAAATATAACAGTTAGTCTTTAAAGTGCTACAGCATTTTTGTATTGTTTTGCTTATTCTCAGATATGCCAGAAGACATTGTGTGGCTCTACAAGAGAGGATAAATGTAGCATAAGCTGCTGGGGGCTCTAATGGGAAGTCTTGTAGAATAATATCAATACTATTAGTTAGAAATCTTTGGGGGAAAAACAATCAGTATAACCATTATTCAAGGTTCTGTTCTAGCTATGGAGGCTAAAAAAGATGTTGGAACTTTTGTGCAAGAGTCCAGGATGGGGTTGCGGAGCATCATGGCGGACTGACCGGTATCGTTTTCCGTTTGTTCTGAAGGGAGAGCCGCTTAAAAGTGGGAAAGGAGGTATTTTGGAGTTGCGTTTTGGGCTCAAATGTAAATTAAACGGAGTGTGAGATCAATATCTTCGGCCAGGTTAATTTGGAGGGTAAAATATAGAGAGGTTGCCGAGAAATCAGAGATCTTTTGGCCATGGACAAGTTGTTATACTTTCTCCGCAAGAGTTTGGGGCGTGTTTCCTCTCAGGCTCGAAAGGTTTCGAGAATGAAAAGACTGACTGACTGAGTTTACCGGTCTCTGCAGTTTTGGGATACAAAACTATTTGAAAAAGAAAGGAAGAAAGGAGAATTAAGAACTTTCTCTTTAAGTATTAAGTTTTGGAATACTGAAACTTTGGAGATTAAAAGTCAGACAGTGGGATCTAACAAGAGGACTTTAACAAACACTCAACTTCGCAGATTCTCATGCTGAAGGACAGCCTGAGGTAACTCGGGGCTGTCTCTGCAGGGGAGCGGGGTATGAGTGTGGAACTAAGAAGACTTGCTAATCACTTAGTCTTTGTTATTTAATTGCGGAACTAAGAAACTGATGTTGAAACGATTCCATGCCCAGGCTGTTTGATCAGGCTGTTTGAAATGTGCCAGTAATCTACGAAACACTTCGAGACTGAAAGGTTCGAAGACCTCCATCTTCGGGGAATATAAACAATTAAACATACAGCGAAACCTGGGGTCTAAAGAGGAATGAACGGAATGTAAGAAACTGAGAGGAACGGAAAGTACAGTAGATAAAAGCGGGGCACAGACACCGAGTGGGAGCAAGGTGAGGGATCCCGGAGCTCCAAAAGAGACTGAGGCTAACAGAATTAACAGAATTAAAATATTACAGTAAAAGACTCTCTTTTTGCTGGATTACAAGGGCGGGACTGTGGCTATAAGGAGGCAGTAAAGAAATAGTGAATATTGGATTATCGGACTATTGGATTCCCAGCGGTTTATGGACACTAAATAGCTAATAAAAAGGTCTTTCATTGTGTGTCCAGTTAAAATTCGGACTGTTACAGGATTGTGCACTTTGCAAGCAGAAGTAGAAAGCAGAAGGATAGAGGACTACAGAGGGATACAGCATTGCTAAAAGGAGCATAGGGTTGCAAGGCTCCAAGGACTCAGAGACTCACCAGCTGGGAATTTAATTTGCATATTTCCCCTTATCTTGGTTTTGGAACACCTGGGGTTTTTTTTCTTTTGAAAGAGGGGATTTAAGAAAGGGAAAATTGAACGGCTCTCTTAAAGCAGTATTTGATTGTTCTCCATTTAAACTTTGAATTTATTATTCCCTATTGGTATATAATCAGATATATTCTACATTTTTTCTACATTTATTATATTATAAGTATATTAATACATTATTGAACTGTTAGCTTAGGATCCTGTGGTTAAAAGGCAGCAGTTTAATGAGCAAAAAAATTGATAATTTTGAACAGGATTTAAAGTGGGTGAGAGCAGATAGATTGGAGAGAAGAGAACAGGAGGGCAGGAAGAACTTAACGAGATCCAAGAACTAGAAGAGCTGAGGAAGAAAGTAGCTGAAAGGTTAAAGATTAAACAGCAAGAAGTCTTAGAACAGGAAGAGAAAGAAAACCAAATAGGAGTGGGGGGTCATGAGATTCTGATAGGAGAGGAGTCAAGAAGACAGATGGCTACCAAAAAAAAAAGGGATTGACAAGGGGAGGGTTAAAGAGGTAGAAGAGGAGCAGGTTTGTGATAGAGGCCCAAGTCCAGATTTAAATGATTTAAGAGGAGACATGGAGCTTAGGTTTGATAAATTAGAGGAAGAACTTCAAGCTAAACTACAAACATTAGAAGATCAGCGAGCAAAAGACAATCAGAAATTTCAAAAAGAAATAAAAGAAAGAAAGTATCACACAAGCATTCAAGAACACCAAGAAAGAATGTACCAATTTATTGAAGGAAATAGATGAACTAAAGGAGGGGGTGAATGCTATTGGGAAAGAAGTTGCGCACGGACGTCCCTCCCCGCCCCCTGCCATCGGGCGGGGAGTTTAAGAGGGCTCCCCGTGGCTCTGAAGAGCCGAAGACACCGCCACCACGCACGGACGTCCCTCCCCGCCCCTTGCCATCGGGCGGGGAGTTTAAGAGGGTTCCCCGTGGCTCTGAAGAGCCGAAGACGCCGCCGCCGCGCACGGACGTCCCTCCCCGCCCCTTGCCATCGGGCGGGGAGTTTAAGAGGGCTCCCCGTGGCTCTGAAGAGCCGAAGACGCCGCCGCCGCGCACGGACGTCCCTCCCCGCCCCCTGCCATCGGGTGGGGAGTTTAAGAGGGCTCCTTGTGGCTCTGAAGAGCCGAAGACGCCACCGCCACGCATGAAAGTCCCTCCCCGCCCCCTGCCATCGGGCGGGGAGTTTAAGAGGGCTCCCCGTGGCTCTGAAGAGCCGAAGACGCCGCCGCCGCGCACGGACGTCCCTCCCTGCCCCCTGCCATCGGGCGGGGAGTTTAAGAGGGCTCCCCGTGGCTCTGAAGAGCCGAAGGCGCCGCCGCCGCGCACGGACGTCCCTCCCCGCCCCCTGCCATCGGGCAGGGAGTTTAAGAGGGCTCCCCGTGGCTCTGAAGAGCCGAAGCCGCCGCCGCGGCACACGGACGTCTCTCCCCGCCCCTTGCCATCGGGTGGGGAGTTTAAAGGGGCTCCCCGTGGCTCTAGGGAGCCGAAGACGCTGCCGCCGTGCACGGACGTCCCCCCCCCGCCCCCTGCCTCCGCCCTTCCCACCTGGGGGGAAGAAGAAGGAGATGTCGACGCCGGGACTTGCCAGCACTCCCTGCTCATTCCGGGAGCCCATGCATGTTGCTGGAACCAGGGGGGATTGTGGATGGGGTGGGAAGAGAGAGAGTCCTGCCAGCCAGGAAGGAGGGGCAGCCTTTCATCTAGGGAGGTTCCAGGGATCCATATAGGTGTTGTGACGGGCATGGGGCGGTATGGCGGGTACCGTGGGGCGGGCCGCACTCGGGGAATACGGGCCCGATGTTTAAGTGCGGTCCCTCATTCCAGCCCTGCAGGTACATCTCTGGGCCCTGAGCAGCAGATCCACAGTGACCCCACCCTTAGGCTGCTGCTGGTGAATGCCAGATCGGTATGTAATAAGGCCCCCCTGATTCAAGATGCTATCCAGGAGGGGCTGGCCAACCTGGCATGCATCACCGAAACCTGACTGACACCTGAAGATGGAGTACCTCTTTCGGATATGTGTCCAGCTGGGTTCGGTATCTGGCACCAGCCTAGAGGTGAGGGGAAGGGCGGTGGTGTCACCATTGTTGCCAGGGAGTCCTTGGGAATTGCTAGGGCCACTGCTCCACAAGTGTCTGGTTGTGAGGCCCTGCTTCTACGGTTGGGCCCCAAGGGTCAGTTGGGGATCTTACTCCTGTACCTGCCCCCTTGCAGGGTAAGGGATGCCCTGCCTGAGCTCCTCGAAGCCGCCTCGATGCTGGCGTTGGAGTTCCCGAGGCTTATGGTTCTGGGGGACTTCAACTTGCCATCGTTGGGGATGGCTTCTGAGGTGGCAAGGGAGTTCACGGCTTCCATGGCAGCCATGGGCCTGACTCAGGTAGTGCAGGGTCTGACCAGGGGCAGTGGTCACATGCCAGACTTAGTTTTCTTGTCGGAGCAGTGGCAGAGTGATCTGAGATTACAGGATTTAGCCATCTCACCTGTGCCATGGTCAGATCACTATCTGGTGACTCTTGACTTCCTGGGGGCGACACTTCATCGTAGGGAGGCAGGGCCTATTAAAATGGCCCGCCCTCGGCGACTAATGGATCCAGATGGATTCCAGAGGGAACTAGGGGATGTTCCTCTGGATCGGCTCCACGATTCACCCGAGGCACTTGTCGACCTGTGGAACAGGACGGCAACAGCAGCCTTGGATGAAATCGCACCACTGCGGCCTCTCCGCGCCCGTGGGGTTAGGTCATCCCCGTGGTTCATGGATGAACTGCGGGATATCAAACGGGCAAAGAGATGACTAGAGCGCCGCTGGGTGAAGACCCGGGATGACTCCGATTGGACACTGGCTAGAGCTGCTATTAGGGCCTACCTAGTGGCGATGGGGGTGGTGAGGCGGCAATACTTCACCACCCTTATTGCCTCCGCTGATAATCGCCCAGCCGCCCTGTTCCGGGTAACCAGGTCCCTCCTCGGTAGGGGGAGATCGGTGCCCGGTTGGCAGGGTTTGGCTGAGGACTTTGCTGACCATCTGGTGGAGAAAATCGATCGGATTCGTTCAGGGCTGAATCCCGGTGTGGATGGGGAGGGTCGGGTGGGCACCAGAGCACAGTCTTGCTGTACGATCTGGGATCAGTTTGATCCTGTTGTCCCTGATGAAGTGGACAGGCTCCTTGCAGCTGTGCGTGCCACTACATGTCCTTTGGACCCCTGTCCCACCTGGTTGGTGAAAGCCTCCAAGGTGGTGACAGGTGGCTGGGTTGGGGCGATAATAAATGCATCCTTATGAGAGGGGGTATTTCCTGCACCATTAAAACATGCTTTGGTGCGCCCCCTCCTGAAGAAAATATCCCTTGACCCAGCTGTCCTTAACAATTACAGGCCGGTTTCCAACCTGCCTTTTTTGGGTAAGGTTTTGGAGAAGGCAGTGGCGCGCCAAGCTGCAGAGTGTCCTGGAGGAAGCGGATTATCTAGACCCCTTTCAATCAGGATTCAGGCCCGGGTATGGTACGGAGACGGCATTGGTCGCACTAATGGATGATCTCTGGCGGGAGCGGGACGGGGGTTATCCATCCGTCCTTGCTCTTCTTGACCTCTCAGCGGCCTTCGATACCGTCGACCATGGTATCCTTCTGGAACGGCTCAAAGGATTGGGGATCCAGGGCACTGTGTTGTCCTGGTTTTCCTCTTTTCTGGAGGGCCGTACCCAGTCGGTGTGGTTAGAGAGTGAGAGGTCCAGCCCTAGGTCCCTCAAGTATGGGGTTCCTCAGGGCTCGGTGCTTTCTCCCCTCTTATTTAACATCTACATGAAGCCACTGGGTGAGATCATTCGTTCCCACGGGGTGCGGTGCCATCAGTACGCGGATGACACCCAGTTGTATCTCTCGGCCCGTGGGGACCCCAGTGATGCTGTTGAAATCCTATCCGGATTGCCTGGAGGCCATTGGGGTCTGGATGGGGGCCAATGGGCTTCGGCTGAATCCCAGCAAGACAGAGTGGCTGTGGATAAGGGGCCCCGTGTTATCCAGGGAGTTACCACCTTTGGTACTGGATGGGGCGGTTTTGCCCCAGACAGACCAAGTGCGCAACTTGGGGATCCTTCTGGATTCACGGCTGCTGCTGGAAGAACAAGTGGCGGCTCTGGCCAGGAGGGCTTTTGCCCAACTTCGGGTGATTCACCAATTGCGCACGCTCCTGGACCGGGGCTCCTTGCTTATGGTCACCCATGCTCTGGTTACTTCCCGACTAGATTATTGTAATGCGCTCTACATGGGGCTGCCCTTGACGACCATTCGGAGGCTGCAGCTGGTCCAGAATGCGGCAGCCCGGGTGGTGATGGGATGTGGGCGATATGCCCATGCCTCACCTCTACTTCGGGAGCTGCACTGGTTACCAGTTTGTCTCCGGGTGCAATTCAAGGT
This sequence comes from Bradypodion pumilum, assembly GCA_035047305.1. NCBI lineage: Eukaryota > Metazoa > Chordata > Lepidosauria > Squamata > Chamaeleonidae > Bradypodion > Bradypodion pumilum. The sequence continues at coordinate 41,328,632 of JAWDJD010000004.1, forward strand.
GCTGGTTTTGACCTTTAAAGCCCTATATGGCAGTGGGCCAGGATACCTTAGAGACCGCATCATCCCAAGAGTGTCTGCCCGTCCAACTAGAGTGGACCGGAGGGGCTCTCTAATGGTGCCATCAGTTAGGGGTGCACATTTGTCTAGCACCCGAAGGAGGGCCTTCTCCGTGGCCACACCAACTCTCTGGAACCTCCTGCCAACAGATCTAAGACTTCAAAGAGAATTGCTGCCCTTCAGGAAAGGATTGAAGACCTGGCTGGCAGGGCAGGTGTGGGGCCCGAATGGGATCACGGTCCCCGCCTGCTGGCTTACGTAAAGAATTAAGAACTCTCTCTTCCTTTTTTAGAGTGGGTGGGATGGATGGGTGGGATAAGGGGTTTTTAAAGTGTTTTTATATGTTTTTAGAATTTGTTGTAATGCCGCCCTGAGTCGGGTTCTGCCGGAGTGGGCGGCATATATAAATACGACTAAATAAATAAATAATAAATAAATAAGTTTGGGAAATGAAACATGAGTTAAGAGAGGTCAAGGAGCAGGTACAGTTAAAAGAGTAGAAACAGAAAAAATATGATAAAAGGCTGGAAAGAATGGAAGATCAGGGGAGAAGGTGCAACGTGGTTATTAGGAATATACCAGAATGGACAGTGTGTACAGACTAGGACAAAAAAGGAACCAAGAAAGACCTAGAAATGTTTTTTTAAGATTTGGCAATCTAGGACAAAAGTTAAGGATAATGAAATATGTTAACTCCTCGGGGGATGATGCTTTAAAAATGGAGGGGGCACAGCTAGAAATATATAAAGATATTTAGTTAGAACAACGCATTTGGAGACTACAAATTAAGCCAATCACAAAAAAATTGCGTGAGAAAAACATACAATATAAATGGAGACCACATAAACAATTAATTTTTACAGTGAAGGGGAAGAATTATTGGATTAGGGAAGATTCTGATGGCGTAGAAATTTTGATGGAAGCTAAGATTATAGAAAAAGGGTCTACAGAATGGAAGCAACTTAAAGATGCCTTAATAAATGTGGGAGTAGCGCCCATGTTAGAACGGGAAGAGGAGGAAGTTGAAGGAGCAGAAGGAGGGAAAGACTAGGTCATTAAAGGGTAAAAAGAGAGAATCTACTGCGTGGAATAAATTATGACAAATTAAGATAACCATTTGTAATAAGAAATAAACAATGAACAAGAAATGGATGTTAAGTATTAAGGTCCACTCGCCACCCGCAACCCCCCCTCCCCTCTTTGGTTTTCAAAGGTTACTTTTAGTAGAAAGTGGGGAGGGCAGAGCTTTTTTTCTTTTTCTTTCTTTTCCCCCCTCTTTCTTATTTGTTTGATTGTTGGTTTGTTTAAGCTTTGTTATTTTTGTATATTTTTTCTCCTTAAGATAATTGTATATTATTTAATTTAAGATGTGCTGGAGGAGGGAGAGTATAACTTGTTGTGGGTTGAGGTATTGGTTCACATATTATGGGGAATTCTGCAGTAACAGTAGAGATAGCACTAAATATGTATACTTAAAAAGTTAAAAATTATCTCATGGAATGTCAGGGGCCTAGGGAACCAAATTAAGAGGAAACGTGTGGAAGGAGTTCTGAGAAGGGAAAAAGCGGATATCATTTTTCTCCAGGAGACACATCAGAAAAATGAAAATAAGAATAATATTTATGTAAAAGGGATGGAAATATATGAGAAAAGCCTAGGTTCAAGTAATTCAAGAGGGGTTGCTGTATTAATATCGAATAAACTAGATTTTTCATTGAGCAAGAACATTAAAGATAAGGAGGGAAGGTTTCAGCTAATAAAAGGTAAAATAGAGGAGGAAGATTATACATTTGTCAATGTATACTCACCAAACAAGAATCAAGGGATCTTTCTAGATAAAATTCTACCCATTATAAAAAAAGAAAGATCAGTAAATTTAATTATAGGGGGAGATTTTAACTTAATCAGGTCAGAATTAGATACAACAAATAATCTTAGAAAGACTCAAGATAAATTGATTGACAAATGGATAGGGAAATTAGGATTACGGGGTGCGATGAGAATGTTGACAGGTAAAAAAAATATTTACCTTTTGCTCCTTAAAACATAGATCTTACTCTCATTTGGATTATTTCTTTGTGTCAGAAAATATGCTTAAGAATTTAGAAAACTTTAATTATGGCAATTTTAATATCTCAGATCATACATTTATTTCGATAGAGATGCGGCTGAATAGTAGCACCTATCAAAATAAAGTATGGAGGATGGATACTAAACTATTAAAAAATGAAGAGATAAAAAAAGATTAATAAATAAATGGATAAAGAATTGGGAAGATAATGACACGGGCGAGGTGAAATTGCATATTCTTTGGGACGCAATGAAAGCGGTTATTAGAGGTGATTATATACAAGAGAAGGCAATATTTGAAAAAAAATGAAAAGTCAAGTAATTAAAAGAGATAAAGATATAAAAGAACTAGAAAGGAAGCATGCAGCTACAGGAAGTAACTCAATTTGGAATAAATTACAGGCATTAAAAAAGGAAACAATTGCAGTAGAAGTTGAAAAGGTTAGGGTAGATTTGGCATATTTAAAAAGAAATGATTTTGAATTCAATAATAAAGATATGAGAAATTTAGCAAAAAAAGTAAGACAAAAAAAGTAAGGGATATATAGAGGCTCTAATTAATAAAGAAGGTATAAGGCAGTATAAACTGGAAAATAAATTATCAGTAGCAGAAGAATTCTATACAAAATTATATACAGAACACAGAATTGATGATAATGTACTTCAAGCATATTTGGATAGGAACTTGACATACCAATTAAAGGAAAAACATGTAAATATAATGGAACAAGATATTAAAGACAAGGAGATTGAAGAGGTAATTAACAACTTAAAAAAGGATAAAACACCAGGAGAGGATGGTATCCCTTCGGAATTTTATAAGGAATGCCGAGAGGTATTAATTCCCAAGTTAAAAAAATATATAATTATATATTGGAAGGGGGGGAGATCCCCAAGTCCTGGAGTAATTCGATAATGGCTCTAATTCCTAAACCTGGAAAGGATAAAGAGAATATAGAAGCATATAGACCAATATCATTATTAAATCAGGATGCAAAAATTTTTACTTCAATAATTAACAATCGGCTTAATAAATTCATAGACACTTATATTGGAGAAGACCAAGTAGGATTTGTTAAAGGAAGACAAATGGATAAATTAATAAATCGGTTAATTAATATTATTGATAAATTAAAAAATAATAAACAAAAGTATGTATAGTGGCATTAGACATATATAAAGCATTTGATTCAATTCAATGGAAAACAATAAAAGGAACATGTGAGAAATTACAATTCGGCCCTAAATTTAATCATGTGATAGGACAATTGTATAAAGAAAGTAAATCTAAAATTAAAATGAATAATTGTCTGGGGAAAGAAATTGATATAAACGCGGGGACAAGACAAGGATGTCCATTATCCCCATGTCTATTTATTCTGGCAATGGAATTACTAGCAAATGATATAAGGCAAAATGAGAAATTAGTAGGAATAGAAAATAAAAAATAAGTCTATTTGCGGAATGATACTCTATTAGTTGTAAAAGATCCTTTAAATAATTTAAACAAAATACAAGAACATTTAAGAGCCTTTGAAGAAGTAACAGGATTAAAAATTAATTGGACAAAAAGTGAGGCTATCACATGCAATTTAACCCAGGCGGAAAAGGAAAAAATTGGAGATAGATTTAGTATTACAATAAGAGATGAATTGAAATATTTGGGAATATTCGTGACGAAGGAACCAAAAGACCTATATAATATTAACTTCAATAAATTAAGAAATAAATTGAAACCATTACTAGAACAGATAAAACGAGCAAAGACTTCATGGTTTGGAAGGATTAATATTTGCAAAATGAAAGTTATACCCAAATTGAATTTTTTGTTTGAAAACTTACCGATTAAAATCAAAGAGTCAGAACTAAATAAATGGCAAAAATTGATAAACGGAATTTGCAATAATAATAAAAGAGCAAGAATTAGTAAAGGATTATGGTACATGAAGAATAAACAGGGAGGGTTAAACATTCCAAACATTAAAGCGTATTTTCAAGCCTTTCATATAAAGAAATTAATTAAATTATTAATTCAGCAAAATGAGGTAATAGGTGAAGGGGATCAAGAAGAATTTAAAAAATTAAAAGGTGAAATATTTCTTGCACAAGTAAATAATAAAACAGAGATTAACTGCTTTTCTATAAAGAATATTTATAACGTATGGAAAGGGGTTAAGAGGAAATTGGCACCAGACATTTCCCCAATTTTAGAAATTTTAGATTTCCAGAGTTGCCCATTATTATCCTCACAAAAAATAAGACCTATTCTATTGCAAGAAATAGTGTTTTTAATAACAGAGTGGATTAAAAATTGCAATACATATCAGAAAAGGAAGGAGGTATATAATAAATTAAAATTAAATTGGCTACAAGAATTGGGGATGGAGAAATGGGACAAATCGATAAGGGGGATTATAGGAGTACCTAGGGCAAAGACACCCTTTGAAGAATTGGTCTTGGAAATAAGGAAAGGGAAGATAAGATTACAGGGGTTAGTAGGTAAACTGTACCAAATGCTTATCCCAGGGGAAGGATCACACTATACACTTAAACGAATTTGGGGGGAAGATTTAAATATTAAAATTGAAGAAGAAGAGTGGAGGAAAAAGTGGGGAAACAGAATAACAAAAACTATGTCAATCAAGGAAAAGGAGCATGTTTGTAAGGTACCTTGGAGGTGGTACCTTACCCCAATCAGACTCAAGCAAATGGATATTAATAAATCTGATTTGTGTTGGACATGCAATGAACAAAAGGGGACATATTTGCATCTGTGGTGGTTTTGTAAGAAATCAAATAAATTTTGGAAAGTGATAGAGAAGGAGATAAACGAGATTCTTGGCATAACAAAGATTTTCGAACCCAAACTAGCTATATTAGGAGAAATAGGAAAAATGAGATTAAGTGAGGGTAATAAAGAATTAATTTTGACATTGTTGCTGGTTGCTAGACAGCTGATAGCCCAGGAATGGAAGAGTAACGAAAATCTAAATAAGAATAGGTGGTATAAAGAGGTTTGGCAACTGGAACTAAATGAAAAATTAACTAGCCAAATTCGGTTAAAACAGGGTTTTAAAATCAAAATACAATTTTGGGAAATATGGAAACCTTTCATACAGCACGTGTTAACAAGTGAAGAAGGAAGTAAGCCTGGCCCTGACATGATTCAATTTTGGAAGATTTAAGTATATTGTGCCAATTGAAATTGCTGCAGAATAGGGTTTTGCACGGATTAAAAGTTGAAAGAATGAAAGAGTAAACAAGATTTTGATATATTGTTGTTATTCCTTTCTCTTTTCTTGGTGTTTTTTTCTTTCTTTATTGTTAGTTTTAAGTATTTATACTTTTTATGTTTGTTTGTATTTTATGATTATTAATAAAAAAAATTTAAAAAAAGTCCAGGATGAAATTCATCACACTCCAGAACTGAATCATAGGTGTCTGGAACACAAAAACTGGAATAAAGTAGAACCAAATATCGGGCTGGGATTCAGAGATGAAGGACAAATACTCAGAATTATATGAAGCCAACAAGCTACTTATTGTAAATGCATGTTTCAGCATATGACCATTACACGTGGGCATCACCAGAAGGCCAACATAGAAATTAACATGCTACATGGCAGGAAACAGTAGATAGGAAGCTGTATTCCTTCCCTGAAACAAAACCAAGAGTGGTTGATGAGAAAGAGTGTGAACTATTAATATAAACAAATAAGAGTAAAGCTAACTAGATAATATTTTGGAATAGTAGTCATGCTAGTCTGATGAAATGGACTTGATCCACGAAAGCTCACATTAAAATATGATATAACAGTTAGTCTTTAAAGTGCTACAGTGTTTTTGTTTTGTTTTCTTTTGCTTATTCTCCGATAGAGCTAACTAAATAGTGGCTTTGGACAACTATAGTAAACAATAGATAGTTGAGTAAGCCTCACTTTAAACGAAATGGACAATTTCAAGGGCCCCCTTGCCTATTTATATCCCATGTTATTGTTTGAATGCCCTGCACATGTGGAATATGACACTGAGACATACTGGAACGTAAAATATTAGTAAAGTTAAAATATGAAAAGGAATTGGCAACTGAAAAATAACTGTTCAAATACATAAAGTAGATCAAGCTGATCTAAAAATGTTTTAGGTAAAGCTTGAAAGCCAGTCATATCTGACTCTAGGTTTCAGTGCTCATCTCTGTTTATAACCAAAGATCCAGCACTGTCTGTGTCTGCAGACGTTTCTATGGACATGTGGCAGGCATGACTAGATACCGAAGTGCACAGAATGCTGTTTACCTTCCCACCGAAGTGGCCCTATTTATCTACCTGCAATTTTTTTTTGCTTTCAAACTGCTAGGTTGGTTGGAGCTGGGACAGAGATGGGAGCTCACTTCATTGTGCAGCACTTGGGCCTCAAACTGCTGACCTGCCGACAATCCAGTCATCAAGTTCAGCATCTTAACTACTAAGCCACTGCTGTTCCTTTAAAAATGTTTTACAAACTTGTTAAATATTTGGCTATTGCCCCCCCCCCAGAAGTCCCAGTATCATGTCATCCTCCATGCCATCCCCTGGGGAGATAACCCAGGAATGACTGGGTGATCTCCTCAGGGCTATTTTATCCCTTGAAAGTGGCCATAACACTGACTGTGTTATAACACCTTTCCCACCTGACTCTCACATGGAAGTGGAGAAAGAGTAGGCTTGCCCAGATAGATCAGAAAGTGATGATAGATCAGAACCTTCTGGAAAGAGTAAGGAACAAAACAAAGAGTGAGGATCCAAATGGAGAAAGGAGAGCCTGAGGATTCAAAAGGTGAATGAGAAGGTAGTGGCAATAAAATGTGGAGGAAGAGGAGAAGACAGGAGAGAAAAACAAAGGGGAGATCTGAAAAGAGATGCCAGAAGGGCATAGCTTGACCCTCCCTCAGGCTTCAAGATGACATAGCTCAGAGGATGTGCCAGCAGCCACTAACAGAGCCAGCCCCTATGTTAGTCCCAGTCATTTGCAACAGTGGAGGAGCAGAGACAGCTGTCTCAGGCAGTTAAAAGTTGAGGTGTGGGCCACTCACCATACAGTCTCTTCTCACAACAAAAAACAGAGTTGAGGACAATATTAATTCTCTATAGGAAGGGTGAAGTAACCAATTGGACTGAATGGGACAGAGTATAAAGCAATATAGAATGATACTGTGGTTTTAGTTAATTAAGTTAAGTTATAACAGACGTTTCAATTCTGGCTTTAAGTCAGCACCCATGGGTCTCTTTGATATCCTCCTGCTCAGTGATGCACTCCAATTTGTTTTACTACCCCCTCTGTGGGCAGGGCCAAATTTGTGGGCATGGCCAACACAATTGGGTATGGAGGTGGGTGTGGCCAGCCAGGTTGGCCTGACCTGGGGAAATTTCCGCTACCAGTTCTCCTGAACAGGACAGAACCTGCTTCAGTGCATCACTGCTCCTGCCCATGGAGGGGTTGGAGGCCATACAGCCAAAAACATATGCCCAAAAAACGTGTTACTCTTTATCACATTGTTTTTGCTATAACAGTCCAGCACAGCTACCCATTTAGGTTCCTTTACAACATACCAAGGTTATGTCTGATTTCTTAAATACAGATTCCTTAATTATTATATTCCTAAATACTTCCTTATGGAGATAATAGTTTTATTAATAGTTTTTATTATGTGATGCCTCTAAAGTGTGTGTGTGTATGGGAGATAATCAAGATTATCTACATAATCATCTAACATAAAGTGAGATGGAACATGTTGTGCTCACACAGTCTCAAGAGCAGTTAAGCTACAGTAATAAGGGTCTCTCCCCCAGGGTTCTCTGCTAGTGTTGCATTTTCCACTTCAGGAAATTAGATTCATTCTATGGAATATGAAAATGCAGCTTGCTATGAAAACTTTACTGCAGTTTTGATGTGTTGTATAATGAGGTGCTCCTTTTCATTCTCTCTGTGCACACTTGGATGTAATCTTTTTGTGTGTGTAAACAGTTAATAAAGGCTACACTTCTGAAATTATTCATACAACTAAGCACTCTTCTGCTATTGCCTGCATTGATATGCATATGCAAGGTTGTCATCATTTTCGCCTACTATTATTCTGTCATTGGAGGAAGCTTCCAGGTCTGGTGGTGAGATTGTTTTTGACTAAATGGGCAGGACAAGAAGACAAAACGAATAGAAGATCATTTTAATTTACTCATTCAATTCAATTTGTATCGTACCATATTCTGAAACTTCAAGAATGGCAAAAAGAAAAAGAAAAATAATAATAACCTCCTTACCCCTTATTCTTATATGCATAGAGAGGGAAAATAATAATGGGGCAGTGCTTTGAACTAGGGAGATATTTCAGGCGTTCACTTTCCTTCTCTGTTTGCTTGAGTCATAGAAGCTTTAGAATTCTCTCTTTCTCCATCTAAAACTAATGAATAGGCAGACATGATGAGAGTCAGATCTAATGGCGGTGACCTTTGTTTTATGACTGCAGGCTGCTGCGTGCATAATTTTAAGTAGTTTGTAGAAACATTTCTGAAGAAAATTATGCTTTCTGACCCTTGGTAAATGCACTTTACTGCTGACCTAGGTGGAACAGATACTTTCTTTTTGGCAGAATATTATGTGTATTTACCCTATTTTTAGATAAAAGTAAAGGTTCCCCTTACTTGAAAGCCAGTCGTATTCGACGCTAGGATTCAATGTTCATCTCTGTGTGTTTAACAGAAGTTTCCGTGGACTTGTGGCAGGCATGACCATACCTGTCAACCTGCGGCTCCGGAAAAACAGGACCTGTGCAGATCGCTTAGCACAGGTCACTTTCCCCACATGCGTGGAAGTGCTACGCCGCTTGCACAGTCCCTACGCAAGTGGTGTAGCGCTTCCACGCATGTGTGGAAGGGTTTTACCCCTTCCACGCATGCACGGAAGCACTATGCCACTTGTGTAGGGGCTGCGCAAGCAGTGTAGCGCTTCCACGCATGTGTGGAAAGCATTTTCCCCCGCTGCCAAATTACGGGGTTTGGGCAGCGCGGGTCGGGTTATGACGTCAATCGACGTCAAATTACAGGGTAATTCCAGCCAAATTGAGATGGTTGACAGGTATGGATTAGACACCAGAGTGAATGGAATGCTGTTTACCATCCCACCAAAGTAGTACCTGTTTATCTACTTGCAATTTCTTGCTTTCAAACTGCTAGGTTGTCAGGAGGTGGGACAGAGATGGGAGCTCGCTCCATTGAACAGTACAGTGGAACTCTGGATAATGTCCAAACTTGGTTTCACAAGTCTGATCATTAACCAGATTTGGGAGACACTCTGGATAATGACATAAAAATGTCAAAAACCCATCATTATCTGGGATCTCCTATGGGAGATGCTCTGCATAACAACAGTTCTTAGCCTTTTTGTATCGTTATCCGGAGCATCACATGGTGCATAACGAATGCGTCATTATGAAGATTTGACGTTATCAGGTACCAATGTTATCCGGAGTTCTACTGTACTCAGGTCTCAAACTGCTGACCTGCCAACCTTCTAGTCTTCAAGTTCAGCGTCTTAACCACTAATCCATTGCAGTCTACAAGATCCACCCCTCCACTGCCCAAATGGAACAACTGATTTGTTACATGCTGAGATTGCCAACCAAAAAATCGGCAGTTTGAGACTCAAGCGCTGCACGACAGAGTGAGCTCCAGTCATCTGTCTCAGTTCCTGCCAGCCTAGCAGTTCAAAATCAAGTAGTTGCAAGTAGATAAATAGGTACCACTTTGTCAGGATGGATAACAGCATTCAACACTAGTCATACCTGTCACATGACCACAGAAGCAGCTGCAGCTACAAACAATGCTGGTTCTTCAGTGCTTGTTGCTATATAGCAGTCCAAGTTAAGCATACCTGCCATTAACCATGGAACTATCTACAGGCAAATGATGTTTTGGCAGTAAATTCTGCTCCTCTTTCCCAATAAATGAAGGGCTAAATATAAAGGGAATCATGGAACTTTCTTTTCTTTCTGGTATTGGATTTCTCCCCAGAGGAATAACAGTGATTGATACAGCATATATGCAGAGTTTTGCATATGAAAGGTGGTGACAATCTGTTGACCCAAGCAGTGGTGAGCTGGCCCATCAGGCAACTGGGACTCAGCCAGGGGTGCCCCCCCCCAGGCCTCCAGTACCATGGTGCCCCCCCTTGGGTGCCAATCCAAAGAGCCGAGCTGAGCTGCAATGCCCAGAATGATCAAGCAAAGGAGTGGGGTTCTGGGGCCCTCTGCAGGCCTTTCTCTTCCTGTGATTACAAAAACAGCCCCATTGGCAGTGGAGCCACCATGGCTTAGAGTTTGCAATTTTGCCTTGCAAGCAGTAGGTTGTTAGTTCAAATCCCCAGAAGGGAGTTGAAATTAGAAGGCAAGCGGAAATGTATATATTTTGTTTGGGTTAGACACCCTCATCATTCCCTATCTAGCACCCTTTAAGCTTAGCTAGCAGGCCCCTGGACCCAAGAATGATGGGAGTGAGCTGTAGTGAAACGTCAGCCATAATCAACTGCTCAGAAGCAAAACAGGTAGAGCTTTCATCGTTGCTGGCAGCATTCAACAATGCAAGTAGAATGGAGCTTGATTACACTCAGTTGTAGTTTTTCTTTCAGCTTCACCTCAGGTCAACTTTCTCTTCTCCACTCCTCTAATTCTACAAATAAGGCCACAAAGACTTGTTAAAAATTGAAGTGTTACTTTGTGAGGTAAAGGAAGTGGTGTTTAGAAGCCAAGATATTACTTCTATTTCATTTCACACCAGTCATATTGTTATATTTTTTTCCTGGTTAATACTTTACTTTTATGTCTATGCTACTGAATAGCATCAGGAACTCCACTCAGGGGACGCCCGAATGAAGCTTCTTTCATGTCCCCAAGATCTTTTCCCACCAAAGTGGTCCCTATTTATCTACTTGCAATTTCTTGCTTTCGAACTGCTAGGTTGGCAGGAGCTGGGACAGAGACGGGCACTCAAAATGTCATGTAGTACCCAGCTATTGAACTGCTGACTTGCCAGCCTTCCAGCTAACAAGGTGAGCTTCTTAACCACTGAGCTATAATAATAGCTATATATGAATTTCTCACCAGTGAACTCAAGGTTGCGTATATGGTCCCTCTCCTATTTTATTCTTCTTTTTATTTCATTCATTTCTAAACCACAATATTTCTGGCCTATTATCCTATTATATACTTCTGAATCCCCATATTTCTGAGTTATGTTTTTGCTATATAATGATAAAGGCCCTCAGTTTTCTTTCTGAGATATTCACCTCAAGCCACTCTATTATTAGAGTAAATTATCCAGATAACTGGATGTTTTCTTCAAGTTTTAGCATGCAAAACAGATCTTGGAAAATTATGTCAGTTGTCCTTTCCAATGACATGCATAAGCAACAACATAACTTGCTCAAGCTATAACTGACTTCAAGAAAGGTGCTGTGTTTTGCTTGTGGGATTAAAGCAAAGCAATCACACTTATATAACACCCCATAGCACTTAGTGCACTCTGTGGATGGTTCATAAGTTAATGAGCAATTTGCCTTCAACATGCTGGGTACTCATTTTACCTACCTCGGAAGGATGGAAGGCTGAGTCAACCTTGATCCTTGGTCAGGATCAAACTCACAACCTTTTGGTTGCAAGACAGCAGTAAACCACTGCGCCACCAGGGAAGAAATGTTAAATATGTGACATTGCCATACATTATATAGCCCGGGGTCAATTAACTATGTTTCAGAATTTTTTTTTAGTTTCATCCAAAATATACATAGCTTGTATGACCATGTTATCACAAATGGTTAAAAGCAAGAAGTCCTTTAAATAACCTCCAAGCTCTGCAGATCAGTTTTGACCAATTAGGATGCTATTTCTCAACCTTTGGAAGCTTGCAAATTTTGTGAGTCAACAAGTGCCTGTCTTGTACTTTAAAAGAAGCCTTAGGGGGAGCTGTTTTCATATAAGTTAAAATTAGATTTCATGTTTTTAATAAGGTCAACTTGAATTTTGTAATGGTGTATTTTAATATAAAATGCTTTGCTACAAGCTGATAAATGAAATTGCTAAACACCTCATTAAAATTGTATTGCTTTTATGGAACATTTTGATGGCCGAGCCTAGGAGGGGGAAGAGCTTATTTAAGGTGTACATTAAATAATATGGCCATCTGTTGGCCTCCCCTACCCCTTGAAATAGACCATGAGTGTGGTTAGAAAATCAAGCTGTAATAAAATGATGTAGGAATTGTTCAGACTAATTTTTGGATTATGGTTCTGCATTCGAAAGGGCATTTTTTTAACTTTTGTGTATATATAGGCTTAATATTGAGCAAAATATATTGATCTACTCTACAGTCTTAGCCATAGACTAGAAGATCAGGCCTTTTCCACTCAAGAAATGATGATGATGATAGTTGTTTGGTTGTGTGATGTTTAATGTGGGAATTTCCATGATCATATGGCAGGCATGACTTGATACTGGAGCACATGGAACACTGTTACCTTTACACTGAAGTGGTACCTATTTATCTACTTGCAATTTCTTGCTTTTGAACTGCTAGGCTAGGAGGAGCTTGGACAGATGATGAGCACTCACTTCATCATGCAGCACTTGGGTCATGAACTGCTGGCCTGCTGACATTCTCTTCATCAAGCTCAGTATCTTAGCCACTAAACCACCATGACCCATAATTATATTATAGCTATGGCTGAATTCCCTTTCAGAATTTTCACCCTAGTTGTGCAAAGAGAAATCGCCAGGCAATGTTACTGAATCCCTGAGGAGGGGAAAGGAAAAAAGTGTCCAGTAGTTTCACAGATCTGGATTCAACAGAATTTTTCATTTCTTGAAAATTTTGTTTCTTTGTTTGTCTGTTTTTAGTATTGCCACTGCAAATGTCAACAGCAGCAGCAGCAATGGCACCCAGATCACCATATTGTTTTCTTCATAATGTCCTCTACTAATTATCTTTCTACGGGATAATGGTGTTGTAAAGAGGCAGGAGGCAGCTATCAAACACCACAGAAAGCATTTGAAAATAATTGCATTGGGTGTCCTTTTATTTCTCAGAAATGAAATGAAATGAAAAATATCAGAATGTTTACCAGAAAATAATGTCTTCTGAGATATTGCAAGCAGTGTTTGACATTCGTTAACAACTTCTACAAGCATTTTAAATGCAATGTTCAAGAAGTCTTATTATATACTTCAGATACATTTTGTCTCTCATACAGATACTGCAGTGGCTCAAGTGGCTAAGACGCTGACTGGGAGGTGGAAGGTCAGCAGTTCAATTACCGAGCCCTGCAGGACAGAATGAGCTCCTATCTTTGTCCCAGCTCCTGCCAACCTAGCAGATCAAAAGCAAGAAATTGCAAGTAAATAGATAGGGACCACTTCAGTGGGAAGGTAACAGCGTTCCGTACACTCCAGGGTCTACTCATGCCTACCACATGACCACAGAAACATCTGCAGAAGCAGACAGTGCTGGTTCTTCGGTTTTGAAACAGAGATTAGCACTGCACCCTAGAGTTGGATATGACTGGCTTTCAAGCAAGGGAAACCTTTACCTTTACCTTACAGATACTTATAATATATCTAGTTCTGTTTCATTCTTGTAGCTGGCTGTGAAGAGGGAGTCTGTGCGGGAAGAAACAAGAGCTTGTTTTTTTTGTTGTTGTTCAGTCGCACAGTCGATTCCGACTGTTTGCGACCCTATGGACCATTGCCCACTAGACACAGAGTTGTGCTGTGATTCTGTCCCTGCCTGCCTCAGTTTTGTAGGATGAGGCTGGCAGAGGTAAAGAATGCTGAGTGAGTCTACAATGAAAAAAGATTTTGACTCCTGTGGAATTCAGTAGCCATACTAGGTGAGGCTGCCAGAGTTTGTACAAAAGTAACAAGATGTTTGTTTACATCTGTGGACTTTTGAGTTGTGTTGCTTCTCTATCCCTGTCTATTAATGGTGGGTATATCCATAGATGGTGGGTATCTAAGAATTGTCCAGACATGTTCTATATTATGGTCAAGAAGCTACTGGACTAAATATAGAAAAAGAGAGTGGTTTCCTATAGGCAAAAGTATAAAATGGGGTACATTTATTTCCCTATCTGTTCAATCAGTACATAAAACATATAGAGGACTAGATTCAAGTGAAGGAGGAGTGAAAATTGGAAAAAAGAAGCATCAATAATTTAAGTTATGGAGATGACTCTGTCATACTAGTAGAAAGGAGCAATGATTTGAAACAACTTCTGATGAAAGTGAAAAAGGAAAGTGCCAACACAGGATGGTGGTTGAATATTAAAAGTCAAAAATCATGACTACAGAAGGATTACCCAAATTTAATGTGCATAATGAATAAACTGAAATTGTTAAAGATTTTGCATATAGATGATTGCATGTTCAGATATCAATCCAAAAGGAGACTCCGCCAAGAAATCAGAAGACTGATGCTTAGAAGGGTAGAAATGGAAATGAATTAGAAAAGGTTATCATACATAAGGATGTGTTGCTGTAAATCAAGATCTTCCATGTTAATGTATTCTCAATTACTGTGTATGGGTATGATAGCTGTGCAGTAAAGGAAGCTGTCAAGAAAAACAATGGATTTGTTTGAAATATTTTGCTGGAGCACCTTTGTGGATATGCAAAGACTAACAAGTTCCTAAAGGAAATCAAGCCTGATCTACTGCTGGAGGCAAAAATTACAAAACTGAGGCTGTCCTACTTTGGGTGCATAATAGCATGGCAAGACTTGCTAAAAAGACAAGCAAAGTTGGGAAAAGTTGAAGGCAATAAGATAAGAGCAAGATGAAAAAAGAGATGGATTGAGTCCATAAAGGAAACAATTGGCTTAAACGTACAAAAGCCGAGCAGGGCTGGCAAAGACAGGACATTTCGGAGACCATTCATTTATACAGGTGCTAGGAGTCAAAGTTGACTTGACCGCATGTAACAGCAACATCTAAGGATAATAACTGTAAACTCCTGATTGATCGTACTAAAAGGGACAGATCAAATTTCAAGTGAAGAACTGGCTTTTACCAAACTGAAAAGAGAATAAAAGTTTATGAAATGTGGACCTACTGACGGCTGCTAAGGATATCATGGGTTGACCATGTGACTAATGTAGAAGTATTGTGCTGGGTGAATAAAGAAAAAGAATTATTTAAGACCATTAAGCAAAGAAAGCTCCTATACCTTGGCCATATGGCTATGCGGAACAACATAAAGTATAGAATACTCCAACCCACTCCGCAAGGAAAAATCCCTGGGAAGAAAGGCCCTGGACAGCAAAATCTGGGACCTCCATTTGAAGTCCTGCCTGAGAAACAAAAACAGCCCACTAGCATACCTCATACCTGTCAACTTTTGGCTTTGAAAATAAGGGAAATTTTGTGGGTGTGGCCAAATAGGTGGGAGTGGCCAAATAGGTGGGCGTAGCCAAATTGGTGGCCATGTGTGGCTTGCTGGGGTGACCATGTGACTGAGTAGGCTAGCCGCTATCTAGTCATGCCTGCCACATGGCCATGAAAAAATCGACAAGCAGCACTGGATCTTTGGCTGTAAATGGAGATGAGCACTGCACCCTAGAGTTGGATACGACTGGTTCTTTGAGCAAGGGCCAAGGGTGACCTTTGCTAACCAGCCAGGGGTGAGGAGGAGGAGGAGCCTGAGCGGCGGGAAGGCTAGCTACCACTGCTGCCATGAGGCCTCTGTCTGGAGCTGGGCGGGGGCTGCCCGGAGACCACCACCCCTCTTAGAGTGGAGACACAGAGAGAGAGCGGGAGAAGGAAATGCAGGGCCCGGGCACACAGCATGCCTGCACCAATGATCCCTCCTCCTTCCCCCTCCCACCCACCTATGTACTCTTCTGCGAGGGCGGCCGATGTTCCTGCCAGCGGGATCCACCTCGTGATGAAGCCGGACGGCCGCGAGGACACCCCAGGGCTTCCCCCCATGCCTGCCTGCCTGCCTGCTTGCCACCTACCTGCAGAGAGATGCACGCCCTCCTCCGTCGCTCCCCGGTGGCAGGCTCTGGGCAGCAGCAGGCGAGGAGCGCTCTTCCTCCTCCTCCTGCCTTGACCATATCTGGAAAGCCCCAGCGCCTGCACTAATGGCAACGAACCAAGCAAGCGGCACCACCTTGGAAGGAAGGAGTCGCAGGCAGGCTCAGGCAGGCAGGCAGGCAGGGTCGATGACGCACGCACCCAAGGAAGGAGAGAGAGGGGGGCATGAAGGAAGAGGCCACCTGTGGGAGACGGGAAGCAAATAGCAGCGGCCAAGGGCAGCCCTTTCGAGCACCGGTGGCGACTTCCCCCTCAGAGCGCTTTTTTCGGCTGCCTCCGTCCCGACTCCCATTTCCCCATGCTTTCGCTGCCTACTAGAGCAATAGTAACACAGCACCCTTCTTCTGCTGCTCTTGCTTCGCCCTTGCCGCCATCGCCACAGCCCGGCAGCAGCGCCGCTTCATGTATGTTGCCCTGGCCAGTGGAAAGGACATGAGAGGGCGGAGGAGGGTTGCCCAAGCTCGGCTGCCCACCTTGGCCTTTCCCAAGTGTCTCCACTTCGGTTTCAACTCAAGCCCGCCCACCGCCACTTTTCAACCAGGTGGAGGGGGGGCTCTCCAGCTGCTTCTGAGGGAAAGGCACACAGCAACCTCTGGTGACCCAAAAAAACTACTGCAGGATTTTTTTTTAAAAAAGGGGGAAATACGGGGAAATTAATAAAATGGGAGGGGGCGGGAAAAGGGGTAAAAATAAGGGTTTTTACTGGGTAAAACGGGATGGTTGACAGGTATGGCATACCTGTATATAAGAAAGGACAGTACTGGCCCAGCTTTGACAAAAAGGCAATACTAATGCTGTGCTATAATTTGTCTTCCAACTCCCTTCTTCTTCTTCAGGTGCCATATCTGTTCTAGATATTGGCTAGCATCTTGGCGATTGCCACACCAGTTTCTTAGATTCTTTAGCCACACAGCCCATCTATGTCCAGGGCCTCTCTTCCCAGGGATATTTCCTTGCAGAATGGGTTGGATTATTCTATCCTTTATGTTGTTCCTCATGGCCATATGGCCAAGGTATGGGAGCATTCTTTGCTTAATGGTCTTAAAGAGTTCTTTTTCTTTATTCACCTGGTGCAATACATCTACATTAGTCACATGGTTTGGTGTATGCAAACCAAGACACAGGACACAGCCTCGGGCTGGGTTAACTCAGGTTTATTGCATCGTGGGCAGAGGGAACATGAGGTAATGGCGGATCGATAGCTCTTTATATACAGCAGTAATACATTTGAACGTGGTGCCATGGTAGCCCATTGGCTACTGTCTGCGTGACGTCATTGCAGGTCACGCCCTTCTTGTCCAGGTGTAGGTGGTGGCGGGAAAACTTCCCGCGCTGTTGCCTTTGATGAGTTCGGACCAAGAGAGCTTGGACGCTCGCTGCTGCCAGCTGGTGGTCATTAGCTCGCGTCCTATTACAGGGTTTATATGATACAGCTGAAGGTTACATTGTTGCTATAGGCAAGGTTACATTGGCTCAGATACATTGTAATCCATGTGTACAATAAAACCATCAGAACACAACACCCCTCCCCCCTAGGACGAGACAAAGTCTCGAGCCCACACTTGAACACATTCCCCCCCCTTAGGAGACAAAGTCTCTCAGCCAAGATGGCTTATTTCGAACACGCTGGGGTCTCGATGCGGGCTGCCACTCCCCGGGTTTGCTACCTTCTCTTTGTCCCCTGGTTTCCTGTCCTGTAATATGAGAGGGAGACTCGTTAGTGACTTGCCGCGGCTCCGCGGCGTTGTTGGGAGGTGTGCTCTTTCTTAGGGAGGAACCGGGGGCACTGGGGGCTAACGAAAAACCCCTCTTCTCGCTTGGATGGGTGGGGGAACACTCCTGAAAACCCCCCCGGCTCGCAAACTCAAAATCAAAATCACAATCGGGGGCAGCGGTCGCGAACTCCTCTCCCCCTTCCCCGGCCCCTGATAAGACTGGCGTATCAAAAGGATATGAGTCGGGGCCGCTACTACTGTTTCCTTCCCCCCTTGCTTGGGACTGTTGTCCCCTGCTGTCTCCCCCTTGGGTTAAGCGGGTGGGGGAGAACCCTAACGCTGAATCCTGTTGCTGAGCTCCACTGACCGGCCCACTCACTCGGTGCCTCAGTTGGTCTGCGTGCCTCCTCCAAAGGAGGCCGGTGTTAGTCTCGACCCGGTACGACACTGGCCCCGTCTGTTCTACCACCGTCCCTGGTACCCAGGCCGGCCCCGCGCTGGAGTAGTTCCTGCAGTGAACAGGGTCCCCGGCGGCGAAACCCTTCGAGACTGCCAACCCTATGTTTTTCCCTTTATCCTCAACTCTCGTCGGGTCTAGCCTGGACAGGATCGTGGTCAGTTTTCGCCGCATCAAGAGCTCCGCCGGCGAGTAGCCTGACGCTAAGGGGGTTACCCTATACGCTAAGAGGAACTGGCATACTTGGTGATTCAGGTCCCCCGGGCCCATGCGCCGCAGCGCCTCCTTCGTTGTCCGCACCAGCCGTTCCACTTGGCCATTCGTGGCCGGGTGAAACGGTGCGGACGTGACGTGCCGAATGGCGTTTGCCTCCATGAACGCCCCGAACTCGGCGGAGGTGAAACAACTAGCGTTATCGCTGACCAAAGTGTCGGGTAAACCGAATGTGGAAAAGACTCTCCTTAGCCGGCTAATTGTCGTGGCGGAGGACGTGCTCTTTACTGGGATAACCTCCAGCCACTTAGAGAACGCATCTACCACCAGGAGAAACATGGTTCCTCGGAACGGGCCAGCGAAATCCACGTGCACTCTGGACCACGGCCCCCTTGCTGTGTCCCACTCCCTATGCGGGAGACGGGCCGCCTCAGGTCGGGATCCCTGGCAAGCCTCGCAAGTGCCGACCATGTGCTCAATGTCCGCGTCCAGCTGTGGCCACCAGAAGTAACTCCGGGCTAGCGCCTTTGAACGAACAATGCCCGGGTGGCCGACGTGCAGCAGTTCGAGCACCCTCGTCCGCAGGGGCGCAGGGACCACCACCCGTTGGCCCCACAGAAGGCACCCCCTCTCTAGGGACAACTCTAGCTTTTTCCTAAAGAATGGGTCGAACTCTGTACTCGGGGACGAAGCCGGCCACCCCTTCTGTACCCATGAACTAACTTTCTCCAGCGTCCTGTCCTTGCCTGTCGCCCTAGCAATGTCGGCTGGTACTATTGGGGGTGCGTCCAAAACCTCAATTAGCAACACCTGGCGGTCTCTTTCTGCTCTCGCCTTTTGGTCATCCGACAAGGGCAGAGGGGATCTCGAAAGCGCATCAGCATGGCTGATCTCCTTTCCGGGCCTGTACTCCAACTCATGTTGGTACGCGTTGAGGAAAATAGCCCATCGCAGCATTCTCGGGGACAGGATCTGTGGCGTGGGCTTGCTTGCCGTGAAAATCCCTAACAGCGGCTTGTGATCGGTCACGATTTTGAACGGGCGGCCATACAAAAAATCGTGAAATTTTTTGGTCCCCGCTACTATTGCTAACGCTTCCCTGTCGGTTTGTGCGTAATTTCGCTCCGCTTGGGACAGGGACCTTGAGTAAAACGCTACCGGGGCCTCCCTTCCGTCCTCCAACACGTGGCAAAGCACCGCCCCCACCCCCACCGGGGATGCATCACAGACTAGGACCACTGGCCGTTTGGGGTCGAAGTGCGTCAGGATTGCCTCAGATGTTAGGAGTTGCTTTAGCTCCTTGAACGCCCTCTCGTGCTCGTCACCCCACATCCATGGCTCCTCCTTTTTAAGTAACCGATGGAGCGGTTCGGCCACGGACGCCTTCCGCGGGAGGAATGTATGGTAAAAATTGAGGAGCCCCAGGAAAGACTGTAGCTCGGTTTTGGATGTGGGGCGAGGGGCCTTTTTAATGGCTGCTACTTTGGATTTAGACGGCTTAATCCCCTCGGGTGTGATCCGGAACCCTAAAAACTCGACCTCGGTTTCGAAAAAAACACATTTGTCCTTCCTCAATCTCAGCCCCGCTTTCTCGAACACTGTCAGTACTTTGTCCAACCTTTTCGCCAGTTCAGCCTCACTCCCCCCTGTTATCAACACGTCATCAAAATAAGGCAACACCCCCTCCAGGCCCTTTAGGAGGCGTTCCACGAGCGATTGAAAAAGGCCGGGTGCCGAGTTCACGCCGAACTGTAACCGCGACACCTGGAATGCTCCCTTATGTGTAACTATCGTTTGTGCCGCGGCCGTGGCGGGGGTCACTGGAAGTTGCTGATAGGCTTGTGCCAAATCGAGTTTAGCGAAACACTTTCCCCCATTTAGCCTGGCCAAGAGGTGGCTGATCACTGGCACCGGGTATGCATTAGGGCGGATCGCCTTGTTAATTGTACACTTATAATCAGCGCAAATGCGCACCTCCCCGTTAGCCTTTAGAGCCGTTACAATTGGAGTTTCCCACTCCGCGGAATCAACAGGAATAAGAATCCCCTGGCCCACCAGTTTGTCCAGTTCCGCCTCTATCTTGTCCTTGAGTGCGAACGGCACCCTGCGTGGTTTGAGTCTTATCGGGCGGACCTCCGGGTCTATGTCGAAAGCTACAGGGGGTCCCTTGAACTTTCCGAGTCCTTTCTTAAAAACGGCGGGATGCGCATCGCAAACCGCTTGTATTGGGTCCCCCCCCCACGGTATGCACCCCCCCTATGAACAAACCTAAGGGCTGAAACCACTGTGTCCCTAGGAGGCTACAGCTTCCCCCTTTGAGGACAACTAGGGGCAGTTCCGCAGAATGTCTCTTAAAATTGACCCGAAATTTCCCGACCCCCAACACCGGAATGCTGTTTCCCTGTACGTCCCGTAGTGTGGACCTCAACGCTTTAAGCTTGGGCCGCACGTGGGGGTCGATTTTCAGGAACTCTCTCTGGGGAATTATGGAATAGGAGGACCCCGAGTCAATTTCCATCTTAATAGGGGCCCCTTGTACTAATACCTCAACGAAGTAATGGGACTGTCCCGCGGACACGCTGAAAACTGAGGCGTCGTCCTCGCTGCCGTCCGAGACGCGGCCCACGCCGTCCTGCTTCCTCGTGGTCTGGGCGCCATCTTTGGGCCTCGCTGGACGGTCCGGTCTGGCCGCGCGGTCTTGTGACTGCCTCCGGCCCTCTTTCCGCTTTCGGCACGCCTTGGCGATGTGCCCCCGACGGCCGCAGGTGTAACACTCGGCCTTCCTGAACGGGCATCTCGCGCGCTCGTGGGCCGCTCCGCAACCCTCGCAGCGTCGACCACCCTTCCGGACCTTCTGGACCTCCTCGCCGTCGCTGCCTTCCGTAGACGACTTTGAGGCCCGTCGAGTCGCGTGCACCGACTGTCCGGTCTTCCCGTGCACCGAATTTTCTGCCTTGCCGGCTCTAGGACGCCACTCACGCCACTGGTGCATCTCGTCCACTCCGGCATTCGTGGACTCTGCGGCTTCCGCGGCCTCTATGACCTCGGCCAGCGTGGGTGGCGGCTCCTTATTCATCAAGCTGCGCTGTACCTCCTTGTCTTTCAGGCCACACAACACGCCGTCCCTGAGGACCAACTCCAGGATATCGCCCCATTTACAGGGGGCGGCGGCTATCCTCATGGCGGCCACGAATGCCTCAACCGACTCATCCGGCGCTTGGACTCGCCTCCAAAACGCGCTCCGAGCGGGAAACATTGCCCTCGAGGGGCAGAACCGCTCTCGCAGCAGTTTCATGATGTCGCTCGCCTTAAAGTCGCTCACCTTCTTCGGAGCGATTATGCCCACCAGCGTCCGCTTGGTTTCCATCCCGAGCATTCTGGTGAGGATGGCCCTCTTCCTCTCCTCGTCTTCTCCTTTGACTCTGAGTTCCACCAGGGCCGCCTGGAAATCCATCTCCAGCAGCTCCCAGTCTTGCGGTTTGGTGATGTTGAAACCGCTCTGTGCCCTGGCTGTTCCGTGGGGATCCATCATCCCACCTTCGTCGCCAATTTGGTGTATGCAAACCAAGACACAGGACACAGCCTCGGGCTGGGTTAACTCAGGTTTATTGCATCGTGGGCAGAGGGAACATGAGGTAATGGCGGATCGATAGCTCTTTATATACAGCAGTAATACATTTGAACGTGGTGCCATGGTAGCCCATTGGCTACTGTCTGCGTGACGTCATTGCAGGTCACGCCCTTCTTGTCCAGGTGTAGGTGGTGGCGGGAAAACTTCCCGCGCTGTTGCCTTTGATGAGTTCGGACCAAGAGAGCTTGGACGCTCGCTGCTGCCAGCTGGTGGTCATTAGCTCGCGTCCTATTACAGGGTTTATATGATACAGCTGAAGGTTACATTGTTGCTATAGGCAAGGTTACATTGGCTCAGATACATTGTAATCCATGTGTACAATAAAACCATCAGAACACAACACATGGTCAACCCATTATATCCTTAGCAGCCATTGGTAGATCCACATTCCATCAGCTTTGATTCTCTTTTCAGATGCTTTAGTCCAGGGGTTCTCAAGGTTTTTGCACCACAGGCCAGACCATTCACCCTCAGACAGCTGAGCAGGCCAGACATGTGGTTGCCCCCATTGTAAATGCTACCACAAACTGCGGCGGGGATGTTTGCGCATGCATGGGCACATTTACAGCTGTCGTAAATGCACCTACTTCCACTTCTGGGGTCATCACCATGGGCAAGATGGAATGGCATTGGGGGCTGGGTCCAGTCCACAGGCCATAGGTTGTGAACCTCTGCTTTAGTTCAAGCTTCAACTTCCAGTCCCTCAAATTCAAAGAGATTTTAAGGCACTGGGTCAAATCAAGGAATCAAGGAATTGAGGGCCTTAATTAATGTGTGAGGAGCCTGACAGAATATAGACTGTCGTAGAGGTGACTGTACAGTTAAAGGCAAAACATATTCACACAGCTCATAACTACCTTATAACTAAAGTAACTGTATCTCACCAATGAGAATTTGTTCAAAAAATTTCTTATACTTAGAAATCTTTTCTGTGGCAATTTCTCTTCCATAAAATCAAATAAGAAAACAGGTAGTCTGAATTTCACAGGGGAAATGTCTGTATTGCATTAGAATATATGCAGCAATGGGTATTGGTGCTGAAGCACAGAGATAATTTTTTAATAATGAAATGTGGTTATAGAGGGGTTTTTTTTCCAAACAAACAAATGAAAAACTTAAAATTAGAAAACAGAGTTAAGATATAATGCTCTGGTAGATCTGCTAATTTCCCAGTTGGAAAAGATGAAATACCAGAGGCTTGAAGATTAAGGCTTGCCAATATTTAGTTTGGTTTGTTAATTGTTTGCTGCAGACCATCTATTTTATTGATGCAATGATTTCTGTATTTTAGGCATTGATATATTCCACTTTATTGAAAGCTTTTCTTAAATCACATTGGAGAGGGACTATTAATTATTCTGATTGTGGCCAGGATTTTGAAAATGCTTAAATCCCATCTTCAGAAGCCTTTTTAGGAGCTTAAACCACTTACTGCAGAATAATCCCATAATTGGGTCTGAAAGCCCTCAAGTCATGATGAAGTAATTTGAACTTAACCCAGCAAAGCCAGAGGTGCTGCTGTATAAAGTACTTGAAAAATTGCAATGAAAAATCTTGCAGAAAGCCAATGAGGTTAGACTTTGAAGTTAAAAGTGATATAATGGGTAGTTTATGCATTGCACCAAATGAGATATGATCCATGTTCTGCCTTTCAAGAACTGGCATTTGCAATCACATAAAAGTGGTACATAATTTTGAAACATATCTGTTTATTCATAAATCCAAAAGAGGTTTTGGTTGACAAATGATAAATAACACTTTAAAGCACTTTCAACTCACTGTTTTGCTTATGAAAAGAATATGTCATTTGATAAATGGTGGAAGATGTTACATATGCTACTTACAATGTAGTTCCAAACAACAACAACATTATTACTGTGATCAAGTCTCCTCTGACGTATGGTGGGAAGTTTTCAAATGGTCTTGTCCTCAAGCCTGTGACTTTCTTTAGAAAAATCAATATATCTCATATTAGGTTTTTCTCTTGTCCTGTTGTCTTCAACTTTCCCCAATATTATTGTAGTTTACTGAGAATACTGTCTTCTCATAATGTACCCAAAGTATGACAGCATCAGTTTTGTTATTTTTGTTTCCAGAGATAATTTAGGCTTGATTTGATTTAGGATCCACTTATTCATCTTTCTGGTGGTCCAGGGTATGAACAAAATTTTCTCCAACACCATGTTTGAAATAAATCTTTTTTTTAAAAAAAAAAAAATCTGTCAGCCTTCTTACTGTAGGAGCCATTGTGGCACAGTGGTTAAACTGCTGTAAAAGTAAAAGTAAAGGCAACCCTTGCTTGAAAGCCAGTCATATCTGACTCTAGGGTTCAGTGCTCATCTCTGTTTCATAGCTGAAGAGCTATGAAAGCGCTTGCAGACGTTTCCATGGTCATGTGGAAGGTATGAATAGACACCAGAGTGCACGGAACACTGTTTACCTTCCCACCAAAGTGGTCCCTATTTATCTGCTTGCAGTTTCTTGTTTTTGAACTGCTAGGTTGGCAGGATCCTGCAGTATTCAGGTATCAAACTGCTGAACTGCCACCTTCCAGTCAGCGTCTTAGCCACTTGAGCCACTGCAGTTCTTAGACTACTGTACTGCAGCCCAAACTGCTGACACTGTGAGTTCAGTCCTGGCTGGGCTCCTGGTTGACCCAGCTTTCCATCCTTCTGAGTAAAATGAGTATGCAGCATGTTGAGGGCAAACATGCTACTTACCTTGTGAACTTCCCAGAGAGTGCACTCAGTACTATGGGCTGGTATATAAGTTTAATTGCTATTGCTTCCCTGTTTGAAAATAGATCACAACCTATGGCCTGCGGGCCTAATCTGCCCTGTTGTGCCAATTAAGCCAGCCTGCAGTGAGTATTTAGGCACCACCAAAAGTTCCCTCACCACCAGAAGTGCCAAAATGCAGTGAAAACATGGCAAAAAATTCCAAAAATTGAGCGAAAAGGCTCTGCACACCCTCCCACTGCCATGGGAAACAGCAGAGGCTGCAAAAGCAGCTGTGGAAAAATGGTGTAATTGCACACGCTGCCACTGCCATGGAAAATGGAAGCACCTTGAGGAGTCTGCCTCTGGCCCGTGCAGCTGTGTGTCAGGGGCGGATCCAGCCCATGGCAGGAAAACACTGTGAACCACTGCCATAGTGCATATATGGTACAGTAGAACCTCAGATAAAGTCCAAACTCCGTTCCACAAGTTTAGACTTTATCCAATTTTGGACTTTATCCGAATCAAATGGGTGATGCATCAGATAACGTCAAAAAATGGACTATATCTGAGGTTCCTATACCAAATACCTTGGATAACGTCCATTTTTAAGTGGTTTTGGACTTTATGCGATGCATCACATGTGCATGAAAACCACGACTTTATCTGAATCGGACTTTATCCGAGGTACCACTGTAATTTAATGTATGTACTGTAAATATATACCAAATTGATGTACAATATGTATATGACAATCCAAGGGGAAACCTTTTAAGTCCATTGAGCGCCAGCTAACCTCTGCCTTAGAAGATCTTTTCTTATATTATAAAAGCAGCCAGCTGAAACCAAACTCTTTGAAAACAGAGGTCTATGCCTTCCACTTAAAGGAAAAAGAATCTCAGAGGAAGCTCCAAGTTACCAGCTGACTACATCATTAATAATCATTGGATTTGCCCTACTTATAGAATAGATGAATTCATTTTTTCCTGCCTACATGACACAAAGGCTAAATTGAATCGATCGGTCCCTTTTGGCTCCCAAAATGTCTTTTTTCTCCCTTGTTCTAGGGTTTCTACTTTTTTCATTGCATAACTAATCAAAAGAACTTTTTCCCATGCAGAGATATGTTACTTGCCCCTGGTCTCTACTCGCCATTCCAGTAAATCTCCATTCGTTCCTCAGTCATGGTTTTCATACATTATCTTGACAAAATGCAGGGTTTTTTTAACCACTCACTAGAGGAATTTAAAGCACCAGTTACTGAATTGCTATACTATTCTTTGATTAAAAGTGTGTGAATGCATGAATAGTGTGTCTTTTGGATTTCCCAAGATGAGATGGAATCCTGCAGCCTGAAGCATTCTTTTAAAAGTTCAGATCTGTTACATTTATACAGTACCTCTACAACACTTTGTTGTTGAAAACTGCAAGCAGATATAGTTCTGTTTACTGCTATACCACAATAAGGGAGACTGCAGTGGCTCAGTCATTAAAAAGCTTGCCTTGTTAGCTGGAAGGTCAGCATTCGGCAAGTCATCAGTTCAAGACCTGAGTACTGCATGACGGAATGAGCTCCCATCTCTGTCCCAGCTCCTGCCAACCTAGCAGTTTGAAAGCAAGAAATTGCAAGTAGATAAATAGGGATCACTTCAGTGTGAAAAGATATAATAATTTCATGTCAGAAATTATTTTGAGTTGAGAGGATTTTTGCTAGAGAAACACTGCTCAGGGAACTCCTGAATGAGGCTTCTTTCATGTCCTTAAGATTTTTCCCCACTGAAGTAGTCCCTATTGATTTACTTGCAATCTTGCTTTCAAACTGCTAGGTTGGCAGGAGCTGGCGCAGAGACAGGTGCTCAATCCATCATGCAGTACCCAGGTCTCGAGTTGACAACTTGCCAGCCTTCCTGCTAACAAGGCGAGATTCTTAACCACTGAGACACTGCAGTCCCGTGGGAAAAGATCTTGAGGACATGAATGGATGATCTTGAGGACATGAATGGATCCTCATTTGGGCATCCCCTGAGCAGTTTCTCTAGCAAAAATCCTTTCAACCCAGAATAATTTCTGACACAAAATTATTATTATCATACCACAATAAGAATCAGAATTTTTTAAAAAAGTATAAAACTTCATACTTTAAAAGAGGAGTAACTACTTCTGTACAAAATACCAAAATGTAGGAGACAAAACACTATTGCCACTTCAGACTGGAGCCCTCTCTATAGCCAAAAGAATCCTCAGCTCTTGTGCTAATTCACTAAAGCCTTGTATGGATCTCAATGTCACCTAAACCACAACATCCAAAATAAAAGTAATCCAGGTAGTCAGTTGTATTAACCAAGACAGTCTAGAAATCCCAACATACAACTTTCCACTCAGTGTCGTTTTCGACAATGAGCTTTGTGGCAAGAGATCCCATACTGGGCCATGCTTTGTGTACTTAGCAACACATGGAACACTGCTCTGCCAAGTGTTCCACCTCTTCCTGGGGGAAGCCAAGAGTATCTACCCTTGAAGCCATCCACATTTACTTATTTATTTAATCTTATTTATAGGCTGCCTTTCTCCTCCTGGGAGGACTCAACTTCTTGAGAGGATACAACCACAAAAGAAGCAGTATCATTGTGAAATAATGACTTTCTTTTATCCATTCTTCTTTTCTTTCACAAAATGCACAATATTTTCAGAAGTAATATTAAGAAGTTTAGACTTATTTAAGCTTTTCCTTACAAGCTTGCCAAATTATTATGTATAGACAAATCTTCCACTGCAGAAACTGCTTTGACAATGTGACAGCCGATGGCCCACAAATGTTATACTTTAGTAACAACTTATAAGATCCCAGCAGCTTCCACAGTAAATATTCTATTAATATAATCAACATGATATTAGGAGCAAAGCTTGGTTTTGCAAATGGGATTGTATTACCTGAACCCAATACATATGTAAGGAAAATGTTTCCCTTGCTCGAAAGGCAGTTGTATCCGACTGTAGGGTTCACTGCTCATCTCTGTTTATAGCCACAGAGCCAGTGCTGTCTGTGTCTGCAGACGTTTCCATGGCATGCCGCAACACCGGAGTGCACAGAATGCTGTTTACCTTCCCACTGAAGTGGTCCCTATTGATCTACTTGCAATTTCTTGCTTTCCAGCTGCTAGGTTCGCAACAGCTGGGACAGAGAGTCTGAGGGAGCATGGTCCGGCCTGTGGCTGAAAACGTTGAAAACCCCTGTCATAGATAGTCAGCCTAGCAGGAAATTCAAAATCCCTGAAACATTAACCATTTATCTGATCAGGTTTTATTTCTGGTTCTAGTAAGGATTTTTCTGACCACTAATTAGTTGCCTGCACTATCTGCTATATCTCCATCCAGTGATGGAGATGACTGTACATTCTCTTTCATAAATTACATACTATATTAACAACATCAGAATGGTAGGCCATGAGATATGCATAAATTTTAAAATTTTAAAAACCAATATTGAATAGCAGCAGATTTTCACTTACACATAGCATCTACAACCTTGTTCTGCCTAAGGAATGTTAGATCAGTTTTTTGAAGGCTGGTGAACTGGCACACAAATCAGAAGTGGCACATATTCTCCCAATTACAGTATTCCACTCAGGGTGCAATTACTACACTTTCCCTGGATTTTCTTCCTCTCTTTTAAATGGAACTAACGATTAAAGTTTTAAGCAAATCAGCAATTATTCCAATCTATATTTACTAGCAGAGGTCCTAAGTAAGCTAGGTCACTTTAGTATTTTTCCCTGTCCCAAAAACTGGAAGAAAATACTTACTAATAGCCTATTAAATCTCTTAATATTCTGGGAATAAAACAAAGTGTATGTTGACAGTACTTATCTTAACTATGCTTTTATTCTGCTAAAACATCACAACCGCATGCTCCATCAGCGCCTAAATGAAATTACCATTCTTCCACCTTAACTCACTGTGTTATGTTGTGTAGATTGTAGGTTTCTGTCAGTGTCATGGGTGGCAAGCAAGTAACATAAGCACCAGGGCCCAGGGTAATCAGGCAAACAGTAACTGTATCACAGTCTTGAGTCCAAATCCAAAAACAAACCCAAGATAGGGATACAGGGTTGGTCCAGACAACAGGGTCCAAGCAAACTAGAAGTCAGGTACCCAATGGAGCAGACGAGGAAGGGTACCATTGGGGGCTGGAACAGGGCAAGGATGAGAATCAAAGAGTAAGGATCTAAATAAAGCATAACAGGCCACAGGGCTGGTCAGGAAGTCTTCAGGTGCAGGGCCCAGGAAAAAGGCAGGAACCAGCAGCAAGGAAATAGAGACAGAAACAAGGCAAGAGATCTCTGAATTAGCAGCAATTTGGGAGCCAAGCAAACATAAGTATAGTAACCCTTTCTGCTGAGGCAGCTTCCAGGGAAAAGAGCCGGTTCTTATATAGCAGTGATGGCAAACCTTTTAGAGTCTGAGTGCCCAAGGAGGAGGAGCCGGCACCTGGGCAGGCACCACGCATGCCCACACACCCTATGTTCACCGCTACTGTTACATAGCTTAGTTTCCTCGGACCTCCAGGGTGATGGTCTAACCCTGCAAGTACTAGAGCTGCTTCAAAGCTGCCTCTGGGGAACTCATTCTACAAATTTAAGAGCTACCTCAGATCCTGGCAGATTAAAAGAAAATCAAGACTGTACTGGTGCTATATAACACTAGGTATAAAATCTTGGAATCAAAATATCTTTCAGGCATGATTATACAGCAAAACCCCTACTTACAAAAAAAGTCGGTTCCGTAGGCTTTTGCTTCAGTCATTTTTTATGTAACTCGAAGCAAAGGAAAAATGAAATTTTCATGTAAATCAAAGCAAACCCATAGGGAAATGAATTTAACTCGAAGCAAACCCATAGGGAAAAGAATATTTAAGTAACTCGAAGCAAACCCATAGGAAATTGTGTAAATCGGGACATGGTATTAGCACAAAATCATTATGTAAGTCGAATTTTATGTAACTCAAGGCATTTGTAAGTCAGGGTTTTACTGTATTATTATTATTATTATTATTATTATTATTATTATTATTATTATTATTATTATTATTATTATTATTATTATTATTATTATTATTATTATTATTATTATTATTATTATTATTATTATTATTGAACTACATTCTCACCCCAGGAAAAGTGCTGAGTTAAATGCACAACTCTCAGTGCAGTTACTGGCTTAGGGACTGTGAATATTGAATTGAAAATTAACAGAAGGAATTTCCTTAGCAACAATACAGCGAGGAAGAATGATAACAACAGAGGGAGATAACTTGATTTCAAACAATTACCCATCTGGTACCATGGTTTTCAGTTTTTGGTTGCTAGACCTCTTGGACTACAAATCCTGTTTTGGAACTGGAGATTCCAGGGATTTAATTTGGCACCTAGTATATAAGATGTGACAAATAGTTGCAAAATTTATTTTTCTTGGCATTTTTTTAGTCTTCCCATTACAGCATCACAGCTGAGATTTCCCACTGGACCAGACAAATTTCCTAGCTTCCTGTGAAAATAAGTCTTCTTTCTTGTTTTGCCTTTTTAATTTACTCCTTTGCAGGAAAGATGTTTAGTGTTTCCTTGGCCCTTTCCAAGTGAATTCTGCACAGAAAAGATATCATTTTGTTTGGGTGAGATTTGGATGAGAAAAAAAATCTTCTTGCTGAAAGCAAAAAATAGAGGTCCCACCCCTTTGTATATTTAATTTAATTTAATTTTTAAACTTCTAAGCTGCCCACTCAGGCAAAGCCCAAGTCAGGCTTTATGCAGAACTACACTTTCTGCTTCTGCTTCTTCCATGTCTAGGCTTGACATGAAACTGCCAAAATAAAGCCATCTTTTGGTGAATTCAATCTTTAGTTCCTTGCGCCTGACCCAGTGTGAGAAAGATTAGCCATCGCAAGGTTGCTGTTACCCAGGCTATGCGCAATTGTGATACAAAAATACCACAATCTTTGAGGAGGCTCTTTGTATCCCACAGTTTAATTTAATTTAATTTAATTTAATTATCACATTTATATACCGCTCACTCGGCCAAAGCCAACTCAGGGCGGTTCACAATAAAAATTAAAAACACAAGTTAAAACAGTTAAAACAGTTAAAACTACCCACCCCCTAAAAACAAGGGCTGCAGGATCCAAAGGCACCATGGGGAAGAGTTCTTCTACACCAACCACCCAATGGCGGTTACCCTTCCACCTGCACCCCACACTTGACCCGCCAGCCAGGTTTTAAGATCTTTTCTGAAAGGCAGCAATTCCGTCCGGAGACGTAGCTCTGTTGGCAGGAGGTTCCAGAGGGCCGGTGCAGACACGGAGAAGGCTCTCCTCCTTGTGCCAGAGAGGCGAGCCCCTCTGGCTGATGGAACAATTAGAGAGCCCCTCCGGTCCGCTCTGGTTGGACGGACAGACGTCCTCAGGGCGATGCGGTCTCTTAGGTAACCCGGCCCACTACCATATAGGGCTTTAAAGGTCAAAACCAGCACCTTGAATTGCACCCGGAGACAAACTGGCAACCAGTGCAGCTCCCGGAGCAGTGGCAAAGCACGGGCATAACGCCCACACCCCATCACCACCCGGGCTGCCGCATTTTGGACCAGCTGTAGCCTCCGAATGGTCGTCAAGGGCAGCCCCATGTAGAGCGCATTGCAATAATCTAGTCTGGAGGTAACCAGAGCGTGAGTGACCATGAGCAAGGAGTCCCGGTCCAGGAGTGGGCGCAACTGGCGGATCACCCGAAGTTGGGCGAAAGCCCTCCTGGTCACAGCCGCCACCTGTTCCTCTAGCAGTAGCCGTGAATCCAGGAGGACCCCCAAGTTGCGCACTGGGTCTGTCTGGGGCAAAATAGCCCCATCCAGAACCAACGATGGTAGCTCCCGGTTTAATGCAGAACCCCCTATCCATAGCCACTCAGTCTTGCTGGGATTCAGTT
This sequence comes from Bradypodion pumilum, assembly GCA_035047305.1. Classification (NCBI taxonomy): domain Eukaryota; kingdom Metazoa; phylum Chordata; class Lepidosauria; order Squamata; family Chamaeleonidae; genus Bradypodion; species Bradypodion pumilum. The sequence continues at coordinate 41,360,572 of JAWDJD010000004.1, forward strand.
GTAGCCCGTTAGCCCCCATCCAGACCCCCACAGCTTCCAGGCATCTGGAAAGGACTTTGACGGCATCACTGGGGTCCCCATGGGCCGAGATGTACAACTGAGTGTCATCCGCGTACTGATGGTACCGCACCCCATGGGAACGAATGATCTCACCCAGCGGCTTCATGTAGATGTTAAATAGGAGAGGAGAGAGCACCGAGCCCTGAGGCACCCCCCATTTGAGGGGCCTAGGACTGGACCTCTCACTCTCCAACCACACCGACTGGGTACGACCCCTCAGAAATGAGGAAAACCAGGACCACACATTACCCTGGATTCCCAATCCTCGGAGCCGTCCCAGAAGGATACCGTGGTCAACGGTATCGAAAGCCGCTGAGAGGTCAAGAAGAGCAAGGACGGATGGGTGACCACCGTCCCGCTCCCGCCAGAGATCATCCATCAGTGCGACCAATGCCGTCTCGGTACCATATCCCGGCCTGAATCCTGACTGAAAGGGGTCCAGATAATCCGCTTCATCCAGCACCCCCTGCAGCCGACACGCCACTGCCTTCTCCAACACCTTCCCTAAAAAGGGGAGGTTAGAGACAGGCCTATAGTTGGTTAGGACAGCTGGGTCGAGGGAAGGTTTCTTCAGGAGGGGGCGCACCAAAGCATGTTTTAAAGGTGCAGGAAACACCCCCTCCCGCAATGATGCATTGATCACAGCCCCAACCCAGTCACCTGTCACCGCCTTGGAGGCTTTCACCAACCAGGTGGGACAGGGGTCCAATGGGCAGGTAGTGGCGCGCACAGCTGCAAGGAGCCTGTCCACTTCATCAGGGGCAACTGGATCAAACCGGTCCCAGATGGTATGGCAAGACTGTACTCCAGCTCCCTCCGGACTCTCCCCATCCACGCCAGGATTAAACCCAGAGCGAATCCGATCGATTTTCTCCACTAGATGGTCAGCAAAGTCCTCAGCCGACCCCTGCCAACCAGGCACCGGGGTCCCCCTACCAAGGAGAGACCTGGTAACCCGGAACAGGGTGGCCGGGCGATTGTCAGCGGAGACAATAAGGGTGGTGAAGTATTGCCGCCTCACCACCTCCATCGCCACTAGATTGGCCCTAATAGCGGCTCTAGCTAGTGTCCAATCGGAGTCTCTCTGGGTCTTCACCCAGCGGCGCTCTAGGCGTCTCTTTGCCCGTTTGAGCTCCCGCAGTTCATCTGTGAACCACGGAGATGACCTAGCTCCATGAGCTCTGAGAGGCCGTAGTGGTGCGATTTCATCCAAGGCCGCTGTTGTCATCCTGTTCCACAGGTCAACCAGCGCCTCGGGCGAATCGTGTTGCCGATCCAGAGGGAAATCCCCCAGTTCCCTCTGGAATCCATCAGGATCCATCAGTTGCCGGGGGCGGGCCATTCTAATAGGCCCTGCCTCCCTACGATGAAGCGTCGCACCCAGGAAGTCTAGAGCCACCAAATAGTGATCTGACCATGGCACAGGTGTTATGTCTAATTTCCGTAGTCTCAGATCACTCTGCCACCGCTCCGACAAAAAGATTTCTGCTAAACAGTTTACTGCTTTAAAATGACATACTTTTTTCTTTTGCTTCTTGATTGTACTGAGTACTACATAGCATTTTCACACACACATACACACAAAAAAAACCAGGAACCTCTATGGGCTAAGATCAAGGAGGACCGCTGGAGATGGCAGGTTAACAGAAATATTCACATCTGTCTGGTGTAGCTTTCACTCTTGTCAATTATTACCAGCAACCTGTTCATTAACCTTATCTGTAAACTTTGTTTCCCCACTCCCTCTGAATTTTGGCTGTGGAAGATCCTTTCATCTACCTTCCTTTTTTCCCTTCTACTGAAAGTAAATAGTCCAGGACTTCAGAATTTAGGAAATGTCCTCATGATGTTATCCTGTGCATTTTCATGGAAAAACACTGACCAAAATCTTGTTGCTTAGTAAATTGCCCTAGAATCAGTCAATTGAATAAAGCCTTTAAAGTCCTACATAGTAGTGGGCCAGGTTACTTAAGAGACCGCATCACCCCGAGGACATGAGCCCATCCCACCAGAGCGGACTGGAGGAGCTCTCTAAGGGTCCCAACTGCTAGAGAGGTGCACCTCTCTAGCACTGGATGGAGGGCCTTTTCGGTGGCTGCTCCAGCCCTTTGGAACCTCCTGCCAACTGACCTCCACCTACAATTAGATCTCCCAGCATTTAGGAAGGGCCTGAAGACTTGGTTGGCCCAGCAAGTGTGTGGTGTCACGATGGGAGCTCCCCTCCCCCCCACTGGCATATATAGGTTGCTTAAAGTTGTTTTTAATTATGTTATATTTTATTTGTCTGTAAACCACCTTGAGTCGCTTTGGTGAGCAGATGGCAAGATAAATCTAATAAATAATAATAAATAAATAATAAATGGCACTTTGCACTGTCATCTTTTCTATAAGTTTCATTAATTCATTGGTTACCTCACATTTGTTACCTCAGCATAGTAAGTATCAAAGTAGGCCTATTTGAATCAATGGAACTTATGTAGTTTAAATATTGACTAATCAAAAATACAATTTATTTAATGGATATACTCCATTTACTAGTTCAGTTTACTAGGATTTTGACAACAGTTTCCAAGAAATTACATATAATTTTTGTGAATCAAACCAAAATCTTCATACTATGTGTTTGTGTATGTTTCAAAAACTATATAGAATAAAAACAGGTGCCTAAGGGAGGGACATCTTTCATCATATAATATCTTTCAGATAGGAGCTTTGCTTACAAGTGGATTATTTTATGCACAGCACACATATATACAACAGACATTTGCTGTTACAGACAGGTCCATTAGAAGTCAGAGAGCTATTTTCTTCAGGAAGAACAGACTTCACCTTTGTGGTTTGTGTTCATAAGATTTCTTTTTAAAATGCTGTAATTATTTTGCATGTCATACAACCACTGGGAAAAGTGATAGTGGCATGGATCACGGATTCTTGTTATTTCACTAATTTCCATTGTCTATGTGGGAAATAATTAATTAATAATTTGTAGTGACTCACCAGCAATTGTAATATGTGAATTTGCCCAGTCAAAGTTCTCAATGGCTGGAACCTAAATACACTGATTTCTTGAGTCCTTTTGGTGCAGAATTCCCACATGGTTAGGGTGCACTTCGTAACAGCAAGCAGCTGGTCCGGGACTGCTGTGGGTTGCCATTTTCTTGAATTTGAACCTTGCTCTTGAGCAATCAGCAGGTTAGATTCCAGCCCATGTCAATGTGAGTATGATTGTTAGAATGCTGTGCTAAAAAGACAACCTCTATTGCTGGACTTGAGCCAGAAAGGAGAGGTGGCTTCTCAGTGGGTTTTTTGTCTGTATTCTCCTAAGCAATGAAATAAGTTGAATGGTTGCTGTCAGCTCAGCATTTGAGCTACATGCATACATATTGTTGTGTGAGTAACTCACCAGCTTTATTGATTTCTTGAATGATTGATTTTTTCACTTTAAAAATAACATGACAAGAAGGAGCACAGGAATAAAAATAAACCTGGCAACATTAGCTTGGTTTTTCTGTCTTCCTCAATAGTATTTCCTGTCTAGCTGTGTTATAAAAGGAAACAGTGCTGTGAAGATTCTGTTCCCTACTCTCAGAGTACTGCAAAATAGTTCAGAATCCAGAACTACCAGTAAATTCTGACATATCAGATCTGAATATTAACAGACTCTGCTCAAAACATCCACCTTTATCCAGCGCCACTACTGGAAGCAATGAAGAGTTCAATCTGCAGTATGCATGAAGAAGAGAATGGTTGTTAAAAATGCCACACCAGTACCAGAATTTCCAATGTGTAACTGAAACACCACCCGGTTTTGATCAACCTCACAAGATAAGGGGTAGCTATAATAGAATACATACAGGGCATGTTAGATGTGTGAGCTTTTTGCATAAATGGGGGGAAACTACCATCACCATCATATGATTGCAGGGCACCGCGACAGACTGTGCAACATATTATAGAACAATTTAATTTAATTTAATTTAATTTAATTTAATTTAATAGATTTTTATATCACCCTATCCAATGGACTCTGGACAGTGTACACAATGAGGCCTTAGAGCATATGAGGGCAGTAGTGAAGATTTTCTAAGGGCAATATATATATATATATATATATATATATATATATATATATATATATATATATATATATATATATATATATATATATATATATATATATATATATATATATATATATATATATATATATATATATATATATATATATATATATATATATATATATATATATATATATATATATTCTCTTTGTTATATGTTGACTCAATGTGTACAAGTGCCATGCACTAAATAAATCATTCCCCACTTAATGTTTATTGATCTTCATCTATCAGAATAAAATAACTTGTATTCAATGTGGAGTAATTTGGGACCCTTTGGAAATACAAATTTATTTGATGAAATCCTGCGGTTTTATTACAAGTGCAGAAGACAAACATCTTAATGCTTGGTCACTTCTAGCTGGCAATGAATGAGTCACTCCTGGGATTTTCAGGGGTGCTGGTACATGCTAGCTTGGCGCACGGTCCAAAATCCCGGTGACGTCTCATTATTTGCCATCTAGAAGTAACTGAATGTTGTAAAAAGGAAACAGGATTTCAGCCACTGAGAGTTAGCATAGGTTTGGATCAGGATTATAGGCAGAGTTAGAAATGTGTTTAGTGCTTTGGTTCAATTTGCACATTGATTTCTTGAAATAATTGAGAATCCCAGTCTTACACTGAATGGAGCCAACACACATTGATATCATATTTGCTTCCCAACATTTTAGTTTACTCCAAATGACATGGAATGCAACATTAATTTGTCTAAGACTATTTTTATTAGCTTTGTTGAGATAATTTCCCTCCCCCCCAGCTATTTGTTGTCTTTAAGAAACAAAACTAAAGTAACAGTTAACAGTGTTACAGAAGATCTATAATGTAGCTCTAATACAGTGTAGATTCTGTAACAAAGCATGACTCTGAGGGATTAAAATGACCCATCCTGGTGCACAAGAGTGAAACATAGTATTTTGAAGACTGGAAAAACAAAGCAAAGGAATTTAACAATGTGCCCTCTCAATATCACATTGCTGAAAAACTTCAGCTGAACTGAAAGCTAATTAATTTGCTTTAAGCGTATGCTTTGCTATTAATCACTCTTTCAAATGTTTGATAAATATAATGTGTTAGTAGCTGCAAGGAGCCAAGCAAAGCTTGATATGATTTAAGCCCCCCCCCTCCTTGCTACTGTTCTAATTAAAATTAACAGTCACATTTCTATTCTAATAAGGCATTGGCTATATGTATTTTTACACCTCTGTAGCCTTGATATCCAAGACTGTATGTTCTCCTTTTTATTTGTCAGCAGATGTTTAGCGTTATATGTTTCTTTGCTACACATTCAAAGAGACAGAGGGCAGTGTGATTTAGAGATAAATTAATCTCTAAATATCTGATATCATTTTATAAAACCAGCACTTTCATGTGGCTATTTCTCTTTCATGTGCTACTATGTGTTTCTAGAGAGATGATATTGGTTTGAAGAGCTGACATAGAGTTATTATGTTAAGTGCAGAGGTTGCCGCACACAAATCAAAAAGGAATATGTGGGTTTGTAACATGCAATTTATGTGAAATCCACTTTAAAGATACTTTCAGAAGTCATTAAGGTCAAGTTTTTAAATTATCAATGTTAGGTTATGAGAGCACTTTTGACCAAAAAAAAAGAGGTACTGACAAGATTTCTGTGAGGAAATGAGGTGTCACAGTCCAAGGCTAACATCAGATATTCCATCAGCATACTTCTTATCCATTTATTTTGAAAATACTGAAAATCCGATTGAATGTTTATGCTTGCAAAACAGCTTCTGTGTATCGCGAACAATAAATTCCTCAAATTCCCTTACTGCTTTGACTTCACCAGAGATGTACGAGGTAAGTTGTTAATAAGCCTTTGGCCTACATTTACAGCAAAGCTATACTCACTTTTACTTCTCACAAAAGGCAGCTACAGTAACTAATAAAAAGTACTTACCTCCTTCCCTACACACAATTACATGCACACAAAGCAGTCAAGCATATATATTTTAAGCACAAATGGCAGTAGGATAGGTTTGGGAAAGGCATAAACTTTGGAAAGCTTATCCTTTCATTTCACAAATCCCTAATCCTCCTTTGGCTATATTGAAAGCAGGAGGCTTGAGATATTTTTATATGGCTGAAATTGGCCCCTGACAGTTTTATAAGTATCTTTGTCTGTGTGTCCTTTTCACAAACAAAAAAGCAGGTGGTGACAGTTGGAGCAGGAGTTGTGTGGCGAAAATAATGGGGTGTATATCTGTACTTGTCTCATTGCTTTAAAAATAAGGACCAGGGCCTGCAAAATTCTCCTTCCCCTAAAAGAAGACAAGATAATTTGTGGTGCTTTGAACAGGCGAAAAGAATAATAATAATATTTCCCCACAGATTTGGTAACATTATTGAAATAACACTTTGAAGCAAATAACACTTTAACACTGAGAATACATATTGTGCAAAATGATGGTGGGTTTTTCTTTGTTTGCATGGACTTTTAAGGATTAAACCCCTCAAACACATTGTTTGCATCTTTTAAAACACCAGCAAGTTTTTCCTGTTCTCTCTCCCTCTCTCTTTCTCTCGTGTGTACATGGTTTGCTTCTCAAAGTGAAATGGAATTAGTTTTGTGCAGAGAGAGTTTGTGCAAATGGTGGAAACCTTGACAAGAAAGTTATAGTGTTCCTTGTCTTGCTCTCACCTGGAAGGACTCAGAAATTCGTTGTCATTATCCTGTTCTTTCCTGTGCCGAGAGCCAAAATCAATGTGAACAAAGAGTTTAGTATTAACTGTGCCTCAAATGATAAAACATTATGCTCTAGTAAAGAATGGTCTCTATTTTATATAACTATTCTGGATAAGATAATGATACTAAATCTGCTTTCCTTTTTGTGGCAACATTTGGAAACAACAAATGCAAGAAAACACAACTAGACACTTGAGCCCTTTAGTTTCCAGACCCTCCACCATTCTGCAGTTTAGTCTATGCCAGATCCACTTACCTGGCTGGAAGTCACCCTTATTTAACTCAGTGTATAGTATGGATAATATACCCAGGAATACACAACCTAAAACATTTTAAATTATCATTACACTCCTTCCTTTCAGCTGAAAATGAGACAGAGTTCCCCCCACACCCGCAACTTTTGCAAAATGGCCAGAATTCTGTTAGAATTTAGTGCATATATGTAGGAATCGGGGCCACTGGGGTGGCCTTAATGCCCGGGAGGAGACTGATCAAGTGACGACACGAGGCAAAAGGAGCGAGATCAGATCAGTACTTTATTGGAAAAAGGCAACATCATTTATAGGGAAGAAAGCGCAACGGTGGCAGAACTGTCACCGGACAGGAAAATTACCTCACCCACGTACACGGGTTAATGGGGAACTCCTCAAAGGGGAGTTGATTAACTTGGGCAAACACGGGGCAAGGAAGACCATTGTGTAGGGCTTAAGCAAGGGTAAACATGGCTTATTTGCGCCAGGGATATTCCCCGGAGCCGGGGAGTTGAGTTATACACTTAATGTTTCACAGAAGTCAGCTATCTGCTTACTTGGCAGCGCCGTAGGTCAGGTCACGGTAATTGGGTGAATCAAACCCTATATTTTATTCACCCCCCTTAATTTGGCGGCCGCAGAACCCACGGGCTGGGAGCTTCTCTCACCGCGGTGGCCTCTGGCGGGCCCTTCCATGCCCCGCAGGGCATGGGGAATCCGTATCTCCCCTTTCTTTACTATTTAAGGACCTGACCTGCGACCTTGCGCAAGAGCGGCATCAGCTGTTGAGCGGGCATGACGTCACGGAATTTCTCTCTGGGGCGGCACTTGGAGATCAGCGAGGGAATGCACTGAGCAAAACAACAAAGCGTAATGCCTAGTATGGCTATCCCCACCACTACCTTAAGCACCGTTTGCAGCCACCCCCAGGGAACCCATGACCACATCCAATTCCACAGGGAGCTCCACCAAGCCCCCCATGCGGAACCCTCAGTGATCCCCTGGACTATGGTGTGGAGATCAGTGAGCTGACTTTGGATCTTATGGGAGTTATCAGTGAGATTGAAACAACACATCCCATGAAAGGATTCGCAACCCAGGTGGTGTAGCAAGAGGAGGTAGTCGATAGCCGCTCGATTGTCGAGAACGGCATGGCGAAGTTCTGCCTGCTCCTGATTGAGGAGCGCTATCGCTGTGGAGGTATGGTTAATGGCTTTTGGTAAACCGCAAGCCAAGCGACCAATTCTCCGTGCGTTGCCGACGGCCAAGCCTGGCACGCCGACAAGGCTGACTGCTAATGATACATACTCAGCGGGACTCATGACTCTAAAGCTGCTGTCGCAGGAGCTGTCTAACTGGGTTGTGCGTGTGTGCTGTATGAATGGGGAAACCTTTGAAGCATTTGAAGCATGTGGAACATTAGAAACATTTGTGCTTGGGGCAATCATGTCCTTAGTAGGAAGTAACAGTGTCAAACGACTGATACAACACATTGAGTCCGACAGATTCGCAGGTATATAGTTCCATGTGAACTGGTTGCAGGTGAAAAACCACCCTGAAGGTAGGGTGACATGAGCGTACAGCGAAGTGAGTGTTTCTGGTTTATTACAAGTCCAGTTGCCGCTGCCGGGGTTAATGCAGCGGCGCCGAGGTTGACCGCCTGAGGTGCAGCCGGTCATTCGGGTGCAAGCAGCGTCCGGGCTGACCGCTACTCGAGGGGTATGAAGAGTGGCGGCGTCAGCCGGCAAGGTTGATGCAAGTCGCAATCCCCCCCAGCGTGCGTATGCTGAGAAGGTGGTAGGAGTGTGTGGGCCAAAGAACGCCTTCAACAACCAGTCGCCATCCTTGGTGCGCGCGTCCAGAGTGTGGCACACGGGGATGAGACAGGTGCTGAGGATAGATGCAGAACCAATGTCCTGCTGTAGGCAAAAATCGGACTGGTTGACGAGACCCGCCAATCTTTCCCACAAGTTGTACTGCATTCGTGCGGAAAGATCCTCACCAGGCGGCAAGCCGTTGGCCTGGATTGGAGTAGCCTGAACGCCTCCCCCCAAAAGCAGGGAGAGGGCCAGGATGAGGGTAATCGCCGCTGTGTTGGCATGAATCTGGGCAAAAACTGCAACTATGAGGTTCTCCGGTGTTGGCTCCCTCTCCTCACGCTGAACGGCGTCCTGGGCGTCACGGCAAAGAGCCTTGACCATCCCCCAGGTGATCTTGGGCATCGGCGGCCGTTTCCTCCGGCGGATCCTCTCGGTCAGAGCGAGGTCCCTCATCTCCGGGATCGGACTCGGGTCGGCCTGGGTCCACGCCATGCGGTTCCAAATGGGGCTTGACGCACCGGGCTGGAATCCAGACGACACCTGTTGGAGACATAATTGCAGCATACCCTCTCCCCCAGGTTATGAGCGGCACCGGGCCCCTCCAAGAAGGGTCTGGTGGCACTCGGTACCGGACCATAGGTCGCGGGAGAGCTTCCGAACGGCGGAAGTGCTTCTCCTGCGGCGTACAGTCCGAAAAAACATTAAGGTGATTGTACGTGAACAATACCTTGTTGAGACACATCTGAGCTTCTCCCTGTGACTTGGGGAGGGCTGGTGGCTCCCCCCTTTCTGTTTGTTTGTCAATATAGGACTTTAGCGTCCGATTGACCCGCTCTACAATCGCCTGCCCTTGCGGATTGTAGGGAATGCCAAATGTATGCTTGATGTCCCAGGTGGCCATGAAGGTGGCCAACTGCCTAGAGCAGTAGGACGGGGCGTTGTCCGTTTTCACGTGCCGCGCCTTGCCCATTGCCGCAATGCAGGAAAGGAGGTGCTGCTCCACGTGGGAGGCAGCCTCCCCCTTCTGCGCCGTCGCCCAAACGAACTGGGAAAAAGTGTCTATGCAGACGTGCATGTATTGCCATCTGCCAAACTGTGGCACATGCGTGACGTCCATTTGCCACACCTGATTGGCCTCTGTCCCTCGTGGGTTGACCCCCCACGAGGGCCCCCCCGGTGCCCCTGCACAATGCTGGCAAGAGCGTACTATGCCCTGGGCTTGAGAAAGTGGCAAATTGAACTGTCTGGCGAGTGCCTTGGCGTTCTGGTGAAAGAAGGCATGACTTTGAATTGGAGTAGTGAAAACTCCCAAAACTGAACGTTGCTGAACTTCCTTTGCCGCCGCGTCCGCTCTGCTATTGCCCGCGGAAATCGGACCCGGTAGGTCTTGGTGACTTCGAATGTGGGCAATATAGAGCGGCTCCGTGCGGTTCCGCAGATGAAATTGAGCAGTGAGAAACAGGCTAAGCAGATTCTTGTCTATCGCGGGAGTGATGTAAGCTCCCGGTAGACTGTGAAGCAAATTCCTAACATACAGACTGTCAGTGATGATATTTAAACGTTCCCTGGCGAAGGTGCGCAAGGCAAGGTTCACGGCTGCCAACTCCGCCCGCTGAGCGGACTTCTGGGGAAGAGTTAGCAGCGTGTGCCAAGCTTCGCCCTCCTGCCAGGTCAGGACACCATAAGTGCGTCCGCCATCAGAAAAAACCGTTCTGGCCCCCTGAAGTGGGACCAGCGAGAGCAATTCGAACAAGCTGACTGTTCCTGTTTGCAGCGAGACGAATCTGGGGTCTTTAGGCAAATGGTATGCTAAACTCCCAGTGAATCCTTCCAAAGCTATCGGAAGCGAGTCACCTAGCTGCATCAACTGCTGAATCTGTTCCTTGGTGAACGGGACTACGATCTTTGCTAGATCGTGCCCAGAAATGTCCCTAGCTCTCAGCCTGCCGCGGTAGATCACCGCGGAGACCAGTTCTTGGGGCGGAACAATGTTCCGAGATGAGGTGTTAGGCAAGTATACCCACTCCACAATTTTCACTCCTTTCTCTGAGTCTACTCCTAACACCCCAGTGAACATGGATCCTGACCGTACGATGTACAAATTCAGGATCGGGGCGTAGGGCCCCTGGGCGATCCGATCTACCCACCTCTGGCTGAGAACTTGGTTCACTTTCTCGAGCGCCAAACGCGCGTCTCGAGAGATTTTTATCCGGTCTGCCGGCTGCTTACCTAAAGTTAGCAGCGAGAAGAGCGGTTTTAGAAGATCCGTATCCAATCGGAAATACGGTCTGGCCCAATTAATGTTCCCTAAAACCTGCTGTAACTCTACCAAGGTGACTGAGTCCTGTAAATTGATCTGGGGCAAAACTGGCGCTGCAAAAGAGCGGAGAAGCCGATGGCCCAAGTATGAGAAGGGCTCGGTTCTCTGCACTTTCTCAGGGGCAATGAGTAACCCTTTGTCCCCCAGGCTGGCCTGGAGGTCTGAAAACATTTCGCTGCCAAGCTGCGGCAACGCTACTAAAATATCATCCATAAAATGACACACAATAGCTTGCAGGTAGAGGCTTCGAAACCTTGCCAGTGCGTCGTGAACATAAATTTGGCACAAAGTGGGCGAATTGAGCATGCCCTGTGGCAAAAATTTCCACGCGTAACGGAGCGTGGGCTCACTGTGGTTCACGACCGGCACGGTAAAGGCAAACTTCTCCCGGTCCCTGGGGTCTAAGGGGATTGTATAAAAGCAATCCTTGAGATCTACGACTAGAATCTCCCACCCCTCGGGAATCATGTTCGGATTCGGGATGCCGCATTGAAGCGGACCCATTGGCTGTATGCATTTATTGATCTCTCTGAGATCGTGGAGGAGTCGCCACTTCCCCGACTTCTTCTTAATAACAAAACTTGGCGAATTCCAAGGACTTGTGGACTGCTCTATGTGTCCTGCGTCTAGCTGTTCTTTAACTAGCTGCTTGAGAGCAACCAACTTCTCTCCCACTACCGGCCATTGTTCTACCCAGACCGGAGTATCGGTGAGCCATTTGAGTGGCAACGCCATTACCCAAAGGTAAGTGTAGCACCATACTGCTGGAGAATGTCTCACCCCCAAAGGTTGATGTGCACGTCAAGAATGTGCGGTCGAATTACCGCCGTGCCCTCAGCCCTTGGGATCGTGACTTCTACCCACTCTCGGCTCCTAAACGCTTCCTGGACGCCGCCTACCCCCCACACATCGGAGACCGGCTCAATGGCCCACTCCCTTGGCCACTGGCCTCTGCTTATCACTGATACATCTGCTCCGGTATCTAACAGGCCTGAGAATGATCGATTATTAAGAAATACCTCAATAACCGGGCGCTGTTTCCACTCAATGTTGGTCTCCACTGTCGCTAAGACCTGGTATCCTTGCGCTGCCTCACTGGCGCTCGAGCGGTCCTCTGACCGGGACTCGAAGCTGTCACTGAGCCCTCCCTGGCTCTCTGCTGGCGAGCGACAAGGGACCATGATCAGTTGCGCTAACGTGTCTCCTTTAGGGATGGTTTGGGGCAGGTGTGTCCAGAGCTGAACTTGGAGAACGCCTGAAAAATTGGAGTCAATGACTCCTGGAATTATGAAAAGTCCGCGTGCACCAGCTACACTACAGGGCAAAACTAAACCTATAAAGCCTCTGGGCAGGGGTCCCATGTACTGGGAATTGACCGAATAGACTGTGCCTGGCAGGTCGCACGTGACTTCCGCCTGGCAAGTCAATTCTAGCCCCCCGCTGCCCCTGGGGCTGGCCTGCGCCCTCGCAATGTCTGGAATGTGGTTGGACTCTACTCTGGCTTTGGGGAGTTCTGGGTGAAGGACGCCTCTGTTTGGACTGGGGCCAGAGACATGCCCGTGTTCCGGTTTCCCGAACTCTGGCAATACCTGGCCCAATGATAGCCTTTCTTGCACTTCGGACAGAGGGTGTTCGGAGCCTTGGAACGGCCGGACTTTTGCCCGCCTCCCTGGGATCGGCACTCCCTAGCGAAGTGACCGATCTTGCCACAGTTGTGGCATGCTCCTTTGCTCTTACCATTAGGTCTTTTCCCTCCTTGCACCGCTGCCGCTAGCAGACCCATCTTATAGGATTCTGTGCCAACGTCGGCGCAAGCTCTAATCATGTCCGATAGGGTCAAGTCGGGACGATTGCCTAGGGACTGCAAGATTCTACGGCAGTCCAAGTTGGCATTGTCCTTGGCTAACTTAATCATGAGCTCTTCCTGGGCTTGCTCATTATCAATCTGCCTGCTAATGGCTTCTTCCAGGCGATTGATGAAGTCCATGTAGGGTTCTTGGGCTCCCTGCTTAATGGAGGTGTAATTTTTAGCCGCTTTGCCAGTGGCTGGGATCTTAAAATAAGCCCTAAAGGCTGCCTCGGCTGACATCTCGAGAGTGGCGAGAGGCAGGTTGATCTGAGCATTGATTGACTCGAAATTACCCGAGCCATACAGCTGCTCAGGAAGCACCGCGCCTCCCATCCTGGCAGCCCGAGTTTGCGCCTCTAGGCAGAACTCGCTGTCCCAGATCATGTACTGGCTAGGGGTCAGCATCATCCTCATGACGGCTTTCCAATCATGGGGGATCCACATGGTGGTCTCGCACACCTGTTGAAGCGTGCCCCTAGTAAAACGACTTTGGAGCCCTGTATCTGCAATTGCCTTCCGCATAGCCATGAGCAGCTTATACGGGACTGGGGAGTGAACAATCTGCTGTGCGCCCGTGAGCGCGTCCATTTCCATGCGGATTGGACATATCTGTCTGAGCTCAGCTAGTTCTTCTGCTGGCAATTCCCCCTTCCTAATCTCCTCTTCAATTGTGCGCTGAAGGGGACTCTTGGTAACTCGGGAACCCGAAGCTGTCAGAGGAGCGCCTGCGCTTCTCATGCCCTGCATTCCCTCGGTGACGTCTGCAGCTGTCACCGCGGGAAGGCTCCCTACGCTACTCTGCTGGTACTTGAATGTCGGATAGAGTGCGGTGGGCGCAGTCGGCTCGACTGGCTGGACTGATGACTTCTCTAACGGGGGTTCTTCCGCTTCTATCCGGACTGGCTCGATCTGCTCTAAGAGCCTCCTACACTTCCTCCACGTGCTGACTATCCCTCTTGGGGCCTTCGGGGGTTGCTGAATGCAGTCTCCTATCCGATCCCAGAGCTGTAGGGTTAACGTACCTACTTCTGGGTAAAGTAGGCAGTGTTCCCTGAGGTACGCCAAAAGTCTTGCTAGTTCCCTGCTGTGAAAACCTAACTGAAATACCCTGGCCAGGATCTTGAACTCTTGCTCACGAGTTCTTTGGCTAGCGGACGGACTCTGTCCCTGAGAACAGGTCCCCATATTACCTGCGAGTGGTCCTCCGAAGTTTCCTCCTCGGGACAGGTTGACGCGTCTGGGGGCAAGGTAACTGGTCTCGGCGACGATCGTCTGGGTGGAGCTCGGAGCGTGGCCTCCGGCCACGGGCCCTCGGTGGCCTCTGCGCTGTCAGGGGCTCACAGCTGCCCTGAGCGGAACGCGTTTTTCCCTTTGACGCAAGTCGCCCCGAAGGCCGGGCGCAAAGTGCAGGAATGCCTCTCTTGGAATGCCTCGCCGCTGGCCGTCCTTCTGACCGACTGGCTGCCGGCCAGAGCGCCGCGCTGTCCTCCGGGCGGACGGGTCGCGGTTCAAGCGTCGAACCGGACCGCGTGGTTCGTTACTCGTGAGTAGACCTCTCCTGGGCCGCTTTACTCACGAGTAAATCACGTCGGGGTCACCAGATGTAGGAATCGGGGCCACTGGGGTGGCCTTAATGCCCGGGAGGAGACTGATCAAGTGACGACACGAGGCAAAAGGAGCGAGATCAGATCAGTACTTTATTGGAAAAAGGCAACATCATTTATAGGGAAGAAAGCGCAACGGTGGCAGAACTGTCACCGGACAGGAAAATTACCTCACCCACGTACACGGGTTAATGGGGAACTCCTCAAAGGGGAGTTGATTAACTTGGGCAAACACGGGGCAAGGAAGACCATTGTGTAGGGCTTAAGCAAGGGTAAACATGGCTTATTTGCGCCAGGGATATTCCCCGGAGCCGGGGAGTTGAGTTATACACTTAATGTTTCACAGAAGTCAGCTATCTGCTTACTTGGCAGCGCCGTAGGTCAGGTCACGGTAATTGGGTGAATCAAACCCTATATTTTATTCACCCCCCTTAATTTGGCGGCCGCAGAACCCACGGGCTGGGAGCTTCTCTCACCGCGGTGGCCTCTGGCGGGCCGTTCCATGCCCCGCAGGGCATGGGGAATCCGCACATATAGAAGTAAAATTGTATAAGTCACAGTGCCAAATTTGCTGATCATTAACTAGGTGGTGTTTATGTTTCTGTACAGTCACATGATCAGGGATGCAACCAGGAACACAATCATCTCTTTAATTAATGTGCAATAATCTGTCACTTCAATGTATGCAATCCTCCTTGTGCAACCAGAAATCATCAGTAGAGTTCTGGACAATGTTTTAAACATCCTTTTCTTTGAGAAACAAAGCACACACGTACATATACAACAAGCATAAAAGAACTGGCTGATTGCTATGAATGAAGCAATAAACCATTTGATGTTTCAAAGTCTTAAATAAGGCAGTAGTAAGCCTAGTTTGGGGCACCTCAAACAATTTGTGCATTGACATCAATTGTGCAAAATAAGCAATTCTGTGCAAAAAATGGGCTACAATGCAAAGTGTCTGGGAATTGTAAGAGAACTGCTCAGTGTTTTCACTGTTGAGGATTAGAATATAACTTATCTTCTTTTCCCATGAATACAAGGCAAAAGAGGGTTTTTATCTTAAGTATAGACATGTTGCACTGAATGAGAATACAGTATTTGTTCTCTCATAATGTTGTATTCAAATATGCCAACTGGCTTTTAAGAAGGACATCTAGATTCATTACAACATAATACAAATTTGCAAATGTATCAACTTAATAATAGAACTGAATGTAAAAGAAGTTGCTCCTGAATCAGTAAACATAATTGACAATGAGAAAACTTGTAGAATAATAGATTGTCAAGGGGAAAAGGGAAGGAGGGAGAGGGAGAGAAAGCAGTGTGGAAGTAACTTTGGTGGTAGTATATGGTGCCATCAATTTACTACAAGAATGTCCATATTTTTATCAGAAGCATTGAAGGGTATATGAAAACATCTCTGCCCAGCTGTGTGACACTGACCTCTGAGTCTACTGCTGAGACCAATGATATATGGCTGAATTACTGAGCTTAGTGATAAATTTACTTGGATACAATTTTTGGAGAGGTTTTGAGACATCATATATCAATCTGTTCTTTGCCTGCTTGAATCAACTGAGTTTGGCATGCTTTGTATTCTGACCTAAATGCCCACCTTTGCATAATTTGTGCTACTCCAGTATAGACTATAATTTTCTTGCAGTGGAATGTCTTTTGCCTGTGATCCCTGTTCTTTGCACCATAACATACAAGTGCATCCTGTTGAAATTATGCAAGCGTGGCGTCAAAATGGCAGCCGCGCTCTTTGCGGGCCCCCACCCACCCAGACTCAGACATCCGGGTTAGTTAGGGGGCATGGCCACCTCTCTTTAAAAGGGGTGGCCACGAGGCAGCCGCGCTGCCATTTTATAAGTGACGGAGTGGAGAAGTTTTCTCCGTCGCTTCCCTTCTCGGCTTTCAAAATTTTTCGGAGGAGTCTTCCTCCCCGAAAAAGCGAACGCTTGGGTCACCCAAGCGCAAGGCAGCGGCCTCCGGGCCACGTAATAGGGGGAGGGCTCTGCCTACACCCTCGACCTCCCGGGGTCTGCCGCTGGGCTGAAGGGCTCGGGCAGCAACCCCACAATCGGGTGGCAGGGCTTTGGTGCCCACTGACACCAATGCGGGCGAGCTGGCTTCTGCCTACCCGCCCAGTCTGGGGACTCAGGCAGGGGCGGCAAGGGCCTGCCCCTTCGGGGTTTCTACCCCTGCTGCATCTTCGCCCGGCTTGGGGCATGGTGGCCCACTTGGGCTTGGTGCGGGTTCCCACCCCACCACTCTTCCGGCCCCTCATGGGCCGGATTACTGGGCCTGACCCTATGTGAGCCAGGGATCGCCATTTGGGCTTATCCCCCAGCAATTGCTCAGTGGGCCATCCGGCCCATCCGGCCCACCTTTTGCAGGTGGGTCTGAGATGGTCGATGCTCTCCTCGCACGCATTTCAGTGCTGGAGGCATCGATGGGCATTGCTCCGCCACATGTCGATGGTGGGCTCGCAAACCCTGCGGATCTGGCCCACGCGTCAGCCACGGCTGTCCAGCGGGCTGTTAATAGGGTCGAGCTGCTAGAGGCCATCAGGCCAGCCCAAGCTGACGCCTCACAGCTCCCAGTCAGGCCATTGCAACAGGCCTTCCCGCCGGGGACTGGTCCTGCTCGGCAGGGGCGCAGGGGCACGCAGAGCTCGATACCCATCGTGAGCTCCGACGCCCACCGTGGGCCAGAACCCCCAGGGGGGGCAGCCCATGGGGTGCACCGAGTGAGTATACGGGTCAAGTTAGCACACCAGTAACACTACCCAATTCTGCTGGGGGGGGGGGGGTTCAGTGGCCATGGCCACGACAAGTTACTGTGGGAGGACAGTTTAATCTATACTGTCCTGCTAATTCTTGGTTACCCAATTGCTCCCCAGTTATAGCAGGGGTGACCGCCCCTTTGGGTACACCTAATGTTCCAGGGGTTCTGCAAGGTCCACTGTGCGCACCCCCAATTCAATCCGTGCCGACGGTGGCACTACCAATGGCCGGTTACTCCTTACCCCTGGGTGACCACTTTTCCCAGGCTACGACGGAGAAGATTTGGCGAGGGGAATATGTAGATATCTTCTCACTTCTAAACTGTGAGCTCACTAAGGAGGAGAGGGAGGGTTTAGTGTATGCAAACCAAGACACGGGACACAGCCTCGGGCTGGGTTAACTCAGGTTTATTGCATCGTGGACAGAGGGAACATGAGGTAATGGCGGATCAATAGCTCTTTATATACAGCAGTAATACATTTGAACGTGGTGCCATGGTAGCCCATTGGCTACTGTCTGCGTGACGTCATTACAGGTCACGCCCTTCTTGTCCAGGTGTAGGTAGTGGCGGGAAAACTTCCCGCGCTGTTGCCTTTGATGAGTTCGGACCAAGAGAGCTTGGACGCTCGCTGCTGCCAGCTGGTGGTCATTAGCTCGCGTCCTATTACAGGGCTTATATGATACAGCTGAAGGTTACATTGTTGCTATAGGCAAGGTTACATTGACTCAGATACATTTCAATCCATGTGTACAGTAAAACCATCAGAACACAACATCCCTCCCCCCTAGGACGAGACAAAGTCTCGAGCCCACCTTAACACACTCCCCCCCCCTTATGAGACAAAGTCTCTCAGCCAAGATGGCTTATTTCGAACACGCTGGGGTCTCGGTGCGGGCTGCCTCTCCCTGGGATTGCTACCTTCTCTTTGTCCCCTGGTCTCCTGTCCTGCAATATGAGAGGGAGACTCGTTAGTGACTTTCCGCGGCTCCGCGGCGCTGTTGGGAGGTGTGCTCTTTCTTAGGGAGGAACCGGGGGCACTGGGGGCTAACGAAAAACCCCTCTTCTCGCTTGGATGGGTGGGGGAACACTCCTGAAAACCCCCCCGGCTCGCCAAATCAAAATCAAAATCACTATCGGGGGCAGCGGTCGCGAACTCCTCTCCCCCTTCCCCGGCCCCTGCTAGAGCTGGCGTATCAAAGGGATATGAGTCGGGGCCGCTGCTTCTGCTTCCTTCCCCCCATGCTTGGGACTGTTGTCCACTGCTGTCTCCCCCTTGGGTTAAGCGGGTGGGGGAGAACCCTAACGCTGAATCCTGTTGCTGAGCTCCACTGACTGGCCCAATCACTCTGTGCCTCAGTTGATCTGCGTGCCTCCTCCAGAGGAGGCCGGTGTTCGTCTCGACCCGGTACGACACTGGCCCCGTCTGTTCTACAACCGTCCCTGGCACCCAGGCTGGCCCTGCGCTGGAATAGTTCCTGCAGTGAACAGGGTCACCGGCAGCGAAACCTTTCGAGACTGCCAACCCCACGTTTTTTCCTTTATCCTCGACTCTCGTTGGGTCTAGCCTGGACAGGAGCGTGGTCAGTTTTCGCCGCATCAAGAGCTCTGCCGGCGAGTAGCCGGATGCCAAAGGGGTCACCCTATACGCTAAGAGGAATTGGCACACTTGGTGATTCAGGTCCCCCGGGCCCATGCGCCGCAGCGCCTCCTTCGTTGTACGCACCAACCGTTCCACTTGGCCATTCGTGGCCGGGTGAAACGGTGCGGACGTGATATGCCGAATGGCGTTTGTCCCCATGAATGCCCCGAACTCAGCGGAGGTGAAACAACTAGCGTTATCGCTGACTAAAGTGTCGGGTAAACCGAACGTGGAAAAGACTCTCCGTAGCCGGCTAATTGTCGTGGCGGAGGACGTGCTTTTTACCGGGATAACCTCCAGCCACTTGGAGAACGCATCCACGACTAGGAGAAACATGGTTCCTCGGAATGGGCCAGCGAAATCTACGTGCACCCTGGACCATGGTCCCCGTGCTGTGTCCCATTCCCTATGTGGGAGACGGGCCGCCTCAGGGCGGGACCCCTGGCAAGCCTCGCAAGTGCCAACCATGTGCTCAATATCCGTGTCCAGCTGCGGCCACCAGAAGTAACTCCGGGCCAGCGCCTTGGAACGAACTATGCCCGGGTGGCTGACGTGCAGCAGTTCGAGCACCCTCGTCCGCAGGGGCGCAGGGACCACCACCCGTTGGCCCCACAGAAGGCACCCCCTCTCTAGGGACAACTCTAGCTTCTTCCTAAAGAATGGGTCGAACTCCGTACTCGGGGACGAACCCGGCCACCCCTTCTGCACCCATGAGCAAACCTTCGCCAGTGTCCTGTCCTTTCCTGTCGCCCTAGCAATGTCGGCTGGCACTATTGGGGGAGCGTCTAAAACCTCAATTAGCAACACCTGGCGGTCCTTTTCTGCTCTCGCCTTTTGGGCGTCCGACAATGGCAAGGGGGATCTCGAAAGCGCATCAGCATGGCTGATCTCCTTTCCGGGCCTGTACTCCAACTCATGTTGGTACGCGTTGAGGAAGATAGCCCATCGCAGCATTCTCGGGGACAGGATCTGCGGCGTGGGCTTGTGCGCCGTGAAAATCCCTAACAGCGGTTTGTGATCGGTCACGATTTTGAACGGGCGGCCATACAAAAAATCGTGAAATTTTTTGGTCCCCGCTACTATTGCTAACGCTTCCCTGTCGGTTTGCGCGTAATTCCGCTCCGCTTGGGACAGGGACCTTGAGTAAAATGCTACCGGGGCCTCCCTTCCGTCCTCCAACACGTGGCACAGCACCGCCCCCACCCCCACCGGGGATGCATCACAAACTAGGACCACAGGCCGTTTGGGGTCGAAATGCGTCAGGATTGCCTCAGATGTTAGGAGTTGCTTTAGCTCCTTGAACGCCCTCTCGTGCTCATCACCCCACATCCACGGCTCTTCCTTTTTCAGCAACCGATGGAGCGGTTCGGCCACGGACGCCTTCCGCGGGAGGAATGTATGGTAAAAATTTAGGAGCCCCAGGAAAGATTGCAGCTCGGTCTTGGATGTGGGGCGAGGGGCCTTTTTAATGGCTGCTACCTTGGATTTAGATGGCTTAATCCCCTCGGGTGTGATTCGGAACCCTAAAAACTCGACCTCTGTTTCGAAAAAAACACATTTATCCTTCCTCAATCTCAGCCCCGCTTTCTCGAACGCGGTCAGTACCTTGTCCAACCTTTTCGCTAGTTCAGCCTCACTCCCCCCTGTTATCAACACGTCATCAAAATAAGGCAACACCCCCTCCAGGCCCTTTAGGAGGCGTTCCACGAGCGATTGAAAAAGACCGGGTGCCGAGTTCACGCCGAACTGTAACCGCGACACCTGGAACGCTCCCTTATGTGTAACTATCGTTTGTGCCGCGGCCGTGGCGGGGGTCACAGGAAGTTGCTGATAGGCTTGTGCCAAATCGAGCTTAGCGAAACACTTTCCCCCATTCAGCCTGGCCAAAAGGTGGCTTATCACTGGCACCGGGTATGCATTAGGGCGGATCGCCTTGTTAATTGTACACTTATAATCTGCGCAAATGCGCACCTCCCCGTTAGCCTTTAGAGCCGTTACAATTGGAGTTTCCCACTCCGCGGAATCAACAGGAATAAGAATCCCCTGGCCCACCAGTTTGTCCAATTCCGCCTCTATCTTGTCCTTGAGTGCAAACGGCACCCTGCGTGGTTTGAGTCTTATCGGGCGGACCTCCGGGTCTATGTCGAAAGCTACAGGGGGTCCCTTGAACTTTCCGAGTCCTTTCTCAAAAACGGCGGGATGCGCATCGCAAACCGCTTGTATTGGGTCCCCCCCCACGGTATGCACCCCCCCTATGAACAACCCTAAGGGCTGAAACCACTGTGTTCCCAGGAGGCTACAGCTTCCCCCTTTCAGGACAACTAGGGGCAGTTCCGCAGAATGTCTCTTAAAATTGACCCGAAACTTCCCAACCCCCAATACCGGAATGTTGTTTCCCTGTACGTCCCGTAGTGTGGACCTCAACGCTTTAAGCTTTGGCCGCACGTGGGGGTCGATTTTCAGGAACTCTTTCTGGGGAATTATGGAAAAGGAGGACCCCGAGTCAATTTCCATCTTAATAGGGGCCCCTTGTACTAATACCTCAACGAAGTAATGGGACTGTCCCGCGGACACGCTGAACACTGAGGCGTCGTCCTCGCTGCTGTCCGAGACGCGGCCCACGCCGTCCTGCTTCCTCGTGGTCTGGGCGCCATCTTTGGGCCTTGCTGGACGGTCCGGCCTGGCCGCGCGGTCTTGTGATTGCCTCCGGCCCTCTTTCCGCTTTCTGCACGCCTTGGCGATGTGCCCCCGACGGCCGCAGGTGTAACACTCGGCCTTCCTGAACGGGCATCTCGCGCGCTCGTGGACCGCTCCGCAACCCTCGCAGCGTCGACCGCCCTTCCGGACCTTCTGGACCTCCTCGCCGTCGCTGCCTTCCGTAGACGACTTTGAGGCCCGCCGAGTCGCGTGCACCGACTGTCCGGCCTTCCCGTGCACCGAATTTTCCGCCTTGCCGGCTTTAGGACGCCACTCACGCCACTGATGCATCTCGTCCACTCCGGCATTCGTGGACTCTGCGGCTTCCGCGGCCTCTATGACTTCGGCCAGCGTGGGTGGCGGCTCCTTATTCATCAAGCTGCGCTGCACCTCCTTGTCTTTCAGGCCACATAACACGCCGTCCCTGAGGACCATCTCCAGGATGTCGCCCCATTTACAGGGGGCGGCGGCTATCCTCATGGCGGCCACGAATGCCTCAACCGACTCGTCTGGCGCTTGGACTCGCCTCCAAAACGCGCTCCGAGCGGGAAACATTGCCCTCGAGGGGCAGAACCGCTCTCGCAGCAGCTTCATGATGTCGCTCGCCTTAAAGTCGCTCACCTTCTTCGGAGCGATTATGCCCACCAGCGTCCGCTTGGTTTCCATCCCGAGCATTCTGGTGAGGATGGCCCTCTTCCTCTCCTCGTCGTCTTGTTTGACTCTGAGTTCCACCAGTGCCGCCTGGAAGTCCATCTCAAGCAGCTCCCAGTCTTGCGGTTTGGTGATGTTGAACCCGCTCTGTGCCCTGGCTGTTCCGTGGGGATCCATTATCCCACCTTCGTCGCCAATTTAGTGTATGCAAACCAAGACACGGGACACAGCCTCGGGCTGGGTTAACTCAGGTTTATTGCATCGTGGACAGAGGGAACATGAGGTAATGGCGGATCAATAGCTCTTTATATACAGCAGTAATACATTTGAACGTGGTGCCATGGTAGCCCATTGGCTACTGTCTGCGTGACGTCATTACAGGTCACGCCCTTCTTGTCCAGGTGTAGGTAGTGGCGGGAAAACTTCCCGCGCTGTTGCCTTTGATGAGTTCGGACCAAGAGAGCTTGGACGCTCGCTGCTGCCAGCTGGTGGTCATTAGCTCGCGTCCTATTACAGGGCTTATATGATACAGCTGAAGGTTACATTGTTGCTATAGGCAAGGTTACATTGACTCAGATACATTTCAATCCATGTGTACAGTAAAACCATCAGAACACAACAGAGGGGCAGGATGATAGGGACAAGGAGTTGTCCCGTCGTCGTAAGCCACCTCGCCAATTGGTTGCCGGCCTATCTGATTTATATGGCAGTATACCTGAGGGCCCATCCTGATTTGGCCATTCCAATGGTCCAGTACCTGGACAATATTTACCAGGCTGTGGTTGATTTCCCTGGTCCGTCATGGTTGGCCTACGATGAGGAGTTTAGGATGAGGGTGGCCCTTCACCCTGAGATGAGGTGGGACGAGCCCTGCCAGCAGTTGTGGCTGCTGTATATGACCCCCATGCGGCCAGCGCCTGGTGACCGGTACCACTGCGGTCATGCCGTGCAGTGGGATGCTACTTCACAGACTCCCCGCCAGCCTGTTGAAATTAAGGATATTATGTTCCTGCATAAGATTTTAAATATGTAAACAGAAAGATAGAAATAGACAAATACTGCTAAAATACCTTTGTTGTTGTTCAGTCACACAGTCGATTCCGATCCTTTGCGACCCTATGGACCATTGTCCTCCAGGCAATTTTGTTCTCAACCATCCTCCTCAATCCACCCAGCTCTACAATACCATCCAACCATCTCATCTTTGGCCACCCCCTTCTTTTGCCCTCTACCTACAAAAAATAAAAATAAAAACACCTGTTTTCCCTTTCTGTTAATGGTGGCAAAATTGCCCATCTTTATAAAAATCAGGTAGAGACAGAGCATGGAATAAAGAGTTACTAATAATGTAATTTACCTGTAACTACTTACTTGAGGGAGGTTATTAGGAGATGACATACTTATATGTGAAAACCAATATAACAAATAGGAAAATATTCCTTTATTGGCATAATGAGTCATGGTTTTTTAGTTATTCTTTCAAAGTTAGTTTTCAAGGGTATTTTATAGGCATTTTTTTAAAAAAACCAATCTGGCAACGTGTATACTAATCATTATATATGGTTCTCGTTCTGTTCTGTTCTGCACTTTATCTTACTTTCAGAATAAGGACCTAAGAAGACTTGAAACAAAATTAAAGCACATACAGAAAAAAGGATAAAAAAAGAGATACAGATGAAATCATATAATATTTTGTATTAAAATAAAATTAGGTAAAGGTAAAGGTTTCCCTTGCTCAAAAGCAAGTTGTATCTGACTCTAGGGTTCAGTGCTCCTCTGTTTCAAAGCCGAAGAGCCAGCACTGTCTGTTTCTGCAGGCATTTCCGTGGTCATGTGGCAGGCATGAGTAGACACCGGAGCGCACGGAACACTGTTACCTTCCCACCGAAGTGGTCCCTATTTATCTACTTGCAATTTCTTGCTTTCAAACTGCTAGCTTGGCAGTTAAGCAAACTATAATATTAAAAACAGACTGTTAATGCAGTTTCTGTGACATTACTCTAATTTTCTGGAGCTGTTTGACAAAATGGCAGGATGTATCTTTGTTGCATGCTTGGTCCTTTGCACAACTGTGCAACCTGGTGTACCCAAGTAGCCTTGGTGGATAATATATTTGATTTTTCCCCATAATGTCTTGCTTGTTTCAGTTTATTTTATTTTATTTTGAGATGTATTTGTCAGTTGCCTGTTTTGATTTGTTGTGTGTTCTGTCGTGAATTTGATATCTGCTTGTACACCGCCCAGAGTGGGATACTACCCAAATGGGCAGTATAGAAATGTAATTAACAAACAAACAAACAAACAAAATCTTGAACAAGATCAATATTTTGTGGTAAGAAAAACAAATCAAAGAAACAGATCAGTGAAGGTCCTTAGATCTATCTGTAGAATGGATTCCATGTTTAAAAGGGAAGTGCAGAGATAGTGTGTTAGAATATTTTGCTCATTGATTCTGCACAAACAATCATTACTTTAATAAACCTGTTTATAATTTATCTTGTAATTTCCTCAGGTATTCTTTGATATTTAGTTTAATCAATGTATCAAAGTGATTCAAAGGCTTTATTCACTTTCAGATGGCAGAGACAGTATCGAGAGTATCAGCTGAACAAAGATGTGTGTGCAGTGGTTTTAAATTGCCATGTGAAATTTACTACGTTCTATATTTTCTTAAACAATCTTCAGTGAAACATTGATGAAAATAAAGTAAAGCTGTCAAATAGAATTGCCAAAGGGAATTGCAAAAACACAGACAAAACATGTTAAAGAGCTGCCAACATTTTGTGGAGATTTATGGAACTTGTTCTCTTCTATGTAAAATATATATTTACTAGCACTTACATTTAATTGCTTGGAATAATTGTATGAAATCTATTGGTTTCCTTGAGATTTTTATTCTCATACACCCAAGTTTGGCACTTGCAATAACTTTTGTTTTTCAATTTCTTATAGTGATCCTGCATTTTGAATGAGATCTGTTCAGCATGATGAACTTCAAAATGTCTTATAAGCTTGTGAACTTTAAGGCTGTCTTTAGAATACAGTAATGATCCAGCAGAGAAAAACTAAGAAGCAAGGCTCTCAATAGCATTAAAAAGTCAAAAATAGCCTGGAAAAGTAACTATATTTAACTTAACTTTGGGAGCTAAACCAAATCTTTTTACATTACAATTTTACCCCAATTATGTCTTCAGTATTGGCAGAAATCCTGTTGCACAGCTCAGCATGTACAATTTTGAGGCAAATTGCCACTGATTAAAGATGTACCCCGAGGATTTGGGGATGCATAAGACTTTGGAGTGTTTATGAGCTGTGTTCAATCGAAAATCACTTTTAATCAGCAGCCTTCTTCTTCTGTATCTAAGCCAGATGTGAAACTGCCAAAATGAAGACACCCTTTGGTGAGTTCATTCAGCAGTTCCCTTCACCTGACCTAGTGTAAGAAAGAATAGCTGTGATTTGACACTGATGATGACATCATCTCTCTTGTGCATGTAAAGCTGCACAATAGGATGGCAGCCATTGATTTTTAACTTTAGCCAGTCAGGCATTTTTGCTTTCATATTACACACACACACACACACACACACACACACACACACACACACACACACACACACACACACACACACACACACACACACACACACACACACACACACAGACAACCTTTCTAGTATGGGACATATTTCTATCTTCCCCTGGGCCTCACTGGAGTACATGCAGTTGTAGCCCTGTGAGGCCCAGGGGAAGATAGAAATATCTACTGTTTGTACCCCTGGGTTCTAGGGCCCTTTCCTACACCCCACAATCTTTCCAGTACCACTTTCTCATTGTGTGTGAGAAATAGCAGTTCGAAACCTGAGTGCTGCCCAATGGAGTGAGCTCCTGTCTCTGTCCCAGCTTCTGCCAACCTAGCAATTTGAAAGCAAGAAATTATAAGTAGACAAATAGGTACCACTTTGGTGGGAAGGTAATATCATTCCGTGTGTTCCAGTGTCTAGTCATGCCTGCCAAACGACAACAGAAAGATCTGCAGACACAGACAGCATTGGCTCTTTGGCTGTAAACAGACATGAGCATCGTACCCTAGAGTCAGATATGACTGGCTTTCGAGCATGGGCAAACATTACCTTTACTTTAGCATTGAGAAAATTGTGTATTAAACCGCCATTGCCACCGCAGCTGTTCCAGTCCCACCCTTCCATTGCCAGGAAGGGATAAAAGACCTGTTGGGTCCCGTGGCCGTCCGAAGACCGATGTTGTGTCACATTTGTTAAGTAGGGCGGCATACAAATCTAATAAATAAATGAATGAATGAAATTGTTGTAACTGTGCACATACTCATTCATTTTTCCTGCAGTAACAATATTAGGAGATGGTTTAATAACTCAGTGAATTAGACTAACTGGGACTGGAAATTCAATTCCCCTGTGTGCCTTGTATCAGTCTGTGTGTTTTGGGTAAGCTGCATGATTCCATAGTGCCCTCCTCAGAAGGGGATGGCAAACTACTTCTTTACCTATCAAATCCTAGAAAAGATCGCCATAATTTGGAATTGGTTTGACAGCCTTATGATTATTAATGCTGATTATTAAGGCTTAATGTTATTAGAATCCAGCCTTTGGAAGGGGGACACTGTATTTGGTCAAATAGGTTCACAGAGACCTGGACTGTGAACTAATTACCATGGGGGGGGGGTATGAGGTTAAATAGATAATAATGGTTAAGTATAAACTTTGTGTACAATAAATAAATAGAAAAAATAGATGCGGGATTTAGAGACCAAAAAATAAATAGATAACAGGATAATAAGGTCAACATCTATCAGAAAAATCATGCAAAGTGGCTCTTTAGCTCTCCATTTCTATTCTCCATGAAAGCCATTATTGTAAGCTCTGATATCAGTAAAAGTGTTCTTCACTGAGGGTATCTCCATTGTAGTGGCAGCCCTGGAGGTTCATATCAGACAATGTGCTTATTAATTTACACATGAACAAAGCCATTGTTGGATGGGATTCCCTAAACTGAAAAGAGTTGTAGTGTACAGTTCAGACAGATCTTCTTCTGTGTCTAGGCCAGGCATGAAAGTGCCAAAATGAAGCCACCTTTTGGTGAGTTCATTTTGCAGTTCCTTTTTACCTGACCTGAATTAGCCTCCTTTTTACCCGACCTACCTAACGAACCTTACCGGGCGAAGAGCGAGCTGACTGCCAACTCTTCCTTTTCCCCATCGCTGCATTAAAACCAAATTTTGAAGCAGCAATGGAGAAAAGAAGAACTGACAGACAGGCTGTTCTTCACACACACAAAAAGCACAACAACAAGAAAACCAAAGAGTTAACCAAAATGCCAATCACAAACATTAATGAAGCCCAAATAAATAAACAAATTATTTAAAAAAACATTAAACAAAAAATAAGCAACAAAACAGCAAAAGACACCAGAAATACCAAAGTCTAATGAAAAAACCATGAAAGCACACTAGAAACACTTATCTAAAACACAAAAATACCTAAATTAACAA
This sequence comes from Bradypodion pumilum, assembly GCA_035047305.1. NCBI lineage: Eukaryota > Metazoa > Chordata > Lepidosauria > Squamata > Chamaeleonidae > Bradypodion > Bradypodion pumilum. The sequence goes on from JAWDJD010000004.1 coordinate 41,388,608, forward strand.
ACCAAAATAACACAAAATAAACAAAAAATATGGAAGAAATAAAAAAAGAAATAATTAAAGCAAATAAACACATCTAAAACCCAAACAAACAAACAAACCATCAAGAAACACTTGGGGAGGTTTAAGTAGAAACTCTCTATTTAAACCCCCCAACCCAACACCACAAAATCAAAACAAAAAAAATAAAAAGAACAAACAATCAAGAGAACTCACCAAGCACATCCTCCCTCCATGCGTCCAGGAACTAAAGGGAACACAAAGAAAGAAAATTGCAGTAATCTAAATAACAGCCCTACCTAGAGGCCGAAAGAGTAAAAACAAGTCAAAAAATATTCAATACAGCACTCTTACTAACAGCCCCACTTAGAGGCCAGAAGAGTAAAAACAAGTCAAAAAAATAAGAAATAAATCAAAATGACAAATAAATCAAATAAAATAGATCAAAAAAAGTCACAACCAACAAATGTAAAACACCCCCACCCAAACCACCCCTAACAACAACAACAAAAAAAAAACCTGCCCGGCTGGCTGGGCACAAATATGCTAGTAAGCTATAAACGTAGTTCAGACAAATATGCTACAATTCCCCCCCCCCCCAACATGTTGCATGTAAATTTCAGAATACAACAAAACCGCAGTTAACATAATTAATGCATTCCCTGGTACATTTCTTAAAGCAAAAATTACTTTAACCAAATTTCCCATAGGAATGCAGTGAAAACCAAAATATGTTAACCAAAACACGGTTTCTCATAGGAATGCATTGAAAACCAATTAATCTGTTTGTTAACCGAGGTACCACTGTATAGTTTTATTTATTTATTTAATTATTTATTAGTCATATTTATATATGCCGCCCACTCAGGTAGAACCCGACTCAAGGTGGCATTACAACAAGTTCTAAAACAGATAAAAACACTTTAAAAAACCCATATCGCACCCACTTTAAAAGACCCACCCATATCCCACCCACTTTAAAAAGAAGAGAGAGTTCTTAGTTGTTTACAGAAGCCAGCAGGCAGGGCCCGTGTTCTCATTAGGGCCCCACACCTGCCCTGCCAGCCAGGTCTTCAATCCTTTCCTGAAGGGCAGCAATTCTCTTTCAAATCTTAGTTCTGTTGGCAGGAGGTTCCAGAGGGTTGGTGCAGACACGGAGAAGGCTCTCCTACGGGTGCTGGATAGATGTGCACCCCTAGTTGATGGCACCATCAGAGAGCCCCTCTGGTCTGCTCTGGTTGGATGGGCACTCTTGGGATGATGCAGTCTCTAAGATATCCTGGCCCACTGCCATATAGGGCTTTAAAGGTCAAAACCAGCACCTTGAATTGCACAAGGGACAAACTGGTAACCAGTGCAGCTCCCGAAGTAGCGGTGACGCGCGGGCATATTGTCCGCACCCCATCACCACCTGGGCTGCCACATTCTGGACCAGCTGCAGCCTCCGAATGGTTGTCAAAAGCAGCCCCATGTAGAGCGCATTACAGTAATCTAGTCGGGAAGTGACCAGAGCATGAGTGACCATAAGCAAGGAGTCCCGATCCAGGAGTGTGCACAACTGGCAAATCACCCGAAGTTGGGCAAAAGCCCTCCTGGCCATAGCCGCTACCTGTTCTTCTAGCAGCAGCCGCGAGTCCAGAAGGTCCCCCAGATTGCGCACCAGGTCTGTCTGGGGCAAAACAGCCCCATCCAGTACCAAAGATGGTAGCTCCCTGGATAACACAGACCCCCTTATCCATAGCCACTCTGTCTTGCTGGGATTCAGCCGAAGCCCATTTGCCCCCATCCAGACCCCAACGGCCTCCAGGCATCCGGATAGGATGTCAACAGCATCACTGGGGTCCCCACGGGCCGAGATGCACAACTGAGTGTCATCCACGTACTGATGGTACTGCACCCCGTGGGAACAAATGATCTCACCCAGTGGCTTCATGTAGATGTTAAATAGGAGAGGAAAGAGCACCGAACCCTGAGGCACTCCATACTTGAGAAGTCTAGGGCTGGACCTCTCACTCTCCAACCACACCGACTGGGAAAGGCCCTCCAGAAAAGAGGAAAACCAGGACAACCCAGTGCCCTGGATCCTCAGTCCTTTGAGCTATTCCAGAAGGATATCATGGTCGACGGTATTGAAAGCCGCTGAGAGGTCAAGAAGAGCAAGGATGGATGGATAACTCCCATCCCCGTCAAGCTCATGGAGAATGAAGTCTGAGATCAGCAGTTTGGATTTTTGTTAGGAGGCCTAACTAATTGTTCAGCTTAAATATTCAACTCTAAAACTGTCTGAAGGTCCTTCTGATTGTAGAATAAGAATCTATAACAGTTTGCTTCATGAGCCTTTAAAAAATCCTCTTTTCATGTGTATGTATATTTGACATAGTTATTGTAGAATGCAATAGTATCAAACTTTTACACACACACACACACACACACACACACACACACACACACACACACACACACACACACACACACACACACACACACACACACACACACAAATAAGTAGGGGTTAGGAGACCAGCAATTCTTTCTATCCTCAGCTGAGTTATTTCTGAAATATTGGAAGGGTTTTCACAGCCACTAAAATCCTGTCAGAGATTTTAAGGTGGTTGTGCCTCAGAGGCTGCAGACCTCTTCAAAGAATATTTGGGGAAATTGAAATAGTCAAGGAAACCAATTTCAAAAATGTCTTTTTGAGCTGGCACATGGTCAAAGCAAAAAGGGCTCTCTCTCAGGTGCTTTCTAAATGACACTGAGTAGGTGGAAATAATAGAAAAGTTTTGTGGTATGTGTAGGTGAGTTTGTGTTTTGAACAATTTTCTAAGGGAATTGTCAAACTGTGATTTAAAAGCACAAATGCAGTCAGGTGCAGGTGGCTATTTTGTATTTTATTCCATTTAGCAGACAAAGTCAAAGTACACAGTGTTGAAGTGGTTCAATTGTTCAAATTGCAGATCAGCCATGAACTCACTAGGACTAGGTAGTAGTCAAAAAGTCACTGTCCTTCAACCTCAAATCCTGCAAGGGTTTAACAATAATGATCTATTTTACAGGGATGTTGAAAGTTAAGGATTACTTACACAATGCTTAGAATATGACATGTATCCCAAGTACTGTTTTGGTTATAATTACTGTGTTTCCCCTTTTCTTCTTCACATGATGCTCATCATGTTTTATGCAGCCTGGAGCATGATAGAAGCATGAAGAAACCAGATTATCTGCTGTTTCTCCATGAGTAAAAGTGGGACCAAACCATATAAATCTTCCATGTCTTCATGGAGGTTTCATGTTGTGGGCTTTTAAACTGTTCTGAGCCAGCTCATAGGCCTTCAAGGAAAGGTGGAATATATATAAATCAACAGATTTCATTGAGAGTGCTTATCTGCTACTTTTTTTGTCATTGTTCATAAACCACAGACACTTGCTGTCTCAGTTCTACTTATTTTGTTGGCTGTTCTTGTACCTTTGATTACTATGACTAGGAAGCTGAGGTCAGAGGGCAAGAAATGATGGCTGAAGGATGGCTGTGGGGGCCAACTTCCCACTATTCCTGAAACTAAAGGGGTGTAAAGGTAAAGGTTGCCCTTGCTTGAAAGCCAGTCGTATCCGACTCTAGGGTGCAGTGCTCATCTCTGTTTCTAAGCCGAAGAGCCAGCGCTGTCTGCTTCTGCAGACGTTTCCGTGGTCATGTGGCAGGCATGACTAGACACCGGAGTGCACGGAACGCTGTTACCTTCCCACCAAAGTGGTCCCTATTTATCTACTTGCAATTTCTTGCTTTCGAACTGCTAGGTTGGCAGGAGCTGGGATGAAGACGGGAGCTCATTTCCGTCCTGCAGTACTCGGGAATCGAACTGCTGACCTTCCGCTTCCCAGTCAGCGTCTTAGCGACTTGAGCCACTGTGTGTATGTAAAATTAAATCTGCTTTAGGCATTTTGCCTTCATTGCAGCAGGTTAATATAGATGAAGCTGCCTAATCAACCCAAACAAAGTCCTCTTGCTATTTCAACAGCTAGAAGTTCAACAGCATCCATTTTTTCTCTCTTGAACATAATAATCTGACACCTAGCAAAGTTTTTAAATTGCCGCTATAGGTAACCCTTCAAAATTTCACTGGCTGAATCATTTCCTTCCTTATAAACAGGTAACATAGCAACTGATGAAGCTGTTTGAACTCAAATTGACCTGAAATTACACATTGCACAGTATGCATGTTTTTCCCTCCCTAACCACCATTATCTCCCCCTCCCTTCTTTGTACTAAACTTGTAGAGTGTAAATCACCAGTTCCTGTGGGAGATTAGCAACTTGCTCCTGCAGAAAGCTGAAATGGATTTTAAAACATATGATAAATGAACCAGACTGAGACACAGTGTTAAGAATATGAGCCACAACTATAGCTAGGACAGATTACTTACTTGTGCCAAGAACCTTCTTTTTGAAAGGAAACTGGGGCCATTTGGGACTGTATTACTCCACTCTGCAATGAAGTTGGCAGCTTTGCCAAGTGTCACTTTTATATCCTTCTGAGTTGGTCAGCCAGCTATCACAATTTTCATAATCCTTTGGTGAACCATAATGGATACCCTGACATAGACTCCAATGAATTGTCCATATATGTTTGCTATAAAACAGGGGTTCCCAATCTATGACCCGTGGGCCAGCCCTGGTCTGCAGCACCAATTCATGTGGCCTGTTGCACCTGGAAGTGGAAATGGACATGGTTATGTCAGCTGTAAATGCACCCACAGTGGTCATAAATGCAGTAGTGGGGACATTTACTTCCGCTTTTTTTTTGGGGGGGGGGGGTCAGGCTTAAGGTATAAAAAGGTTGAGGACCCCTGCTCTACGCCATCTGAAGGGCTACATTCTGCTGTGTGAGATACCCTCTCATAGGATATCTATACAACAATTAAATAGTTTGAGTAGATACAGTAAAACCCCAGGTTACAACCGCCTCAGTTTAAGTTTGCTGCAGTATACAATGGCAAATCCTATGGAAATGCCACCCGGTTTACAAATTTGTAATTTTTTGTTTTGTTTACAACGATCAATTCAGGAACATTTTTTTATTTTCCAATGCACCCCATGGATGTTTTGGTTTACAATTTATTTATTTATTTATTTTGTGTATTTATTTATTAATTTATTTTCTTGTTACAGTGGAGGCTGTTGGAACGGATCTCCATTGTAACCCGGGGTTTTACTCTAATGCCTTCTGTTGCAATGGCAGGAGAAGGTATACTGAAGATTTACTGAAACTCTGAGCCTGTTTCCCAGCTCACTTTCATGTTCAACAATTCTGAACATTCTGTAGTGCTAATAAGTAACCGATTATAGATGATTTAAGCTTTGCCTAAAAAAAAGAGAAATCTGTCTTATTTCTAAACCAACACTATACATTGCTCCTGTCTTTGCTCATAGTTGTGTCCAGTATATTACTAACTGTGATTCCTAAGTCATAACAACATCTGGGAAGACCACGGCCAATCTCAGTGATGTTTGTTCTCTTTTAACACCACTGAGATCTACATAGTATTTTATAAGAAGATTTTTTTTATAATTTCCCCCAGTTTCAAAGGTAAGTTATTTTGTATGCTGGGTGGGCTGCACTTCCCTTTTTAAAAGTAGAAGATAATTTTCAAAGCACCATTGTGGTTGAATGTAAAATGTTCAGTGAGAGTGAATAAAATGACTCACTGAGTACAGAGAAATGATATCATTAGTTTTGCTTACACAGTCTTGCCCCATCACTTTCAGACTGACAGATTTTCAATTCATTCTTTCAAAGGAGAGAAGTGAAATCAATGTGAAAAGATTAACACCTTTTACACATTTGATCAAACAAGCCCTGAGGGTTTTGCATTTTTCCAAAGTTGGGCTCTATTAAATTAAAGATCATGGCCCAGCCATTTCACCAACATCAGAAAGGGGCTTATTTGTTTTGCTGTAGTGAAGCAAAATATTTTCCAAAACAAAAGAATCAGAACATCTGCTATTTTTTTCTAAGAAAGTCATGTTTGCATTGGGGTCCTTCTGAGATTTGCAAAATGACTACTTCTGTGAAAATGATTGCTTTCTTTTATACCTATATCTGACAACAATTAAATATCAGAGAGGGGGGACACAGAGGTCAGTTTACTATTGCTAGTAGGGCTGTGCAATTTTTAAAAAGTAATGTTTATTTTGGATTCCAGATCCCTGAATTTGTCAAGAATTTCCAAGGCAAAATACTGCAGATAGACAGTAGCAACAGACCAAGGTTGAGGAGAAACTGGAAACAAATGGTTCTATCCTTGAAAATGGAAATATGTAGTCGTTTCCTGAGAACGGCTGAGAGAGGCAACATTTGCCATTAACTGGAATTGAGTGGCATCTCCAGTTTGTCTTGGGTGGGAAAGAACCACAGGTCAGCTGTTTTTATGGTACTGAGTTAAATAGGAAAGTGATTTCAGATGTGAAAGGAGAGGGGGCAGAAACTGCTCTTGTCTTCATGAAGTTTGGGGAAACTCAGAGCCTGATTGAAAGACCCTCTGGAAGAGTCCAGAAGGCAAAGATTAATATAAAGAATGGAGTCGTGAATTACTTTACTTGGCTTAGTTATATTTCAAGATATGTTATGCTCCTTTGGTATCATGTTATGCCATGTTTCTTAGGATTGCTTGTTGTTTATGCTCAGAGACAATGCTATCTAAACTATTAGATAGTTTAGTTAGCTTTCTTATTTTCTTGCTTGCTCTACATTGCTACTTCCTCAGATTTTAATTGGTTATTTGTTCCAGAATAGCTGTGATGTCTTTGCAGGTGCACCCACCCAAATAAAGACTCAGTCACCGGTATTGGATTAAAGGCATCGGACCACTTTTATTGAATAATGCCCTAGTCCGAATTATCACTTTCAATTGGTGTATCATCCAATTGTAATTCTTTAAGGCAAGCAGGCCGCAGTATCACTGGTAAGGTTCCACCCTAAATGCCAATGGAAATTGGCTACATGTATCAATTTGTATCAATTTGTTTGTTGACACAAACAAATTGTTGACCAGAGTCAATATACTATCTACTGACCCCACCCTATGACGTGTATCCATTCAAATATCAAGGTGATGCAGGCTGTGAAGCTCCTGACATCACCCCTTTCATAGTTCGCCCTTGACCTGCCAAACCTGTTTCCCCTGTACCTATCTACGTGTTGGCCAGTCAATTGCGAACCTGCCGGATACCTATGTGTCATAAATCTTTACCTTACCCAGTGCTACCCGCCACACGGGGAGGTGTCCATGAGGACTCACTGCCCCCCCAGACCGTCATCTCGGTCACCAGGCCTGCTTGCATCTCCTCCAGAAAGAGTACATACCTCTGGCCGACAGATGGATCCCATATCCTGCCTATAGGTCAAAAATTTTCCAAGCCTATCCTCAGATGTCTACTGGCTGTCCCCAAGCCATTCTCAGCAAGGAACCGGGCAACAGCCCTGTCCACTGACCGCCGGGGACGGCCCAAACCACGGAGATCCATGTCTCCTCTAAAATGGTGTCTCGGCACGATGTTAGATCATAGCAACCGTGTGTATGGCCATAAATGATGTAAAAATGCCAGGTCACTGCACCTCGACATTTTAAGGAAAGGACAGTGATCCGTGTGAGATCATTGCCACTGAGGTGCAGAATAAGAACATAGGCGGTCCAGCATCCCTGATGGACATCAGGAATGGCAACAGTTCCCGCCATCACATGCCGCGCATACCATACCACCGCATATGTGCGGATGCACGCAGCCCGAGCTAGGGTCCACACTCTGTCGCCGCAGCATATTCTGCCGCCCAGTGTACATAGCTGTGGCCCACCAGCCCCACTGCCACCGGTGTGCGGAGACACACAGGATCTGTAAAAAAGGAAAAGGGGGTTAAGGACTCATACAGAGAGGGGACGTACATATAAGGAAAATACATGCACACCCCCACGTGCCCACATATATCCGCCTCGAGTACCCAAACGCAGCCGCGGTCAATGCGATGCCTATCCTGAATGAATGGGTGCCATAACGGGCACCACACTGTGAAGCGCAGTACCGGTCACCCTCCAGAACTTAAATTTGGTAAGGGGAGACCCATCCTGGTGGCAGAAAAATAGGCCAGGGCGCGCAACAGGCACTGCCAAAATTGCATGTAGGGCACCAACCGGACAGATATCAGCAAATGTACATCATAGCAGTCTACACCACTGCCTACTCCATGCTGATCGGCCTTTGAGGAACAAATCCTCAACTGAGCCCACTCCTGGTTGATAGAGACATCTTTGAGTTCCAGTGCCCTACAAAAAATGTCCCCCTTTGATCATGGGACCAGCTCGCTGATTCGCAGAGCTCCAGAGAAAGCTACAGTGGTAGCTGCATGAAAAGAGACTCCTCCCACCTAATGTAACATAGTCTATGCCAACCTCAAGCAAGGTGGGTCAAGGTCAGAATACCTGTGAAAACAGGGCGACGTGTGTCCGGGCGGCGGCCACGTACACATGTCCACCCTTCCAATAGATGCCATATGCGGAAAACACTTGCACAGTCAGTAAAGCCCCGTGCCTTGGCCATGAATGTCAAGGCACAAAGCCTGGTGGCTATGGTGTGTGGGGGCAACCCCAGATCATAAGGTGCACCATACATTGTAAAACCTAGGCGACCGGTATCGGGCACATTTCAGGCAACTGCCTGTGCCCACAAAAGGCTCTAAAGCGAAGGAGTGGATGCTGACATGCCGTACACGTGCGAGGTGCCAAGACAAGCAACTCGTCTGGTTCACGTCCCTTCGCCAAATGTCCATATCTCAGCCAGGAGTGGAGAGGTGAGTTTCCCGGGTCTGGAGCCAAGTCACGGAACCGGGAGATCTGCAGGCAGGATAAAGCATTGACAATATCGTTATTAATGCCTTGCACATGTCTAGCCCTAAGGAGCACATTCAAGCGCACGGCCCAAGAACAATAGGCTAGCTGAGGCCATGACTCTGGGGGGTTTAGATGTTTGGCCATTAACAATGTGCAGCACCGCAGCATTGTCACACCAAAAGTGAAGCACAGAATCAGCCCACCCATCCCCCCAGAGCATAAAGGGGACCCAAAATTGAAGAAACTCCAGAAACGTAGGATCGGGAAAGCGATCTATACCCTGCCATCCCTGGGGCCAAAGACCATAGGCATGCTGTCCTTGAGTTAAAACCCACACCCCAGGGAGCCGGAGGCATCCGACCGTACTTGGAACTGGGGCTGACCATAAGCTCAGACCTCCAAAATGTGAGCCAAACCAACAGGTCTGCATGTAAACCCCTAGTCAGCCGTACCCCACGGCGTCGTGTATGAAGACCCGCCATAGTGTGACCCAGACACCAAGTGAAGGCACTGCCTGGTGTTACCACTCTGCAGGCGAAGTCGATGAATCCATGCATTGCCTGCCACTCTCGGAGAGGCACCTTACACTTGGCAACATTGCCAAAATCGCAGCAGGAGCCGCTCCCCTTGACAGACAATTCGGTCACCTAGCCCTCCTGCATGTTATTCAAACGAGAGGTGCATCCACTTGTTGACAGGTGAACTCCATCTCCAGAATACAGGCCAAATTCCTGTAACCCTACCCCCAGATGACAAATGGCTGTTCCCAAGCCATTCTGGATAAGGAACCAGGCAACAGCCCTGTTCACTGACCGCCAGGCACAGTCCAACTGCGGAATCAAAGCCTCCCTTATAATAGTGCTTTGGCACGATGTATGACCATAGCAACATGTAAATGGCCATAAATGGCAAAGAAACGCCAGGTCACTGCACTCGGAAGTCTTTATGTCCGGGCTTGCAATCCATGGAAGATCACCGCCTCCGAGGTGCAGAATTAAAACATGTGGTGGCCCAGCATCCCCAATGGACATCAGGAATGTCAACAGTTCCCGCAACCTATATGCCGTGCACACCATACCACTGCATACGCGCTGTTACGCGTAGCCTGAGATGTGGTCCCCATTCTGACGAATCAGCATACTGTGCCACCCCAGTGCACATAATTGTGGCCCACAAGCCACACTACTACCAGTGTGCGGGAACACACAGGGTCTGTAAAATAAGGAGCGAGAATAGAGGGCAGAACAATGCACTCCTGCAGTGAGGGGACGAACAGACAGAGAAAATGCGCAAATCCCCACCTGCCCATGCAACATATGCCAGGCTCCGGGTACCCAAATGCAGTCGCAGTTGATGCGGTGCCCAACCCGAAGGAATGGGTACCAATTTTAATTCAGTAAAGGGTAGACCCGTCTGGTAGCAGATGGCAGGCTAGGGCGTGAATCACGCACCGCCACAAGCACATGTGGGGAAGCAACCGGACATATGGCAGTGCCAGGCTAGTACCCCTTTCCGGCTGACCAGCCCTTGAGGAGCGAAACCTCCCCAGAGCCCACTCCTGATCAAGCAACACATCTCCCAGTTCCAGTGCCCTGCAGAACATATCCCCTGTTGAAAATGGTAGCAGCTAACTTAATCTGTGAGCTCCAAATCACGGCACAGAGGTAGTTGCCCGAAAGTAGACTTTCCATATGGAGCATAGGCGCTGGCCACGTAGGAGTCATATATATTAGCCACAAGTGCTAGCAGGGCTCATCACTCTCATTCCAGGGTGAAGGGCAGCCCTCATCCTAAGGTCTTGGCTGTAGACTAACCATGACGGGCCAGGGAAAGCAACCACGGCCCAGTAAATATTGTCCAAGCACTGGACCATTGGGATGGCCAAATCAGGAGGGCCCTTATATATCCTGCCATTGAAACCCGATAGGCCGGAGACCAACTGGCCCCATTGCGAGGCAGCTTGCAACGATGGGGCAACTCACTGTCCCTGTCATCCCGCCCCTCCATGTCCTAATCAGTGTGTTCACGCTGCAGGAGGGGAAAATGGGAATATATTGCCCACGCCACATCATCTTGCCAATAGCCCGGGACAAATGGTCACCCAGGGGCAAGGAGTAACTGGCCATCGGCAGAACCACCGTTGGCACGGATAGGAGTGGGGATACATATAATAAGGCCCATCGGACCCCCGATAAATTAAGGGAAAGCATAGGGGCGGTCACCCCTGTAAGAACCAGGGTGTAATTTGCCTGTTGCGGCCATGGCCACTGTACCCCCCCCACACTAAAGCTAGTGTCACAGGTGTGCTGATTTGACCAGGATACTCACTCAGTGCACCCCCACAAGCCGCCCCCACCGGGGGTTCTGGCCCGTGGTGAGTGTCGGAGTTCACGATGGCCATCGAGCTCTGTGTTTCCGTGCATCCAGGCCGGATGGGGATCTGCGAGGCACCGGCATGCGCTGGCCGGATGGCCTCCAGCAGCTCAACCCTGTTGGTGGCCTGGTGCGCAGCCGTGGCCGGCATGTAGGCCGGAACTGCCGAGTTGAGCATCTTACCCACCAGGATAAGGTGGGCCGGATGGGCCGGATGGCCCACTGGGTCATTGATGAAGGATAAACCGATGTGATAATCCCAGGCCAGAATAGGGCCATGCCCATTAATCCGGCCCATGAGGGGCCGGAATGACGGTGGGGCGGAAACCCGCACTGTGCCCGAGTGGGCCACTATGCCCCGCCGGGCAAAGAAGCAGCGGGGCAAAAACCCCAGTGGAGCAGGCCTATGCTGTCCCCCGCCCGAGCCCTCAGCCTGGGCTCATTGGTGGCAGTGTGTCTGACAACCTGCCACCCACCTGCTGGGGTGCCGTCCAAGCCCTCCGGCCCGGTGGCACTCCCGAAAAAGTAGAGGGGTGGGCTGAGCCCCCCCCCAGGCACGACCAAGGGGCCGCCTGAGCCTAGGGATCCAGAGAATTCCACGCCGCAGTACTCAGGAATAGAACCGCCGACCTTCAGCCTCCCAGTCAGCCTCTTAGCCACCTGAGCCACTGCAGTACAGCGGTCGCAGGAAGGGAAAAACCTCCGATGCAATAAGCCAAGCGAGCCTCTTGAAAGAGGCGAGCAAGGGAGGAAGCAACGGAGCGAACTTCTCCGCTCCGTTGCTTCGCAAAATGGCAGCCAGGCTGCCTCGTGGCCACCCATTTTATGGAGGGGGGCCACTCCCCTAACTATCCCAGATGTCTGCGTCCGGGGGGCGCGCGCAAAGAGTGTGGCGGCCATTTTGGCGCCACGCTTGCATTTTCTAATTGTTTACAACTGTTTTTAAAACTTTCCTGTATTTTTTTACTGTTTTAATAAAATATAAAAAGTATATCATTGAGTTAAGTGGATTTTGGATTAAGAGGCTTTCTGACATTTAGTGACACAGGATATTATCACACAGTAGGGGCTGTGGTGGCATAGTGGTTAAGAAGCTCACCTTGTTAGCTGAAAGCCTGGCAAGTTGGAAGTTCGAGACCTGAGTAGTGCATGACGGATTGAGCACCCGTCTCTGTCCTAGCTCTTGGGGACATGAAAGGAGCCTCATTCGGGCATCCCCTGAATGGAGTTTCTCCAGCAAAAATCCTTTCAACCCAGAATAATTTCTGACATGAAATTATTATTATTATCACACAGTAATCCCACAAGGAACAACACTACTCATGGGTTTTAATGCAGGTTATACATTCAAAATTCTCACTTGCCCTGGATGTTTGGTTTTGTTGCAATGCTGTTGGCTAAAATTTTATTTGGCAATTTGACAGACGAATGGTGAAAATGCATGAAAGGTTACACAAAAGATGGAAAGCAAAAAGAATCAACAAAACTCTTCATGTATCTCTGTTTTGTAAACATAAATAATTTGTGTTTAGAGGCTGCCTTTCAGCAATCTCTGTAGGAACAAAAATTGCATGAAATAGAGCCTCCTTTGTGTTTTGGATCTTTTATTTAGGCATGAAAGGCCCATCTCTAATCATATATTGTTAGATTTTTCAAGGTTGTATATACAACGAGATTAAGCTTGCATGGTTTTGTAGATTCCTTTCTCACGTGTGCTTCACAAAGCCACTAATTTGGCAAGTCCTTGTTTGAAATGAATTACTGCCTAGAACCTGCATCAGCTTTATTCAGCTGGCATTTGCTTTGGTTCATGCAATATGTTATTTCAGCCAAACAATGTCACCAGTGCTGAGTTTGAAATAAGATGTCTTTTTGCCCTTTGCTGCTTTTAATACTGAAACAGTCGTTCCAGTGAAATTTGCAATAAAAACATGTGAGTCTTGTAATCTCTAAAAGAAAATAAAGGGTTTTGAAGTTCAAGGAGATAGCTACTACCAGACACCTCATGTTTATAATGCATGCCATAGAAAACTCTTGTAGAAACTGCTAATATAAATACTGCAATTTAGAAAATTCAGCCTGCTGATTAGTAAAGTGTTTTTAAAAAAACAACCAAAAAAACCCTTAAGCCCAGGAACAATAATTTCAAGTTAATGCTCAGATGAGAATGTGAAACATTAACAGTAGGTAACAAATATAAAACCAGGTTCATAAAACAGTAAGGAAAATAGCAGTGATCTTTCTTTCCATTTGGTACAAATAACAGAAGACTTTAAATGTTCCCATTCTTTTCCAGAAAAAGCTCATTGACATTTCAAATCCAAAGAAATCTAGCATGTGTTACAGCAGTTTATATCTTGTTGTTCACCTTACATCTATTGAGAAGTTGCCTATGCAAACTTATTTGGGTAATGTTTATCATAATTTCTATTACATTTCAAGCTTGTTGATACAGTACATTATCCAAGAAACTGGGGTAACTTTGTCCTACTCTGAAATATCACTTTGAGAGAGGGACTTACATTTCACTACAAAATGACATTCTGGGGTAGTATAGTACCTAAGGAGTAAGAAGGATTGCATAATCTGTTTTTAGTTTGATTTACATGTTAGTAATCCTAAATCTTTTATTTACAATTTACACAAACATTTTTAAATGTACAAAAATCCATAGTTATATTTTTGTCTGGGAACTAACACTAACAGGCTGGTACAACTGTCCCTGATTACACACATTTTGTACGCAGCCTTCCCTTATATACACATTTTAAAAATGGAATCTTTGAGCTTTGTAAATTTCAGATATTTGTAAATTCTGAAGGTTAACTGTGTTGCAGCCCTTGTGTTTGTCCTTGAAGTGTGAACTACATCAGTTAATTGTAATTAATAGACACTGAAGAAGTCAAAGGGACACCACAGGTAATGAAACAGAGTGGGATTCCAATAGTATAAAAATCTAATATAAATTATTTTTTAGAATGTAGCTCCTCCGGTGGTTTAGTGGTAAGACACTGAGCTGGAGACTAGAAGGTCACCATTCGATACCTGAGAGCTGCACTTGGAGACATGAAAGGAGCCTCATTGCAGTGTCCCCTAAAAATCCTTTGAACCCAGAGTAATCTCTGACATGAAATTATTTTTTTAATTATATTTATTTATTTTTATTTATTGTTTAGATTTCTATACTGCTTTACTCCCCGTAAAGGGAACTCGAAGCAGTTTACAATAATAATGCTAAACAATACAAAATATGATACAAATAATACAAAGCAATATGCAAGTAAGATACAAAATGTCAAGAGCATAAGCAATACAATATCAGATTACCCTAAACAACATAACAAAGAAAACAGCTCAATAATAACAAGAAAAACAAAAACTCAAAGAGAGGGCCCCCACTCACACCCAACTAAAGAAAGTGGGATAAGAGAAGCCCTTCTGCCATTGTGCCACCCCTCCCGGCATTTTCGGCCCTGGTGGTATTGGGACAGAAGTCCGGGGGTGTGGTGGCTCAACCCATGCTGGAGCCGGCAAAGTCCCTTCCAGCCGCGCCACACTCCCCGGCTTTTGTAGCCCTGGTGGCATGGGGGCGGAGGCCCGGGGGTGTGGCGGCTCACTCACAGCTGAGGCTGGAACCGGCCAAGCTCTTCTTCTCCGCTCTTCTTCTCTGATTACTATATGATTTGTATTAGTTGGCAATGGCTAGTATTGTTAGGGAACCTTAGCACTTGATTGTCCTGATGTGTAACTTAAAATGTGGACAAGAAGCTACCATTAGAAGACAATAAAGAGACAGATTGGTTTCCTATAGGAAAGGAGTCAAACAAGGATATATTTTATCTCCATATCTGTGCAGCAGTCTGTTCATAAACCATATCATACAGAAAGTTGGACTATATTCAGGTGAAGGAAGAGTGAAAATTGAAACAGCAATAATTTAACATCTGAAAATGACAGTATTTTAGTTGCAGAAAACAGCAGTAACTAGAAACAACTTTTAAATGAAGTGAAAGCAGATGCCAAAGCAGAATTGCAACTGAACATTAAGAAAACAGAAATTCTCACTACAAAAGAACTGGTCAACTTTAAAGTTGACAATGAAGAAACTGATATAGTGAAATATTTTATATACTTTGGTTCAATCATCCATCCAAATGGGGACTGCAGCCAAGAAATCAGAAGATGACAGAGACTTGAAAGGGCAGCAATGAAGGGATGAGAAAAGATGGTCAAGTGTAAAGATTATCAAGTGTAAGGATCGAGACAAAGATCACCCACACTGTCATACATGAAAAACATACTAGTTCTGTGTTTAGATCAGGGGTGCCCAAACCTTTTGGGCCGTGGGCCGGTCATGTGGTTCAGCAGGCCAGTCATGTGGTTCAGCAGGCCAGTCATTGTGGTTCAGCAGGCCAGTCATGTGGTTCAGACCAGAACCAGAAGTAAAACATACCTTGCAATCTGTTTTGCAACAGGATGAGATAAATTTTAAGCTGCCATTTTCTCTGCTTAAACCAGGGGTGCTCAGACTACAGCCTGCAAGCTGGATCTGGCCCCCAATGTCAATTCATCTGCCCCATGCCACCCTCATTGCTCTGGGAAGGGGAAGTAAAACTCGCCCATATGGGCACATTTTACTTCTGCTTCCGGGAGCAATGGGGGCAGCGCAGGCTGGATGAATTGGTGTTGGGGCCAGATCCAACCATAGCTTGGGCACCCCTGGTGTAGATGGTTTTTACAGAAAACAGAGATATTGATAGGGAAATAAACAACATTCCTATTTCCTCCCTATTGCAGGTATAGAATCTTATGGGAGGTGAAAATTGCCAAAATGTCATGTCAGCATAGCCTATTTTGATGAAATAACAATAAAAATTTAGTGAGAATTCTTTATATCTCAACTATATACCCATTCAGTGATGGCTAAGGAAATTCTCATGATGGTTTCAGTGAAGGCTAAAGAAGCTCTTATGTTATCATCCTTATGATGCTCCATTACCCTGGCAACGTCATTGCCCACAAGTGCTACATTCATAATTGCATTCACACTATGTGCATTGATGTGTACAAATAAGCTCAAATGTACAATGGAGTGTCAGTTTTACGGCTACAATAGTGCTAGCTTTTCTACCTTTTCCTCTAATAGCAAACCAATTATAAGCAGTTTCACACAGGGATATGTGGATAGAAATATGTGTGTGTAAACCTCATGTGGAGAAAAAATGGTTATAAACACAGTCCTACATTTTAGCACAGCATTGGTTTTTAAATTTGTGTAGATGTACTTATGAAATTAGTTTGTGGAATGTCATCTTTCTATCTGAATTCTGAAAAATTGTCTAATCTTGTAGTCACAATTCAATCCGTACAAAAACCTCTGGATTACGAATGTGGGGTATTGTTTCTGATGTTCTCAGCAGAAAAAAAGATGCTAAGCTTTACATATGAATGTTGGCAACATCAATATCAGCATGCAAGATTGTGTACAGGACCCCCTCTTATGGTCACTACCATTCACAAAGAGACATTAAGCAAGAGAAAATCCCTTGCTTTTTCCTCATTAAACACTTGTCACCTAAACACAAAACAGTTTTCATGAACGTTTTGCACTGAAAAACATTAGCCCTTCACCTCTGGGTTGGTTAATGTGGAAAAACTATCTGAGTAGAACATCTTCCTCATCTTTACACCATTGTATTTCCATTATCAAAGCCATAATGGAGGATGTGGTGCTAGTGTATTCTTTTCCTTTCTGTGGGCTTCACACAGTTTAGGAATACCCAAATATGGTTTCTGCATCACCTTATTCCTTAGGTTAATTTAGCACATTCTCAATAGATGGAACTCTCAGTGGTAATTAGCAGGCTGTGTCAATTTTCATTTAATTTCCAATTATGTGTGTGTGTGTGTGTGTGTGTGTGTGTACATTTTATTTTGTTCTATTCTGGTAGTATTTCGGTACATCATGGTTTGTGCTCCTCTACTGCTTTAGCCAATATTTGCTTGTACCAGAGACAAAATGAAGTGTAACAGGGTTTCATTGGGATTCCACAGCTGCCAGCTCCACTTTTTGGCTGCTAATTTCAAAGTACATAGAACCCACATTATCATTATCCATGGCTTAATTATTTACATTAATTTTCTGTGTGTAGGCCTAAGAGAATCTAATCTTATGTAAACAGCACTCTTTTCTTCATAGACTAATGATCTCAATATCTGTACAGCTTACGTAGCATGCTTATTGTAGTCCTGTTCTCTAGAGATTCTTAATTGGCTAGGCATGCTTTTTCCCTTCCACCCCTCCTTGCACAATGAAGTTATATATCAATTTATTCTGAGTTTGGCCACAAATACTAAAATAACCACAATGAATGCCAAGATAATTGCTTGAATTCAGGTATTTTAAATGACAATTGTAAATGTAGGATGAAAATGGCACAGCTTTATTCTAATCACATTGATCATATCTAAAATACATACTCTTTTAGAAGAATGCCTGTAGAAATCTCTAATCAAGTGGGCTTAAAAATCAACATTAACTCTGTTCATATGTCTAGCATAGGGCTAAAATAAATGTGTGTCAGAGGTCATGAAAATTACAGTTTGGCAACATCCAGGACTTACGATACCTAGTGCAGTAGGACTGCGACTCATAAGACGCAAGTTCAAAATAAAATAGTATTAATTAAAGGTGAAAATGAAGGAAGTAAAGTTTGTATAAGTGCTTTCAGCATCTATTTGTATCACCTTTAATATGTCTGTATCTTTTTTACCTTCATAATAAAAAACTCTCCTTAAAGAAAGCAAATAGTTTGGAAAATACCATTAAGAAATATGTATATTTGATATATTTTTTACCTACAGAACCTCCCACACCTATTGCACCACCTGAACTTCTAGCAGTTGGAGCCACCTATCTTTGGATCAAGCCAAATGCAAATTCTATCATTGGAGATGGACCTATCATTCTGAAAGAGGTGGAATACCGTACGACCAATGGAAATTGGGCTGAAACTCACATTGTTGATTCACCCAATTACAAGTTATGGCATCTAGACCCTGATGTGGAGTATGAAATCAGAGTGCTTCTTACCCGTCCTGGAGAAGGAGGAACGGGACCACCTGGCCCTCCACTCACAACAAGAACAAAATGTGCAGGTAAGACATTTATTTAATTATTTTACAGTAAAAAATTTGTGAGTAAGGTAGAAATGGGACAATGTAATGCAACTCATTTCCATGATGCATAACAATCAGAATGCTTATGCCATGTCATTTTCTTGGCAGTACATTACTGTATCTCATTTTTAAAGAAAGGTTTAAAATAGTGAAAAGAACAGTCCTAAGAAGGAGAGCTCAAAACGGAAGAAGTGCTTTCAGTTTTTCCGCTATGGGCTCATGCCACCAGGACACAAGCTGATAGTGGTGGAGTGTTTGCCTCTTTGCTTCCTGTTGCCAAAATGATTTTTTACCTTCCTTTCCATTGGTTTTAGAGAAAGGCAAATAAGCCCATCTGTTGTTAGGAATGGAAGAGCTTTGGATCCAGTACAGAGAGTGTGTGTGGCTAATTTATTCTGGGTCACGCTTGATGCTACCGAAGACAGAAAGTTAAAGGGTTAGTTGACTATGAGTATGATAAGTAAAATTTTATTAGTGTATTGATGGCACTCACCTCTTTTTCTCATTGTCAGTTGAATCAGGTGATGTGCTAGATAAGGGATGATTCACAACTGATCTGACCTGATAAGTAATACCTGCAAGTGCTACTAGTGATGCTGATTAAAGAATTCTGAGAATTGTAGTCCAAAAAGAAGATCTATTATTATCTTTAATATTTGTCTTTATTCTTCTTTTAAAAAGAAGTGACATTTCTAAGTCCTGTTGTACAGAAAAAAGTTCAAAGTTCTGGTGTATAATAAAAATCACCCGGCAAACAAATGCATTATTTCTTTTTTAACTATGTACATCAGAGTCAATAAATCAGCACATGACTTTAGGTGAGGGAAGGAAAGTGGAATTTGCCTTTGGTTTTGCAGGTGGAGTGAGAGGTAAGAAAGTTAGATTCTAACATCCCAACAGACTTATTACTTGTGAGCATATCTGGTTCATCTTCTGCTTTTCCTCCCAAAGACCAGGTCACTGTCAAGTGCAAGAGCCTACAACCCAAATCGATTTTGTAAAATATTGTTTCAAATGACTCCAGTGGAAAACTAAGTGAATTTAAAAAGTCAAAACTGCTGAGAATGGAGGATGGTTGCTGTATAATATAAAACACCTGAGGCTGAGAATTGTCAGCCACAGATCAACATTCAGGGTGTTTTTTTTTTTAATTTAGGAGGTTGCTATTCACAGGAAGTCCCAGTGTAACAAGAGTGTGCTTTTTCTTTGATAAAATATTGTGATACGTTGTTATACTTAAATATGGTGCATTAGCTCTGCTTCATGCAAGCTACATATTTGCATTTAATCTTTTTCCCCGTGTAGATTAATGGAGCCATGGGACCATAAAAAGGGAGATTACCTAGCTTTTAAATTCTTGTGTCTGGATACCATTAAAAAAAATCTGTGATTGAACATCTGTTTAGGTATGGACAACATTCACCAGCAATTACTCATAGAAAATGGCAAGGATTTCAGATATTTTAGACTAAAATGTACACAAATTCCCCCATTGTACAATGTGAACAGGGTTTCAGGAAACAAAAGCCTAAATGCTGTTGCTATTGTAGAACAGAGTAGACCCACTGAACCAACTGCTGAATGGTGAGACAAAACTTGTAGAACACCCTTTGATTCAGTGTGTCAATTCCACTTGGGACTAACAGTGGATATTTACCCCAATTCCACAGCTGTGGTTAAGTTGTTTTTCCTTGTGCCTTCTAATGTTGAGGATACTGTTGCATAGTTCTTAGCCTCTGAAAGTTTAGATATTAAAACTGAGAATTTTAGAAACAGTGACACATATATGATCATCACCCTTCTTGGTGACTAAGATGACTGGTTATACAATGAATTGTTTCTTCCTGAGCTTTACAAAAGCTTTTGATTAAAGGGTTGTTGTTGTGTTGTTGTTGTTTTTTTTTGGGGGGGCATCAAATTCTGATTTTGAAAAGTGTTACATTACCTTAAACAGGATGATATTATCTGTATTCTGAAGCTACTGCATATCTTTACATAGAACAAGCTGCTGCATCTTGTCTCCTCTTTATTTATCCGACTGATACAGCTAAATTAATTTTGTGACAAGGCAGGATTTTATGGTTCTTCACTGATTTTGATGTTCAGAAAGTATATCAAAATAAATTAAGTCTGTCTTTCCATTGGTGTGACAATATGTTCACTGAGGGAGAATATTTGTCAACCTAAATATTAAGAGGAATGGCATGTTGAATGTCAGACATTAGAAGCTTTCTATCCAACAGGAGCAACCATGAGGTGAGATGTGTGAAATCCAGAACGGGAAAGTAAGTTTTCGATCAGAGGCAATCTCTCTGTCTGTCTGTCTGTCTGTCTAAGGAGTGAGAAATCATGGCTTCTCTATAAGTTGTTCCCAGTTTCCTTCAGGTGATGAAAGGGCAATATTTCAAAATGTTGGAGTTGTTGAATTTGACAGATGGCCTTTGAATTGTAAAAGATATAAAAGATGTGTGTCTCTGTGGTTAGTCTATGCAAATACTAACCATAGTTTTAATAATATATTTTATTGCCTATAGTTCCTGTATTTGCCTCTCCTTTCACAAGAGGCAGTCCTGAAAGGCTAGACCCAGAATCCTATACTAAAAGAACAAATCTCAATCTGTCAGTAGGAAGGAATGATTAGCACAGTGTGCATTATAAAACTTTCAAACTTGGGCCTGGAAAAGGCATTTTGATGACAAGTGTAATGAATTAGGAAAACATTACCCCAATCAATTCAATCACACAGGCTTGCTGTGCGGAGAAGCAAAACTTTTTTCTTGTTCAGCAAGGCTGGGGGGATTTTCCAGTGAGAGCATTACGTCACTGGGAAGAGCACCCCTAGAGGTTTCCTGAATAATCAAGGAAAGCCTGCCCATATGCTTCAGGGCAAGTTCACAGCCTTTGAACTGCAGAGGTTAGTCACCCAGAGAGAACGGGGAGAGCGAAAGCATTGGTACCTTGCCAGGATACAGGCTTGAATCCTGGTAACACAACCTTGAAAGATCTTGGAGATAAGTTAACCTTGAAAGATCTTAGAGATAAGTTATCTTATCTCTTGATCTAAGTAAAGGACACGCCAACATTCCTTAGGTGAGGAATGAGGCAAATATGTACATAAAAGAGACGAATTTTGTCCAGTTAAAAAAGCTCGTCAAGGGATTCAGCGAGAGCCTTTGATCTCCAAAGAGCCAAATGGACAACTAAGAAGAAAGGCTGGGAATGGCCTGACCCTTTGAAATTTTATCAGAAGGGAGTCGATTGGACTTAGCCTGAGACAGGAGCAGAATATTTTGAAAAATTATTCTGGCTTCCAGACGTTGATAAAATTTGCAACATCTTTAGACTTTGAAGATTTTGGAGCTTACTTAGCATTACTGGGAAGACAACACAGTTTGTTGTTTTATTAGACAAAATGTGATAGGCTTTGCTACTATGGGAATCTTTATTTTACTTTTAAGTTATGTTTTGCTTTTTGCTATTGCAATGTTTTGCATGAAGAAATAACTGGCTTTTGGACTGTATTTTATTCTTTATTCCAATAAAATGGGAGAGCCCACACTAGGTCTCTTCTAAGAAAAACAATTGGAAGCGTTGGGTCCAAAGTGTGTGGCATATAACAACACCTGTCTGTGCTTGCACCTGTCTACCACGCTACATGAAAATTTCCCATGGCTCATCATTGAAAGCAGGCACCAGGAGGAGAGGCCAGGAGGTTGATAAGGAGGGCTGTTCAAGTGGAAAGTACAAGGTCCCAGGGCAGATTTCTAAGGAGTCATGGGAATCTACAAGCCCTGATGCCTGAGGGAACTGATTTGAGGCTTGAAGCCCATTTCTCAGCTCTCCCCCCTCAAGGTGAGGCCGGTTCAAGGCCGCTACTGGGTTTTGACCTCTACCTACCTAACTCACCTTAGGTGGGGTGGTGGCAACAACAAGAAGGATCAAGAAGTTTAATCTTGTGCTTTGTTTAAAATTATGGTTTATTACTCCACCAGGCACAAGTTTCTCTTATAGCATTCCTCATCATTTGCCATCACAGCCATTTTTTCTGCCATAGCCCTGGTACATATTGTCGAGGTTTCATAGCCAGGGAAGATTAAATTTTAATTTTTTACTCTGTTTGTTTAAAGCCTAGATGCTTATGGCTTTAATCTGGTTTTATTCTATAAAAATGTTTTAACTTTGCTTATCTTAGAAGGATCCATTTTGGAAGGTTACAGTACGCAGAAGCCAACTTCTGCCCATTTAATTTGTCATGTCAGCCTGCCCTCTGTTAACAGACAGTGAAGCTGGGAAAGTGTCTGTTCTCAGACTAATTACCTGAGAGAAGCACGATTCTCAGACGAGCCACCTGTTGGTAGACGTGAGACACACGTCTTTCAAATGAGAATGCTGATTAAAAGTTCTATCCCAGATTGGACTTCAAAAGAGGGTGTCTGTCACTCAGAACACCTCCACATGCATTCTCACCAGAAATATTGTGGTGATCAAGCCAGAAAAGAGAGAGGAGGAGAGAGCAGGGCAGTTATCTCAGATAATCTCGAGATGCTGCTTTTTGTCTTCCAGACTGGATCCGACTCATAACCCGAATGGGCGGCTCGCAAGCCACATTCTTTTAGATAATTATTTCTTTTTGGAACTCTGATTTACTTTCTTAGAAACATGTATTTTTTATAGTGCAGTTTAGAGAGGATTTTATATTATATGTTGGAATATTCTTCTTTTTTATTCCAATAAACCTTTGAAAGGATTTTCTTTGTCAAGAGCAGTTATTATGACTCTTTCCAGCTAGGAAGGAGCTGAAGGGGAATGTTTCAGATAAGGACTTGTAACTTTACAACACAGACTCTTTTGTTATTTCGGCCAGTGCAGCTGAGCCCAGATAATCAGAGGACTAGAGATGAGAGAGATTTCAGGAGTCTCAGCTTTCCAGTACAGTGCTGCCCCCCCCCCTCACCTAGCGCAACATTGAAGGACAAATTCCCATAAGAAAACCATGATAAGGGTGAATTGGATCTAATGGAAGAAGCCGCTACTAGTCCCAGAGGGCCTTGCAGGATTTTTCAATCTGTAACACTTTTTAAGGCACCACCATTTCCCATTAGATCCCCATTTTCTTTACTGGTTTCCCCAGCCAGGGTTAATTCTGTAAGGGCACCCTTTCGCAATGTTATCAAAAACCCACTTTGCTTTCTCTCTCTGGGTTGGCAAACCATTCCATTAGTCCAGGAACAAGGTGACCTGCCCATGCTGATCAGGGAGAGCAGGTGGAGTGACAATCGGTGCGAGGCTGAGTCCCAGGGCCTGGTTGGTGTACACCATACATATCACATTAGACAACTGTTTGATCACATGCCATTGGTTGATCATATGCCAACCATGACCACTCCCAAATAAATGGGGAACTCAGCTAGTCAATTGTTGAAGGTGTCCTCTCTCAGATTCTTCTTGTGTTTCTTAATTTCATGGGCCCTCGACTTCCTTTCCTCCTCCATCTTAAGGTGAAGCAAGAAGAAAACATTCATATAGCATTCATCTCTTATTCTCCTTGACAAGTGAAAACCAAGAGGTTGTTAATTGTCCTGAACTCTTGAGCTACTGACTCACACACCTTGCAGCTGCAGCATGAACCCACCCAACAGAAATCCTCATGGCAATTGTTGGAAATGATCCAAGGGGTGGGGGAGGCACCTTTGATCTCTGGCCAAGTTCAGTCTGGACTCCTCCCTGTAGCACTGTTAGCCATCCTCAATTGGATGGCGAATGATGCAATCCCTGGTGCTATTCCCAGGGACAAGCAGTGCCTGGGAATAAGGACACAGATGCCATCTGTCCTAGGTATGCCATTTTTGCAGACAGCAAACTGCCCTCCCCCCCCAGTACATATGTATGGGGACAACAACCCTGGCCTGTATACAGATTGGAAAACATTCCCTAGACAGAGTTCACTGTTTTTATATTAGAGAATAGGTATGCTCAAGAGCAGATTTCAATGGGAATCTTCAAAATTATTCATTTGACTTTGCACACATTTCTTCATTTTCTTATTTAGTTTGACCTGCCTTGGCCCTTGAAATCCACAGGTTCAAGCTGCCAAATATACAATATGATGTTGATCCTTATTACCTCTGAAAGAGTAATATCTGTTTGGAAAGGTGTTTTGTTCTGTGTTGTTTCTTTACTTCTGTCAAATATCCTTTTCATATTTCCTTCTGTCAAACATCTTTTCTCAAGGAGAAGATATACTCAAGGCTAAACTTCACTCTATGTTGAATGTGTAACATGATGCTTGAAATTATTATCTTTTTTCCCTGAACTTGGAAAACAATATTTTTGTTGGCAGCTCCCTGTATCCCTCAGCTGGTAGAACTAGCCAGTGGCCATAATGGTCAAGTGTGTGAGAGAGTTGTAAGCCCAAAAGGTAATTTCATGATCTTTCAGCTCATAAATAAAAAAGTATGTTAACCATGCCCATGAAATGCTCCCGTTTTACAACCCTTAGAGAACTTGTGCCCAAACCTTTTCCCCATGGTCCTGTCCCACCCACGACACACAGCTGTGGGGGCCAGAAGCAGGCTGCTCCTGCTGCTGACAGTTTTGACATCAGTGGTGTCAGCAATCGCGCTTTATCCAGGCTGTTCTGAGCAGTCCTGGGTCGGTCCCATCCCCTCTGCAGCCTTTGCCAAAGCCTATTGCCACATTGGGGAAATCTTCGGAGCCTCCTCTGTTTCAAAATCCGTGGCGCTGGAAGGGTAAACCTGGCGTGCTGTGGTGACATCATCCTGGGCACGCCAGGAGGCTATTGATTTTGAAACAGAGGAGGCTCCAAAGATTTTCCCATTGCAGCAATTGGCTTTGGCAAAGGTTGCAGAGGGGATGGGACCAAGCAAGAGGCTGCTTGGAGCAGCTGAGATAAAGAGCGATCACCGCCTCTTCCACTGCTGCTGATATCAGGCAGTGGGGGTGGATGTGGGGCGGTCCGTGGTGAGCCCGGGTGCTCACAGCAGGCTGCATTAATAATATGCAGGGGCCTAATTGGGCCCACAGGCTGTAGTTTGGGTGCCCCTTCCTTAGAGTAACAGAATCCAGGAAGGAGATTGTAGGAAGAGCTGAGTCCCTTCTATCTGTGCTTGGGGAATCTCAGCTGTAGTGGACCAAGCAGATTTGACTTGTGAGAAACAATGTTAAGGCATATGCTACATTTTAACATATTATCTGATATGTTACAAGATGTTACAAGATATGTTACAAGATTGTCTGATATTGTCACAAGATGCCTAAAACTAACCCCAATACAAGAAGTACATTACTTAGCTGGCATTTCCCCACCACAATTTTTCTGAGAATGTGCTGCTCTGAAAGAGTAGGTAAAAGCAAGCTCCTCATAAACAGACCTGCTATTCGATCACCAACCGCCAAAGCAGAGATTAAAATCAAGGCACAGTTTCCTCATTATTTCTGTCCCATCCCCCCAAACAACAAGTCCACACAGGCCATTCTAAAAGTTTAGAAGACAAGCAAGGAGCTACCAGACAACTGTGCAGAGCTACACAATTCTCTACCATCTAGCCAAGAACAACCATGGCCTGTGTGGAAAGCTTTAAACAGACTGCATTCTGAGGTAGGAAGATCAAGGGCTAATCTGAGAGAGTGGGGTTTCCCTGTAGTTGGTAACTTGTGTGAATGCAGAGAAGAACAAACTATCACCCATATGATATAATGCATACAATGCCCCTTAACATGCACAGAGGAGGACCTTATGTTGGTAAGAGGAAATGCTGTTGATGTGGCCCAATATTTCTGGGGAGATGTCATCTAGCTGTTTTAATTCCTTTTGTTTTAGATATTTTAATTTTAGCTTTGTCTATTATTATATGCTGGTGGTGTCTCTGACACTAATTTAAAAAATTAGTAAGTTTCATTTTCACAATAGCAGATTTCTGTTAATGCAGTGATTTATTGATGTTAATTAATGACCTGCTGCTCAATATTCCTGATCATGTTAGCATGCATGGCCTCTAATATGAACAACAATCTATTAATTAGTAGCAGTTTGTCATTGTAGTTAAAAAAATTAGATTTACTCCGGTATAAATCCCCAGTAGGAGTTTAGCCATTGAACTGTAAATCATACAGCTGTGCTGAAAGTAGCCTTTTTATATGGTATCCCTTTGTGTATTCAGCAACAAGGACAAGAAAAAGAAAGAAGAGCTTCCAAGTTAGCACTCCTTTGACATTTTTTTTCCTTTTAAGGACTTTATTTAGCAGAAAAGCTTGATAGTTTCTTAACCTTGGGCCCCACGATGTTCTTGGACTTCAATTTCCAGAAGTGCTGATCAGCAGGTGTGCTGACTTGGGCTTCTGGTGATTGAAGTCCAAGAACACCTGGGTCCCAAGGTTGAGAAACCTTATGCTAGGCAATTGCCTAGGCTGCCATTTGAAAATGGCTTTCATTTCCAAACATTTTCCTCTTTTATTCTTGTAAATTGACTGAGCTCTATGTACATGCACAAGAGGAAATCCAGCATAATTATACCTTTCAAAACTTAAATTCCTAGACACCACTCCTTAGTGCTACTAGGGAAGGTGTTGAACTTCAGGAACAGCCATTTCCTAAACCACCTTTTCCTCCAAACTGGGTAATAAGGAGAACAGACACAGGTGATGAGTCTTAACTAGATCCACAATGTGTAATCTCTCACATCCAACATAAGGCCCCACCATAGTGCAGGTACTGGTGGCTAGGAAACCTGCCTACCCTAGTACAATGATGGTGAACCTTAGCACTCTAGCTGTTCTTGGACTTCAATTCCCAGAAGCCCTGATCATCGGGTGTGGTGACCTGGGCTTCTGGTAATTGAAGTCCAAGAGCAGCCTGAGTGCCAAGGTTCAGCACCACTGCCTTAGTATCTACTACTCCATGGGTGATTAGCAAGCCCCAGATCTGTGCTGTCCCAAAGATAATTTGTTCCTTGCTGGCTAAATCTCCTGTGACTCTGCCTAGCATCAGCTACTGAAGCCTTGTGACTTTCTGTGGGTAGCCACCAGGGTCTGCCATTTTTGCAGCCCCAATTCCTGGCAACTGAATCTCAAGGTCCACATATCCAAGATGTTGGCTGCAGCATCTCCCCTGATAGTCCTTAAGAACTCATTGCTACTCACTTCCCATTCCACACTACTCATTAGTGTGATCTATTTATCACCCCTGACCTGCCCATATAACTCCTGAGAATAATCAGCACAGGACAGGCAAAAAAAAAATGTCCATCCACTATATTTGAAGTACAGTGATACAAACCCAAAATTCCTACCTGGCATCAAAGCAACCAGCTACTCTCACATCATTCCTGCCGCCCAAGAGGCTGTGATGAGGATGGGACTGACCTATTCAAGCCTCCAGTTCCTGTCCTTAGCTAGTGCCATGGGCAGTGCTGGTAGTTGCTCTCAGGTGGAAAGGACAACATTTTTCTACTTCTGCAGCTTACATATTATATCAGAAGTGACCCTTCGACATATAGCATGGTTGTTCCCATTATGCTATCTCAGTCACAACTTCCTTTACCTCAAGCTGATATTTTAGACATTTCAAGTATTTTGTGGAAGAGTTTCCTAATCTTTTTTCAAAAAAAAAAACCCCTCTATTTTCCCATTGGTGAAATGTAGCTTTATGTGATGTGGGTGAGTTTTTATTCCATTAATAGTCTGAGTTGCATATTCTTAGTGGTATAATTAGGGAACAAATCATTAGGGAAAGATAGGTTTAAACAATCAACAGAATTTTTATTTAGGGATTATGGGTAGTAGGTGTAAGGGGAAAGTAAGTTCTTCTATATAAATGGTAGAAGTTAAAAGAATAAAAAGATAAAACAGGAGTTTTATTCAGGGACCATAAGTAGGTATGAACAGAAAGGTTAAAACAACAGTAATTTCTAAATATATTCTTCAGTGTTTGAAGTTCAAAATAATTAAGTTACAGACTCTTTCTTACATATTAAGAAGTTTATCTATGCATACTTTAACTGGCATAGATAAACTTAGTATCACAAACTCTACCCCTACTACCACTAGCTCTCAAACAGACTTCTAACCCTAAAAAGTGTTGCCATAAATTAAAATCATTAATTAATTAATTTTAATGACAAAATCTCCTGACATCCTCCACACATATTAGCTTTAAATGCAAAAGTATGGACATAGGTTACTAAAATACTTAAAAGTTAAACAAGTGTGTAAATATGTATTTGAGGTAGCTTACCAGCATAAGAGGAAAAGCTAGGCATAGGACAGTATATAAATGTAACTGATAACATTGACAAAGCAACCTTTCACTCAGGTTGCATCTTGATTAAGAAAAGGTCCTACGATTGTTGGTTTTGCCAGGTGGAGAATTGATTCAAATGCCAAAGAATACACAATGCACAGCTGGGGTGCACATTATCTTGCTGAAGCACAGTTTATTTTAAAACACCCAGCAGGGGTCATTTATTTTCTACCAATTCCTAAACCTCTATTCCCTGTGTGTGTGTGTGTGTGTGTGTGTGTGTGTGTGTGTGTGTGTGTGTGTGTGTGTGTGTGTGTGTGTGTGTGTGTGTGTGTGTGTGTGTGTGTGTGTGTGTGTGTGTGTGTTGGCTCATATTGTGTATTGTGCCTCTTGCCCCAAAATGTTTGCAGGATTCCATTCAGCTTCAAAATGTGAAACCCACCACACACCCCACCCCATACCTACTGTTATAGTGCTATGACAATTAAGCAGCCAGCTGTCATGGTAAAGAACAGTTGTAACAACATAATATTCAACTATAATTTTTAAAAAATTATTGGTACCATGTGTTGGGTGTGGAGCAGTGGCAATGGGGGATGTGTCTGAACAGTTCTGAAGCAGAGGTGGAGGTTGTGGTGGTGATTGATCAGCAGCAGATTCCTCCCTGCTTTGGAATGGGGGCTGGTGGCAGCAGGAATATGTGTGAGTGTTCATTTATATTTAGCAGCTGCAGAGTAAAACAGGTTTCTATAGACCAGGGGTTCTCAACTTACGGCCCTGCCTTGGGCTGGATCCAGCCCATGGCACCAAATAATCCAGTTCCCGCACTTGCTCCAGCCTCCGCAGTTGGGATCAGCCATGGTCTCATTTACGGCCATCGTAAACACATTTATGACAGCCACGGACTCATTTATGGGTGTTGTAAATGTGTTTACAACAGCTGCAAATGTGTCCACAGCTAATTCTAGTGGTGGCAGTGCCTGGACCACTAGTCTGGCCTTCCAACTATTTGAAGGAGCATGAACTGGTCCCTGACTTGAAAAGGTTGAGAACCCCTGGTATAGGCAAATCATAGTTTGAATACAAGTTCTCCCAAGCTTTCTCCCTGTCTAGCCCAGCCAAAGAATACACTTGCTTAGAGAAAGATCAAAATATTATTTACTCACAATTAAGTCAGAGAAATATAACTATGCTCAAGATTCTTGGTGAGATTATTTTAGAAAGAAGTAAAGTTAAAGTAAAGTCTTTAGGTCTTTTAAGTCTTTTAGGCCTGCCATGTGGCCCACAAAATTGAGGAGCTCAAATAGACATCTTTCTTCTTCTAAAGGCAAAAAACAAGAGAGAGAGAGAGCATGCAAAGCCTTGATACATGCAAATAGGTAAGATGACTCCTAGAAGCTTGGCAACTTCACACTTTTAAGATAGAAAAGGGGACATTTAGAATTAATCTGAATAACAAGCAATGGATCATTTGTTGCTGCCAACTGTGGGAGGCTCTTTTGATATGCATGCTTGTCTTGTCATTCTGTTTGATTGCTCTTTGCTTTGTTGCTTGGTAACCCACTTTCCTTGTAGCATCTTGACCTCTGCATCTGATGTATATAAACCATGCCTAAAAAATTACTCTTTGTCTGAAGAAGTGGACTTGATCCATGAAAGCTCACAGGAAAAATATAGCACTTAGTCTTTAAAGTGCTGTAGTGTTTTTATTTTTTGTTTTGTTTATGTTTTCTCACATCCCTAGAGGCAGGAAGATAGGAAACTTTCCAATTGGTCACTTAGGGACAAAACAATATAAAAACAACTTCATTTAGTTTAGGCTAGTATTTCTGTCTCTATGACTACTGTGCTGACATCCACTGCAATGATGATGAGGTTGCACTACAATACTCAACAGGGATACCAGAGGGGAAGGGGGAAATCAGGTGGGTGTTTGCAACAGCAGCTGCAGAGTTAAAACAAAGATTGGGAAATGTTTCTCAAAAGATGTGAAAACTAGGACAAGCATCATGGGAACTTCATCCATTTTTATTTTAAAGCAAGAACACTGGATTGGAACTTTTTTCTTTTGTCAAGGCACAGCCTAAATTATTCCAAAACTATTTAATATTTTAATTGTCTTTAAGTCAATTCTAAGCAGGCTTACTCTGAAGCAAGCCTTCAAAGTTTTGCCATTCCCACAATTTTTCAACGAAATGAAAAAAATGTATAAGTTACTACATTGAGATGCTTATTAAACACTGTGATACATAAAAGAAATGCATGATTTCTAAACAGTAACTTTTCAAATAAGTTGAAAAGATTCTTTCAGGAAGAGATTGGGTTCCCAGCTTCCACAATCCAAGGGGATCAGCTTGGAACCTTGATTCATACAAAACATCCTCCAAAACTGACTAGTAATTTGTGGTCTAATCTGGTTTTTATCATGTGAAAATACTATTGCAAATAGAGATTTGGCCCCAGAAAAGAAGCAAACGTAGAAATGTTTGCATAAGGAGTCCATTTGGAGCAGAATATGGAGCAATTGTTTGAACTGTTACATCTGGAAAAAGAAGTGTGTTGGCTGCAATTGAGAAACTCTTGGCTTTGAGTAAACATCAACAACGGGATGGTGTCACACATTTGCCATGGGCAGACATCAGTTTGATTTCAGTTGGAGGAAAACATAACAGGAAGGGCACAGGTGTGTAATAAAGCAATTGGGTGCACCATGGAAGATGGAAAAGAAATCAAGTCTAAGCTAATTTGCCAGTATCATGTCACAACAAGCAGTGATAAATTAACCCAGACATATTGTCCATCAGTAGAATTTAGAGGAAGAAAGAGATGTGAGATTAAAAGAGAAGAAGTGGGCCTTAGGGATATTTAATAAGATTTGTCCAATTCTCCTTGGGATATGGGCACATTATGGGTCTAATGTTTTGGTGGAGATGAGGCTATCCAGAAGGACAGTATTAATATTCTTAACTGTGTGTAAGCAGAGGCTCCTGCAGCATGTGAGCAACTGTGCCCTGGATGTGGATTTTCAACTCTTGTTACAAGAAGGAGAAACCATTGGCTAAAAGAGAAAGGAAGGACATTTCTGTAAAGGAAAATAGGCCAATTGGGCTGCCTTCATGCTAGCCTTAAAAGCACATCCTGCAGTTATTCTCACATTTCCTCCTTATTTGACCTTTTGGAAAGGGGAAAAACATTATGGAAGAAACACGGAAAAACACAGGAGGGATGCAGATTGTAGGCAACATTTTCTCCATCCCACATGTGATTTCATGAATAGTAAAGTTAAAGGTTTCCCTTGCTCGAAAGCCAGTCATATACGACTCTAGGGTTCAGTGCTCATCTCTAATTAAAGCCGAAGAGCCTGCA
Organism: Bradypodion pumilum; assembly: GCA_035047305.1. Classification (NCBI taxonomy): domain Eukaryota; kingdom Metazoa; phylum Chordata; class Lepidosauria; order Squamata; family Chamaeleonidae; genus Bradypodion; species Bradypodion pumilum. Next base: position 41,420,660 of record JAWDJD010000004.1, read on the forward strand.
CTGTCTGCTTCTGCAGACGTTTTTGTGGTCATGTGGCAGGCATGACTAGGCACCGGAGCAAATGGAACACTGTTACCTTCCAACCAGTGTGGTCCCTACTTGCAATTTCTTGCTTTCAAACTGCTAGGTTGGCAGGAGCTTGGAGAAAGAAGGGAGCTCATTTCGTCCTGCAGTACTCGGGAATCGAACTGCTGACCTTCTGCCTCCCAGTCAGTGTCTTAGCTACTTGAGCCACTGAAGTCCCAATGTGATTTCATGAATGCCACACAGCAAATAAATGACAAAAGCCTACCTTGGAGATTCTGGAAGTTTTAATCCAAATTAAGAATTTTCCAGCCATTATATTCTATCTATAATTTGCATCCAAGTACAGTATTAGCCAGACCTAACCCAACTTAGATTCCAAAAGCAGATAAGATTAGGTGTGTTGAACGTGGCATGATAAAACATATTACTTTTAATGGGATTTTGGAGAAAAATGAATATTATATTTGCTTTGGGATGTTTGATTATATTGGGTGAAATTATGTTGCTTAGTGTAGTGACCCATGCTTGAGTAAGTCCATTGAATCAGTGGGGATTTAGAGAATCAACCTCTCCATATGTCCCATTGATTCAAATGGGTTTAGCTGTGACTTATTTTAACATAGTAAGACATAACTAAAGTAGGCCCATTTGAATCAAGGGAACCATATTGAGGAGTTGACTCACCAAAACTCTACTGATTTAGTGGGGCTACTTTACTTGTGACATTAAGCAAAATGATCACAGCCATTGCAGGCGCACCCCCCCAATAACGGACACAGACAACATTGAAAGTGGATAACGGCAAAGGGCCACATTTATTGATTCAATGCCCTAGTCCGAATTATAAATTTGTATTGGTAAAACGACCAATCATAATTCCTAAGGCAAGCAGGCCGAAGTAACACTGGTAAGGTACCACCCCAAAATTGCCAACGGCAATTGGTTACAATGTATCAATTTGTATCAATTTGTTTGTCAACAACAAACAAATTGTTGACCGTAGTCAATAACTAACTCATGACCCCACCCTCTGACGCGTATCCGTGAAATCACAGGGGTGATGCATGCTGGTTAGCAATCATCATCACCCCATCGCCTGGTTCGTCGTTGACCGGACAACGTTTAACTACTTTATTCCTGTCTAGTGTTGTCCAGTCAATTGCGAACCTGCCGGATACTTGTGGGTCATACTGTTTACCTTACCAGTGCTACCCGCCCATGTGACCAAAGTCAACAGTAGGAACGAAGAAAGACCCCTATATCAAACCATAGCAACAGTGTGGGATGGGCAAAAAAGCCAGGACCCGAAGCCAATATGGGTCCCAACCAAAAATTCCCACCCGGCCCCGAAGCGACCATGATCACACTGTTAACTAGGGAGGGGGTGGAGGGGAAAAAACTTCTCCGCTCCGTCGCTGAGGCAAAATGGCAGCTCGGCTGCCTCGTGGCCACCCCTTTTATAAGGGAGCTGGTCATGCCCCTAACTACCCGGATCCTCTGTCCTGTGGGGGGGGGCCCGCAAAGTGCGCGGCGGCCATTTTGGCGCCGTGCTTGCATTGCAGGCGCACCCCCCCAATAACGGACACAGACAACATTGAAAGTGGATAACGGCAAAGGGCCACATTTATTGATTCAATGCCCTAGTCCGAATTATAAATTTGTATTGGTAAAACGACCAATCATAATTCCTAAGGCAAGCAGGCCGAAGTAACACTGGTAAGGTACCACCCCAAAATTGCCAACGGCAATTGGTTACAATGTATCAATTTGTATCAATTTGTTTGTCAACAACAAACAAATTGTTGACCGTAGTCAATAACTAACTCATGACCCCACCCTCTGACGCGTATCCGTGAAATCACAGGGGTGATGCATGCTGGTTAGCAATCATCATCACCCCATCGCCTGGTTCGTCGTTGACCGGACAACGTTTAACTACTTTATTCCTGTCTAGTGTTGTCCAGTCAATTGCGAACCTGCCGGATACTTGTGGGTCATACTGTTTACCTTACCAGTGCTACCCGCCACACGGAGGGGCTTCACAGAAGACCTGACGCCCCCCCCAGACCGTCAGCTCGGTCAACAGGCCTGCTCGCCAGTCACCCAACAGGAGGTCCATACCTCCACGCGACAGATGGACCCCATCCCCTGCATACAAGTCACAATTTTGCAGACTAATATCGGGGTGATGACTAACCCGTCCCCAAGCCCTGGTGGTGAGAAACCGCGCCACTGCCTTATTGACCGCGCGCCTAGCTCGGTCAAGGGCCAGGAGGTTAACGCCCCCTCTGTAAGAGTGGCGCGGAACAATGTCCGACCAAACCAGGGCTGTGGCAGGCCAGACATAATGCAAGTAGGCGAGGTCCTCGCAAATCGCATGCTTGAGCGATAAGCCGGTGACCTGGCCCAAATCATTGCCCCCCAGGTGGATGATTAGAATGTCAGGCGGGTCAGCCCACAGGCCAGAAAAAGGAAAGGCCGCAGCTCCCGCCATAACATCCCAGGCTTACCGTGCCATGCGAGACTGGCGTGGTCACCCAGTCCCAGTCGGGGTCCCACTCTGTCGCCGCAGCGTAACGCGCTGCCCTGAGCACATAGCTGTGGCCCACCAGCCATACTGTCACCGGTGTAAAACGACACCCAGGGTCTGTCAGAAATTGAGAAAAAGGAAGGTAAGGTGACTGGATTGGTACTCATGGCGGGAGTGGGCGCACATAAAACTGAAAACATTGTGAGCCCCACCTCCCCATGCTACGTATGTCAGCCCCAGAGTACCCAAAAGCAGCCGCTGTAGAGGCTGCGCCAATACGGAACGAATGTGTGCCAGAACGGGCACCCGGTAGTCCCACCCTGGTGAGGGCTCTGGCAGTCACCTTCCAAAACTGAAATTTAGTAAGGGGAGACCCATCTTGGTGACAGAAAAACGGGCCGTGGTGCATGCCACGCAGTGCCAGGTATTCCTGTAGGGCACCAACCGGACAGATGTCTGCCAAAGAACACCGTAGCAGTCTTACTCCACTGCCTACGCCATGCTGATCTGTTTTAGAGGAGCGAATCCTCAACTGGGCCCAGTCTTTGGCAACATATACATCTCCGCGTTCCAGTGCCCTACCACTTGCATCCGCCTTAGACAGCATCACGAGTTCGCTGATGCGGAGCGCTCCAAAAAAAATGCCACCGTTGTGGCTGCATGCAATTGGGCTGCCTCATAATGATCAAAACAGAGGCCTGGCCAGCCCCGGGCCAACTGGGTAAGAACCCCTGGGGAAATAGGGTGCCGGTCGTCCGGGCAACGCCCGCGCTCGCGCACCCACCCCTCCAAAACGTGTCTCACACGGAAGTCAGAGGTGGTATCCACATGACCCCCTACTTTGGCCATAAAAGCCAACGCCTAGAGCTTGGATGCTATGGTGCGAGGTGCAAGGCCCTGTGCATGCAGGTGAACCATGAACCGCAGAACATGGTCCACCGGGATAGGCCAGGTCTCTGGCAATTGAAATTGAGTAGCAAAAGCCCTATACAAATTGAATGCTTGTTGATACGCCTTACGCGTGCGTGGCGCTAGTGACAGGCCAATCGCCCGGTTCACCTCTCCTTGCCAATAGTCCACATCTCGTCCGGGAGTGGCGAGGGAAATTCCTCCGCATCCGGGGCCAAGGCGCGGAACCGGGAGATCTGCAGGCGGGACAAAGTGTCAGCAATATCGTTATTAACCCCTGGGACATGCCTGGCCCTGAACAAGACGTTGAGGCGCAGGCAGCGCAGCACAAAATGGCGCACTAGATCCATGACTCTGGGCGATTTAGAAGTCTGTGCATTGACAATGTGTACAACAGCAGCATTGTCGCACCAGAAATGCACCACCGAATTAGCCCACTGTTCGCCCCATAGCATCAAAGCCCCGAGAATGGGAAAAAATTCCAGGTATGTGAGATCCCGCAGGCGACCTGTGCCTGCCCATGCCGGTGGCCACCCACCATAGGCCCACTTCCCATTGAAGTACATCCCATAACCCAGGGATCCTGAGGCATCAGACTGTATCTGGAAATTGGGGGATGCCAGGAGTTCAGACCTCCAAAATGAGACCCCGTTGAACTCCCTCAGGAATAGCAACCAGACTAACATGTCTGCCCTGATACCCCGGGTAAGCCTGACTCTGTGGTGGGGCCTGGATAACCCTGCCATGGCGTCGCATAAGCGCCGGGCGAAAGCCCTGCCCGGTGCGACCACCCTGCAGGCAAAATTGAGGTGCCCATGTAGCACCTGCAGTTCCCTCAGGGATGCCTTACGCTTGGCCAGCAATTCCGAGATAAGGGTCACTATCCTGGACACCTTATCACCCGGTAACCTAGAAGCCTGTACTACTGTATCAGTCTCAACCCCCAGGAATACTAGTCCGGTCGACGGGCCCTCGGTCTTTTCGGGCGCTAAAGGGACACCAAGTTCCTGCATTAGCGTCTGAAATGTATTGAGGAGACGTGCACACGTGTCCCAGCCCCGTTCACCCCCGAATAAAAAGTCATCCAGGTAATGGGCTACAGACCGGGACCCTGACCTGCGGACGAAAGCCCATTCTAGGAAGGTACTAAAACGCTCGAAAGCCGAGCATGATATGGAGCAGCCAAAAGGCATGGCCTTATCAAAATAATACTCCCCTCTAAACTTAAAACCCAGCAATTCAAAGTCGCCCGGGTGCACCGGCAAGAGGCGAAAAGCTGACTTAATGTCGCACTTGGCCAGCAAGGCACCCGGGCCACACGAGCGCACCATGCGCAGCGCATGGTCGAACGATGTATACCTGACCGAACAAAGGTCATCAGGTATCGCATCGTTGACCGATCGGCCGGCTGGGTAGGACAAATGATGAATAAGGCGAAACTCACCCAGGGACTTTTTGGGAACCAAACCCAATGGCGAAACCTTAAGGTTGGTAAAAGGGGGTGCGGGAAAAGGTCCGGCGACCCTGCCCGCGTCTAATTCCTTTTTAATGCTGGCCTCGGCTACCTCCTCCCTTCCTCTGAGGGATAAAAGGTTGGGAGCATCCTGAGGGGATCTATCACCCATAAAAGGGATACGAAATCCTTGCTTAAAACCTTGGATGAGATACTCTCTGTCCTCTCCCCTTGGGTACGATGCGAGCCAGCGCTCCAGCATGTCCACCTTAATTGGGGAGGGGGCCTTTCGGAGAACTAGTTCCATCCGTGGCAGGCTTGCCAGTCCACTGTCCACCCCTCCCTCTGCCTCGCGCCCCCCCAGGCTTGGGACAAGCAGAGGCTGCATGGGGGCCAGAACATGTGGGACACTCATGCTTATACCTGCAGTTCTTCCGACTGCAGGAACCATTGGACGAGAAAGTCCAACACAGCAGGCGGGCTGGAACCCCCTGCCCCGCCAGTTGGCGGGTACCCTGCGCTGGAGCTGCTCGCTGGACCGCATGTCCACAATGGTATCTATCCCCCGGGGCAGGACGTGTGGGTGTCATATACAAGAGCCACAGTCTCTGGCACGGCTCATCCCATCTCATCTCGGGGTGTAGGGGAATCCTCATACGGAATTCCTCATCATATGCTAGCCATGAGGGGCCCGGGAAATCTACCATCGCCCTATATATGTTGTCCAAATATTGGACCATGGGAATAGCTAGATCCGGCCGCGCCCTCAAATATACCGCCATGTATATCAAATAAGCGGGGAGCCAGTTAGCCCAGGTACGCGGCGGCTTACGGCGGCGTGCCTGCTCCTTGTCCTTCTCATCCTGACCCTCCCTTTCTTCCTTGGTGGGCTCTCTGTTCAGGAGTGAGAAGATATCCACATACTCCCCTCGCCATATCTTTTCTCTGGTAGCCTGTGCCAAGTGATCACCCAGTGGCAAGGAATACCCTGCCGTCGGCAAAGCCGAAAAGGGGATAGCTGGCCTACCCAAAGGGACCTGAGTCAACCCTGCCACCCCAAGTACGTTCCCAGCAGTGTAAGAACCGAGGCCCACCCCAGCGGGCATGGTGGCAGTAGTTGTCGCCGGGTGGGTCGCCAGCGGCGTAGCCCCTGCGCCACCCGCGCGAGGCCAAGGCCACTGAAAGGTCCCCCCTATATCGGGAATGTGTGTGGATGTACTCGTTTGCACCATATACTCACATGCTGCACCCCCGCGGGCCGCCCCCACTGGGGGTTCTGGCCCACTGGGGGCGTCGGAGCTCACAACCGATGTAGAGCTCATCACCGGGGCTTGACCCACACCAGGTTGCTGGCTGGGGAGCTGCGAGGCAGTGGCCGAAGCCGCGCCACCCGCCTGCAGCAGCTCAACCCTCCCCGCCGGCCGTTGTCCTGCTGCCGATAGCGCCTCAAACGGTACCCCGAAAGGGGCACCCGCCTGACTGGCCCGGGCCAAAGACTCCTCCAAGGCCGCAATACGGGCCAGTAAGGTGTCTACATTAACCATGGATAAAGAGCCGGCCGGCCCACCTGACCCTTGCATGGGGACAGTTCCCTGCACCCCATGGCCCATATATGGCCATTGGCCAGGGCCGAAGCCCGGTAGGGCTGGTGAGGAAACCTGCCAAGGCAGGGCACCGGGCCACCCCCCAAGGCTAGAGGGCCCCGGGAGAGGCTGCGGCCCAAAAGTAATCGGCCCAACAGATTGGGCAGGAGGAGGAGCGGTGTCCACCGCTCGCGGGCCGCGGGCCGGAGCGCCCTCCGCGCCCGCACTCTGATTGGGCCAAGGAGCGATAGACCCCAAGCCACCAGCCCCGGCCGGGGATGGCAAAGGTGGCTGTTGAGGAGGCGGCACCACGGTCCTCCGACCTGGGTTGCGCCTCCTAACAGCCCGGGCTGAATTCGCAGCAGCCTTCTTTTTGGAAGGCATCTCGAGCAAAAAAGGGAAGCTAGCTAGGCAAAATCGACCCAAAAGGCTTCCCGGTGATACCAACGAGCGACGGAGGTACAGGGAAAAAACTTCTCCGCTCCGTCGCTGAGGCAAAATGGCAGCTCGGCTGCCTCGTGGCCACCCCTTTTATAAGGGAGCTGGTCACGCCCCTAACTACCCGGATCCTCTGTCCTGTGGGGGGGGGGGGGCCCGCAAAGTGCGCGGCGGCCATTTTGGCGCCGCGCTTGCATTGTTTCTGTTCTGTTTTATCACACATTTCCAATTTATGATTTTATATATGTGTGAAGTATAATTTCACTTGTATGTGCTTTTCAGTATAGAATGCTAAGTGTCCAGGATTTTTTTCACAGAAGTAATATAATTCAGTGACAACACATATTTCTTAATGCATTTTTCCTTAAATACTCTGTTGTTTATGCTTATTTCTCCTTAACTAAAGTGTGTTTATGTGCATTTTTCAAATACATTCTTTTTAGTCATTGTCTTGCACATATTTGGAAAAAGGAGATGAAAAAGAGCATGATGATCTTGTTTTTCTTGAACAATGGGAAGCCAAAATCTCCATGTAAATCTTTGTGATAATCTTGTAGACAATGCAAGCGCGGCGCCAAAATGGCCACCGCGCCCTTTGCGGGCCCCCCCCACAGGACAGAGAATCCGGGTAGTTAGGGGCGTGGCCAGCTCCCTTATAAAAGGGGTGGCCACGAGGCAGCCGCGCTGCCATTTTGCCTCAGCGACGGAGCGGAGAAGTTTTTCCCCCTGCGCCTCCGTCGCTCGTTGGTATTGCCGGGAAGCCTTTTGGGTCGATTTTGCTTAGCTAGCTTCCCTTTTTTGCTCGAGATGCCTTCCAAAAAGAAGGCTGCTGCGAATTCAGCTCGGGCTGTTAGGAGGCGCAACCCAGGTCGGAGGACCGTGGTGCCGCCTCCTCAACAGCCACCTTTGCCATCCCCGGCCGGGGCTAGTGGCTTGGGGTCTATCGCACCTTGGCCCGTTCAGAGTGCGGGCGCGGAGGGCGCTCCGGCCCGCGGCCCGCGAGCGGTGGACACCGCTCCTCCTTCCGCCCAACCCGTTGGGCCGACCACTTCTGGGCCGCAGCCTCTCCCGGGGCCCTCTAGCCTTGGGGGGTGGCCCGGTACCCCGCCTTGGCAGGTTTCCTCACCAGCCCTACCGGGCTTCGGCCCTGGCCAATGGCCATATCTGGGCCATGGGGTGCAGGGAACTGTCCCCATGCAAGGGTCAGGTGGGCCGGCCGGCTCTTTACCCATGGTTACTGTAGACACCTTACTGGCCCGTATTGCGGCCTTAGAGGAGTCTTTGGCCCGGGCCAGTCAGGCAGGTGCCCCTTTCGGGGTACCTTTGGAGGCGCTATCGGCAGCAGGACAACGGCCGGCGGGGAGGGTTGAGCTGCTGCAGGCGGGTGGCGCGGCTCCGGCCACTGCCTCGCAGCTCCCCAGCCAGCAACCTGGCGCGGGTCAAGCCCCGGTGATGAGCTCTACATCGGTCGTGAGCTCCGACGCCCCCAGTGGGCCGGAACCCCCGTTGGGGGCGGCCCGCGGGGGTGCAGCATGTGAGTATATGGTGCAAACGAGTACATCCACACACATTCCCAATATAGGGGGGACCTTTCAGTGGCCTTGGCCTCGCGCGGGTGGTGCAGGGGCTACGCCGCTGGCGACCCACCCGGCGACAACTACTGCCACCATGCCCGCTGGGGTGGGCATTGGTTCTTACACTGCTGGGAACGTACTTGGGGTGGCAGGGTTAACTCAGGCCCCTTTGGGTAGGCCAGCTATCCCCTTTTCGGCTTTGCCGACGGCAGGGTATTCCCTGCCATTGGGTGATCACTTGGCTCAGGCTACCAGAGGAAAGATATGGCGAGGGGAGTACGTGGATATCTTCTCACTCCTGAACAGAGAGCCCACTAAGGAAGAAAGGGAGGGTCAGGATGAGAAGGACAAGGAGCAGGCACGCCGCCGTAAGCCGCCGCGTACCTGGGCTAACTGGCTCCCCGCTTATTTGATATACATGGCGGTGTATTGGAGGGCGCGGCCGGATCTAGCTATTCCCATGGTCCAATATTTGGACAACATATACAGGGCGATGGTAGATTTCCCGGGCCCCTCATGGCTAGCATATGATGAGGAATTCCGTATGAGGATTCCCCTGCACCCCGAGATGAGATGGGATGAGCCGTGCCAGAGACTGTGGCTCTTGTATATGACACCCACACGTCCTGCCCCGGGGGATAGATACCATTGTGGACATGCGGTCCAGCGAGCAGCTCCAGCGCAGGTTACCCGCCAAATGGCGGGGCAGGGGGTTCCAGCCCGCCTGCTGTGCTGGACTTTCTCGTCCAATGGTTCCTGCAGTCGGAAGAACTGCAGGTATAAGCACGAGTGTCCCACATGTTCTGGTCCCCATGCAGCCTCTGCTTGTCCCAAGCCTGGGGGGGTGCGAGGCAGAGGGAGGGGTGGACAGTGGGCTGGCAAGCCTGCCACGGATGGAGCTAGTTCTCCGAAAGGCTCCCTCCCCAATTAAGGTGGACATGCTGGAGCGCTGGCTCGCATCGTACCCAAGGGGAGAGGACAGGGAGTACCTCATCCGAGGTTTTAAGCAGGGATTTCGTATCCCTTTTATGGGTGATAGATCTCCTCAGGATGCGCCCAACCTTTTATCCCTCAGAGGAAGGGAGGAGGTAGCCGAGGCCAGCATTAAAAAGGAGTTAGACGCGGGCAGGGTCGCCGGACCTTTTCCCGCACCCCCTTTTCCCAACCTTAAGGTTTCACCATTGGGTTTGGTTCCTAAAAAGTCCCTAGGTGAGTTTCGCCTTATTCATCATTTGTCCTACCCAGCCGGCCGATCGGTCAACGATGCGATACCTGATGACCTTTGTTCGGTCAGGTATACATCGTTCGACCATGCGCTGCGCATGGTGCGCTCGTGTGGCCCGGGTGCCTTGCTGGCCAAGTGCGACATTAAGTCAGCTTTTCGCCTCTTGCCGGTGCACCCGGGCGACTTTGAATTGCTGGGTTTTAAGTTTAGAGGGGAGTATTATTTTGATAAGGCCATGCCTTTTGGCTGCTCCATATCATGCTCGGCTTTCGAGCGTTTTAGTACCTTCCTAGAGTGGGCTTTCGTCCGCAGGTCAGGGTCCCGGTCTGTAGCCCATTACCTGGATGACTTTTTATTCGGGGGTGAACGGGGCTGGGACACGTGTGCACGTCTCCTCAATACATTTCAGACGCTAATGCAGGAACTGGGTGTCCCTTTAGCGCCCGAAAAGACCGAGGGCCCGTCGACCAAACTAGTATTCCTGGGGGTTGAGATTGATACAGTAGTACAGGCTTCTAGGTTACCGGGTGATAAGGTGTCCAGGATAGTGACCCTTATCTCGGAATTGCTGGCTAAGCGTAAGGCATCCCTGAGGGAACTGCAGGTGCTACATGGGCACCTCAATTTTGCCTGCAGGGTGGTCGCACCGGGCAGGGCTTTCGCCCGGCGCTTATGCGACGCCATGGCAGGGTTATCCAGGCCCCACCACAGAGTCAGGCTTACCCGGGGTATCAGGGCAGACATGTTTGTCTGGTTGCAATTCCTGAGGGAGTTTAATGGGGTCTCATTTTGGAGGTCTGACCTCCTGGCATCCCCCAATTTCCAGATCCAGTCTGATGCCTCAGGATCCCTGGGTTATGGGATGTACTTCAATGGGAAGTGGGCCTATGGTGGGTGGCCACCGGCATGGGCAGGCACAGGTCGCCTGCGGGATCTCACATACCTGGAATTTTTTCCCATTCTGGGGGCTTTGATGCTATGGGGCGAACAGTGGGCTAATTCGGTGGTGCATTTCTGGTGCGACAATGCTGCCGTGGTGCACATTGTCAATGCACAGACTTCTAAATCGCCCAGGGTCATGGATCTAGTGCGCCATTTTGTGCTGCGCTGCCTGCGCCTCAACGTCTTGTTCAGGGCCAGGCATGTCCCAGGGGTTAATAACGATATTGCTGACGCTTTGTCCCGCCTGCAGATCTCCCGGTTCCGCGCCTTGGCCCCGGATGCGGAGGAATTTCCCTCGCCACTCCCGGACGAGATGTGGACTATTGGCAAGGAGAGGTGAACCGGGCGATTGGCCTGTCACTAGCGCCACGCACGCGTAAGGCGTATCAACAAGCATTCAATTTGTATAGGGCTTTTGCTACTCGATTTCAATGGCCAGAGACCTGGCCCATCCCGGTGGACCATGTTCTGCGGTTCATGGTTCACCTGCATGCACAGGGCCTTGCACCTCGCACCATAGCATCCAAGCTCTAGGCGTTGGCTTTTATGGCCAAAGTAGGGGGTCATGTGGATACCACCTCTGACTTCCGTGTGAGACACGTTTTGGAGGGGTGGGTGCGCGAGCGCGGGCGTTGCCCGGACGACCGGCACCCTATTTCCCCAGGGGTTCTTACCCAGTTGGCCCGGGGCTGGCCAGGCCTCTGTTTTGATCATTATGAGGCAGCCCAATTGCATGCAGCCACAACGGTGGCATTTTTTGGAGCGCTCCGCATCAGCGAACTCGTGATGCTGTCTAAGGCGGATGCAAGTGGTAGGGCACTGGAACGCGGAGATGTATATGTTGCCAAAGACTGGGCCCAGTTGAGGATTCGCTCCTCTAAAACAGATCAGCATGGCGTAGGCAGTGGAGTAAGACTGCTACGGTGTTCTTTGGCAGACATCTGTCCGGTTGGTGCCCTACAGGAATACCTGGCACTGCGTGGCATGCACCACGGCCCGTTTTTCTGTCACCAAGATGGGTCTCCCCTTACTAAATTTCAGTTTTGGAAGGTGACTGCCAGAGCCCTCACCAGGGTGGGACTACCGGGTGCCCGTTCTGGCACACATTCGTTCCGTATTGGCGCAGCCTCTATAGCGGCTGCTTTTGGGTACTCTGGGGCTGACATACGTAGCAGGGGGAGGTGGGGCTCACAATGTTTTCAGTTTTATGTGCGCCCACTCCCGCCATGAGTACCAATCCAGCCACCTTACCTTCCTTTTTCTCAATTTTCTTACAGACCCTGGGTGTCGTATTACACCGGTGACAGTATGGCTGGTGGGCCACAGCTATGTGCTCAGGGCAGCGCGTTACGCTGCGGCGACAGAGTGGGGACCCCGACTGGGACTGGGTGACCACGCCAGTCTCTCATGGCACGGTAAGCCTGGGATGTTATGGCGGGAGCTGCGGCCTTTCCTTTTTTCTGGCCTGGGGGCTGACCCGCCTGACATTCTAATCATCCACTTGGGGGGCAATGATTTGGGCCAGGTCACCGGCTTATCGCTCAAGCATGCGATTTGCGAGGACCTCGCCTACTTGCATTATGTCTGGCCTGCCACAGCCCTGGTTTGGTCGGACATTGTTCCGCGCCACTCTTACAGAGGGGGCGTTAACCTCCTGGCCCTTGACCGAGCTAGGCGCGCGGTCAATAAGGCAGTGGCGCGGTTTCTCACCACCAGGGCTTGGGGACGGGTTAGTCATCACCCCGATATTAGTCTACAAAATTGTGACTTGTATGCAGGGGATGGGGTCCATCTGTCGCGAGGAGGTATGGACCTCCTGTTGGGTGACTGGCGAGCAGGCCTATTGACCGAGCTGACGGTCTGGGGGGGGGGCGTCAGGTCTTCTGTGAAGCCCCTCCGTGTGGCGGGTAGCACTGGTAAGGTAAACAGTATGACCCACAAGTATCCGGCAGGTTCGCAATTGACTGGACAACACTAGACAGGAATAAAGTAGTTAAACGTTGTCCGGTCAACGACGAATCAGGCGATGGGGTGATGATGATTGCTAACCAGCATGCATCACCCCTGTGATTTCACGGATACGCGTCAGAGGGTGGGGTCATGAGTTAGTTATTGACTACGGTCAACAATTTGTTTGTTGTTAACAAACAAATTGATACAATTTGATACATTGTAACCAATTGCCGTTGGCAATTTTGGGGTGGTACCTTACCAGTGTTACTTCGGCCTGCTTGCCTTAGGAATTATGATTGGTCGTTTTACCAATACAAATTTATAATTCGGACTAGGGCATTGAATCAATAAATGTGGCCCTTTGCTGTTATCCACTTTAAATGTTGTCTGTGTCCGTTATTGGGGGGGTGCGCCTGCAATGCAAGCGCGGCGCCAAAATGGCCACCGCGCCCTTTGCGGGCCCCCCCCCCACAGGACAGAGAATCCGGGTAGTTAGGGGCGTGGCCAGCTCCCTTATAAAAGGGGTGGCCACGAGGCAGCCGCGCTGCCATTTTGCCTCAGCGACGGAGCGGAGAAGTTTTTCCCCTCCACCCCCTCCCTAGTTAACAGTGTGATTATGGTCGCTTCGGGGCCGGGTGGGAATTTTTGGTTGGGACCCACATTGGCTTCGGGTCCTGGCTTTTTTGCCCATCCCACACTGTTGCTATGGTTTGATATAGGGGTCTTTCTTCGTTCCTACTGTTGACTTTGGTCACATGGGCGGGTAGCACTGGTAAGGTAAACAGTATGACCCACAAGTATCCGGCAGGTTCGCAATTGACTGGACAACACTAGACAGGAATAAAGTAGTTAAACGTTGTCCGGTCAACGACGAATCAGGCGATGGGGTGATGATGATTGCTAACCAGCATGCATCACCCCTGTGATTTCACGGATACGCGTCAGAGGGTGGGGTCATGAGTTAGTTATTGACTACGGTCAACAATTTGTTTGTTGTTAACAAACAAATTGATACAATTTGATACATTGTAACCAATTGCCGTTGGCAATTTTGGGGTGGTACCTTACCAGTGTTACTTCGGCCTGCTTGCCTTAGGAATTATGATTGGTCGTTTTACCAATACAAATTTATAATTCGGACTAGGGCATTGAATCAATAAATGTGGCCCTTTGCTGTTATCCACTTTAAATGTTGTCTGTGTCCGTTATTGGGGGGGGTGCGCCTGCAATGAACTAGATGAATGTACTGTATTGAAAAATCCAAGTTAATGAGGATTTGTTTTCCATCAATAGAAATTTTTGTTTTGTTTCAAAAACCAGTCTTACTGAATAACAGCATGAGACAAGGGGGTAAAGGGATTGTGGTGGCTTAATGGTTAAGATGCTGAACTTGATGTCTGGAAAGGCAACAGGTCAGCAGTTTAAGAACTGGGTGTTGCATGATGGAGTGAGCTCCCATCTCTGTCCCAGCTCATGCCAACCTAGCAGTTTGAAAGCAAGAAATTGCAAATAGATAAATAGATACCACTTTGGTGGGAAGGTAACAGTGTTGTGCACTCTGGTGTCTAGGCATACCTGCCCCATGTTCACAGAAATGTCTGCCGACAACGCTGGCTTTTTGGCTATAAACGGAGATGAGCACCTAACCCTAGAGTCAGATATGACTGGCTTTTGAGCAAGGACGACCTTTACTTATGTATTACACTGATGCTTGCTCTTTCAGTGGTTGCAGGGGGGGGAACTATAACGGGGTGGCCAACCTTTTTGTACTGTGGCCCTGACTACAGCCCTGGAAGCAGAAACGGGCACATTTATGCCTGATGTAATTGCACCCACTTCTGCATTTACGTCAGCTGCAGGCGCATTCACACATGTGCGGGCTTGTTTTTTGGCTGATGTAAGCATGCCCGTTTCTACTTCTGGGTGTGGGGAAGATGGCGACTGGCCAGTTGGAATGGTGCTAAAGGCCAAGTTTGGCCCGTGGGCTGTAGGATAGGAACCCCTGAACTATAACATTAACTATAACATCAAGGGAGAGTTCTCAAAACCATTCTACTTTTTACCTCTTGCTTCAATGTGACTTAGCATCTACATACATTCACTCAACCAATTTTTAATAAATGTTTTTGGAAGTGCAGGTACATTGGAGTCCTACATAACTCTTTTCTGCCACAGTGGCACAAAGTTTATACCTTTCGGCACACATATGCACAAACACATTTATGGTGTTCACTAGCCTATGCCATTTGCTTTCAGCCCATCTTTTGAGGAAACTGTGTCTGTTCATGCTGCTTTTAAATGAGATGCACTGTGTTGCACCAACAAGCCAACTAATACTGATGTTTTGAGGAATGATATGTTGCGGATAAATAAAACTTTGCTATCTGATGAAGTCTAACTTGGTTGCAGCAGTTGGTAACAATTGAGAAAAAAATTCTTTATACACGAAGACACACAGTGCTTCCTCACAACTATACCACGCTGATCTCTGTGTTAATTCAACTTGTGCTATGAGCACAAAATTTGATTACCTCTATCTTAATGTACACATAAAATCTAACCTTGTAAATGTTACTGAAAATCTGTTCTCATAAAACCATTATGGATTGCTTCTTGTTTCCATGGGATATTTATTGAAAAGAGACTTAAATATTAAGAGATTTTGTTGTGATAGTGTTTTTTTTAATGGACAAAGTGTTCTTAGGTCTTTATTCATTTTTTAATTTTGGATTTAGGTATTCCTTTTCCATACCAAACTATATTTGTATTAATTATTTTTCGATATGTCAGCTTCTGGCTCCTTTCCAACGAGGTGTGAATTCAGTGTTTCATTGTGAAAAGCTAGGTACATTATGGGTACATTTTACTTCCGGAAGCGGAAGTAAAGTGCACACATTTTGCTTCTGCTTCCGGGAGCAATGAGGGCAGCATGGGCCAGATGAATCACAGTAAATCCATTTGTGTGGATTCACAGGCTGCTTGGGCTTCTGGGGACCAAGTCCAAGGACATCTGAAGTGCCAGGTTTTGCCATCACAGCTCTAGGCCAGTCTTTTGGCATCAGCTCTTTGGACTGCCCATTTGCCCATCCTGTATGCTTAATGCATCACCTTCTTGGGGCTGGATAGGAATTTTTTTAACTTGGCTTCCTGACTGACAGTTTTAAAGAAACGATGCTGTGCAGTAGTTTTTTTTGCTTATCCCACTCTGGTTATAGGGCATTACAGGTAGTTATGGCAGAGTCACTTAAATAGGTCACATTAGTTTTTGCAGGTAGTGCTGGGTTAGGGTGATGCTGGTCAATCCCTAAGGGTGTCATTGGATGAGATGAAAATTGACTGCCTGGCACATTCCTGGTAAATCACTTGGAATGCAGTGGGCACCATGAGCCATTTCCACATCCATTCACACAAATAAACAGAGATGGTTGCTTCACTGTGTCACCTCCCTGCCTTAGTTGTCCTGGCAGTACCTGTCGAAAATATAGTACTGCACTGGGACAAGGGATTTGCCAGTCCAAGCTAGAGAGGGAACAAGGAGGTCTCCTTTTCTGGTACCAGGGAAGCAAATACAAGGCCCCTTTACAGGTCAGAAGGTTTTTAATCAATTTTAATAAATGTGGCCCAAGTTTTAATACCAAAGTATCAGTGTCTTTCCTCTTTATTTGATAAGTTGGTAGGTAATACACTGCAGATAATTTTTGCTCTCAATAATGTATAGTAGTTTAACAGTTAAATCTTCAGAATAATAAAAAGCAGGGGCTCTAATTTGACAGTATAATCATGAATGTATAAAGATTCAAGCTCAAGTTTTTAAAAGTTGATTACTTGAAGCACTCTGCTCAAAAACCTTTAGACTCAAAATAATTTTTAGACAAAAATGGCATTTGGCGGGAGGTGGAGTGTGGATGCAAATAAGCCAACCTGAACAAGATACCCAAGCTCCTCTGACTCCTGTGTAATCTCATAGGTCTGGCATGATAAAAAGAGGATTTTGTGACAGAGATGATTGTTTCACTTTGTCACCTCTTCTTCAGCACCTCTTATTTGTCACATTAAAGCATGGATCAGGAAGTCCACGGGAGATTAAAAACAAACGCTGAGATCAATGGTGTTTGTAAAAATTACTTTTTGCACCACAGCTCATGAATCCTCTCACCTATAACCATGTTTGTCAAGTATGCTGGGATTTAATTAGTGTGTGAATGTGTAGAGTGAGAAAGCAAGAGAGAATACACTCATACCTGCACATTTCTGAAAATCAGGCAGGCAGTAATAGAAGGCAAAAAGATTTGTTCTGATACAGGTCTGTTCTCAGGTTCTTGCAGTGGCAAAGTATTGAAAAGTAAAGTCAGAAAAGCAGTATCTGTCTGGCAGTTTCCATTAGTAACATGTTATCTGCTGGAACTGGCAAATGTGTGTAATTCGCTGTCTCCTGGAAGCATATAGCAATTTTGTACCTCCTGAACATAAGAGTTTATTGGAAATAGATTTCACAATTTCTGAATATTCCTTTGTAATTCCCAGATCAAAACACTTCTCAAATTGAGATTGTTGAATAAAACATTCAAAAAAGAGGATTAGATATGTATTTAAATGTATATTTTGGTTCAGATTTTTCACCTCAGACACAAATTAATATGGAAACAGGATGGAACAGATTTAAGGATAAGGCTACCTTGTACTGAATCAGCCAATTACCCCATGTAAGACTGGTACTGGCAGCTAGGGATTGGACTTTTCTGCTTAACCTGAATGGGGAAAGTGAAAGAAAAAAGAATGAAAAAGGCACTTCCTTCTTTTTAATCATTTGTGTCTTTGCGATAAAGAGCCTGTGAAATATGATAGATCTGGATTCTGAAAGAGGGTAATGAAACTATCATATTTAATTTGAATTTTCTTATTCAGAAGGTCGTAAACCGGGTAAATAGTGACATTGAGATCTGATGCTGCTTATCTTCTTCACCTGTACTGTTTCCTGATGAAGATTCTGACTAGGGTGTGATATGATGTAAAATGCCTCCTGCATAGGTCTGATGATGAGTTCTGTTTCTCAGGCACTGTTGTCATTGTGCTTTGGAAGGGGATCACTAATTTTTTTAATTCTGCTTTTGGGAGTAGTTTTGTGGCTTATCTTAGTCCAGTACTGAAGACCCAAATCAGGAAACCTTTTTGGCCCATTTGGGTGTACCAAAAAACAATTACCCAGAAGGACCCAAAAACAATGAAGAAGCCTCCTGTGACAACCTGAAAAAAAAAACTAATAGTTTCCCTCCTGCATTTCCCTATTAGTGGCAGTTCTGTAGGCTTTCAAGCAAGATTCTTTCCTAGCCCTTCATGAAGATTCCTGATATTCCCTAGTTGTCTTCCACCCAAGTACTGAAGGGCCATGGCCACATTATTTTCTGAAGTCATTTTGCCTTACTAAACTACTACCATCTTTGGCCAATTCAGGCCAACACATCAGATAGCATGTTAAACATTCCATGCAACTGTGTTATCATAATACTTCAGGGAATAATATTACACATGTGGGAGCAACAAACACACTATTACAAGATTTCATTTAGAACTTGAGATCTGGACCCCTGTTCTGCCCAAGCCTAAATATAGATGAATAGATTGATTCCCCATCCATCTAAAATATAGATGGTTCTCTCTGTGTTTGTGAAAGCATTTGTCTTTCCTAATCTTCAGGGGAAAATTACATTTTTGTGACAATGGGAACAGAAATGGCAAAAACAGGCCACAGTAAATGATATAACAACACAAAGTTACAGAGTTTTTGAGATGCTATGGGGAGAGAAGAGTTTTCGGTCAGGGCAACAGTACCCCAAGGGAGGAATGACCTTAGAGGTTTTCTATTACAGTACTTCCATTTATATGGACATCATATTTCTGATAATGTGGCCTAGAATGTGGTCTATGGAACTCCCTGTCAGAAGAAGTGGTGACAGCTGTCAGTTTTGACAACTTTAAGAAAGGATTAGCCAAGTTCATGGAGGACAAGGGTATCAATGGCTATAATTATGGATACCTAAGGACAACCTCCGGGTTGGAGAGATAGGCAGGATATCTCTCAATGCCATTTCCAGGGAATCCTAAGCAGGTGAAGGCATCTGCTTGGGAATACCCTGAAGGAAATGGTGAGCCACTGTGTGAGACAGAATGCTGGACTGGATGGGCTGTGGCCTGTTCCAGCAAGGCTGTTTAAAAGTTTTTCTTAATGAGCCCTCGTTGTGCAGTGGTTAAACTGCTGTACTTCAGCCAAAAGGTTGTGAGTTTGATTTTGACAGGATTCAAGGTTGACTCAGCCTCCCCTCCTTCTGAAGGCGGTAAAATGAGTACCCAGCATGTGCGGGGCAAAATGCTACTTGACTTGTGAACCACCGAGAGAGTGCAGCAAGTGCTATGGAGCAGTATATAAGTGTAATTGCTTTGCTTTAGTTTTTAATTTTTCAACAATTTGTAAAGAGATTTTAAAAAAAGAAATCATCATAGCAAGCTAGAATGTCAAAATGTATAAATGCAGGAATTATTATATAGCTAGCCATGTGATTCCAATCTTCTTTTCCACAGGAGAAATGAGGATAAAATCTTGCAGTAGAAGTTCTGCTCTAAAGAACATCTGCAGGTGGTGAAATATGTGTAAAAGCTCTAAAAGCATAACTCTTAAAACACAGATTATGTTTTTCAGTCAACACACTTACAACAGGAAACTGTTATCCAATTTCCTGCTTATTGTTTGTACCATTTGCTTTTCTAGAGACAGCGTGAAGCCTAAATGACACTTTCATTTTTTTCCAAATGCATTTTTAATGTGCACATCCCCACACTAAAAACACTCAAATAATAATAAGCATTTCAATTTATACACTTAAAGTGACCAATTTTAGACATTGCACAGAAAATGATGCACTTTAATTGGCTTTTTGGAATCTTAAATGTGTAATACAGAAGGTAAGTAAAGGACCATATTTAAAATAACACTATTAAATTCATTTTTAAGACATTAACATCAGATGAGGGATTTCTCTCTCCATGTTAGATTGGTTTTCATTATGTCAAAGATGAATTTTTCACAGATTCTTTAACCTCAGCCCATGAATAGCAAAGCATTGCAATGAACATGAAGTGTTGTATACTTCTTGCTTGCAAACTATTTACAGTAAATTCAGAAGCATCCATATTTGTCCCCACAAAACATTTTAATTTTTAATGCTGATATACCACCATCAGAGTGAGCAAATCACAGAACAGCCAATTGTCCAAAAGTTTGTTTTATTTTCTAGTAACACTGATCCCTTTTATCAATTCTGTGTTCCATGTAGCTCTTCTGCCTGCTGTTTTTCAAGTTGTTGTCAATATTAACTACTTGCCCATCAGACCAAGCTAAACCTGTATCTGTTTATGTGAGAAGGAGGAAAACCCATCAAATTGTGAGGATATTTGTGTGCTGCGGGATCATGTATATGAAGAACCATTTATATATAGGTTCTTTATATGGCCTTTAAGGCTGTTTTTTCCAGCCTGTAGTCCACTCTTAGCATCTTCATGTCTGGCCCGATGAAAAGATGAATTGAGACTCTTGGCAATTACATACCCAAATTCGTCAGACCTTCCACAGGCTTTTAAAAACATGTTCTTTTGTAACATCTTGACTCTTAATTGTTTTGTTCTCAATGGGTATGATTTTGTAAGGTCTCCATCTATGGGTTTATTTTGTAATGCAATGCATTTTCTAAATTATTTTTAGTTTAGCTAGCTAGCTAGATATTGAAGGGGCTAGCACAGAGGTTCTCAACCTATGGGCCATGGCACCATTCCATGTGGCTTGCATCGCTGCCGCTACTGAAAACAGAAGCTGAAGTGGATGTGTCTACAACTACCACAAATGCACCCACTGCTGTCGTAAATGCATTTACAACAGCCGCAGATGTGTTTTATGGCAGCGTTTACAGCAGGGGAACCACCAGTCTGGCTTGCTCAGCTGTTTGAGGGGGCTTTGTCCAGCCCACGGCTTGAAAAGGTTGAAAACCTCTGGGCTATAGTATAGCCCAGAGTATAGTCTTTAAGATTTGCTTACAGACATCCTAGCACTGTCTTATTAGCAGTTGTGGGAAGCCATGCATTTTGTGTTGCATATTGATAGAAGTAAACCCAGGGAGTTATTAAAGCTCTATCCTTTCCATAGATGGAAAGGATAGTTTGCACAGTGAATATAATGTTTCAGCAGGTCAGTTGCTCTGAGATATATTTCACCCTACAACCCTGCTTTGTGCTTTTATTTTGCAGAGAATAATACTTTGTCTTAACTCCATTAAGCCACCTTTGTAAATCACCTCAGCATACAGTATAATGCAGTTTTTTGGGTGGTTCTTTTTTTTTTTGCCAAAGAGTGGTTGTATGGAAGAGATTGGGCAAATTTGACTTAACATATAGTTGTTTAGACCAGGATTTAAAAGGTATAATTTCGGGAGATGGGCAAAAGATATTCAAAGCTGGCATTTCTAAACAATTCTTCAAAGGTGATGCTGTTGTATCATGCTGCCTTACCAATGTAGGGGGAACAAATACCTTAAATTAAAGTGGACAGCTGAGAAGAGAAGCAAATAAATTATTATAATAAAGAGAAGGGTCACAAAACATCATTTTATAGCATCATAGCAAGTGCCGGTAGGAATAAATTTGTAGTGCTGAGGCTAGTTTTTGGATTCAGTGATGACCTTTTAACAAAGCTTTTTCACAATTCTTTGGGGCATGATGAATTGAAAATGCTCACTATGGATTCTACCGTCATTGTGACTATGAGAAATTCTTATCATACTGCTCATTAAAAAAGAAGACACTTTGATAATAAATACCTCTATAGGTTGGGGAAGTTTCCTCCTTCATAGCTATTTTGGCTTTATTTAGGTTGCCATTAAGTTTTAACAATAAAGAATAAAGACAATTGAATATGTAATTAAAACAATCTTCATATTAACCAGTTGAATTTTTGTGGTAAAACTGAAGCTGCATTTGGTTTTTTACTCTCAGATATACTCTTTATATTCACTTTGCAATATTTTCCCCATTATTTTAATTTCATTCTCCTAATAATGGAATAGTTGCAAAAAACTGATTTTTTTATTTTTAGGAAAAGAGACATTAGTTAGAATATTAAAATTCAATTAAACATATGGTAGTATAAAAAGACTAACAATCTAAAAAAACATTTCAAAAATGAAGGATGCAACGTCCTTCCTTAAAAGGTTGTTTCTTCATATACCCAGAAGCATATATTTTTGTCACCAGCCAGTAGAAGGACAGCAGAGAAAGTAACATTAAATCATTTAACTCTATCTATACCTATAAATCCAAGCGTTAACTGTTGGAACGTGACAAAGGCTCACACACCTGTCCACACTGTCCCGTACCGAGCCTCCTGCACTCAGCTGAACCTGGTCCGGAGGTCAACAAGCAAGCAAAGGGAAACAACTTCAATTCCCAATGTTCTTTGCACCACGCCGCACCACAGTCAATCAGACTGAGAGGCGCGAGCAAAGAGAACATTGGGAAATGTGGCGCGGCAAATTGAAATCAAGCTGCAGAAAAAAACTGCTGCACGAAAGCAAACCACAAACGCAAAACTACAAGTCCCAGATTCCTGCGTGCCATGAGTGCGCAGAACGCTGAGAAAGCCAGCATGCGAAAAATAAACTTACAAAAAGCAACTGGAGTGCAAGTCCCCAGCAGGCAGACTCAGCACCTTACAGCCACGCAAAATAAAAAGCCACAAAACGCCACCATGAGACACCCGCCGTCCTTCTTTCCCAGAGCAATGGGGAGAAGAGGGACACCCTCTCCTCCCCGCTACCCTGCCGAAGACATGGCGAGACCATCACCAGCCTCAAGGAAAGTTGAGCCAGGGTGGAAAAAAATCCCAAAAACAAGCAACATTTCATCAGGGGAAGCACCCTCCCTGGCGGATGACTGGCTGATGCCTTTGTACCTCCGAATACAAAAGCAGCAGCCAGCAATCCGCAAGGAAGAGCCCCACCCCTTACGGATCGCTGCCTACCGATCTCCGGTTAGGTAAGCCGGGAGAAAAAGGAGACAGAGAGGAGAGAAAACTGTTCTCTGCCTCCTCCTCCTCCTCCCCTGACCTACCTAATGAACCTTCCCGAGAGAAGAACGGCTGACTGCCTCCTCCCTCCTTTCCTCCATTGCTACATCTAAACCAAAATTCAAAGCAGCAATGGGGAAAGAGGAACCGACAGGCAGCCCATTCTTCAAACTAAAGTAAAATCCAAAAACAAATACCAACATTAAAAATAATAAAACAAAAATAAATCAATAATAAAAAACAATTAATAACAAAAAATAAACCACAAAATACACAAACAATAAACATCCACAATGACACAAAGCCACATACAAAACACCTAACTACAACACACAAAAAACAAAGTACACAAACAAACAACAACTAATTACACAAATAAACAACAAAATAAGAAAAATTAAACAAAACCAGAAATAACCAAACCAATCAAACAAACCTAAAACTCAACCAAAACAAAAAAAACAAACAGAAACACCTCCCAGCCCACCACCACAAAACAAAACAAAGAAAAACCCCAGAAGAAAGAAAACCAGACAACTCACCACCATGTCCTCCCTCCACGACAACTGGAACAGAAATGAAGAAACAAATAGACTACTTACCAGAAGAAGCCCCACCCAGAGGCCAGGAGAGAAAAAACAGTGAAACTAAAACAGAACCACTAGCAGCCCCACCTGCAGGGCAGAATAGTAAAAACAACTCAAAAAGACACAACAACCCCACCTAGAGGCCACAAAGGTAAAAACAAGTCAAAAACATAACAATAAATCACAATTTTACACACATCACAAACATATGTCAAAAAAATAAAATAAAAAGATTTATAACATTCTGTGTTGAGTTTTAACTCAAATAAAAACCCAAAACATCAAAACACAGTTTAAAAAAATGAATGCAAAAAATATGTGCTTTCACATTTTTAAAAATATTACCTATGGTACAACTATTTTTTTTAAAAAAAACACACAAATTAAAACATTATTTGGTTAAATAAAACAATTTGAAACAATTATATCATCCTTTGTTCTTTTTTTAATCCACAAAAAAAGAAACCCAAAAATGCTGATCACAGTTTATAACAGCCCGGCATCACCGGGCAACCTCTGCTAGTATAAAATAGGAGTCAGCAAGTATCTTCTAATAAATTAACTGGATATTCTATTTGCCGCATATAATATGCAAGATTAAAGTGTCTGAAAGCGCGGCGCCAAAATGGCCGCTGCGCTCTTTGTGGGCCCCCACCCCACCCGGACTCAGACATCCGGGTGAGTTAGGGGGCGTGGCCACCCCTCTATAAAAGGGGTGGCCACGAGGCAGACGAGCTGCCATTTTAGAAATAGCGACAGAGAGGAGAAGTTTTCTCCGTCGCTGTTTGTCCTGTAGTCTTCGGCTGTTTAGCCCTTGATCCTTTCCCGGCTGGGAAAGGAGGATTAGCGCACGCAGAGCCTTAGCTCGCTTGGCTACTGCGTGCTTCGGCACTAGGTTTTCAATCCCTGGAAAGGGATCCTGCTTCTTCTCTCCTCGGAAGACATGCCTCCCAAATGGTAGGCCCCGGTGATGAAGCCGCGGCCAAGTGGGAGGACTTTTACTGGCCCTGTGCAGGACGGGAGACAGCCATCGGGTCGGAGGACCAGGGCTGCGCCCCCGCAGCAGGGCACTGTGCCAGCCTTGCCCACCGATACCGGTGGGGCTACTCAGGATGGCACTTGGCAGCCGGGCTTGGCTGGCCAGCCACAGGCCGGCCCCTCAGGGGCTTCGGCTCTCGGCCCGCCATTACCGGCCATGGGTCAGGGCAGCGGGGGAGGGCCTAGTGTGGGCATACAACCCGTTCCTCCTCCGGTTCCTCATGGGCCGGAGTTTTGGGCATGGCCCTATTCTGGCCCTGGCTCTCCTTTCGGGGTACCGTTCCAACACTGACTAGTGGGCTGTCTGGCCCACCCAGTCCACTTTATACTGGGGGCTCCGGGACAGTGGATGCTCTGTTAGCACAGATGGCGGTGCTGGAAGCATCCTTGGGCATTGCACAGCCTCCTTTGGAGGGGGGCGCTACTCTTTCTTCAACAGGGGTCACTTCGTCGGCCCCGGCTACCTTGCCGGCCGTGACGCTGCAGCGGGCGGCCAACCGGGTCAAGCTGCTTGAGACGGTCCGGCCGGCCCCAGCTGGTGTCTCGCAGCTCCCCGTTCGACCTGATGTCCAGGCTGGGAGCAGTCAGGGGTGGTCCCAGAGCTCGATTCTGGTCGCGAGCTCCAACGTCCGCCGTGGGCCAGAACCCCCGGTGGGGGCGGCTCACTGGGGTGCACCTAGTGAGTATCAGGTTCAATTTAGTGCACCAACACCACAGCCCACTTACAGTGGTGGGATTCAGTGGCCCTGGCCTCGTCAAGTTTATGCGAGCGGGCATCAGTTACCATCCTAGCCCAGTATCCCATGGTTTCTAAATGGTCCCTCGTTAAGGGCGGGGGTGTCCGCCCCTGGGGCAGTGCCGAGCATCGCAGGGGCTGTTCAGGTCCCGCTGCGTATGCCCTCTATACAGAATGTGCCGACGATGGCTTTGCCGACGGCTGGTTATTCCTTGCCCCTGGGTGATCGTTTGTCACAGGTCACAAGGGATAAGATCTGGTGAGGGGAGTACATTGATATATTCTCCCTATTGAACCGTGAGCCCACTGAGGAAGAGAGAGAGGGACAGGACGACAGAGACAAAGAGCTGTCCCGTCGTCGTAATCCACCGTGCCCCTGGGCCAACTGGTTGCCGGCATACCTTATATATATGGTGGTATGCCTCAGGGCCCGGCCTGATTGGGTCATCCCAATGGTTCAATCCCTTGATAATATTTACAGGGCAATGGTTGATTTCATGGGCCCATCGTAGTTGGCTTACAATGAGGAATTTGGATGAGGGTGGCCCTACATCCTGAGATGAGGTGAGATGAGCCCTGTCAGCAATTGTTGCTCTTGTACATGACTCCCACGTGACTGGCGCCTGGTGATAGGTACCATGGTGGTCATGCTGTGTGGGCTGCTGCAACACAGGCTCCACGCTAAATGGTGGGGCAGGGGGTTCCAGCCCGCCTGCTGTGTTGGACCTGCTCAGCTAGTGATGTGTGTACTAAGCGCCAGTGTCGTTACCGACACGAGTGTCCCCCTTTTGCGCTGGCCCCTACGCTGCTTCTGCATGCCCGCGGGTTGGTGGGTTGCGGGGCAGAGATAGGGGTCCACAAGGGGCGATCAGAGCTCCGTCTGTCGGAACTAGCCATGTCAAGGCCCCCCTCCCCAATTAGTGTACTCATGCTGGAGCGATGGCTCTCAGCTTATCCAAGAAGGGATGATGTGAGGTACCTGCTGGAGGGTTTTCCAATGGGGCTTTCTTATTCCATTCGGGGGTGCTACTAATTTAGTTCCCTTGAAAGGTAACGAGGAGGTTGCTGCACTGAGCACAGCTAAGGAAGTTACGGCTATGAGGGTAGCGGGCCCCTTCTTGGAACCACCTTTCCCTTATTTGAAGGTCTCCCCTCTGGGGCTAGTACCGAAGTAGAACCCGGGTGAATGTCATCTAATCCCCCATCTAGTTTACCCTGCGGGTTCTTCGGTCAGTGATGCCATTCCTGATTACCTTTTTCAGTCAGGTAAATGTCGTTTGTTCAGCCCCTATGGGTGGTACGCTCATGCGGTCCCGGTGCTTTCCTGGCACAGTGTGATATGCACTCGGCTTTCCGATTACTGCCAGTGCACCCAATGGATTTTGAGCTATTGGGTTTTTAGGTTCCAAGGGGAATTTTACTTAGATAAGGCCACCCCTTTTGACTGCTCTATTTCAGGTTCGCCATTCGAACGATTCGGTACTTTCATTCAGTGGGCCTTTGCTCGCAGGTTGGGGTCTTGGTCTCTAGCCCATTACCTCGATGACTTTTGGTCTGGGGGTGAATGGGGCTCAGACACGTGCACACATCTCCTCACTACATTTCAGACACTCTGGTGGGAACTTGGTGTCCCCTTAGCGCCTGAAAAGACCGAGGGCCCAGCTACTAAGCTCACATTTCTAGGCATTGGAATTGACTCTGTCGCACAGGCATCCGGGTTACCCATGGATAATGTGGCTCGGATCTCCGTGGCGATTTTGGCCTTGATTGCCAAACATAAAGTGTCCCCTCGTGAGCTGCAGTTACTTCATGGCCACCTTAACTTTGCCTGCGGGGTGGTTACACCCGGCAGAGCATTGGCCAGGTGCCTGTGTGACGCCATGGCTGGCCTGTTAAAACGTCACCACAGGGTCCGGCTGATCAGGGGCATATGGGCGGACCTTTCGGTCTGGCTCAAATTACTCCTGGGTTTTATCGGGGTCTCTTCCTGGAGATCAGACCTTATGGTCTGCCCTAGATTTCAAGTACAGTCGGATGCCTCCGGCTCCCTGGCTTATGGGGGTTTACTCTGAGGGTAGGTGGACTTATGGCCGAGGCCATCACGCATGGCTTGGCACGGATCGCCTCCGCGATCTTACCTTCCTTGAGTTTCTTCCCAATTTGGGGAGCACTGATGCTATGGGGCGATGAGTGGGCCAACTCAGTGGTCCATTTTTGGTGTGACAATGCGGCAGTGGTGCACATTGTCAACACCCAGACATGCAAATCCCCCAGGGTCATGGCATTGGTTTGTCTATTCTTTTTGAGAAGCCTACGCCTAAATGTGCTGTTCAGGGCCAGACATGTTCCAGGTATTAATAACGATATTGCTGATGCTTTATCCCGCCTGCAGATCCCCCAGTTCCGTGCCTTACTCCGAAAGCAGATGAATTCCACTCGCCACTCCCGGCCGATAGTTGGACGTTTGGCGAGGAGAGGTGAACCGGGCATGGCATTGGCACCTCGCACGCGTAAGGCGTATCACCATGCGTTCATGCGATTTAGAACTTTTTGCGAGTAACTACTGTTACCTCAAGTGTGGTCAATATCAGAGGACCAGGTTTTACAATGCATGTTTATCTTCGCAGTCAGGGTTCGGCCCCCGTACTATAGCCTTCGGGCTTTCGGCACTGGCATTTATGGCCAACGTGGGGGGTGGGTGGGTACCAGAGTTGGTACCATCTGTGTAAGGCGGATGTGTCTCGTAGGGCACTGGAACTCGACGATGTCTATGTCACACATGAGTGGGCTCAATTGGGGATACGGTCCTCAAAGGTGTTCAGCACAGCGTAGGCAGTGGAGTTAGACTGCTACGAAGTTTCATTGGAGACATCTGTCTGGTTGGTGCCCTACATGAATTTTCGGCAGTGCCTGCTGCGCGCCCCAGCCTGTTTTTCTGCCACCAGGATGGGTCTCCCCTTACCAAAGTAAAGTTACTGATGGTGACTGGTGCCGCGCTTCACGGTGTGGGGCCCATTTTGGCACCCATTTATTTAGGATAGGCGTCACGTTGATCGCGGCTACGTTTGGGGTACTCGGAGGCAGATATATGTGTACGCGTAATTTCTTATATGTACGTCCCCTCACTGTATGAGTACCTAGTTATGTCCTTCACCTCTTCTCCTCTTTTTCAGATCCTGTGTGTATATCCACACCGGTGGCAGTGGGGCTGGTGGGCCGCAGCTATGTACACTGGGCAGCAGTATATGCTGCGGCGACAGAGAGTGGACCCCGACTTGGGCTGTGTGCATCCACACGTATGCGATGGTATGGTATGCGCGGCACAAGGGGCGGGAACTGTGGCCATTTCTGATGTCCGTCAGGGATGCTGGCCCGCCCGATGTTCTTATTAGGCACCTCGGCGGCAATGATCTTATACGGATCACTGCTATTCCTAAACTGTCGAGGGGCAGTGACCTGGCCTTTTATATCATGTGTGGCTTACACATGGTCGCTATGGTCTAACATCGTGCCAAGACACCAATTAGGGGAGACGTGGATCTCCACGGTTCGGACTGTTCCGGCAGTCAGTGGACAGGGCTGTTGCTCGGTCCCTTGCTGAGCATGGCTGGGAGACAGCCATTGGACACCTGCGGATAGGCTTACAAAATTTTTTGCTGGTCCACCTGTCGGCTGGAGGTATGTACCTCTTTCTGTGGTGCAAGCAGGCCTGGCGACCGAGCTGACGGTCTGGGGGGGGTGTGAGTCATCATGGACGCCTCCCCGTGTGGCGGGTAGCACTGGTATGGTAAAGATTTATGACCCATAGGTATCCAGCAGGTTCGCAATTGACTGGCCAACACTTAGACAGGTACAGGTGTAATAGCTTTGACCGGTCAACGACGAACCAGGCAAGGGGTGATGGCAGGAGCTTTTCAGCATGCATCACCTCGTGATTTGACGGATACACGTCATAGGGTGAGGTCAGTAGATAGTTTATTGACTCCGGTCAACAATTTGTTTGTGTCAACAAACAAATCGATACAAATGGATACATTGTAGCCAATTGCCATTGGCAATTTTGGGAGGAACCTTACCAGTGTTACTGCGGCCTCCTTGCCTTAACAATTACAATTGGGTGAATACACCAATTGAAAGTTATAATTCGGACGAGGGCATTATTCAATAAAAGTGGCCCAATGCCTTTATCCATATACCGGTGTCTGAGTCTTTCTTTGGGGGGTGCGCCTGCAATGAAAACTATGTAATTGGAATAAAAATGGTTTTCATATACTCACAGGGAATGTGCCTCCTTTTTATGATGCTTCATTACTGAGAAACAGTTATTTGTGTTTTCTTAACTTTAAAACTTCTCTACAGTGTCTGTTTTAGGTAGGTGCAGTCAATAATCTTATAAAATGTGAGAATTGGAAACAACATAGATCTGTTCCACTTTCTTCTCCTTTTCCATTATGAAATAATTAAAGAAGGCTGAGCTCACCTAATTATAAAACCTTAGTTGGGGAGTGGGGAATTTTATCATTAATATGTTGCACAATTAACAAGTATCTTCAACATTCTATGATTTTTTTTGTTAACAACATAGTTGTGGCCCAGCTCCAGAGTAGATATATGCCTGTTTGTTTTGTTCTGAGCTTTAGACCATCTTTGTTACACTGATAGAAGATGGCCTACAGATTTCATGTCCCGGTTTTAAAATCTATTCTTCTGTCTCTACCTGTTATTCGGGGTTGGGGGGGGAATTGAGGTTTGGACAATTGCTGAATAACGTGACAGAATGTTCTTCGAGATTTCCTGCCATGTAATGCTATCTTTATGTCTTGAGAGATTATGTGCTGCGTAAATTAAGATGGGAGTTTGCAATAAAATCCTATTCCAGTATGCAAATTCCACGTGTCATGTTGGGGAAAATAAAGGAGGGGAAGGGGGTGGGTCAAAATCCACTTCTTCTGACAAAGCTTTTCAGGCATCATGTTGGTTGAGATTATGGTCCTATTTTAAGTTGAGTTACTCTTTTATTTCATTTGCACTTGGGTTTTTGACAGTGTCAAATGTAAGTTTCCCTTTCTGGTCCCCTTATATCAGAGATGACTAACCTTGGTGCTCCAGTTGTCCTTGAACTTCAATTCCCAGAAGCCCTGATCAGCTGGTGTGCTGACTTGAGCTTTTGGTAATTGAAGTCCAAGAGCACCTGGAGCACCACAGTTGGCCACCTCTGCCTTATATCATCAAAGGAAAAAGTAGAGTCTTACTACTCTGTGACCTTGATATCATTCAGGCAAACTTTCAAATAAGCATGACTTTTTTAAAAAAATGCAGAGACTGGATGCCATCCTAGAACTAAAATATCATGAGCACTTAAATTAGAAAAGAAATCTGAAATGTGCACATGAGTTTTACTGCCCAGGGCTCTGTAGAGTCTGTGCTGTGTAGAAGAGGCTGTCAGCAAACAATACAGTCTGTTCCAAGAGAACAGTAAAAGCAATTATCTTCCTTGGCACTCTTGCTTTGAAAACAACACTGTTGTAGGGCAGGGAGCTAATTGTTCCATCTGTTGCTTTGAGTCCACAAGGAAGAAAGTGTTGTTTTGTTTCATTGTGTAATGAAGAGTCACAGCAGATGAGCAAAGGAGAGGGCTTGGGTTGGGGGAGCTAAATCTGCTGCTTTAAAAACCAGGAAGGACTCTGTTTTTTTAACCGTATTGCATTTAGCAAAGTAATTTGATTCAATATGACTCTTTCTCATTTAAAAAATGAATATTAATAACATTTTTTTCTTTTGGACAACATTTTTGTGGGACAGACCTAAAGTTTCTGAAAACTGAACTAAAGGTAGCTATTAAAATTGAAATGATTCTGTAAACTCTTCCTAAATTCTACTTGGTAAATTTTGAATAGCTAAAAATTTCCCGATGTGTAGATTTTTGGCCAATATTTTGTTTTCATTATCATATATTTATGTTGTAGCAGTGAACATTTGACAGCATCTGACAGCACATTGACATTAGCAGTTGGAGTGCCTGATAATCATATTGAAATAGAGATTTATTGTTGCTTGACTCCTTTCATTTAAGAGAGTAACATCAACTGAACACAGATGGCACATTTGGAGTTGAACATCTGAATATCAATTTTAGGTTTGGAAATGTGTTTAAAAAGCAGTTTGGCTGCAGTAGATTTGTTTGTTTGTTTAATATCATGTCAATATTTACTGCACAGTACTACTCTAGGTGGCTTACAAAAAAGAAAGATATAAGGTAATGCACACACTGGTGGAATAACAGGAGGCGTTTAAAATAAAATGACAACAAAACCCAAACAATCATAAAAGTTAAATAGAACCTACAATAGCACCTGTACCATGACAGCTAATCTAAAAAAATAAAAATAAATCAAAAATTAATAAATTCAAACTTTCAAAGTAGCTCAAAAGCATAAATGTTACTATAGCTAAACTTAACTTGGGAATACTTTGGTGAACAAAAAGATTTTCAAATTTTTACAAAAACCCAACAGAGTAGGGGTTGACCTAATTTCAGATGACAAAGAATTCCATCATGTGATTGCCATCACCAAAAACTTCTACTTCTTGTAGAAGATTTTTTTTTATTTCCTTAGGTATAGGCACCCATAATTTCATTGTCTGCATACTCTGGGTAGAACCTCCAAAGAAGAAGTGTTCCTGCATATTGATAAAGGGAAAGGTCACCCTTGCCCGCTACCAACCCCGGAGAAGGCTGCCGGGGTAAAGACTGGGTCATCAGCAGGGAGATCTTGCCTGATGCATTAGCAGCACCTTCTCTGAAACCCCTACCAATGCACTAGGCAAGATCCACCTGCTGTCAACCCCAGAGAAGCCCATTGGGGAGAAGACTGGGTCAGCATCAGGAAGATCTTGCCTGGTGCGTTAGCAGTGCCTTCTCTGAAACCCCCACTAACATACCAGGAAAGATCCACCCACTGCCAATTATTCAGGTTTGCCTCATGTGCTATGGACGCTCCTACCACTTCCCCCCAAACTTTCCTGACAAAATGAATGAGTGGGGGAAAACAGTAGGTGCATAGACAAACTAATGTCATGACCCTGGGGGATTTGCATGTCTGGGTGTTGACAATGTGCACCACTGCCGCATTGTCACTCCGAATTGGACCACTGAGTAGGCCCACTCATTGCACCATAGCAGCAGTGCTCTCCAAAATGGGAAAAACGCAAGGAAGGTAAGGTCGCGGAGGCGATCCGTGCACCCACCCTCAGAGTAAACCCCCATAAGTCCGGGAGCCGGAGGTATCCGACCGTACTTGAAATCTAGGGCAGACCATCAGGTCTGATCCCCGGGAAGAGACCCCGCCAAACCCAGGAGTAATTTGAGCCAGACCGGACAAAATTAAGGTGGCCATGAATTAACTGCAGCTCACGAGGGCACACTGTATGTTTGGCAATCAATGCCAAACTCGCCGCGGAGATCCAAGCCACCGTATGCATGGTTAACCCGGATGCCCGCACGACAGAGTCGATTCAGAAATGTGAGCATAATAGATGGTACCTCGGTCTATTCAGGCGCCAAGGGGACACCCAGTTCCCACCTGAGTGTCTGAATGGTAATGAGGAGACGCGTGCACGTGTCCAAGCCCCGTTCAACCCCGAACCAAAAGTCGTCGAGGTAATGGGCTAGAGACCGAGACCCCGACCTGTGAGCAAATGGCCACTGAGTGAAGTCCCCAATCAGCCGAGTGCTGAACATGACTTAACTCAGGTAGAAGGGG
Organism: Bradypodion pumilum; assembly: GCA_035047305.1. Lineage (NCBI taxonomy): Eukaryota > Metazoa > Chordata > Lepidosauria > Squamata > Chamaeleonidae > Bradypodion > Bradypodion pumilum. The sequence continues at coordinate 41,453,523 of JAWDJD010000004.1, forward strand.
GTTGGCCTTAACTAAGTTAAATTCCCCTTGGCACCTAAAAAACCCAATAGGTCTAAATCAGTGGGTGCATTGGCAATAATCTGAAAGCCGAGTGCATATCACACTGTGCCAAAACAGCACCAGAACTGCGTGAGTGTGCCCCCCCCCCATAGTAGCCGAACCAGCTACGAGTACCTGACTGAACAAGGTCATCAGGAATGGCATCCCTGAATGGAGAACCCACAGGGTAAGCTGAATGGAGGATTAAATGAAATCCAAGCTGGTTCTAGCTCAGTATGAGCTTCATGGGGGAGACATTCGACTCAGGAAAGGTGGTTCCAAGAAGGGCCCCCGCTACTCTCATAGCCCCAACTCCCTTAGCTGTGGACAGTGGAGCCCCCTCTTCGTTACCCTGCAAGGGAACCAGATTAGTAGCATCCTGGGACCCCCAACTCCCCCGAATGGATACAAAAGCCCCCATAGAATACCCTCCGGCAGGTATCCCGCCCAATCCCTTCTTGGATGAACTGAGTGCCATCTCTCCAGGCTGACTATACTAATTGGGGTGGGGGGGCTTATGACAAGGTTAGTTGCTTCAGACGGAGCTCTGATCGCCCCTGTGCACCCCTACCTCTGCCCCGTAACCCACCAACCCACGGGCACGCGGAGGCGGCGTGAGGGCCAGCGCAAAAGGGGACACGAAGTCGGTAACAACCGTGGTGCTTAGTACACACATCATCAGCTGAGCAGGCCGAACACAGCAGGCGGGCTGGAACCCCCTGCCCGACCAGTTAGCGTGGAGCCTGTGTCTGAGCAGCCCGCTGCTCAGCATGACCACTGCGGTACCTATCACCAGGCACCGGTCACGAGGGAATGATGTACACGAGCACACTTGCCGACAGGGCTCATCCCACCTCCCCTCAGGTATAGAGCCACCCTCATCCACATGCCTCACCGTAAGCCAACTGCCATGGGCCCATCTAATCAACCATCGCCCTGCAAATATTAGCAGTGGATGGAAGCACCAGGATAGCCCAAGCAGGTCAAGCCCTGCGGCATACCACCATACGTACAAGGTATGCCTCCAACCAGTTGGCCCAAGGTGCGCGGTGGCTCACGACGATGGGACATCTCTATGTCTCAGTCGCCCTGTCCCTCTCTCTCCGCCTAGTGGGCTCACAGTTAAATAGAGAGAATGTCCACATGCCCCCTCCAGCCCTTACCCCTCATGGCCTGCGGCCAATAACACGCAGGGGCAAGTAATAGCCGGCCATCGGCAAAGCCCTCAACGGTACAGTCTGCATAAAGGGCATGCACATCAGGACCTGGACAGCCCCTGCGATGCTCAGCACTGTCCCGGGGGCAGACACCCCAGTGCGTGGTGGCTACTACGGCGGGACCGCCCATGTCTCTGTCCTCCTGTCAGCACCGCCTATCCTTATTGGGATCACGGTTCATAGGGAAAATATATCCACGTACTCCCCCCACCAAATCATTTCCCTCGTGACCTGGAACAAATGATCACCAGGGTGCAATAAATAACCAGACATTGCGGAAACCCCCACCCCCAACGTTGTGCCAGAATGCAACCAAGGGGCACTGGGATAGGCTGGCAAGTGATGCCCACTAGCCTCAAATTGGCGAAGCCATGACCACTGAACCCCACCGCTGGAAGTGGACTGTGATGTGGGTGCATTCAACTTGAACCTAATACTCACTAGTTGCACCCCCATGAGCCGCCCCCACTGGGGGTCCCAGCCCACGGCGGGCGTCGGAGCTCGTGACCGAAATCGAGCTCTGGGGCCACATCCAACCACACCCCGGTTGCCGTTCTGGACAAACAGGGAGCTGCGACATGGCGGCAGGCACAGGGCGGAGTATCTCAAGCAGCTCGACCCGGCTGGCCGCCTGTTGCAGAGTGGCAGCAGTCGAAGTAGCCGGCAGACCCGAAGGGCCCCCGTAGATAGGGAAGGGCCCCCTCCCACTGGATTGCCCAGGATGCCTCCAGCACAGCCAAGCATGCTAACCAGGCATCCCCTGCCACGGAAACCCCCGGTATAAGGTGGGCCAGGTGGGCAGGCCGGCCGGCTAGGGATTGGGCCATAGGACCCAATTTGAGATCCTGGGCCAGAATAGGGCCATGCCCCAAACTCTGGCCCCTGAGGTGGTAAAACGTGCTGTGTGCCAGCACCAGGCCCTCCCCCCAATCGTTCTGGCCCATGGCCGGCAACTGCGGACCAAGGGCCGAATCCCCTGAAGGGCCAGCCTAAGGCTGAGAGCCGAGGGCCATATCCCCAAAACTCCGGCCCATGAGGGGCCGGGGGTAAGCCCTTGTGTGCAACCGCACAGGCCCTCCCCCCTGCTCAAAGGCCATGGCCGGCAACTGCGGGCCGGGGGCCGGAGCCCCTGTAGGGCCGGTCTGAGGCTGGAGAGCCGCGGGCCATGGCCTAAGCTGCCCCATCCCACCAGTCCCGGTGGGTGCCTCCGGTAAGGGGTCCTGTTGGGGGGGGGCGCAGTCGCAGTCCTCCGACCCGACTGCTGCCTCCTATTCGGGCGAGCCTCAGTCGCCATAGCCTCCTTCCTAGGAGGCATCGAGCAAGCACGATCCCTTTCCAGGGATCAGAAACCCGAGGCTGGGAAGCCGAAGATAAGAAGCAAAGATCCCGCTAAGGTTCTGCAGCCAAAAAAGGCTTCCCTGGAAAAGACGAAGAGTGACGGAGAAAGCTTCTCCTCTCCGTCGCTGTTTCTAAAATGGCAGCTCGGCTGCCTCATGGCCACCCCTTTTATAGAGGGGTGGCCACGCCCCCCTAACTCACCCGGATGTCTGAGTCCGGGTGGGGGGGCCGCAAAGAGTGTGGCGGCCATTTTGGCGCCGCACTTTCATTTTGTCTGTTCAAGCTATCAAAGCATATCTTACTTTGATAATGGTAATATTTATTTTAACCTGTCTTTCACTGTGATGGATAATGCACATTTAAAAGCTTAGTATATCAAAAAGAACAATGCGTAAAAGAAGGAACGGCTTATTCCTTAGTGCTTTAAAAAAGAGATACCATTTCAGACTACTGTGCATCAAAATAATATCACAAGATTTATGCTTTCATGTTGGCATGCTTATTTTGAAGAGTAGCTGATTCAGATAATCTGAGCTTCATAAACGGTTGTTTAGGAATTGTTGCTCACAATCCAATGCTGAGGGTCAGCTGGATAATTAGAGCAGACATTTAGCAAAGTGTCAGAAAAAAGAGCATTTAAAAAGAAGTAAACATTAAAGAACGAATTGGTGTAAATATTGTACATACTAATTTCTATGTATAGATGCAAATGTAGAAAAAATTATAATAATTTAAACATAAATATACTGTGACTCAATATAATGGAGAAGACTGCAACCTGAGCAACCATCCCAAGGCCCCTCTCTACACTTTTTAAATTAACAAGATTTTGACTAGATTGCTTAAATCTTCAAATATGAAGATATTTGAAAATAAATCTTCAATGAAGATTGCTTTAAAAGAGAGCTATTCACATTGGGCTAAGATACCTGTTATGTAGGACAGAAGGGGAACTGATTTTTAAATCCTGAACCTATTATTTTGTTTTATTTATTTATTTATTTATTTAAATACATTTCTATCCCGCTTCCCTCACTCGAGAGCGACTCGAGCGGCCTAGCTCAGATGCCCTTGGACATACCTTAAATAAAACTGATTTGAAACAACTTTAAAGCAATACTGTATAAATATTTAAAGAGGATAAAACAATTGGGAATCACACGAAAGTCCATAATTCAGTAGACTTAAACAAAATGAGATCTTTGAATTTCAGAACAATGGGTGGACTTGGCACTGAAATGAGGAGAGTATCAGCACTTGGGTCTCCAAGGGGATAGAGTTCCACAGTTAAGGCAGAAAAAGCCAAGATTATTTCCCATAGCTTCATGTGTTCTGAGTGGTGATTTGCAGGACCAGCTTTATCACAAGAACTTAATGCATGGTGAGGTAGTGTATAAGGAGATTGTTGTGTATTGAGGTAGAATTGCAAGTTGCTCAAGCAACGCCTTGCAAAGATAAAAATGGTGGTTTCCCATCATCCAAATAAGGAGCTAAAGTTGGCGTGAAATCCCCAGTTCTGGATGCGCTCATTATGCTAATCAGAATATCATGATTGGTTACACTTTTGGATCCTGTTCCTCATTGGTTAATATGTATATATCGTGTTATGATTGGTTGGTTAAGATTGTCCGGAAGGTCACTACAATGTAGCAGAGTTACTGCCCGGGAGACACTATATAAGCCCCACGTGTAAACAAGGGTTGGGCCAGGCCGGATCAATACTTCCCTATTCTGTTACAGGTAGTCAATGCCACGACTAGCCTGGGTGTCCTCTTATGCTATCACACCTATGTGTAGCTTAGTCTCTGCTGTCCGCAGCATGAATCCGAGGGACCGATTACATGGGACGAGTGTAGCCATCTGTGTTCAGAATGCCTTGTAAGACTATCCAGAAAAGACTGTTAATAAACTCCTGTTGTTATTCTGTTCATTGTTGTCTGGACTATTGCTTATAAGGGCCAGACATGGCAGAGATATAGTTCACCAGTAGCAAAATCATAGGCAGCTGCATGGATCACCCATGTACAATAGTAGAGTCAAAACTTACAGGTACTGGCAGCCCAAGAGATTTTTGAGAAGGATTTTCCCCTAACATTACAAGGGAAAGCTACAGAATGAAGCTGCAACCTTTTGTACATAAAATAACACTGTGCCACTGAGTAATGGAATTCCATCTCCATTTTCCTGGACTGGAATCATATTGGTATCCACAACAATTGCTCTAAAGCTGAAGAAATGTGATATCTACATGATGTTCCAGACAGCTTCAATTATGTCCTTGTGGGAAATGCCTCAAAGGCTTCATTTGAGAAAGCTAGAAGGCAATTTCCTAGGGAAAATGCTATTCTGGCCATGTCATTTCTGTATAGGATGACATTTTTTGACTCCTGAATGCCTTGGGGCAAGTCCTGGAAACTATAAATAGTGCTGTAGAAACCGCTGTGGAAACCTTAGAAAGTTGCTGGTAGTTAACGTCAACAATACTACAGTAGATGGGCCAGATGGGCTATCTGAGTCATGAGGCCAAAAAAGCAATTACCTTGTTACTTTACTGCCCATCCTACTACACAGCAAGTCAATAAACTGGCCAAAGCACTATGGGAGATGGTCTTAAACAATCTCACAACAGTGTTTTTTTTTTGGGGGGAGGGGGTCAGTATTCCTGCTGAGGCCTCCTTGATGGGGTCTTGATTTAATGAGATAATGTAGTTCTGTAATTGGCAACATAGGACTGTCACAATACATTACTACTGTGGTTCAGTGCTGGGCATCAGCCGGTCTGCCCCAGTCCGAGCAGATCGGTAGTAGAACTGGCTGGCCACGCCCCCTCCCCACCCCATCCCGCCCAACTCTTCCCGGGAGAGCGGGTGACCCAACGGCATTGGCTTCAGCTTTTCCTTCTCCTCCAGAGTGCCACGGCTGCTGCTGCCTCCTTAATAGGCTGCAGGTGCTGCTCGGGTGGTGGAGGTAGTGGTGTGTGCATGCCTGGCCCTGGGGGAAGGGGAGGGGGAGCTGATGTCGGGCCACCCAGAGCAGCTCGCCTGCCCCCACTGCTGCTCCTTGCCTCCTTCTAGCAGCAGCAGCAGCAACTTTCATCCTGCAGGATGTCTGTCTGACTCTGGGCAGTGCGAGAGTTGCCCTGCTTGCACCATGCTGCCTCGACACTCTCACAATGCCCAGATAGACATCCTGCAGGAAGTTCTCTTCCTGCAGGACTAGGTCCAGGCATCGCGAAAGTTGCTGCTGCTGCTGCTGCTAAAAGGAAGCAAGGAGCGGCGGGGTGGGCAAGCTGCTCTGGGTGGCACGATGTCAGTTCCCCCTCCCCTTCCCCCAGGGCCAGGCGCACACACACCACCACCTCCACCTCCACCCGAGCGACACCTGAAGCCTAATAAGGAGGCAGCAGCAGCCGCTCTGGAGGAAGAGAAGGAAGGAAGAGCCTTCATCACTCTCCTGGGAGGAGGTGAGTGGGATCGGGAAGCAGCACCAGGTGCTGCACTGGACTCTCTGGAGGATTAGAGGAGTGAAAGCCAAAGCCGTCACGTGAGCACTCCTTCCTCCCCCAGTGGGCTGTGGGGGGGGGGACAAGGAGGAAGAGGAAGGAGCAGCCCGACATGGTGCCTTCTTTCCCCGTGTGTGTGTGTGTGTGTGTGTGTGTGTGTGTGTGTGTGTGTGTGTGTGTGTGTGTGTGTGTGTGTGTGTGTGTGTGTGTGTGTGTGTGTGTGTGTGAGAGAGAGAGAGAGAGAGAGAGAGAGAGATATTTCCCAGGGGTGGTGGTTGGGGGATGAGGGCTGTGAAGCTCCCTAAACAGCAGTAAGTCATTAAGGTGCCACAACATTTTTGTGTTTTTGTTTTGTTTACCTCCTGATCTGCTTGCACAGAATAAAACTTTAGAATTGGTGGCCATTTTATTATGTGCAAGCATATCAGAGAGTAAACAAAAAAAATGTTGTGGCATCTTAAAGACTCACTGCTGCTTCGAGGTAGACTGCAGCTGGCCCAGGAAGCTCCACGGTAAAACAGAGATGACCACTGAACCCTAGAATTGGATGTGACTGGCTTTCAAGCAAGGGATACCATTACCTTGCTCAAAAGTCAGTCGTATCCCACACTAGGGTTCAGGTTGCTCATCTCTGTTTCAAAGCTGAAGAGCCAGCACTGTCTGCTTCTGCAGATGTTTCCATGGTCATGTGGCAGGCATGGATAGACACCGGAGTGCACAGAACACTGTTTACCTTCCCACCAAAGTGGTCCCTATTTATCCACTTGCAATTTCTTGCTTTCGAGGACAGAGGACTGAGACGGGAGCAGAGACGGGAGCAGAGACGGGACAGAGACAGGAGCTCACTCCAACATCCAGCACTTGGGTCTCCAACTGTTGACCTGCCACCTTCCAGTCAGAGCCTTAGCCACTTGAGCTCAGTGGTTAAGAAGCTTGCCTTGTTAGCTGGAAGGCTGACATGACCATTTGAGCTCCCATCTCTGTCCCAGGTCCTGGCAACCACAAGTTAATGAATAGGAACCACTTCGGTGGGAAAGGTAACAACATTCTGCTGTCTAGTCATGCCTGCCACCTGTCCACAGAAACATCTATAAACAGACAGTGCTGACTTTTTGGCTATAAAGAGATGAACGCTGAACCATAGAGTCAGATATGAGTGGCAGCTTTGGATCTAACAATAGGTAAAGGTAAAGGTTGTCCTTGCTCAAAAGCCAGTCATATCTGACTCTAGGGTGCAGTGCTCATCTCCATTTACAGCCAAAGAGCCAGTGCTGTCTGTGTTTGCAGATGTTTTCATGAACTATGTGGCAGGCATGACTAGATTGGCCACCCAGTCACATGCCCACCCAATTAGGCCACATCCACGGTTAGGCCATGCCCACCAGTTAGGCCATGCCCACCAGTTAGGCCACACCCACCAGTTAAGCCACACCCACAGTGTTGTAGTAATTTTTTTTGGTGCCCATCACTGGTGTGGTTTTATCCTGTATCAATACAAAGGATTCAAAAAAGGACCAGTTTCCTGTCCCTGGACTCCCAGTATTCAGTCAATTTGGTTGACTTGGAAACAGTTTCCCTTCAAGAGACCCTATGTCCACCAGCACTACAGGAGACGTAGGTCCTGTTTACAGTGAGGGCAGTTGACTCTACAGGGAAGCCCAGTCAAGATGGCAGTCTCACTCTGGCTGTACTCCCAAATTTCTCTAATGGGCTCTCAGTGATGCCATCATCTCGTTCTCCATTGTCATTCTCCCCAGTAGGGAAGCTTCCCCACTTCCCATTTTCTAGTTTAGTGGGCAATCTCATCCTTTTGGACCTTAACTGTAATCAGACCTCATGCCAGGGTTCTCTTTATATATAAAATTCCAGCCTGAGGGAAATGGGTGAGGTTACCCTCAGGCTCCTCAGAACCCATCCCTGCTTTGCTCCCTCCTTTGACCCTTCCCAGACATCTTCTACCCATAGCTTCACTAGTGTCAAAAAAGAGCATTTAAAAAGAAGTAATCATTTAAGAACTAGGTCCCATTTTATACTTTTTATATCCCAAAGGATCTCCTGCTCCACCCTGGTGACCCTTGCTGCCTGCTCTTCTTCCCAATGAGGCCCAACTCTCTGTTGAGGAAGGCCTCTGAGGTCTCAACCTTCTCTATCTAAATGTGACTACCAAGATCCATAGGGCAACTGGTGGTTGGGTGTATGAAGATAATGGACAGCTCACTGGTATAGTCTCCTCAGCAAGTTGTGATCAGGATTAGCCATGATGAAACTGTATTAAAAGCTGTGACTCAGTCCACACAGTTTAGAATTTATATGTGATATCAACATTGTTTCTTATGCTATACGAATTCTGTGCTGTATAATCTGCAATACAATTGCCAAAGGATATGTCTGATAGCAAAGTATGAATATTTAATATGGTTTTTTAGGGATTAATCCAGAAGTAAAAAAGACAGTATCAATTAATATATAAAGTTCTGCTGGAGCAAAATTCTATTATGAACATTCTATGATCATTTAAAACCTTGTAACAATTTTTTAATGATACCTCTAATTGATTTTAAAGTGAATTTAGTTTTCCATTAAGCTTGTAACTTAACATGAGTGTTTCCTTAACCAAAAATACAACATGGATCACCCATTTTACCGACTGGAGATACATTCCTACCACAGATGCCTGAAACTACAGATAACAGTGAACCCTGTGTTTTACATTGCAGACAGTGACCTTTAGTAGCCAGCTCTGGCAATGCACCATGGAAATACATATTTATTATTTATTTCAGAATTTTTGTTGAATATTTTTAGACCTGTGAATAACTGAAATCATGGATCCTCAACCCACAGATATGGGTGGTCAACCTGTGTATGGCATTTGCCCGAAGAAATGTATTGCAAACCATTTTAAATAATAGGAAAATAGGTTTGTAGGTTGTGATTCTCTGAAGACATGAAATTTTAAATAAATATTCAGGAAAGTTAAAGAAAAAAAGTGATAGTTACAGATGGAACATCAAAAGGACAAAAAGTTACAGAAAAGTTATATAACTTTAATCTTGGCAATAAAGGAATTGAGATAGTCAAAACCTTTTATATACCTTGGTTAAATAATGAATTCAAATGGACAACACAGCCAAGAAACTAGAAGACTGACCTGTAAGGGCTGATATAAAAGAAATGGACTAGATCTTCAAGTGCAAAGGCCATGGCCAAGATAATCCATACTATGCTTTTCACAGTTAATGTGCATGAATATGAAAGCTGAAAGTGTAGAAAGGATTCCGTGGACCATAAGGAAGACAAATAAATAGGTTTTAGATTAAATTCCGTCTCAACACTCACTAGAAATTTACATGACTAAACTAATTCTATTGTATTTTGCACAGTTTCTGGGAAGACAAGAATAATTGGAAAACAGAATAATAATAGAAAAAGTTGGAGACAGTACAAAAAGAGGAATACTATATATGAGACAAGTTTACTCATGAGAAATCAATAGTCTTTAATTTGCAACCCAAGTGAGGTTGTTAACAACAGGACATTTTAAAAGACATTTACTTGTAAACTCACCATAACATAGAAATGATTTGATAGCATGGAATAAAAATATGGGGTATCTCCAAGAAGCATAATGTGCATAAAGTAGTGCTTTGAATTAATTTGAAAACAGAAAATGTAAATGCCTAAAAAGTACATAAATATGATTTAGCCAAATGAGGGAAATGCATACATTAGGTACAATATATAAATAAATGTGCACTTTAAGAGGAAAGTGCAAGGGAATAAACTTGAAGAGACAGGATGAAAATATAGCTAGGATTTGCAGAAAACCAATAAAACCAAATCTGAGAAGTTTTGTCCTTGCTCCCCTGTAAGAGAGTGAAGGATTTTCAAAGCTACTTACAGCAAATTGTGTAAAAGACTGTTTCTGAATGTATCTAAATGTCTAGATGGATCATTGGCTTGAGGACTGAATTGAAATCTTCCTTTCCTGATGGTTGAATACACATTTCACAGAACACAAAAGAGGCAACAGCGATATTATCTTCTTTCGGCAGCAGAATGACTTAGACCAGGGGTGCCCAAACTATGGCACACGGCAGCAAATCATCCAGCCCGTACTGCATGCATCGCTCCTGGAAGCAAAATGCACCTGCACAAACACAAAATGCTGCCGTAAATGCACCCATGGCTGTCATTAATGCATTTATGACAGCCATGGGTGCATTTATGGTAGCATTTTGTGCATGTATGGGTGTGTTTTATTTCAACCTCCGGTGGGAGAATCCACATGACTGGCCCGCTGAATCATGTGACCGGCCTGTGGTCTGAAAAGCTTGGGCACCCCTGACTTAGACCATAAGCAACTCACTGATTTTCCTCAACTGTAAAATTTTCCAAAAAAGGTATGTGTCTTTTCCCAACACAACACAATATCTTTCCTTAGAATTGTGCTTCAGACCTGTTGGCTTCCCTCCTTCTGATAACCTATTCCAAGATGCTGTGACTGCTTATCCTGACAGGGATTTCAGCCAGTGTGTCATTTGTCCATTAGACAGAGAAGCCACTAGATATTCTAAATATTTTAAAATTTGAAATTATGACTACTGGACATTCCTGAAATAGGAGATTTTGACCCTACAGCTTCCATAAACGACAGCTGATACTGTTGCATCTGTAAGGAAGGTCAGCCAAAGTAAATGGGTAATTGAGCATGCACATGCAGCATAATTAGGAATATTATGAATCTCAGTTTTAATTGCCATCCATGCCACCTCACTACTGTACTGTGATAATTTGGCAACAATCTAATGGATGCTTCTGATCTATTTATCACATTAACCACACTGTTTGCTATATAGTCTGGCATGGTGAGTGCTCCACAAACACCACAATTCCATTCAAATCTTTCTTTCTTTCTTTGGTCAAATAATGCTAAATAAATGCAGTGGGGAAAACGTTATTTATAGCTATGGCCTTTAGCAAAGTGGTGTCTGCTGTAAATTTTATTAGCAATTGTGAGAGCTTTCATGTAGAAATACAATCTAAAAGGAAGGGACGTGACAGTAAAGAATCCAGGCATGAATAAGCCACAGTGTTTCTGAACTGCCAAGACACCAGGAGAATGTAGAAATAAAATCAGAATTTGGGAAAACAAGACTCACATTACTGGGAGGATTAATTAATGGACAGTACCATTATCATTATCTCAGCATTTGGGTTCATCAGGCATTTCCTTTGGCTTTCTGTGATCTTTTCAGCCTCGTATTCTCATATAATGGTCAAGTTATTGTGAAACCTTGTGTCCTCTGTTCCTTAGGCAATAGCGATGTAGTTCATCACCTTTAGTTTCTTTTCAGTCTTTGTTTCCTTCTGTAATATTATTGCTAGAACATTGAGATAATTATGTTGACTTAATTTAATGAGTATGAATCTCCAGTGGAGTTACACAAATGGCCATAACTAGAAGATTCCAGCCTACATGCAGAAGAGAAATGCATGCATTTCTCTATCTCTTTGTTGTGTCTTGTAAAATCTTCGCAAACACAAGTTTGCCAGTGTTTTCTGTGTTAACTCTATAACACATCATGTATGCTGATGGTTCCTGATGCAGTATAAAATAAAAAACCAGCATGTTTTTTATTTAAAAGGGGGAAGGGAATTAAATCGTTACAAGGAATCAGAGAAATAAATTGACATGGATATGACATATTTTTTAAAATACACAATACTAAAATGTAAAATGGGTTCAAAGGCAAAAGATGATGAATTCTTAATCAATACACCTACTAATGTTTTTTGCAGCAAATGGAACTTTCTGAAAAAGCAAGTAAATTACTACTTATAATAAAAAAAATCTAGTTTGCGCATGGGGGTATGTGAAATAGATCTGGGAAAATTTCCAAGCATACCACTGCTCTTGAGCAGCCAGAATGTTATATCTTCCTGAGCAAGTACCCCAGAGGATGCTTGCTTGTGTTAGTCTGGTTTTTGTTCTTGACTTATCTAGCAGTCTCTATCCAACCTGTCACAGATAGGGCTGTTGAAATATGTAGCAACCAGCATGTTATACACGGATTAAATTAATACCACAATTCTTCTTTTTAAAGAAAAACAACCTGTCTAAGAAAAGTAACTTTCTTGTTTGCTTGTCCTAAATTAGCAAAATAACAGGCTTCTTATCTTCTTGCCTTATTAGATACTTAAACTGCTTCACTCTGAGGTAATTTTTTCTTCTTATTCTGTGAGGTATATGTCTTCTTTGGAGCTCCATCCTCAAACACATATTAGAGAATGAAACCATTTTTTCTTTCCATTAATTAGACTAAATAATTCTTCTTTTTACCATTAACAATACTATACCTTCATGTCAAGATGTTGAGCACAAGGTTTTGTTTGTAAATATTAATTCATTTTACTATTCTCTGACTGATCATTTGCTTGACCTCCTTAGATAAAGGGGAATTATTGGGGGACTTGCTTATAATTCTAACCTTATTCTACTTTTTTGCAGTGAAGCTACCAAACTCAGGAAGGGTCATTTGCAGAGGCATTCAATTCATATGCTCTAGAAGAGGAGGGCCCAAACATTTTGGGCCATGGGCTGGTCATGTGCTTCAGCGGGCCGGTCACGTGGTTCCTCCCACCAGAAGCATAAGTAAAAATAAAATGTGTGTAAAACACTGTCATAAATGCACCCACAGCTAATGTAAATGTGTTTACGACAGCTGTGGGTGCATTTACAGTAGCATTTTGCGCATGCACAGGCATGTTTTACTTCCACTTCTGGGAGCGGCAAATGTTCCGCAGGCCAGATTATTTAGCACCTTGGGCCGGATCCAGCCTGCAGACCATGGTTTGGGCACCCTTGCTCTAGAAGGCTTTGCATGGACACATGCAGTGCTCAGCTCATACAGCATTCATTGCCATTACATCACAGCATGTGTCTGAACATGCTGCTATCAGGCACTTAGCTAAGCAACAATTAAATGACAGGGTGACATGAAAGAAAGGGTTGTGTGTACCACAGAGCCTTCTCCAGGTTGAGGTGTCAAAAGAGCTGCCATATGGTGGAAGCTAAAGCAACTTTCAGTTGCCAGTATTTGGTGTAGTGGTGAAAATCCTTGCTTTTCTTGCTTTTACACTTTTCCCTGTGAGAAAGCAAGATATTTTCTGGCAGTACCAACACCACAATTTTTATCAATTTTTTATGCAATTGACATACCTTGCAAAATTACATGGTTTTCAGAATGTGCATAGATCACTGAAATAGAATTACTGTTGCCTTGTTGTAAGTCTAAACACTAAAATGGCTGAAATCTGTTGCTTAGCTTAGTAAATTGCAGGAGGGTAGTTCCATTGAGTTAGTGATCTGCTGAGTCAAATCCTCCTTGAGGTAATTGATTCCAAAGGGCCTGCTCTAGTAAAGGTAAAGATAAAGGTTTCCTTTGCTCGAAAGCCAGTCATATCTGACTCTAGGGTGCAGTGCTCATCTCTGTTTCTAAGCCGAAGAGCCAGCGCTGTCTGCTTCTGCAAACCTTTCCGTGGTCATATGGCAGACATGACTAGACACCGGAGTGCACAGAACGCTCTAGTTGCAGCTTATTTTAATGTAGTAAGTCACAGTACTAAAACAAGTTAGACTAAAACCAAAATAAGTTACAAATTAAGAAATAAGCATAATAGTGTTTTTAAAAGCTTTTAACATTTAAAAAGCTTGAAAATACACTTAAAAGGAACATGTGCCCAACATATGAAAAAAGAAACATTCCATCTCTCTCTGTTGCTCTGGAGGTCAGAAATATTTTTCCCCTCAAGGTAACCCATGTTGTGAGACAATCTAAATAACGTAAACAGGTAAAAAATGAGATATTTGAGGTATGATTTTTTTACATTCTTGCTCAGGTGTGGTTGCAAAAGTTGCATTTTGCCTGAAGCAACAAGAAATATTGAGGGCCTCTGAACACAGAGAAGCAGAATGCAATGTGAATTGACGAACAAGGCAAGGAAAATTAGTTAGATTCAGAGGATATCCCTGTGTCCTCACACTCACAAATAAAAAAACTGGAAAAATTAGGTTTATATTTTGTGACATCTTGTTCAATTTTAAATAATTCAGCAGGAAATGCTCAGTAGAAGTAAAGTGGACAGGCAGATAAAGATTCATAACATGAAGTAAGTTGTTTTAGATCAGGGGTTCCCAACCTATGGCCTGTGGCACCATTTCATGTGGTCCACCGCTGCAATTGCTGCACCTGCTGCACCTGCTGCACCTGGAAGTGGAAGTGGATGCATTTACAACAGCCATAAAATGCACTCACACATGCATAAACACAGTTACGTCAGCCATGAATGCGCCCATGGCTGTTGTAAGCGTGGAAGGTGTGCTTCTGGGGGTGTGGTCTGGCATCGACAGGCCTGTGGCATAAAAAGGTTGGTAACCCCTGCTTTAGATGTTGTTCTATGCAGGACAGTGACAATAAAGATCTATCTATCTATCTATGTTACAGAATGGGCCCCCTGCACAGCTGGCTGCTATTTAGCATGGCTGAATGGGAGAGTTTAACCCCATTGTAGCAAAAAGAAGGAGTAAGGGACATTCTGACATCCCTACTTGGTGACCTGGGAGTGGCAGGGTGTGGGGGGCCCTTTACAGGCCTGTCCCACTCTGTACCAGGCTTCTTTGATGAAGCAATGGGCCCTATCCTTGTGACTAGAATGCCAGGTTGCCTTCAGGGGCTGGATAGGAATGTTTGAGTCTAACTTTCTGATTGGCTGTGGAAGTTAGGTAGTAGAGCTGGGTTAGGAAGGTAGTGGTGAATCCCTCAGGGAATTGTTAGACGAGGTGAAACTCACATGTTGGGCATGATTTGGCACTTAGGAGACACCATGAGCCCATTATGCAGTATGTCCAGCATCTGTTCATGTGAATAGAGTTGGAAATGCCTGTGGGGTTGCCTCCCCAATTTAGCTGGCCAGGGAAGAAATTGTTGAAGGTATATCACTGCCTGCGGGCAAGGGATTTGCCCATATGGTACGGACAAGCCCCTTTACAGTTAAACCAATTAATAAATGTGACCCAATGTCTTTCACCAGACATATGCATCCTGCCTCTTTATTTTAGGGGGTATGGGGTAATGTTTTGTTCTTCCTTTCACAAAGGTGTTTTAAGTAGTGGGTCTTCCTTGAATTAACATGTTGACGTGCAAGGAGAGAGGGATCTTTCCAGTTGCATAAAACAACACATCAGTGATGAGGAGACAGAAGGGAGATTTGTTTCTACACTTTGATGGTTCTTGGGCAAACTTTTTTTTAATTATATCATTTTGATTTAAAAGTTTAACTTCTCTATCTGAAAACACTGTTATCCCAGTGTTTCTTATATTAACCTTTCTGCTGCTTATTATATACCTATTCAAAACTGATCCCACACACAGAATGGTAACATGCAGGGCCGCCATCAGAAATTTCTGAGCCCCATACTGAGCAATCCTATTGCCCCCCCCCCCACACACACACACATGTACTTGTGGGCAGCAGCATCCTTAGAGCCCTGTCTGTTGCTATGGTGACATCCTCCCCTTTTCCCCACCCAAAGTCTTCTGTCAGATGACAAAAACAGATGCCACGTGATACATCCTCTTCCCTCCCTCTTTCCTTTCCTCTTGCCCCAAGCCCATTGGCTCTGCTGTCAATCACAATAAAACAACCACCCAATCACTGCGGAAATAAGTCTTTGGTCCCTCCCCTTGGAAGAGACAGGTCAAACAATGAGGCATGAGGGATGAGTTCGGCGCTCTCAGCGTGGGGTTTCTTTTGACAAGAGGCAGTGTTTCGGGAAGAAGAAGAAGAGAGAGAAAATCACACAGAAGCGAATGCTAGCCAATCAATGCTGGAGGCGAGGCATTTTTATTGGATCAACGTGCCTGGTGACCAATGATAAGGCATCTTGTCAAGCTGGAGCCCCTCCCTTTCCTGCCTCGCAGCCAATCTGCCAGTGGCTTAGGTCTATCGCTCATTCCTCTGTTCTCTTTTTTCCCTTCACCAAGTCGTGAGGGATAAAAACATGGCCCTGTGAGGGAGCGTGTGCGAACGGTCTTTGGGTGCAGTAGGGCCCCTGTCAGCTCTGGGCCCTATACGGGCCTACTGGTAGAGCCATGCAGCCATGTAGTTTGCCATATCCATTCCAGTATCCACAGGTTGGATGCAAGATACATGCATGGTGGCACTTCCTTGGATTCAAGTGAACATGATGTAGACTTACATATAGTCAGATGCTGCCTTCTTTTCCTAACTATCATGTTCAGCAGATAAATATACCAGGGCCAAGACACATATTTAGATAGCAGGTTCAGCAAGATTAAATGAAATTCTACTGCCTACATGTCTCATAGTGTCTGAAGAGGAACAAAGTTCCTTCAATTCAGAGGTCTCCTCCTCCTCCTCCTCCTCCTCCCATGTTTAGGCCAGATGTGAAACTTCCAAAATGAAGGCACCTTTTGGTGAACATAAATATTTTTGAACAATGGATATAGTTGCACAGTGATTAGGCTCTGATTGTTTTAAATCGACATGTGATTGTTCTGTTTACATGCCTGCTATTAATATAACAGTTAACTAATTGAGCCTAAAGGGGAGCATTCTAACCCACCCAATTTTATCATCTGCTTAGTCATATGAAAAGCAATTAGTCTAGACAAGGGGTTCCCAACCCATCGTCTGTTGGCTGGACAAAGACCGTGGCACCATTTCATGTGGCCCGCTGCTGCCACCGCACCTAGAAGTGGAAGTGGATGTGTTTATGTCAGCCATAAACAGGCTCTTGGCTGTCATAAATGTGGTTACATCAGCCATAAGTTGCCCGCAGCTGTCATAAACACAGAAGCGGGTGCATTTATGGCTGTCATAAACACGTTTATGACAGCCGTAAATACACCTGCATCCACTTCTGGGGTGGTGGTCCGGCCCACTCAGCTGTTCGAGGGGTGTGGTCAAGCCCACAGCATAAAAAGTTTGGGAACCCTTGGTCTAGACCTGTGGTGTCCAACCTTCTGGGACACAGGGGCTGCATTAGAGTGGCCAGTGCCTAAAGAGGGGTACATCTTTTTGTATTGTATTGTATTGTTTATTTATACCCCACTTTTCTAGTGTAAACACTACTCAAAGCGGCTTCCAACAGTAAACAATATACAATAATAAACAGAATACAATATACATAAATAAAATACAATGCAAAACATAAGCAATATACAGCAATACATAATAAAAATAGATACAATACTAATGCTGTGGATATACAGTTCACACAGCATAATACAAAAAAGTTATACAGTACAATCAAAAATACTCAGTACATCAATCTACCACACTAGAGAGACACCCAGCAGTCTTGAAATCCCAATGTCTCAGCTGCAAGCTATCAACGGGAATAACATCGGTGATGTCTCTTGTGCACCGACTGCAAGAAGGGCATCAGATATGCACGAATTTCCCAAGGCCGGCCAGGCCAGAGAATGAGCCAAGGCAGCGGAGGCTGCATTGATGGCAGCTCTTGTCACCCTGCAGACCCTGGCTGAAGTGTCAGGTGCACCCTGGCCTGGTCCAAGGCTCTGGTGGTGGCGGCGGGGAAGTGGCTTTTGGGGCCATGTAAGTGACCCCAGGTGCCGCTGATGACTCTCCCTGCCTCCTCCTCTCCTGGCCGAAGTGCCGGTCGAACCTCTGCCCAGACCATGGCATGGATGGCTCTGGTGGAGGCAGTGGGGAAGTGGCTATTGGGGCCATGGAAGCGACCCCAGGTGCCACTGATGACTCTCCCTGCCTCCTCCTCTCCTGGCCGAAGTGCCGGTCGAACCTCTGCCTGGACCATGGCATGGATGGCTCTGGTGGTGGCGGCAGTGGGGAAGCAGCTTTTGGGACCATGGAAGCGACCCCAGGTGCCACAGATGACTCTCCCCGCCTCCTCCTCTCCCGGCTGAAGTGCCGGGTGAACCTCCATGGCGAGGGCAAATGTAACAAAATTATTAATCTACTGATTTAAATCAAAAGTAAACATGACATCCACCCATGGAGACTGGACGAAACTATGTTGCTATTGTGTTTTTTGTAAGAAAGGGACAGGAAAGACATCAGTAGATTGTGTGGTTTTGAGGCAGGAAGAATATGGGGGAGAAATACCTTTAGGGCGATAGCAGTAAACACCTGCAGCTCATAGGCCACAGTTTGGGGACCCCTGGTCTAGATGAACCAATTTCCTGTAAAATCAGAATTCCTGTTCAAATGGAATGTTTCCATATATAGAAAAAAATCTACATTTTGATTATTACACTTTTTATAAGCAGAGTGAGACAGATTGAAAAGAGCTAGCATTGCCATTTTATCTGTTAGTTAACCTTAATATATAGAACATTTGAATCTGACATCTAGATTGCTAGCTAGATTTTTTTCAACTATGTGTAGGTTGGGGAAAACATGTAAACAGAGGAAACCATATGGGTGGGAACAGTTGTGTATGAACCATTTAGCAAACCCATCATAGTAGAAAAAGTACTTGATTTTTCAAAAAATACATCAAACCCTTCTCTTTTTACATGAAGTAGACATTTCCATTTATTTCACTGTCGTCTTACCCTGAAGCTGCTCTGTTCATTTAACACCTTTAATGGAATTCAGGAAATGTGCTAAATGGAAAATGTATTTTCTTTGTTTCTTTGCTGTTTTTGCAATGATGGAAGATAAGGCCATTATTTTGTATCTTTTCCTATGTAATCCCTTGTATGTGCTGCCTTTTCTTTCTTCCTCTACTTTTCTCCTTCTACCAACTTCTCCAGCCTTGTGAATCCTGTGCACTTTAACTTGAGCATTATCTTTTTAATTCTTTCAAATTGATGTTGTGCTTTCCTAAAAAAGCATGGGTAAGTTTTTTGTTTTTTGGTTTTTTTTAAGTCCAGTAGATTATGGTTTGTGGGAAATGGTTGTAAATCCAGCCAGAATAAGTGGAAATATAAATTTGAAATAATGTGTAAAGGTAAAGGTTTCCCTTGCTCGAAAGCCAGTCGTATCCGACTCTATGGTTCAGTGCTCATCTCTGTTTCAAAGTTGAAGAGCCAGTGCTGTCTGCTTCTGCAGATGTTTCTGTGGTCATGTGACAAGGCATGCCTAGACACCGGAGCCCACGGAACACTGTTACCTTCCCACCAAAATGATCCCTATTTATCTACTTGCAATTTCTTGCTTTGGAACTGCTAGGTTGGCAGGAGCTGGGACATAGACCGGAGCTCACTCCATTCTGCCGTACCTGGGAATCAAACTCCGAGTTCAGTGTCTTAACCACTTGAGCCACCACATTCCCTTTTGTTTTAATTAGCAGTGATTTAATAAATCAAGGACTGTGAGATAATCGTTCAAAGTATTCTCATTTCAGAATGCCTGCTTGATCTATCACAGTGATTTTAGTAATTTGTTGGTGTTGTTTATTTGATAAGTTTGGAATGTAATAGTGTTTCTGACATTTATTTTATGTTGGGAATATTGAGAATTATGAACATATGCTCCATCAGAATATCTGAACATCTGTGTTCATGAATGCATGGGGGAATTTGATTTTTCCCCCTTTTCTAGTAGAATTATATCTGAGTAATAGCTATGGCCTGACGACAGGGACAGCTGTTCTGCATGGATATTGTACTTCAACAGATTATTTGATATTGGCTTTTTATGGCCTGAAATGGGTGTGCTCAATCTCACCTCATTGTTGTCGTCTGCTACTTGTGTCCGAGTATACATTCCCCCACCACCACCCTTAAATCATTTCCACAGTTGATGCACAGGAAAAATGTCATTGGCGTGGATT
This sequence comes from Bradypodion pumilum, assembly GCA_035047305.1. NCBI lineage: Eukaryota > Metazoa > Chordata > Lepidosauria > Squamata > Chamaeleonidae > Bradypodion > Bradypodion pumilum. The sequence continues at coordinate 41,473,465 of JAWDJD010000004.1, forward strand.
TGTTTAAGACGAATCCCAGCTTGCCATGAAGTGACTCACACACTATGATCACAGAGTCATCCCCTGTGGCACATATGAAATGCGACTGCAATGGACAAGGTGTGCCTTGAGGATATTGACAAGGTGTGCCTTCACAGCCAGTCCATCTGGCATGGCATCTTCCACCTCCATGACCAATGGGAATCAGAATAGTAAAGTGGTTCCTCCTCCGCTCATTTTGCTGTTGGGCCCACTATGATGGTTCCAGTGGCATTTCCTCCACTGGGGGGGACCATTACCCCACCAAAAGGGGCTCATCCATCCATAGCCATTGGCCCCTTTAGGGAGTCAGGTTATTTACAGTCACCCAACACTCAGCAGAGACTGCAGTGGCTCAATTGGCTAAGACGCTGACTGGAAGGCGGGAGGTCAGCAGTTCGATTCCAGAGTCCTGCAGGATGGAATGAGCTCCCATCTCTGTGCCAGCTCCTGCCAACCTAGCAGTTCGAAAGCAAGAAATTGCAAGTAGATTAAGAGGGACTGTGGAGAAATTCTAGCCAGAAGGTGGCTACAGAAAAGGAGATCAGGTCAGAGATTGACCAAGCACTTGTTGAGAATCCAGCTCAACAAGGGTGTAAGCATAAAGTCAAAAGAAACTGAAACAGCAGTCAGAGTTACAGGTGCGCAAGAAAGAGAGCTAAGTGCTCCGGCACCGGGGAGCAAGTTTTTATTGAAAAATACACAGGTTCCACAGGATGTATTACGACAGCATACACAGGATGTATACGTAAACATAGGTGCAGTGGTATTCAGCCAATAATATGACATTCTCTATAGCATAACCATATATGGCATGACCTATATCTCTTACTAGTACATGCGCAGTAGCTTATATCCTGCCAGACTAGGCCAAAGCCTATTCTCTGTGGCGGTACCCTTGCAAAAGCTGTTACCTGTATATTCAGCAGTAGTTACGATCTAACCTCAGCTATGAATGGCTAATACGAAAAGCATTTATATGAAGGTTACATAGAGACACTTTTCTGCATCAAACCAGAACCTCTGCATAGAGGTAGAGGCAGGAAGCGCTTGTTGATGCAGGAAATAGCTAACCTCAGCTCTTGTCAGCAGGAAAGGCTAACCACAATTGCCAGCTATATGCCTCACCTGTTTAAGCTAAAAGTTTCCAGCTAAAATGTTTTAAGCTAAAAGTATAATGAACTCCCACATTTCCACTTCTTAAATTTATTTTTTTCTGCGGGACATCGTTTGCCAATTATACACACGCTGGAATTCAATCTCGCTATCAGATTCTGAGTTAACATCTTCATATTCCACGTTATTTGTTGGTAAACAATATACATATTCCCCATCATCATAGTGCTCCTCTGCCACACGAGGAACGGCTCGATAATTACCCTGACAGATCTCATTCTGATAGCGAGCTTGATAGATTTGGTTCTGAGTAAACCCTGTGGATCTTCCTGATGCATGAAAACAGTTTTTACTCATAGCCATAAGATTTGGTACACATTGAATACAACAACATAACATAATGCAGCTTACTATAAAAACACCTATGGCAATTAGTATTTGTCTTAACCACCTTGCTCCTGGCAAGCAGGACCATAATGCATCCTACCATGCTGGCAAGGCATTCTGTAAAACAGAACATATTCTGAACTGCTCACAACCTGAGGCTTCCTTTCTATTCAGTAGATACATCATTATGCACATTATTAGTCACAATCCCCTACAGATCCTGAAGTTCTTTCTCAATCTGGCCTAAAACCAATCAGGGTCAAAATTTATCTAAACAATATCTGGCTTTCAAATCAATTGACTATCTATGTCAGGTGATGAAAGATGAGCATCTTTATCCATAGTAGAAAACATTTTTAACACCATAAAGTTGCAAGAGGGAGTCAAAAGTCCCACCTGCAATACAGAGCAACCAGCTCCACTAAGAACCATGAACATGCCATGTTTGATGACCAGTGCCATGTTATTACAACCCTCTCCACAAGAGATTGCACCATGGAACTAGACATGAAACATGCCTGATATATCGAATAACACCATTGCAATATAACAAACTCAACTACATATGTAGGGTTACAGTGAAAAACTCTTCCAGGCATTTTCATAATTGTATTACAAGTACAGCAAAGTCCCAAAATAAATTCCAGTAAAAGATCAAAAACACATAGTTAAAGCAGTCTGTTGTGGGGGGGGGGAGGAAGAAGGCTGGTCGCCCCCCCATCCAAGAGACTACATTTTGGCTGTTTGCCAGCCAGTTCTTCAAGAGCGACTCCTTGAATGTGTGAGGGTCTCCTCCTCTCGGACAAGACCCATCCCATCAGGATCCTCCCTTTTACCCTCCTCCTTAGGGTTTACCCCCATGGACCTTCCAACAAGAAGACATGTCAATCACACACCAGGTTCCATCCCTTCTTCCCCAAGTCTGCCATGTGGCCATGGCTCCCAGGTGTTGCCATCTTGCAGAGGCATCTCCCCCCACCCTTCCAGGAGGCAGGAAACATGGAATGAGCAGGACCTTCATTCCACGACACCCCCCTCATTAGGGTGACAAAAACCATGATCTTCTTGTAAAATCATGCTTTTTGTCATAGTTCACTGTATGCATTTTTAAAATAGGCAAGCACATTTCTTTTCTTCCTTACAAGAAAGTTTTCATAAAAATTCTAGCAAACAAACTACACATATCATTTTAACAACATTTCCCACCAGCAGAACATTTAGAAAATTTTAAAGAGGTTTTCAGGTTTTATAATGCAAACAAGGGCAATTCATCTTTGGAGTCCAAACAAAATTTTTAGTCCAGAGTAAAATGTCCAAATTAAGAGTCCAAATGTTGATTGAAGATCTCTTCAGACTAGAATTTAAACACCATCTTCCCTCCAGCACAGTTCTTGGTCACAAAACAACCAGGCAACCCTCTGCCCTCCAAACAAGCACATCTTTCAGCTTTTCAGTTACTCACTCAGTCCTTCACTCTCCAGGCACATCCATCTGTATTTCAGCAGGTAGAAAATGTAGAACCCAAAAGAACAGCTTCTCCAGAATTTGCAAGTAACTTAGCCAAAAACTGGAGTATATCTTCTCCCACCTTGTATTTTGGCAGAAACCTGCCATCCATAGAGGAAGGATCCATGCCACGTTTTCTCTGGGCTTCTTTCAGTTGCAGTATTTGAATCTTAACCAAGTGAAAAACTGTCATGTTGGATTTGCGAGAAGACCCCTTTCTGATTTTGGGTTTTCTGCTCTCCCCCTCTGGCTCATCCTTCCAATTCCTGCCCCCAAGTGAGGAATCAAGCTTATCACTCGGCTTCTCCTGCTTGGTCCTCTTCTCCACCTTTCGTGATGGGGGGCACTTCAGGGATGAGCCAAGGTCCTCTGTGCTGCCCTCAGAACCCTCTCTGCCTGCCATTCTGCATGCAGTAATAGCTTCTATCTGCGATGAGGTGGCAGGGAGGGCTAGAGCATTTGCAACTATTGAGGCACGGCTGATGATTGGAAATGTAGTAGCAGCCTCCAAGTCCAGAACAGCCGCAGTTAAAACAGCAGAGAACGGGGTAACAGTACTTGATTGCTGCAAAGCAGGATAAAACGTTCCACCTTCATCAGGGGGTTTCGGAGGCAATTGTGGCCCATATGGCGGGGGTGCTGTTGGGGATAGAGGATCTCCAGTAGCAGGTGGCAGTATTTGTGGCATGGAGGTGGCCAGGCTTTGGGCCAAAAAAATGTTCTTCGGTTGTTTATTATTCAGATCAGGAGGATCTGGTGGGGTGGCATATGGTGGTGGTGCCGTAGGATCAGAGTCCCGTTTTAAGTCCGGTCTTTGTAACGGACATGGCAGCAGAATCTGCGGCAGAGGCACTGTCACTACTTGCGCCAACAAAATATTTTTCGGGGTGAGATTTTGCAAGCAGATTCGTACTTTGCACCACAGGAGTTGTACGGTTACACTGACTCTGGGGTGGTTTTGAAATTGAGTCCCAATTTTTTCCCACACTTGTAACTTTAAAGTCCCGTTTTCTGGGACCCATGGACAAAAATCGTAAATTGCCTTAACGAGTTGCTCTATTTCATTGATTGATACTGCATGTCCATTTTTCTGCAGGAGGTGTTTAAGATCCTGACAATACTTTTGTTGCAGAGAAGAGAGACCACTGCCCATGTTGTCTTATCTTGTCTTGTCTAAGTACTCTAACTTGACTGTGTCACTCACCCGGGATCCTTACACGGATGACGAGGGACGTCCTGGACCTAGCCGGTCGTGGGTGAGGACTGTGGGGCCGCAGCGCTGAAGTCGTGAGCGTGGTCGAAGTGAAGGGAGATTGTAATCTGGATCCGGTAGATTACAATCTGATTTGCCTCACACGGGGGGCACCAGATGTGGAGAAATTCTAGCCAGAAGGTGGCTACAGAAAAGGAGATCAGGTCAGAGATTGACCAAGCACTTGTTGAGAATCCAGCTCAACAAGGGTGTAAGCATAAAGTCAAAAGAAACTGAAACAGCAGTCAGAGTTACAGGTGCGCAAGAAAGAGAGCTAAGTGCTCCGGCACCGGGGAGCAAGTTTTTATTGAAAAATACACAGGTTCCACAGGATGTATTACGACAGCATACACAGGATGTATACGTAAACATAGGTGCAGTGGTATTCAGCCAATAATATGACATTCTCTATAGCATAACCATATATGGCATGACCTATATCTCTTACTAGTACATGCGCAGTAGCTTATATCCTGCCAGACTAGGCCAAAGCCTATTCTCTGTGGCGGTACCCTTGCAAAAGCTGTTACCTGTATATTCAGCAGTAGTTACGATCTAACCTCAGCTATGAATGGCTAATACGAAAAGCATTTATATGAAGGTTACATAGAGACACTTTTCTGCATCAAACCAGAACCTCTGCATAGAGGTAGAGGCAGGAAGCGCTTGTTGATGCAGGAAATAGCTAACCTCAGCTCTTGTCAGCAGGAAAGGCTAACCACAATTGCCAGCTATATGCCTCACCTGTTTAAGCTAAAAGTTTCCAGCTAAAATGTTTTAAGCTAAAAGTATAATGAACTCCCACAAGGGACCACTTCAGTGGGAAGGTAAACAGCATTTGGTGCACTCCAGTGTCTAGTCATGCCTGCCACATGACCATGGAAATGTCTGCAGAAGCAGATAGTGTTGGCTCTTCAGCTTTGAAACAGAGATGAGCACTGAAACCTAGAGCCGGATATGACTGGTTTTCAAGCAAGGAAAACCTTTACCTTTAACATTCAGCATTGAGTTGCTGGCTTTAGGGTCTACTCCATTACTGTAGCAGGATGTCTGGCCAGACAATACCCACTTCAACTAGAAGGTAAAATGGAGGACATTCCAGAAGCAATAAGAAGTCTTGTGGCACCTTATGTAAGTAGAATTTATGTATCTCAAGGCATATGTAAGTTGGGGTTTAACTGTATTCCAATTCACACTTCCCAGTTCATGTCTTTGACCTCTACTGGATAGTCCCTAACCTGTCCATGAATAATACCTTTTAATTGTTGGTTTACATAACTTTTGACTATAAAACCTGTAAGTACTTTGGTTTTTAAAATATAGCAAAACAATAGATAAGATCACAGAATGGATGTATCTGTAAATAAGAATGAAAAAAGATTTCCCTACATAATTTTAAAACTTAAATTACAAACAGTCAGTTTGTAACTTGAGGTCTGTAAGGCTGCAGGTGCTTCCAACTAGGTCAAACAATGATTGATTCATTCAGTTTACTGATGGCTATAAGTTGACTTGAGGTTCTTATTATTTTACTAATTAATACATGGACATCACTGTCATGATTATCTAATGTTCATCTTTCTAAAATTTCACAGGAGCTAAATTGTAAGGCTGTGGAGTATATGTTAAGAGTGATGATGAAGAAGGCAATAAAGAAGTAAATGATCTTATTTAGCAAATAAATTTTGGCAATACTAATATTTAGACATTTTTGTGTTCCTTGTGGAACAAGTAATTAAATATGAGCATCTCACTTTGATAATTAAAATCAGAGTACATCAATCAATGCTGCTGTTGTGGTTGATTATAATCTTCCTTAGGTAGTCCTAAAAGGTACTAGGTTGAAGATTAATTGCTTTTAGCCACCTGAGAAATTAATTAATCACCTTGCTATTTCTCCTCCACTTCATTTGCAAAATCAGGTTTGTACATAAAACATGAAAAGTAGATCCCCTTTGTTAATGAGTATTTTAAGGAATTTCACTGGGATGCTTCTAAAAATTCCACAAGAAAATCTATTGTACTTCTGTTATTAATACAATATTGCACTTTAGCCGTGTAGAAATGACTTAATAATTTCACTAAATATTAATTAAATTATCTGTATTCTAGAGAGCTACTTAGTGATACATTTTCAAGCAATGTGGTATTCTTCCCTCCAAGTAAGTTGTAGAACAAAAATAACCCATCCACCACTTGAAATTCTTCAGTCCATGTGAGAAAGCAACAGTCATCTCACTACCAACATTTTTTGCTTGATCTTGTGTGAGAAATATTAGCCGGCAAAATAAGGTTGCCATTGCCCTGGGTACACCTGATTATATCCACAATCTTTGAGGAGACTCTTTCTGTACCACATTGCTGTTAATGAAACAATGCTTCAAACCTACACCAGTTGAGAAAATATGTCCTCTTGCTGATATTGCTCCACCTAAGATAAGGAGAGAAGTACAGTAGCAGTGGATGCCAAGAGAACTAAGCAAGAGAATGATCCTCGACATCCTCTGAATGGATATGTGTTGACAAACTAGATAGTGTCCAGAGGACACTAAACACAATAGTAAATGGTCTGAAACCAGGCTCTACAAAGAACACTTGAAAAAACTGGATATGTTTAGTGCAGGAATGCTCAACCTGTGGCCCATGGGCTGAATGTAGCCTGTGGCACCATTTCATGTGCCCCCCTTGCTTCCACCACACCAGGAAGTGCCGTGTGGTGGAGGAAGGGCAAAATGGCCATTTGGCCCCCGAAGCTGTCTGAAGGATGTGATGTGACCCCCAGCTTTAAAAGGTTGAGAACTCCTGGTTAGTGTGTAGATAAAAGTTTGAGAGAAGATACAATAGCTATCTTTGGACATCTGCTGTCACTTAAATGGTGTATCAAGCTAGTTTTTGCTGCTCCAGAGGGGAGGACCTAAAGTAATGGATTCAAATTACTAGAAGGAAAATTCAGAGTAAACATTAGGAAGAACTTCCTCATGGTAAAAGCAATAGTGGATAAGATTTCCTATGTTAGTGGTTGATTCTCTTGCGCTGAAGGCATTCAAATAAAGGTTGGATGGGAATATGTCAGGAATGCTGAACCTACAGATGTCATGCATTTGCAGGGGGTTGGACTAGATCAGGGGTCAGCAAACTTGGTTCTCCAGATGTTCTTGGACTTCAATTCCCAGTAGCCCTCATCAGCATGTGTGCTGACTTGGGCTTCTGGTAACTGAAGTCCAAGAACACATGAAGAGTCAAGTTTGCTAACCCCTGGACTAGCTGAACTATAAGATCCTTCCGATATCTATAATTTAACATTACTGTTATTCTATATTTCTATGATGGTAGTAAATACTTACAGGTTCCTGGAGGAATTCTAGGTTTTGTTTAAAATGAATTATTGTGCTTAGAATTTTTCTATAATGTCATCTATTTTCACTTGCTGATGCCCATAAACAAGCCTATTCCAGCCAGGACAAGACTGACATATAGTTATTGAAGATAGTTCTGCTTGTCATTTAGGATAGGATGCCTGCCATCTCTGTATATTTTTTTGGTTGGATGAAATATAATTGTTCATGTGGATGACACTGATGAATGGTGTTGAGAGGAATGCATTCCTCTGATTGCTTCAATGAACGATGCATGCACCATGCTGATTCTGACATTTTAAAAAATCTGCTCTTTGAAACAGTATGAATATATTAATTTCTGAATAGTGGCATTCTTTTTTAGTTCCTAATGTTTCACCAATGTGTTATACTGGATAGAATGACGTGCTAGAACTCAAGAGACCAGGGTTTGAATCTCTGCACAGCCTTGGAAACTCACATGGGGTGGGGGGGGGGGGAGTGGATACAGCTCACTTGACAACCCTATTGCTATAAGTTGGTTATGACTTGATAGCACATAACTAACTAAATATTTTAACAAAGATAACAGTGTACTAATATCAATGTTCTGGGCCACTTTTAATTTGTTTATTAGTTTTTTAAAAAAAATTTGCTTGGCAAAATATTTAAGGCTACAATACTTGCATACTCTGTATACAAGTATTCAGAGGAGATAAAAGATGTTGCATCCTTCTGAATTGACCAGGTTAATTGTGAGAACCAATTCTCCAATAGGCTGATCAATAGTGCGGATTACTTCTCTTCCCATGCTTGTAAGGCAAAGCTGTTCTGGTCTTGGAACAATGATTGCAAGCAGAAAACATTACTTCCTCTCTAAGCCTATGCAGCCACCATTGTAAGGGTCTAAAAGTGCATCATATCATTAATTATATGATTGTATAATTGTCACCAGAGTCGGCTAGGCATATCTAAGTATTGTTTAGATTAAGGCTAGCATAGTCAGGCATAGAGAACTGATGAAGGGAATGGGGGATCTCTATTATTTTTGTGTATGTTCAATTCTGTGTGAAACAATTAATAAAAGCTGGAGAGAGAGAGAGAGAGTCTTTTTCTCTCTACTCTGCATGCATAAACTACAGGTGTCTTCATTGTGCTGGTCAGAATCCCATGTAGTAAGCCACTACAAAAAGACTAATTTGAAAAAGAATCCTATGATGAAGTTAAGTGGAAGCTACTCTGAAAGCACTAGAAAGAAGGAAATCACAGGGGTATTGAGGATAATTATATTTCAGCCATAGAAACTGAATGTGTGAAAATTGTAAAAAGAATATGCCAACAAATAGAATAATGGCTCCCTGGCAATGATCAATATACATTCCAGTCCCCAAGAAAGGAGATACCAAGGAGTACAGAAACAATAGGACCATTGCTTTCATTTCCCAAGCAAGTATGATGCTTGGGAAATGAAAACAATGATGCTCAAGATGTCGCAACAAAGACATTTACCTTATATGGAATGAGAAATACCTGATGTTGTAGCTGGATTCTGAAAAGGAAGAAGCACCTGAGATCACATTGCAAATATCCGTTTTCTACTTTAGTGCCCCAAAGTATTTCAGAAGAAAATTAGTCTACTCCAGCAAAGCCTTAAACTGTGTGGATCATGAGTCTGTGAGCTGTTTTGGAATAAATAGTTGTGCCTCAGCACTTGATTGTTCTAATGTATTAACTGTATCATGCACAAAAAGCTACTGTTAGGACAGAATATGGAGAGACAGAATGGTTTCCAGTAGGTAAAGGGTCAGACAAGGGTGCATTTTAATCCCCTTATCTGCTCAATCTGTATGCAGAATATATAATGCACAAAGCCAGACCAGATTTAGATAGAGAAGTGACAAATGGTGCAAGAAACATCTATACAAGAATTTAAGATATGACACCATTTTGCTTGGAGAAAGTAACAATGACTTGAAACAACTGTTTATCCAAGTAAAGGAGGAAAATGCCAAAGCAGAACTGCAACATCAAGAAGACAAATATCATGATTACAGAATTCTAATGTTGACAGTGAAGAGATTGAAATAGTGTAATAATGCTTTGGTTCAATTATCAATCCAAATGGAGACTGCAGCCAAGAAATCAAAAGAGTTTGAGGCTCAGAAGGGCAACAATGAACGAATTAGAAAATATCAAGTGTAGGGATGTATAATTGGAAACCAAGGTTTGAGCAGTCTAACTAGGCAGTGTTGCTCATCTCTGTCAATGATGTATTATCCAAATGACTAAAAACCGCATACAGATAGACTTAATTTCTCAGGCCGTTTGCATGTGTGGAATGACATCAGGGAGATGTCTACCAGTGTGTAAACTCCACACTGAATAACAACTTCAAGGTTTTTTTTTGTTGTTCAGTCGCACAGTCAATTTCGACCCTTTGCAACCCTATAGACCATCATCCTCCAGGCATCTCTGTCCTCCACTATCCTCCTCAGCTCACCCAGCTCTGTGCCCACTGCATCCACGATGCCATCTAGCCATCTCATCTTTGGTCACCATCTTTTTCTTTTGCCCTCCACCTTTCCCAGCGTCAAGGCCTTCTCAAGTGAATCCTCTCTTCTCATTTGATGTCCAAAGTACTTTAGCTTCATCTTTACTATTTGACCTTCTAAGGAGCAGTCAGGGTTGATTTCTTCTAAGATAGATTTATTTGTTCTCCTCACTGTCCAGGGGACTCTCAAAACTCTCCTCCAACACCACATTACAAAGGCATCTATTCTTCTGCACTCCACATTCCTAATGGTCCAGCTCTCACACCCATACATTACCACCGGAAAAAAACATTGCTTTGACTTCAAGGTATGCAAGGTTAAAAAAAAGGTGATAGGGAAAAATGACTCACTTGAGATATGTTGCTGGATAAGAGCTTTGCAGATACCTTGGACTGTCAGTAATTCATCCTGACCTTCTCTAGAGGCAAAAATGATGAAACTGAAATTGGCTTACTTTGTCCTATTATGCCAAGATAATTCTTTGGAAAAGACAATAATGCTAGGAAAGGTAAAGGTAAAGGCCACTCTTGCTCAAAAGCTCAGTGCTCATCTCTGTTTATAGCTGAAAAGCCAGTGCTGTCTGCCTTTGCAGACATTTCTGTGAACATGTGACAGGCGTGCCAAGACACCAAAGTGTACAGAACACTGTTTACCTTCTCACTGAAGTGGTACCTATTTATACTTGCAATTTCTTGTTTTCAAACTGCTAGGTTGGCAGGAGCTGGGACAGAGATGGGCATTTATTCTATCATGCAGTACTCAGGTTCTGAGCTGCTGACCTTCTGTCGCCTGGTCAGTGTCTTAACTACTTGAGCCACTGCAGTCCCAGAGGTAGAAGGCAGCAAAAAAAAAAAAAGATAAAGGAAAAAGAGTTGAAGACTGAATATCAGATAGTTTGACTTCTGATAGGAAGCTACAAACCTGAGTTTGCAAGAGCTGAGCAGTGCTGTTGTGGACATGACATTCTGGAGGTCTCTCATTCATAGGGTCATGATAGGTCAGAGATGAATTGATGGTATGTAAAAAACAACAACAAAATTGAGATAGGTCAAAGTAAACCAAAACAGAAATCCATACTAGGTAAAAGTAATGGTAAAGGTAGTCCTTGCTCGAAAGCCAGTGATGTCTGACTATAGGGTTCAGTGCTCATCTCTGTTTATAGCCAAAGAGCCAGCACCGTCTGCATTTGCAAATGTTTCCGGTGACATGTGGCAGACATGACTAGACATCGGAGTGCACGGAATGCTGTTTACCTTCCCACTGAAATGGTACTTATTTATATGCTTGCAATTTATTGCTATCAAACTGTTAGGTTGGCACGAGCTGGGCAGAGTTGGGAGCTCACTCCATTATGCAGTACTCAGGACTTGAACTGCTGACCTGCCCACATTCCAGTCATTAAGTACAGTGTCTTAACCACTAAGCCACCACAGTCCAAACTAGACATTATGGTAAAGACAACCTTCACAGTCTAGTTATTTGGATTCCCACATCATCCCACAATATTTTAGAGTTTACTACCTATGAGAAATAGGTATGTGGTGACCATTTTTGATAGCTGTCCATAATACATGTTTACCTCTCACCAAAGAGCCAGTGTCAGATATTCCATTTGATATAACAGCTGCCCAATAAAGTGAGCAAACTTAATAATTTAGTTCAGATAGTGTGTTTGTTGTTCTCGTCTGTTAACTGGCCCGTTTCTTCACTTTATCTTGGCCATATTGTTTTATGGTACCTACCTAACAGTGCACTATCAAGGATTTGCTCTGTGATCTTATCCATGTAATTGAAAAGTCACAAATATACCAGTTTTTTTCCTCTTCAGTTTAGATGAGGACTTAAATAACCCTCTATTAGAAATTATAATAGCACCAGCTGAGGGTACTGAGCTAACCTCCTGAGCCAAATAATAGCATAAGAGCACACTTTTTAAAAAGTGGTGATAATGTTTGAAGAGAAACTGCAACCATAAGAAAAAACAGCTTTTAAAATTTTACTGCTATATAAATTCATAGTGTCAGATACCAGCTTCAGAAATAAATAATTTACCAACTGTTTCCTGCCAGCTATATTATTATACAATACAATCCTCCCTTGCTTTCATTTTCCAGCCGTCTTCACTAGTCTGTCAATGGTTGCCTCTTTAAATAAAATTGTCGAACTTCCACAAAGCCCTCTCTTTTGTGCAAGTTAATGTTCTTTGGCTACAGTAGTTTCAACAACAAAAGAATGAGTCCTAATTAATCTGTAGGCTAGTCGATAATCTTACAGAAATTTCAGCCTTACATCAAAGAGTAATTTTAATATGTCCCTGCCATCTTGCTAAACAGCAAAAAGTAAGAACTCCTAGAGATCCAAGCAGTATACTGCTTGTTTGTGAAAAAAGCTGCCCTTAGTCTAAAAGTGCTCCCCCCAGGTCATCAATGACTTTCCAAAAATAATAACTATGTGAGGCGGAATGCTAGGGGAAACTCTAAGCCTCACTGAGTTGACTGGATTTCAAGACTGTTTGTAGCCTTAGATGTTTATTATTTCGACTCACAATTTATGTGTTTGTCTTCAATTTTGATTGGTTTCAGCCATCTGGGCTCAATGAATATACTTCCCAGCATGTGGTGGCTTTTCTGTTTTTGTCTCCCACTAGATGTTTTCCTGTGTTGCATCTGCCATTTAGAAAAGTTGTGTTGGAGCAAGAAGCAAATTCATAGCATCTCCCTTCTAAAGTGCCAGTCCTTTGGAAATAGCTGCGAGGGGTTTATAGCTCAAAGAAAAGGTTCTTCTCCTTAAACCTTATGCTTATTATAGTCAAGGTCTAATATGTCAAGTCTAGTGCTGTCATTCATATTCCTATAATGCCCTGCTTAAGAGCTAGCTTCTCTAGTATTTTCTTCTTTCCCTTTCTTTCTCTCAAAGTCACAAAGGACTGGGTGTTGAAATATTTGAGCACAGCTAATGCAAGACTCTGTCTCTAAAGCTAATGCATGCAGCCCTGTAACCAGCTATATCCAACTACGCTCATATTTATAACAGCCTTGTAATTTAAAGCCTTGTATGCAAAGCTTCAAAGGAACTTTCTTACTGGATCAAACCTTAAGTGCTGACTACCTGCCTGGCAGACTTCCCTAATTGACACACTTGTGAATTGTGTGCTTGGCCCTCCCACTGGGCTTGAGTACAGTGACAAATGCCGAGCAGAGCTTAAACCAAAGGGTTCCCAACATTGTCATTATTTCTTAATGCAAATAGCAAGCTGCAAGCGCTGCTTCTTGGCTCTCTCATCGCTTTATATGCAGTTAGCAAACCTGGATTTATTGAAAGCACTACTTCCAACATCTCTCTCCACCAAACCCCAGCATCATCGCATTTGAAATATCAGCTTGGAAATGCCAACATACATTCTCATGCAAAGGCTGGTATTTCAGCTGATGGCTCAGTAAGCCTGATTTATAGTTATTTCTAACTTCATATTAATTTCCTTTATGGAAGAGGCAGCACCAGACACATTCATGACCAGTGGGTGCCACATGCAATGTTCAGTTTTCAAAACCATTTCTTAAGATGCATGGTTTGTCACATGTTAGATAGGAGAATTAGCTCCAGCAAGATATTAGCCCCGCAGTTAAAGATTTCTAGCTCTCCATTTCATCCTCTAATCTCATCCCTCCACAATTTTCTTCAATTCTGGGGCTATCATCAATATGAGGCGTATGTGTCTGCTCATCCTTTAATTCCTGCAGATCAAAACCACGTACCATTGGGAAAGGAGAGGAAAGCTCATTCATCTTTATTATTAGACTGCCAGATTTGCATATTTTTGGTGCCATCATCAATGCTGACAATGTAACCGCTGTTCTTGCATGAAGCCTGGTCTGTTTTGTAGTCTTCTCACGGATTCTGACAGCAAACTGTTGCAGTATGTCAATACATGTCTTTCTTGCCACATTTGATTGGATATAAATTGATTAATCTGTAATTGAAATTTTTAGTGCAAACCACAGCAGAGGGTTTTGAGAGGAGGGGAGACTTACAATAAGAGAAGCATTTTCTGTAAGCCATTTAGTACAATCATTTCCCATCTAATCAATCATAGCCTGCCTTTGCCTGATGCCTTCTGCTGCTTCCAAGATGTACAACTGATATCTTCTTTTATCCTCATAACAGTACTTTAAATTGAGTTATGTGGAGAGAGACACTTTGATCAAGGTCATCCAATGAGATTCAGGCCCAGTGAGGGATTTCAACACAGGTCTGTCCAGTTCTAATACAACACATGCAAGATGCCATACCACATTTGGTATCAGTCCATTCATAGACTGGACTTCTTCATTAATGTGAGAGGGAAACTTTATGTATTTTCAGGGTGGAAGGATCAGCCAACAGGATGCTGTCATTGCAAGGTACCAAAATGTATTCAGAGTACTCACATTATTTGGGGAAGCTCTTTCTCTCTGCCAGCTGTGTAACATCAAATAAATGTGGTTAATATCCTCACATATGCTTTGTCTCCCAGTGTCCTACTTCAACTGCTATAAACCACTCCTCTGCTTCATGCTGTCCCATTTACCTCAAAATCAGAAACACTCACCCCTAATTCCTCTTCCCAGCAACTCCTACATAAGGGTCAAATGGTAAGAGAGAGGTTCCTACTGGGTAAAGGTCGCCCTTGCTCGAAAGCCAGTTGTATCTGATTCTAGGGTTCAGTGCTCATCTCTGTTTACAGCCAAAGAGCCAGCACTGTCAGAGTCCGCAGATGTTTCTGTGGACATGTGGCAAGCATGCCTAGACACCAGAGTGCATGGAGCACTGGTTACGTTCCCACCAAAGAGGTACCTATTCATCTGCTTGCAATTTCTTGCTTTTGAACTGCTAGGTTGGCAGGAGCTAGGACAGAGACGGGAGCTCATTCTATTGTGCAGTATTCAGATCGTGAACTGCTGACCTTCAAGTCACCTTCTTAACCACTTAACCTACTGGGTTGAAAGCATCTATCTATTAAGGCCCCATCCTCATTAGCTACAATTGTGATTTTAATGTTTATGTATCTTATTTTTAAAATGGTATTCATAGGGCTTAGCTTTTTAAAAATAAGATACATAAACATTAAAATGGTATTCATAGGGCTTAGCTCTCCTGCCAACCTAGCAGTTCAAAAGCAAGAAATTGCAAGTAGATAAATAGGGACCACTTCGGTGGGAAGGTAACAGCGCTCCGTGCGCTCCGGTGTCTAGTCATGCCTGCCACATGACCACGGAAACGTCTGCAGAAGCAGACAGCCCTGGCTCTTCGGCTTAGAAACAGAGATGAGCACTGCACCCTAGAGTCGGATACGACTAGCTTTCGAGCAAGGGAAACCTTTACCTTTACCTAGGGCTTAGCTACCAGTCCCCTGATCATACTTGTTGCCTTTCTCTGAACTTGTTTTAGTTTGTTAGCATCCTTCTTAATGTGAGGTGTCCAGGACTGGACACAGTTTTCTACTGGGTAGCCCAGATTTCACTAGGTATAGGAACAATTTCATAATGACAGATATCTTGGGATGTGTTTACCATGAGTGGAAGAGAAGAAGAGTGGAAGAGAAGGCCCAGGGGATGGATCTGGCCCCCAGTGCCAATTCATCCAGCCCTCAAAGCCCTCGTCACTCCCAGAAGTGGAAGTAAAATGTGCCCATATGGGTGCATTTTACTTCCACTTCCAAGAGCAACAAGGGCTTGGTGGGCCAGATGAATTGGCATTGGGGGCTGGACCTCGGGCCATAGTTTTGGCACCCTTGATATAGAGAATAGTTTGCAAATATTTTGTAAAAATCTGCCATGAATGTTTTGTATGTAAAGGTACAAAAATGTACCATTTCCCATTTTCATTATGTATGGCAACTTTTGGGACACCCTGTAGGTGTGGTCTAACTAGTGCTGAATAGAGGACTTGTACCTCATGGTTTTGGCAGCTGTACTTCTGTTATTGCAGCCTAAAAGAGTATTTACCTTGTTTGCAGCCATTTTGCACTGTTGGTTCATATTAAGCTCCTGATCTACAACAATTTCAGAATTCTTCTCGCTAACAGTATTACTGAACCAAGTAACCTACCTTTTTAACTGCACATTTTGTGATTTTTTTTAAAAAAACTAGGTGTAAAACTTTGCACTTGCCGCTTATAAATTTCATTCTGTTGTTTTCAGCCCAGTGCTCAAGCCTACCAAGATTTTTCTTGCTGACATGAGTAGAGGGTATCTGGGCCAGCATGAGACCATTACATTGCTCTTGCTTATTTTAGGATGGCATTGTCATGAATAAATAAATTACATTCCAAATGTTTCAAGTATCCTATGTATCATCTCTGTCAATTAGAAGAAAGGTTATTTCACCTCTCTATAACTATGTGTTATAGATGGCTTGTCTTTGGATGGGATACTTCCTTAGGTGCAGAGAATATGTCTTTCTCACAGTACATACTTTACACATCTCTTTTGGTTTGCTAATTCTTTTTTTTTTCTTTGTGGTTGGTAAGCACAGCCTTTGTGAGCGTGATTTTTCAGTCATGAAGGTTTACTGCAGGGGTTCCCAACCTTTTCAAGATGGGGGCCAGGTCACAGTCTCTCAGTCAGATTCGAGGGCTGGACGGCCATTTTGCATTGCCTGCACAAAGGGGTTGGTCTTTTTGTCCAAACAGCTTCAAACGGGCAGCCATTTTGTTTCTCAAATGCCCTTGGAGGGTGAGGACCACATGAAATGGCACAGCAGGCTGGATACGGCCCATGGGCCTTACATTGGGAACACCTGATCTAATGGAATCCCATCCCTGAATTGCTGAGACATTTCAGATTCTAATGGTGTGCTAGCTGCAACATAACCTTTGCCCCTAAGTTTTGCCCCTCCCTATCTTCTCTACCTTGAAAGGAAGAGGGAAACCATTAGAAGCAAGAAACATTAAAAAGTCCATCCAGATTCTGTCCATGACACATGTCCTGCCGTACACTTAGTCCACAGTGGAGGAACTGAAAGTTTGCCACCTTTTCCGATTGGAAAGCAAAAGAAGAAAGTACAGTAGTATCCATGCAAGCATCAATTAAGGCTGTCTGAACCACAGAATAACGATGTCACAGTTGTGTGGGATTCACTGGAACTTTGTACACATAAGCTCCTCCACAGCCATTCAATCAAAGTATATAAGAACATAAGAACAGCCTTGCTGGAACAGGCCACAGCCCATCCAGTCCCACATTCTGTCTCACACAGTGGCTCACCATTTGCTTCAGGGTATTCTTCCCAAGCAGAAGCCTTCACCTGCTTAGGATTCCCTGAAAATGGCTTTGAGAGATATCCTGCCTATCTCTCCAACCCAGAGGTTGTCCTTAGGTATCCATAACTATGGCTCTTGATACCCTTGTCCTCCATGAACTTGTCTAATCCTTTCTTAAAGCTGTCAAGACTGACAGCTGTCACCACTTCTTCTGGCAGGGACCAGTGATCCTCTGGATGAAAAAGTACTTTCTCTTATTTGTTTAAGAACTAGTATCCAAAAGTTTCATTGAATGCCACCTAGTTCTAGTGTTATGCAATAGGGAAAACAGTTTTTCCTTATCTACTTTGTCCACACCATGCATGATTTTATAAAATTCAATCAGGTCACCTCTTAGACGCCATCGTTCAAGAGTAAAGAGGCCCAACCATTGCAGCCTCAGAAGGTAAAGAAGGTATTCCAGTCAACTAATCATTGCAGGCGCACCCCCCAAAGAAAGACTCAGACACCGGTATATGGATAAAGGCATTGGGCTACTTTTATTGAATAATGCCCTAGTCCGAATTATAACTTTCAATTGATACTCATCCAATTATAATTCTTAAGGCAAGCAGGCCGCAGTAACACTGGTAAGGTTCCTCCCAAAATTGCCAATGGCAATTGGCTACAATGTATCCATTTGTATCAATTTGTTTGTTGACACAAACAAATTGTTGGCCGTAGTCAATAAACTATCTACTGACCCCGCCCTCTGACGTGTATCCGTCAAATCACGGGGTGATGCATGCTGAAAAGCTCCTGCCATTACCCCCTGCCTCGTTCGTCGTAGACCGGTCAACATTATTACACCTGTACCTGTCTAAGTGTTGGCCAGTCAATTGCGAACCTGCCGGATACCTATGGGTCATAAATCTTTACCTTACCAGTGCTACCTGCCACACGGGGAGGCTTCAATGAAGACTCACCGCCCCCCCCCAGACTGTCAGCTCGGTCAACAGGCCTGCTTGCAAATCTTCCAAAAATAGGTTCATACCTCTAGCCGACAGGTGGACCCCATCCCCTGCATAAAGATCATAATTTTGTAAACTAATGGTGGGGTGTCGGATGACCATTCCCAAACCCTTGTCTGCCAAGAACCGGGCAACTGCCCTGTTCACCGAGCGGCGAGCACGGTCAAGGGCACGGAGGTCAATACCTCCCCTGTAAGCGTGACGTGGTATCATGTCCGACCATAGCAGCCTTGTGGACGGCCACACATAATGCAAATAAGCTAGGTCACTGCAAATCGTGAATTTTAAAGAAAGGCCAGTGACCTGGCCGAGGTCATTGCCCCCGAGGTGCAGTACAAGGACATCAGGCGGTTCAGCATCCCTGATGGAGAAACGGAATGGCAACAGTTCCCGCCATCTCATTCCACGCTTACCGTACCAACGTATGCATGCGGATGCACGCAGTCCAAGCTGGGGTCCCCACTCTGTCGCCGCAGCATACTGCGCTGCCCAGTGCACATAACTGTGGCCCACCAGCCATACTGCCACCGGTGTGCGGGGACACACAGGGTCTGTAAGAGAAAAAAGAGAACAGTGACTTAACTGGTACTCATACCTGAAGAGGGCGAACATATAATGCAAAACGCATAGATCCCCATCTTCCCATACGGCGTATATCAGCCTCAGAGTACCGAAATGCAGCCGAAGTTGAAGCAGCACCTATCCTAAATGAATGGGTGCCGTAACGAGCCCCTGGGAGGCCAACACTGGATAGTGCCATACCGGTCACCTTCCAAAATTGAAATTTAGTAAGGGGAGACCTATCCTGGTGCCAGAAAAACGGGCCAGGGTGCGTGCCACGCACTGCCAAGAACTCCTGTAGGGCACCAACCGGACAGATGTCTGCAATGGAACATCGTAGCAGTCTAACTCCACTGCCTACGCCGTGCTGATCAACTTTTGAGGACCGTATCCTCAACTGAGCCCACTCATTAGAAACATAGACATCGTCGAGTTCCAGTACCCTACGAGTCGCATCCGCCTTAGACAGTAGTACCAACTCACTGATGCGGAGCGCTCCAAAGAAGGCCACCGTGGTAGCCACATGAAAAAGAGCCGCCTCATACCTGTCAAAACACAGGTTATGCCAGCCTCGTGCAAGGTGGGTAAGCACCCCTGGGGAAATTGGGTGACGAGTGTCCGGGCGGCGGCCACGTTCCCGTGTCCACCCCTCCAAAACATGTCGTATGTGGAAATCGTTCATGCTGTCAGCAAAACCCCTCACCTTGGCAATAAATGCCAGTGCTGACAGCCTGGATGCTATAGTGTGGGGAGCGAGGCCCTGACTGTGTAGATAAACCATAAATTGTAAAACTTGTTCCACTGGAATGGGCCACACTTCGGGCAACTGAAGTTGCACGCAAAAATTTATAAATTGAACGAAAGCATGATGATATGCCTTACGCGTGCGGGGCGCCAAGGACATGCCGATCGCCTGGTTCACCTCTCCTTGCCAAATGTCCAAATCTCGGCCGGGAGTGGCGAGGGGAATTCCTCTGCGTCCGAAGCCAAGACGCGGAACCGGGGGATCTGCAGGCGGGATAAAGCATCGGCAATATCATTATTAATGCCTGGTACATGTCTGGCCCTGAAAAGCACGTTGAGGCGTAGGCTACGTAACATGAATTGGCGAACTAAAGCCATCACCCTGGGTGATTTAGAGGTCTGAGCATTGACAATGTGCACTACCGCAGCATTGTCACACCAAAAGTGAACCACAGAGTCGGCCCACTCCTCGCCCCATAGCATCAAAGCTCCCAGGATTGGAAAAAACTCAAGGAATGTAAGATCATGGAGGCGATCCGTGCTCCGCCATGCTGGAGGCCATTGGCCATAAGCCCACCTCCCCTCGAAGTAAATCCCATATCCCAGGGAGCCAGAGGCATCCGACTGTACTTGAAACCTAGGGGAAACTAAAAGGGCGGATCTCCAAAAGGAGACCCCGTTGAAGTCCCGCAGGAATGTGAGCCAAACCAAAAGGTCAGCCCGCGTGCCCCTAGTCAGTCGGACCCTATGATGGCGCCTTGACAGGCCAGACATGGCATCACATAGGCGCCGAGCAAATGCCCTGCCAGGCGTAACCACCCTGCAGGCAAAGTTAAGATGGCCATGTAGAACCTGAAGCTGACGAAGTGACACTTTACGTTTGGCCAGCAAGGCCAAAACCATCGCGGAGATCCGGGTGACCTTATCGATGGGTAACCAGGATGCCTGTGCGACCGTGTCAATTTCAATACCCAGAAATGTGAGGGTAGTGGATGGGCCCTCGGTCTTTTCGGGGGCTAAAGGGACACCCAGTTCCTGCATTAGCGTCTGAAATGTGGTGAGGAGACGCGTGCACGTGTCCAAGCCCTTTCACCCCCGAATAAAAAGTCATCGAGGTAATGGGCTACAGACCGAGACCCGGACCTGCGAACAAAGGCCCACTGAAGGAAAGTGCTAAAATGTTCAAATGCTGAACAGGATATAGAGCAGCCAAAAGGCATGGCCTTATCTACATAAAACTTCCCTTGGAATCTAAAACCCAATAGCTCAAAGTCCTCCGGGTGCACTGGCAACAATCGGAATGCCGATTTAATGTTGCATTTTGCCAGGAGGGCACCAGGACCACAAGAGCGCACCATTCGCAGGGCTTGGTCAAAGGACATATACCTGACCGAACAAAGGTCATCAGGGATAGCATCATTGACAGAATAACCCGCCGGGTACGATAAATGGTGAATTAAACGAAATTCCCCCGGGGCCTTTTTGGGTACCAACACCAGAGGGGAGACCTTCAGGTTGGGAAAGGGTGGTACAGAAAAGGGGCCTGCCACCCTCTTGGCCTCAACCTCCTTAGCAATACTCAGGGCAGCCAACCTCTTCTCTACCCTTCAGGGACAGTAAATTGGGTGCATCTTGGGGTCCCCGCACTCCTTTGAATGGGATATGGAAGCCCCACTGAAAACCCTCGAGGAGGTACCTCGCGTCCCTTCCTTGGATAAGTTGAGAGCCATCGCTCCAACATATACACATTAATAATAATAATAATAATAATAATAATAATAATAATAATAATAATAATAATAATAATAATAATAATAATAATAATAATAATAATAATAATAATAATAATAATAATAATAATAATAATAATAATAATAATAATTTTAATTTTAATTTGTACCCCGCCCCTCTCAGCACATGGCCGACTCTGGGCGGCATTACAACATAATCAAATACACAATATACAGTCAAAATATAAACAAAACCAACAGTAAGTACAATACAGGTAATACAAATAAATTACACTAGAATTCTCTACAAAATGGCAATTTCTACAATGTTAACAATACAACATTATCACGTTTAATACAGACCCAAACATAAACACGATCCCTCAACTACTAATGTCCCCAAAACATAACCCCATAGCTCATAGGTCCCTAACAAAGCCAAAGAAGAGGACGATCCAGTCCCAAACAAATAGTAAAGATACAATGTAAACCCAGAAACACAAATAAATTACAGGTACAATAGAAATTTCCACAAAGTGGCAATTCTCAGTTACAAAATACAATAATACAAAAACACAATATAGGCAATATAAAGTGTGACTGCACTACAGCCACACTAACAACATCAACTGTCACACACACTCAATCCAACCCCGCCAGCAGATAAAAATACAAAAATGAAAGTTCTAGTGCCTCACACAGCCTTTTTAAAGTCCTGGCCGGAGGCGAGTGATGAAAGGTGGGCCCGAGGTGCAGCGGTGGCGACATTCGGCATCTTCACTGCGGGTCAAGGGGAGGGGCGCTGGGCGCAGCTGTTTCTCCTCCCGGAGCCGGTGGCAAGGGCTCTGGGAGTGGCTCAGGCAGCAGTCCCAGTTTGGCGGCAGCAGCAGGATCTCTGGTGCCTCCAGCGTCTTTTAAACTCCCCACCCGATGGGCAAGGGGAGGGGCGCTGGGCGCAGCTGTTTCTCCTCCCGGAGCCGGTGGCAAGGGCTCTGGGAGTGGCTCAGGCAGCAGTCCCAGTTTGGCGGCAGCAGCAGGATCTCTGGTGCCTCCAGCGCTTTTTAAACTCCCCACCTGATGGTCAAGGGGAGGGGCGCTGGGCGCAGCTGTTTCTCCTCCCGGAGCCGGTGGCAAGGGCTCTGGGAGTGGCTCAGGCAGCAGTCCCAGTTTGGCGGCAGCAGCAGGATCTCTGGTGCCTCCAGCGTCTTTTAAACTCCCCACCCGATGGGCAAGGGGAGGGGCGCTGGGCGCAGCTGTTTCTCCTCCCGGAGCCGGTGGCAAGGGCTCTGGGAGTGGCTCAGGCAG
This sequence comes from Bradypodion pumilum, assembly GCA_035047305.1. Taxonomy (NCBI): domain Eukaryota; kingdom Metazoa; phylum Chordata; class Lepidosauria; order Squamata; family Chamaeleonidae; genus Bradypodion; species Bradypodion pumilum. The sequence goes on from JAWDJD010000004.1 coordinate 41,496,221, forward strand.
CAGTCCCAGTTTGGCGGCAGCAGCAGGATCTCTGGTGCCTCCAGCGCTTTTTAAACTCCCCACCTGATGGTCAAGGGGAGGGGCGCTGGGCGCAGCTGTTTCTCCTCCCGGAGCCGGTGGCAAGGGCTCTGGGAGTGGCTCAGACATTAACTGGGGAGGGGGCCTTTTGTCTGGCTAGCTCCATCAGCAGAAGCTCTGCCCGCTCCCTGTCCACCTGTACCTCTGCCGCGTGACCCACCGGCCCGCGGGCACGCGGCGGCAGCGTCGGGGCCAGCGCAAGAGGGACACTCGTGTTTGTATCGGCACTGCCGCTTATTGCACACGCCGTTAGCCGAGAAGCTCCAAAACAGCAAGCGGGCTGGAACCCCCTGCTCCGCCGGCTGGCGGGAAGCCTGCGTTGGAGCAGCTTGCTGCACGGCATGGCCACAATGGTACCTATCCCCAGGCGCCGGACGCGTGGGGGTCATATACAATAGCCACAATTTCTGACAGGGTTCATCCCATCTCATCTCCAGGTGCAAGGGCACCCTCATTCTAAATTCCTCATCGTAAGCCAACCACGATGGGCCAGGAAAATCCACCATTGCCCTGTAAATATTGTCCAAATATTGGACCATAGGAATGGCCAGGTCAGGCCGGGCCCTAAGGTACACCGCCATATAAATAAGATATGCGGGCAACCAGTTGGCCCAGGTGCGTGGTGGCTTAAGACGGCGGGACAGCTCTTTGTCTCTGTTGTCCTGTCCCTCTCTCTCCTCCTTAGTGGGCTCACGGTTCAATAGGGAGAATATATCCACGTACTCCCCCCGCCAAATCTTTTCCCTCTTGACCTGGGACAAATGATCACCAAGGGGCAATGAATAACCAGCCGTCGGCAAGGCCGTCACTGGCACATTAGGTACACGGGGCATACGCAGCAGAACCTGCACAGCCCCTGAGATGCCCGGCACTGCCCCGGGGGCGGAAACCCCCACCCCAAACGTTGTGCCAGTATGGAACCAAGGGGCACTGGGATAGGCTGGCAACTGATGCCCACTCGCCTCGACTTGATGAGGCCACGGCCACTGAACCCCACCACTGGAAGTGGACTGTGATGTGGGTGCATTAACTTGAACCTGATACTCACTAGGTGCACCCCCGTGAGCCGCCCCCACTGTGGGTTCCGGCCCACGGCAGGCGTCGGAGCTCACGACCGGAATCGAGCTCTGGGGCCACACCTGACCACTCTCCTGCTGTAGCTCTGGACGAACAGGGAGCTGCGAGACACCGGCAGGCGCAGGCCGGAGCGTATCAAGCAGCTCAACCCGGCTGGCTGCTTGTTGCAGTGTGGCGGCCGTCGAGGTAGCCGGTGATCACGAAGGGCCCCCGGCAGAGAGAGAAGGGCCCCCTGTCATGGGGTTGTGTGCAATCCCCAAGGATGCCTCAAGCACAGCTAAACGCGTTAGCAATGCATCCACTGCCACAGATCCCCCAGTATAAAGTGGGCAGGGTGGGCCGGACGGCCCACCAGGCATTTGACCAGGAACCCCAAAATGAGAGCCTGGGCCAGAATAGGGCCATGCCCAAAACTCCGGCCCATGAGGGGCCGGAGGGGGAACATGCTGTGCACCAGCACCGGGCCCTCCCCCGCTGACCTGACCCATGGCCGGCAACTGCGGGCCGAGGGCCGAAGCCCCTGAAGGGACGGTTGGAGGCTGGCCAGCCAAGGGCCAAGCACCAGCCTGCATCGCCCCACCGGTATCGGTGGGGATAGTGCCCTGCCGCGTGGGCGCAGCCCTGGTCCTCCGACCTGAGGGCTGCCCCCCGCGCTGTGCAGGGCCGGCAAAAGTCCTCCCCGTTGGCCGCGGTTTCGTCGCCGGGGCCTTCCGTTTGGGAGGCATATCTGTAGAAATAGCAGGATCTCTGTCCAGGGATCAACCTTTGCCAAAAAGGACAGAGCTGCCAGCAAGCCAAAGGCTCTGTGCAACTCCTTCCTTCCCAGCCGGGAAAGCCAAGGGCTAAAGAGCCGAAGAATCGAAGGAACAGCGACGGAGAAAACTTCTCCTCTCCGTCGCCATTTTAAAATGGCAGCTCGGCTGCCTCGTGGCCACCCCTTTTATAGAGGGGTGGCCATGCCCCTTAACTCACCCGGATGTCTGAGTCCGGGTGGGGGGGGGCCTGCAAAGAGCGTGGTGGCCATTTTGGCGCCGCGCTTTCATTCTCTTTGTCCTCCTCTGCACTTTTTCCAGCTCCATAATATCCCTTTCCTGGTTTGTCACAGAGAGTTCAGACCCCATCAGTTCATAAATGTAACTGTTTTTTTTGCCCCACTGTGCATCACTCTGCACTTACTAGTGTTGAAGCTCATTTGCCTCTGTTTTGCCCACTCCCCCAGTGTCAAGAGATCCCTCTGGAGCTCCTCACAATCTCTCACAGTTTTCACTACCCTGTATAATTTAGTGTCATCAGCAAATTTGGCTACCTTGCTATTGACTCCTACTTCTAGATCATTTATGAAGAGGTTGAAAAGCTGGGGTCCCAGTACTGAACCTTGGGGGACCCCATTCTTTACTTCCCTCCACTTGGAGAAGTGTCCATTTAGTGCTGCCCTCAGTTTCCTGTCCCTTAGTCAGCTGCTGATCCAGGACAAGACCTGTCCCTTTATTCCATGACTGTTAAGTTTATTCAAGAGCCTTTGGTGTGGGACCTTGTCAAAAGCCTTCTGAAAGTCCAAATAAACAATGTCAATTGAATCCCCCCTTATCCACATGCTTGTTGACACTCTCAAAAAATTCCAACAGATTAGTGAGGCGTGATTTGCCCTTGCAAAAGCCATGTTGGCAATCCTTTAGCAGTGCCTTCATTTTTTATGTGCCTATTAATTCTATCTTTTAAGATAGTTTCCATCACTTTACCTGGGACACATGTCAAACTGACCAGTCTGCAATTTCCTGGATCACCACTGGATCCTTTTTGAAAATTGGTGTTACATTCGCTACCTTCCAGTCATCAGGCACAAACCCTGATGTGAGGGAAAGATTATATATTTTGGCTAGGAGATCAGCAATTTCATCTTTAAGTTCCCTGAGAACTCGTGGATGGATGCCATCTGGTCCTTGTGATTTGTTAGCATATAGTTTAACAAGACATGCAAGGACCTCCTGCCTGGTTATTTCTATCTGGCTTAATTCTTCGGTTTCTCTCCCTACGAAGATAGGCTCTGTTTTGGGCATGTGGTCTCTGTTTTCTTCAGTGAATACTGGAGCAAAGAATTCATTGAGTTGCTCTGCAATCTCTGTTTCCTCTCTAATAACCCCTTGCCTTCCATTGTCGTCTAATGGTCCAATGGCCTTCCTAGTTGGGTTCTTACTTCTAATGTACTTAAAGAAGTCTTTGTTATTTCTCTGAGTGTTTTTAGCTATACACTCCTCAAAGTCTTGCTTTGCTTTCCTGATTGTTGCCTTGCATTTATTCTGCCAGAATTTATGTTTCTGCCTGCTGTCCTCATTCAGACAAGCCTTCCATCTTCTAAATTCATTTACTTTATTTATTGTTAAATTTTTATACCGCCCACTAAGCCAAAGCCGACTCCGGGTGGTTCACAACAGTGGGTAAAAACAGATAAAAACAAATAAAACAGATAAAAACCAGCAATAAGAACCCACCCCTAAAAAGAGAGGGGTGCAGGAACTGAAGAAACCATGGGGCAGGCATCCTCCCCTATATTAACCACCCAACGGAAGCCACCCCTCCACCTGCACCCCAAACTTGGCCTGCCAGACTGGTTTTTAGTTCTTTTCTAAAGGGCAACAACTCCATCTGGAGATGCAGTTCCATAGGAAGGAGTTTCCAAAGGGCCGGCGCGGACACAGAGAAGGCTCTCCTCCTTGTGCCAGAGAGGTGAGCTCCCTTGGCCAATGGCACTATTAGAGAGCCCCTCCAGTCCGCTCTGGTTGGACAGACAGACGTCCTTAGGGTGATGCGGTCTCTAAGGTAACCTGGCCCACTACCATATAGGGCTTTAAAGGTCAAAACCAGCACCTTTAATTGCACCCGGAGGCAAACGGGTAACCAGTGCAGCTCCTGCAGCAGTGGTGAGGCATGGGCATAACGTCCACACCCCATCACCACCTGGGCCGCCGCATTCTGGACCAGCTGCAGCCTCCGAATGGTCATCAAGGGCAGCCCCATGTAGAGTCCATTACAATAATCTAGTCTAGAGGTCACCAGAGCATGAGTGACCATGAGCAAAGAGTCCCGGTCCAGGAGCGTGCACAACTGGCGAATCACCCGAAGTTGGTTGAAGGCCCTCCTGGCCACAGCCGCCACCTGTTCTTCTAGCAGCAGCAGCGAATCCAGGAGGACCCCCAAGTTGCGCACCAGGTCGGTCTGGGGCAAAATAGCCCCATCCAAAACCAAAGATGGTAGCTCCCGGGATAACACAGGACCCCACATCCACAGGCACTCAGTCTTATGAGGATTCAGCTGTAACCCATTTGCCCCCATCCAGACCCCAACTGCCTCCAGACAACTGGAAAGGACTTTGACTGCATCACTGGGGTCTCCACGGGCTGAGATGTACAACTGTGTATCATCTGCATACTGATGGTACTGCACCCCATGGGAACGGATGATCTCACCCAGCGGCTTCATGTAGATGTTAAATAGGAGAGGAGAGAGTACCGAGCCCTGAGACACCCCATATTTTAGGGACCTAGGACTGGACTTCTCGCTCTCCAACCACACCGACTGGGTCCGGCCCCTCAGAAATTAGGAAAACCAGGACCACACAGTGCCCTGGATCCCCAATCCTCGGAGCCGTTCCAGAAGGATACCGTGGTCGATGGTATCAAAAGCCGCTGAGAGGTCAAGAAGAGCAAGGATGGACGGATGACCGCCATCCCGCTCTCACCAGAGATTATCCATCAGCGTGACCAATGCAGCCTCAGTACCATATCCAGGTCTGAATCCTGACTGGAAGGGGTCCAGATATTCCGCTTCATCCAGTACCCCCTGCAACTGATGCACCACTGCCCTTTCCAATACTTTCCCCAAAAGGGGGAGGTTGGAAACAGGTCTGTAGTTGGTTATGACTGCTGGATCAAGGGATGGCTTCTTCAGGAAATGAGCTTTTCTTGCTTTCAATCACTTCCCGAACAGCTCCTGTAAGCCACATTGAAGTCCTCTTGGACCTGACAGTACCCTTTTTCCTTTTGGGTATGCATTCCAATTGGGCCTCTGTTATTGTTTTTGTAAACAGCCTCAATGCTTCTTGGAGTGTTTGGACTCTCTCAAAGTAGAATCTGAAAAAAATTACCTTGTCCCCTGTTCTTTTGCAATGTATGGTGTCAGTGCTGTAAAACACAGTTCAGGACAACATTAGCGTGAAAATGATGCTGCACAAGGAATCTGCAGACCGAAGCTGCTCCTTTGTTCACTGTGGGCTTTGGAATTTCCCTGTAGAGCATTACTTTCTGCACTTAGAGCTGGGAGTTTCAGTTAAAGCAATGAGGAGGAAAACTAGTCTTTTGTGCTTGCTTTTCTTCAGTGGCCTTGCCTCATACGTTGATCCTAATGGGGTGAAAACAGGCTCAGCTGCTTAATTCTATTAAAAGCTCTGGCTGTTATTTGTACATGAATAGTCATGTTATTTGCAGTCTTGTTGATATTATTCCATACCACAATGGACAGGGGCCAAACTATTTTACAGTTTGTCTGCCTCACTGTTCTGTCACACAGATGTGTGCATATGTGTTCTGTTTGAGGCAGCTGAAGTAGACTTGAATGGTCACTAGCGGCACAGTCATATACATGCGTAATCAGAAATATATGCACTAAATTCAGTGCAGGTAATTGTGAAATAATTAGCTTTAATGTACTGTAGTAGCTTTCAAGGTCTACAAATTAACTTGTAAAATGAACAATGATGGGGCTGGATAAGTGAAAGAGGACACTAGCCTAAAAATCAGGGTTCTGTAAAACATGGATAAGAGTGCCTGTATGGCATAGTGGTTTCAATATTAGACTGAGACCTTGCTCAATATTAGACTGAGACCAGGCTCAAACCCCCATTCCCAAGTAATGAAAATCTTTAGATGGCATTGAACCAGTCACACACATTCAGCCTCTTAGGAGGCTTGTGCAGATAGGGGGAAGGGAAGAGTCATGAAAGTCAGCTTGATTTCTCGGGAAGAAAGGCAGACATGGAACAAATAAGTAAATAATGTAACTCTTACTTTCAGCAACCTAATATTAGTGCTTTCTTTATTTTTATCAGAGTGCCATAGAAATTAAAATTAAGGGCATATATGAAATACAGTAGTACCTCATACAATGATTTTAATTTGTTCCATGGGGCTCGTTGTTGTGCGATAAAATTGCTATACAATGCATGCATCATTTAGCAATTTTCCCTATGGGATGCATCATACAGCAATTTTTTTGCTAAGTGGTTTTTCCCATTGAAAAATTGTATGATGTTTTCCATAGGGAAAATTGTTACGTGGGATGCCATTTGCCCCAAAAAACCTAATTGTTATGTGATTTCATTGCTATATGGGGCAATCGTATGAGGTTCCACTATATAGGTAAATTTCAAAACAAATTAAAATGTTAAAATAATTAAGCTATTTATGATCAGAAAGAGCTATTTCAACAGTGTTATCTTGACCATTTACTAGATCTTCTTTTGTACATGTGGTGGAGCATAAATTTTATGCACATACATGCCACATTGATGGAATTTCTCCATAGTCTTCAAAAATTTGACCTGTGTTCAAGTAACCTTATATTACTCGAGTATTCTTTGATCTTCCAATTTTGCTTCAAAGTCTCTTAAGTGACTTCCAGATGGTCCAGTCAAAACATTGTCCTGCTGGAAATTCATCCATTTGGGTAAAGTGTGTTGTTTTTGCTCTCCATAGCTTTAGCCTCAACTCTTCTGGTTTAATATTTAGAGTTTTAGAGGTGTGCAGAAAACTGTTCCTCAATTTTAACTATCATCTTGGGGTGTCTGTGAAGTGGATGGGTTTGGTGCTATATCTATACCTATAAATCCAAGTGTTAACTGTTGTAATGTGACAAAGGATCCCGCACCCGGCCATACTATCCCATACCGAGCATTTGTGCACTCGCCTGAACCCAGTTCGGAGGTAACTGTTGGCAAAATACCACAAAAATGCCCCCCAAAACAAAGGGGGTTCAAGGGGGGAAGGTAGTGGTGCCTTTGCCCCCCTTCAAAGTGAACCAATTCCCCAAGAAGCAAAGGCAGCGAACGGGCCTCCAGTCGGTGCCTTTACTTCCTGAGTAAGTGCTTTGCTTTCAAGGGGGGAAGGTACTGGTGCCTTCGCACCCCTTTGAAAGCGAACCAATTTCCCAGGAAGCAAAGGCAGCGAACGGGCCTCCAGTCGCTGCCTTTACTTCCTGAGTAAGTGTTTAGCTTTCAAGGGGGGAAGGTACTGGTGCCTTCCCCCCCTTGAAAGCAAACCAATTACCCAGTAAGCAAAGGCAGCAAACAGGCCTCCAGTCGCTGCCTTCTCCTCCCAGAGGTACTCACCCAGGTGCAGCATCCGACCTGAACTACAGCCAAAACTACCCCTAACCACCAACAAAACAGCCAACAAAAGTAACCAACAAAAACATCAAAACTATTAAAAATAAAAAATAAAAATAAATCAATAATTAACAAAACAATGAATAAACAAAAATAAATAAACCACAAAATATACAAATAAAAACATCAAACCCACATATAAAACACCTAACTACAACATGAAAAAACCACAAAGTACACACCGAAAACTAAACAAACCAAAAACTAATCCAAAACAAAACATAATAAACAGAAACACCTCACAGCCCACCACCACAAAAGCAAAACAAAGAAAAACCCCAAAATAAAGAAAACTAGACAACTCACCAGCATGTACTCCCTCCACGATGACCGGAACAGAAATGAAGAAACAAAGAGACTACATACTGGAAGAAGCACCACCCAGAGACCAAGAGAGAAAAAACAGTGAAAGTAAAAGAAAACCACTAGCAGCCCTGCAGGGCAGAATAGTAAAAACAACTCAAAAAGAAACAACAGCCCCAAACAAAAGGCCACAAGAGTAAAAACAAGTCAGAAACATAACAATACATCACAGTTTTGCACAAATCACAAACATATGTCACAAAAATAAAATAAAAAGATTTCTAAAATTCTGTGTTGAGTTTTAACTCACATAAAAACCAAAAACATCTAAACACAGTTTAAAAACATTGAATGTAAAAAACATGTATTTTGACATTGTTAAAATTATTACCTATGGTACAACTATTTAAAAAACAGTCACATACTAAACCATTATTTGGTTAGTTTTTTTTTGAAAAACATTATATCATCCTTTGATCTTTTTTTAATCCACAAAACAACCGCCAATAAAACTAATCACAATTTATAACAGCCCGGCATCATCACAAGAAATAACATATATGTTAAAACAAATATTCAAAAATACATTAGAAAAATTACAAAGATAAATGTTATTACTTTACATTATCAAAACAATACAATCTATTTAACAAATGACAAAAAATGGTGTATAAATAAACATTTTAAAAATGACAATTACAGACTAACCTCTTCTTTACAAACATTAAGAAAAAAAACCTTCCAACACAATTTAAAACAGCCCGGCAACGCCGGGCAAACTCTGCTAGTTACTTTATATTGTTATTATTTGCTAGCACCTGTCAACATACATCCGGAGCCAAGCAAGAGACTTTTTCAGTGGAAAGTAGGTTTCTTTATACATGTCAGATCATTGCACAAATCTTACTTCTTGATTAGAAGGATTGGCTGGCTCTACACCAATGTTTCCCAACCTTTGGTTTTTGGACTTCAGTTCCCAGAAGCCCAAGTCAATTCCCTAATTCAATATAATTAAATGTTCACAATGCAGCTGTTGTAAGCATCTTATAGAGACGAAGGTTGTTAATATCCCCAGAGTAAGATTTGACCATGGATTACAGGGTTTCTATAATTGTGATACATTTGGATGCATGTATTTAATATTCTAACCGTGTGAACTTATCTATGTCAGAATGACATCACAAGCTATCAAGCAGTGGATATTTGAGCATAAATCCCGAATCCGGAACTGTGTTCTAACAGATCCTCTCGTAGAACATTATGTGGAAAAGAATCATAGAATAGACCAGTTGAGATTTCTTTTGTTTGAGACTATATGTTCTGACAGGTTCAGCAGGATCAATGAAGAGAATAGATTAAAGCAGTGGGAAGCTTTTTATATACATAGGCTCCGGACCCTGGCACCTATGGGTCTTAACAGCAAAATGGATTTGGGTTGCTACTTATGAGTTGGTGATTGCGAGAAGACAGGTTGAGTTTTTGCTCTATCAGTAAACTTGGTTTTTATATATCTATTAACGTATTGTTATTAGAAACACCTGAGGGCTCTTTGGAGAGAATAAATAGGGACAGTTTGCAAACCATTTTTAATGTCGATAGGCACTGTAGAGTAAGCAGTAGAGGCCGTTCTCGATGTAGAATGGTAAGCCATGCAACTTGTATATTGTAATAGGTTAAGATATTGTATTATGTGTACATATATTCATAATTTTATGTTTTGTCATAGTAAAGAGCATAACTTCTAAAGAAGATATTTACGAAAGACCAAATACCGGATCGAGTTTCAGGTCTTTTTCAAGTTTTTGTGAAGTACATTATTGAGAAGGATCGATTTTCATTTGAGAACTATATAATTACAGAATAAGAACACTGTTTATTGAGAAGAATCATTGTTTATTTTTGTCATTACAAATAGAAGAACATCTTTGGATAGCCATAATAAATTCATAACTTCCTTGCCTCAAATGGTTTTGTTTCTCTTGTGTCTATGAATAAGCAACATGAACAGGCCTGAAAAAAATTGACATAAGGGATTGCTGACATAAAGCATCTGAAATATTTGGATATTCAGGGGAAAACTAGATAAATGCTAAATAGTATTATGTTATATTATGTTCTGTCAGATCAGTAGCAGTCTATAGCAATCCCAATAGGGCTTTCATATAAGTGGAATTTTAAAGGAATGGTTTTATCATTTCCACCCTCCGAGTGAGTTTCAATGGCCAATCAAGGCTGCAAAGCCAGGTCTCCCATGGCCTAGTCCATAACTCTATCCATGACAGTACTCTGAGTATGAATAGTACATAATCAAGAACATAAGAACATAGTCTTACAGAGTTAACAACCATAAAGTTTCAGAGTTGCTTACAAATAATAGGAGTACAAATAATTCTAATACACACCACAGAGGAGTAACCTATTATAATAACCAATTCGGTAAGATTATTTTGCTGCCTGTTAATTAATTAAAACAATAATAATTGGCTTTGTTTTTCTTTGGAAGCATTTCTGTTTACGATAAAAGAGCCCATAAATATTTCATGTAAGCAATTTCTGTTGTGATAGGTATTTTTTCCTAATTATTATTATTAGTCTTCGTTGCTCGACATAATCATCCTTTCCCCAGGACTATGGTGTTCTTTATCAGCTGAAAACTGCTGATGTGATAATGGCCAAGGAGTGTTGTCAGCAGCTTTTCATTGGACACGAGGAAGATTAACGTTATATGAAAATGCATTCCTTGTCTGAATTTCACTAGTAATGTCCTCAACTATGAATATTTCAAATTGCTCGATGAACACTAAAGCCTAGAATATAGAATTGTGTGTGCAAAAATGTATTCTTGCATTAGTAGATCTAATTTGTGTACATAAAAAGCCAATTGCCCATTTGTAGTATTTGAACAAGTTGTAAAATGTTAAGTGAAAATAAAAAACTGCTGAGCTTGAACCAGAACTAGATAGGCTTATAAAGCAGAAGATGAGATATCCAAGGAGCAGCATGCATTCCTTATGAGATGAGGATATTTCTCTTCAACTCTTCCCATTCTGTGCCTTTATGATTTCAAGAGGCAGAATGCCATGCTGTAGACACTAATGGAGTAGGGTGGTACTCTGTGTCTCCTTTAGACCACAAGCAACTGGCACATTTTATCATGCTCCCATTGGTCAAGTTCATTATAAGGAAAGAGTGAGGAGGAAATCCTTTTCTTACTCCACAAAATCCTAACTACATCTGTGGTTCCAATCTGACTAGAACTGGAGGAAGAAGTCTATTCCTTTTGCATTGTGTTTATAGTGAGTTAGACAGACCAGGGAAAATGTCTTATCTGTGCATATTGTGCAATGGAGAACAAATCATGGCTACCCAGGAGAAGTTCTTATCAACAAAAACACACCTTTGCTTTTGTGTGTGTTTAATTTGGCTTGGGTTTACTCTTTGCCCACCACCCCCGAGTGAAGGGACGGACACATCCCATGGGTTCAAACATGGGCCACTTTATTAAGCCAAAATAAGTTGTTGCAAACTATTGCATTGGGGACTAAGTAGTGTGGGTGCATGATAATAACTCAGGTCAGTACCAGAGAATTTGGATCCCAAATAATAGGGACAGCAGAAAAGCTCGACAGGCAGGCCAGCACTGTGCCCAACAGTAGGACCAAGCTATGTGACCAGGAAGCTGGCAAAGCTTCCTGATCAGCTGACCCAGGTCTGGGGCTATTCGACAGCTGTGAGACACCCCAAGTGATAGTGCTGTCTGAGGTCCCAAATTACCCGAGACCCCAACTGAATAAGTAAACAGGCCATTCTGATTAACCTCCAGCGAAAACTCATCCTGTGGCAACAGTATGGGATGGGCAAAAAAAAAACCACAGCTCCAAGAGCCAAGCAGGGGCCGTGCAAAAATTCCCATCTAGCCCTGAAGTGACTGAATATCACACTGCTACGGAGGGAGGGAGGGATTTGTATTTCCAATTCCGAGCAGTTAAAGAGGGCAAGGCAGGAAGTAGCCACCACCTATAAATTCTTCTTGGCTCCATCCTATCACACCAGACAGGAAGGCCTGCAAGAGCATGCCCTTCTCTTCCCGGGGAAAGCAGGCAAAGCCAGCACAAGGGGGTATTTTACCCCCAGTGCTGGTCCAGTGTATAAATAAATACAAAAGCAATTGTGAAGAAGTGCTTCCACTTAAGTGACTATTTCCATGGCCTACATCCCAGTGCTTTATTATGAATACTTCTGTGTAGGTTAACTTTTTCATAGTCTAAGGCAAGGGTGCTCAACCTTTTAAAGCCAGGGTCCAGCTCATGCCCGCTCAGATTGTTGACAGGCTGAATAGGTGCCACTGCTGCTGGTGTGGGGGGCTTGGGATGGTCTCCCCAGCCACCCATGCCACCACGGCAGCTGCTGCCCACCCCGAGCCACCCACCACTCCCCCCCCATGCCACTTCCCTGCTTATCAACCTGGAGGAGATGCATGGCACCAAATCACCCAACCCATGACCTCACTCTAGCCACTGCTTCCACAACTGCTGCCTCAATCCTTGTCTCCTCCTCTTGGCTTGACATATCCCTAATGGTGCTCCATAGCAGGGCAGATGTTGTAAGCCTTACAACATCCATCCTGCTATGGAGCACCATTAGGGATATGCCAAGCCAAGCAGAGGAGACAAGGATTGAGGAGGAGGGGGAGGCAGAAGCGGCGGCTGGAGCAAGGTTGCAAGCCAGATGAGTTGGTTCCACAGGCTGGATCTGGCCCACACGTCATAGGTTGAGAACCCCTGGTCTAGGGGCTGGATTTGAGTCTAGTACATACCTGCCAAGTATCCCATTTTGCCCAGGAAAACCCTGTAATTTAGAGCCCCTCTTCCCCCAATCATGCATTTTTAAAAAAAACCCAGGGACATGTAAATCTCCCATATATTATTGTTCTGTATCTTTATTCATAAGGTGTGTGCCTTATACCAGAGCAGATGAGTGTTGGGCTCCCCCTGGTGGAGGAAGAACAACTCCTTAGCATGACCACTTTCCCCTCACAGGGGAAAAAAGTAGTTAGCAAGGCAGGCTTACTTACCTCTTCTCTCCCTATTCAACTGCATTTCATATTATGATGATTTTTTATGGAACTGTTTTTTATACTTTATTCAGTTAAATATCTACTGTCTTAGCCTTTTCTGCCTCAATTTGATTTTTTAAAAAAACTCTGTGTTTAAGAGAAAACCACAGAAGTATCCTGTTTATGCTGTATGCAAATATACTTGAAGCCGATTGGCTCATTGACTTCCATTTAACACTCTCTTTCCCAGGAGAGAGAGGGCTTCAAGCATAAACAGTATACTTCCGTGGCTTTCTCTTAAACACAGGGTTTTAAAAAATGAAATTGAGGCAGAAAAGGCTAAGACAGTAGACATTTAACTGATTAAAATGTAAAAAATGATTCCATGAAAAATCACTATAATATGAAATTGAGTCGAATTAAGAGGGGGAAACTTGAAATAGACTTATTACAATAAGCCTGGCTTGCTGACTGTTTTTTTTTTCCTCTGAAGGGAAACAGTCCTGCCTTTCAGGGTGCCTCTTTCTCCACCATGGTAGCCCAACACTCCTTTGCAGCTCCTTCTTCTAGTCTCATGGGTGTGCCTAGATTTTGGAGAGGAGGGGGTGTGGCCTGGCAGAGAGAACTGTGGTCTATAATTTCCCTTATTTTAATGTCCAAAACTTGACAGGTATGGTGTAGTAAAATCCACCATGTTTATGAAAGCTTACCAACTATTAATTATTGGTGCTGCTTGGAAACAGTCATAATTTGTTTATTTTTTAAGTGCAAACAAAAATGTGAATATATTTGAGTCTTGATTTTGCTGCATTTCTTCAAATAGCATCTGCATTTTTATTCCTGTGTCTGTTAGGGATTGGATTATATTTCTTTTTATCTTCCTGCATTGAAATTCAAACATGCTTTGTTTAATAGGTGTGTTTTACTTAATGTGCTCATTTATTTATTTATTATACCTAATTGACCCTTTCTCCTAATTAATTAATGTCAGTTTTTGTTTGTGTGTGGGGTTGCTTATGGGTTTTAGCAGTTTGTATTTGAAAGTGTGTGAATTTTTGAAATGAGAGGACAAGATCCTTTAATTGATATTGTTGCATTTTACAAAATTCTGTTTCATCAAATGATGTTTTACTTTCTGCTTTTAAAAAAACCCTTTACCCTGAATTCCCATTTTCATTAATATATTAAACATTCTTTTACAATTAATTCTCAGAATGGTTAATAATGCACATTCCCTTCTCAGCTGTGAAATAATCCTTTTTTGTGAATATTTGATTGATCTTTTAATAAAGTCAGCAATTTTTTTATTGTTGCTGGGATATTTTTAATTGCTCTTTATGGGGTTAGAGAACAATGGTGTGCTCAGTATGATAAAAACAGAGACTTTTACACTCTTACAAATACAAATAACTAGATTCACAAAATATAGTTTTAGTAATAGCACCTTATCCATCATTGCAACTAAAATACACTTACCTAGGATGTCTGTTTTAGGAATGTAAATTCTGACTGGGTTCTTTCTTGTCTAAGAGAGAATTCATTTATCAAGACTGGTTTTTATGTTTTTCCATAGAAGTTTCAAATATAGTGATACCTCATACAATGTCCAAACTTGGTTCCACAAGTTTGGACTTTATACGGATTTGGACTTTGTATGAGGCATGCAAAATCCTAGCCGTGATGCCTCATACAACGTCCAAATCCTTGCCGCGATGCCTCGTACAATGTCGTTTCCACAGAAATACATTGTAAAGTAACAGCACAGACTTCAGGGCAAAGTCAAGGAAACAGACAGGAAACTCATTGAAATCATTGTCTGAAGGCTAAATACATTACAAAAACATGTCAAACAACCGTCCAAGAACCTGACGAATGCTGCAAAAATCCCAGGAATGCTTCCAAAAATTCTGGTGAAAAATTCAAAAAAATCCAAAATCACGCTCAAAACCACTCCTAAACACTCTTTGCCTTGTGCAAAACCCACAAGAGCAATGCACGCATGCGTCCTGCCTTTTATACTGCCCAGGCACAATGCAACCTGGAAAAAACCTTAATTGCTCATACAAAGTCAAGCGACTTTGTATGAGGTAACTTTTTTCAAGAAATTAGGCAAGGTTGTATGAATTCGATGTTGTATGAAGCGGACTTTGTATGAGGTATTACTGTACTTAAAAACAGTGATGTCTTTTGTCTTGTTTCAGTGACTTTTAAAAATGAGTGCTATTGGATGGGTTATTGGCATCTTTTAAAACCACTCAGACTCTGTGTGTGTGTGTGTGTGTGTGTTGGAGGAGGAAATTGGTGCTTAGCTAAAAAAAACACCTCTAGTTCTGTACTGTATAGAGATATTTTGCACAACATTTTCAGAAAGCATAACAGCAAAACTTGCATCTCTTGCTGAAGGTGAATTTTTAGTTTTGAGGACTCCTTGACATGACCAGTCTCTACTAAAATCTTAGGAAACAAGGAGAAAAGACATTGAAAACAAACAACAGATGAAAGAGTGAGAGAAAATGTTTCCTTCATTAACACCAACACATATTTATTCTGTTCGTCTTTCAGACAACCCTATCTTTTGAAACATATAAGGCAATGTTGAACAGTAAACACTGTAGAGGGTGGTTTGCCAGGGAAGGGGGTGGCGAAGGAGAAGGATGGTTGATAACAGTCCTTTGAACCTCCACCTGCTTCTAGAGGCTGAGTTAATTTGACCATGAGAACTGCCTCGAGGTAATTTTTGCTTAGCATGGGACGCACGGGGAAGTTATTGTTCTCAGGCCTTGCTGAGGGATGAGGGCTTTACTCCCACTTCAGTTGCCCTAGCGACTTTATCTGCATCCTGAGCCTACTTCTCTTTGACGCTTCAGTCCTCTTTCTACCCCCTTCAGTTCCCACCTTCCATATGTGTGAAATTGCAGTCAAGCCTCGGCTACTCAGGAATCTTATCTCAGCAGAAGAAACAGCTCCAAATCCTCTCTTCTCACTCCAAAGATGAGGCATTGGTATCTTTTAAGAATTTTATTGCAGGAATGATACAAGTGATGAAGTAATCTATATCATGAAATAAATGCAAAGAATAGAGAAATCTCTAACTAAGATCACTTTCCCTCTTTCTAACCTATCACGATCCATTGTTGGATCTCCTAGTCTACACTATACTTAATAATCTAAATAAACTAACAAAGTCTAACTTTGCTAAAAATCTCCATCTCTCAGAGACAGAGTCCCACTGAAGTAGAAATATCAGCTAAGTGTCTTATTTATCTTGATGCCTTGGGCTCAAGGCCCCCATTCCAAATCTAAGTTTTCTTTTTTGATGTTCTGAAGTCATCACCAAATGAGCAAGAGGCAAGGGCTCTCGCTACCTCCTGAAGATGTGCTCCTCAGTGTCTAAAATCTAGGGTTTTATACCATTTTGTCACTCTTCTCCCTCCATTAAGAATGTCAGGTATGTGGGAATGATCAACTTCTCACAGGTGTTTTTCCATAAACATGATGTAAGATTTTCCAACAGGTGCATCTCAGGATTGGGGACTGTGAATCCTATCTGTGTCTCCCATCTACCTTTGAACCTAGATCCTGGTCAAAAGTCTTGGGCAAAGGGTTGAGCCTGGGTGACATCGTGTCTCTGGTATGTGGATTGACATTCATTGAGAAATGTCGCAATTTAAATTGAGACTTGGGGATTCTCAATCTATTCAAATCCTAATACACATGAATATATACATTATAACTCAAGAAATGTAACATTCCTTGAGTTCTTTCACAACAGTTTGGTTTTGATGTCAGACAAAATCTTGCCAACTCTGAGATATTTTAACATTTATGACTTCTGTAACACTGAGTGTTGGGTGGCAGTAAATAACCTCACTTCCTAAAGGGGCCAACGGCTACAAGCGAATGAGCCCCTTTAGGTGGGGTGATATACCCTCAGTGGAGGAAATGCCACTAGAAACTACCATATTGGGCCCAATGGCAAAATGAGCAGAGGAGGAACTCTGATTCCCAATGGTCATGGAGGCAGAAGAGGCCATGCCAGATGGACTGGCTTGTGAAGGTGCATCTTGTCCATATCCTCATGCCTGTTGCAGTCCATTGCAGTCTCAGTGTTAAATCCTGCATGTTTCATTTCATATGTGCCACAGGAGATGACTCCGTGATCATAGTGTGTGGGTTGCTTCATGGCAAGATGGGATCCACCTTAAACAAATTCACACCAGTAGCATTTTTCCTGCTTCCTACTCTCATGTGATTTATTACAATAAGCAACAGGATTTTGGTCCATAAGTCCAAAATGCTTCCTGTCCTCTAAATCTAACTCCTGGAATTCTGTTTCTGTACTACAGTACAGATGTTATTGTCATTGGCTGCAACTTGTATCCGAGAATACATTTTTCCTGCTTCAGGGTCCTAGCAGTTTGAAAGCAAGAAATTGCAAGTAGATAAATAGGTAGGAAGGTAATAGTGTTCTGTGCACTCTAGTGTCTAATCATGTCTACCACATGACCATGGAAATGTCTACAGACACACACAGTGCTGGCTCTTTGGCTGTAAATGGAGATGAGTATTGCACAAAGTCACATACAACTGGCTTTCCAGCAAGGGTTATCTTTATCTATGGATTAACAGTCTTTCTTAAAGAAAACAACAATAGAAGAAAAAGGAAATAGTGGGATATATGAAAATACACATGGTCATCCCTCAAGCAAAGCCAAGGAATGACTCTGGTAGAGTCAACACCTAGTCCAGGATAGGGATGTAAATCCATACATTCAGGCTGATTCAGACAAAGAGGAATTGTAATATACACTGACAATACTTTTTATGTGTGCACATTATGTCCTATGTATAGCAAAATGATTAGTTCTGTTTGCAAAACTGCACGGCTTGTAAAATGAGCAAACTTTGCTGATTGTGTGACTTGTCCCACATGAGAATGATTGTTCTATGTAATAATCTGAAGTATCACATAGGTTGTTGACATCTCTCTTCACATCCAGCCACTTCTGCTTTTTAATGTACTGTATGCTTTATGTGTGTGTGTACCTATGGATATTTCTCAAAATGAGAGAATACTTACGAAGATCATGAGGAAAATGAAACTTTTTGTCTCACTCTTGGCTACCAACAAGCAATTATGCGGCACTTTCAGATTCCTTGTTAGTGTAAGTCATGTTGAGACTAAGATATCATGAGTATGTGCAAAAGAAAACTCATTATTAACAATTCAGGTTGTCTCACAGAAAAGAGAGACCTTGTGACAGCGCTCATCCCTAGTACAAATGTGAATCACAGTGTGCTTGTCTATTTCAGGCAGGTGACTTTAGTTTGTGCATAGCAAAGTGGATGTAGACACAGCAAGGACAGAAAGACTGGCTATTGTTCAAAAGAAAATACACAATTCAATTTCTATCCATTAAAACATAGCGGAGGAGGATCCCATCTGAGAAATGCATATTTAAACCTATGCTCCCTAATTAGTGCTCTACTCAGTACAACATATTTGCTTTGGTCTTCACTGCATGAATATAGAAGAAAATATCCAGACAGTTTTTCTCAACCTGTTCTCAATTCTGGAGTGAAAACATGCACACACACAGAGAAAGGGCTTTTGTTTTTGTATTAAGAAGGAGTTATACAGCAAGGGAGAAAGAGATGAGTCTGAAGAATTAACTGATCCTCACCACTCTGCATCCCAGATATCTCAAATAGCCTTGCAAATATTGCCAATCACTGGGATCCTCTGTTTCTGAGGCCCAATAATGGAAACCTTTTCTTTCAATGCTACCACATATAGTCTCCACTCCACACTTAGGCAATACTTATCCAAAGTAGAGTCTCTTCCAAATTGCATGTGTCTTGGTGACACAATAGTTAAGCTGTTGTACTGCAGCCAAAAAACTGTGAGTTTGATCTTGACAGGTGATCAAGGTTGACTCAGCCTTCCATCCTTCCGAGGTCTGTAAAATGAGCATAGGGAAAAAACTTGTGAACACCCCAGAGTGTGCACTATGCAAGCGCAGCGCCAAAATGGCCGCCACGCTCTTTGCAGGACCCCCCACCCAGACTCATACATCCGGGTTAGTTAGGGGGCGTGGCCACCCCTGTATAAAAGGGGTGGCCACGAGGCAGCCTCGCTGCCATTTTAAAAAACAGCGACGGAGCGGCGAAGTTCGCTCTGACGCTGCTCCCTTTGGTTTTCCTTCTGATCGGAGGGTATCTTGCCTCCGATCAGTGCTGCTGCCACCGGGCCGGAGGGCTCGGGCTGGCGCCCCATGGGGTGGTGGTGGCAGCGTTACCTTATCACTGACACCAATGAGGGTGACCAGGCCTCTGCTTACACACCCAGTCACAGGACTCGGGCGGGGGCTGTGTGGCCCTGCTCCCCTGGGGTTTCTACCCCTATTGAAACTTTGCCCGGCATGGGGCATAGCGGCCCATTCAGGCGTGGCGTGGGATTGCGCCCCGCCATTCCACCGGCCCACCAGGGGGCCGGATTATTGGGCCTGGCCCTATTCTGGCCAGGGATTGCCACACGGCTTTCCCCCTCTGCCCAATTGCCCGGCGGGCTGTCCGGCCCACCCATCCCACCTGATTCTGGTGGGTCTGACACTGTGGATGCTCTCCTTGCCCACATATCGGCACTCAAGGCATCCATTCGAATTGCTCCACCACCTTCGGAGGGTGGGCTTGGCAGCTCCTCGGCTGCGGCCCGCATGCCTGCCACTGCCGCGCAGTGGGCCGTCAACAGGGTTGAGCTGCTGGAGGCCATCAGGCCAGCGCAGGCTGGTGCTTCGCAGCTCCCCATCAGGCCATTCCAGCAGGGCATTCCACCGGGGACCGGTCCTGCTTGGCAGGGACGCACGGAGACAAAGAGCTCGATGACCATCGCGAGCTCCGACGCCCACTGTGGACCGGAGCCCCCAGTGGGGGCGGCCCATGGGGGTGCACCGAGTGAGTATCCTGATCAAGTCAGCACTCCGGTGACACTAGCTCATAACACTGGGGGGTCCAGTGGCCATGGCGGCAACAGGCTACTGCAGGAGGGCAGTTCAATGCACACTACCCTGTTACCTCCTGGGCTCCCAATTACTCCCAGGTTCTTACAGGGGTGACCACCCCAATGCTTCCGCCTAACTTCTCAGGGGTCCGACAGGACCCATTATGTGTTCCCCCACTTTAATCCATGCCAACAGTGACCCTGCCAACGGCCGGTTACTCCCTACCCCTGGGTGACCATTTATCCCAGGCTACTAGGGAGAAGATATGGCGTGGGGAATATATTGACATTTTCACCCTCCTGAACCGTGAACCCACTAAGGAGGAGAGGGAGGGGCAGGACAACAGGGACAAGGAGTTGTCCCGTCGTCGTAAGCCGCCTCGCACTTGGGCCAATTGGTTACCGGCCTATTTGATATACATGGCAGTATATCTAAGGGCCCGTCCTGATTTGGCCATCCTAATGGTCCAGTACCTGGACAATATTTACCGGGCCGTGGTTGATTTCCCTGGCCTGTCATGGTTAGCCTATGACGATGAATTTAGGATGAGGGTGGCCCTTCACCCTGAGATGCGGTGGGAAAAGCCCTGCCAACAGTTGTGGCTACTGTATATGACCCCTACGCGGCCAGCAGCTATGCTCCGTACGAAGAGTCTATTTTCAGGCAACTACCTCCGTGGCTTGCTTTGGGGCTCTGAGAATCAGTGAGCTGGTCCCACTTTCAACAGGGGACATGTTCTGCAGGGCACTGGAACTGAAAGATGTGTCGCTCGACGAGGAGTGGGCTCTGTGGAGGATTCGCTCCTCAAGGGCCGGTCAGCAAGGAAAGAGTAGTACCTTACCTTTTCTTTTTAAAAAACCCACAAAAGTTCTACAGCCTAGGGAGCCTGACCACTCCACCCCACCCCATGCCAAGGATCCTGAAGCTAGAAAAAAATGTCTTAGACCCCTGGGTTTTGTCCACCCTTGCACTAAACCAGTACTGGTGATCGTATGGCATGTGTATCAGAGGGGGCACGTAGTGCCCTTTCTGTGGTCATGGGCACCATCACCCCAGCACAGAACTCACCCTGCCCCTCTAACCAGCAATCCAATGGGAGTACTTCCTCCCTCCCCCAGCACAGAGTTCACCCCGCCCCTCTGCAGTGTGGATGGCAGCCTGTTGAGTTTGGGCACTTGGTCTCTAAAATGTTTGCCATCACTGCACTAAACCATTCATTCAGTGTGAGGGGGGAGATAATTACTTGTGGACAGGTAACCTCTTGTAATAGCAACAGTTTTTGCTCTCTACATCTCTCTTGCATGTAAAGCTGCTTGATTCTCATCAGAGAATATGGGGGACCTCTTTTGCATCTTAATCTTATCCTCTTTGTGTTCTGTTTAACTTTTCTATTAAAATACTTCTTCTTCCATGTCTAGACCAGGTGAGTTCATTCTGCAGTTCTTTTCACGTGACCTAGTGTGGGAAAGATTAGCTGGCAACACAATGTTGCCGTTACCAGGGTACGCCCGGTTGTGGCTCAAAAATACCACAATCTTCAAGGAGGCACATTCCCCTATTAAAATACTAGTACAGTGTTTTGTTTGAACGTGCTGATTTTTCTTTATTTCACAATCTCTGAAGGAAAACTTTCTGCTACCACTGGAAGCCCCTACTTTCTGCTACTCCTTTTCCTTGTCAATTCTTTTTTGAGTAATGATTTTTTTTCTCCTAAGTGATGGCTGCCTGATATAAAAATGCAGGATTGGAGATTTTGATATAGACTCCTATTAATAATAACAATCTATATTATCTCTCACAACAAGGGAAGTGGAGTGGAAGGAAAGCAGGGTTCACATCAATGCTCAGTGTTCTGGATGAAAGATTTCAACTGAGTAACAAAGATAACTGCAGACAATTAGCCATTGGCCCTTAGGTTAAGACCCTGCTGCAAGAGCCTAATTGCGAGAAATTGTTTCTGTCACTAATGAAAGAACATTGAGTTGAAGATGTCCATATTACTCAAGAGCCCTTCCTTCAAGCCCATCTTTTGTGAATCTGTTGATGATCGGCAGATACATCAGTTTTTAGTAGTACAAATGCGCAATGATGGAATTTCACCTCCCATCTGTTAAGTTGCATAAGGATAATTTTGAATGAAATTAGCTTGGAATTATATTAAATAGAACTGTTGCTCAATTTTGATCTTTTTCATCAATATATGATGCTGCTGAAGAAGGGGAAAATGACTTTGCCCAACATCCCAATGTTTGCCCACTTTGCAGGGTTTCATTGGAGAGAGAAACTTAGAATGCCTTGAGATAAGAGTGCTGCCATGACCTTCAGCTTGAAGCTACATAGTGCTCAACAGTTGGTGAGATTCTTTTCTTTGAGAAATGTCACTGTGTGAAACAAAGAAGGATTTCCACCCTCAATTTCCCACCAAATGAGATTAGCATCCATAGAACCTAGTCTTCCCTATGTTGGAAATACTATATGTGGCTGGTGCAGATGGCATTTTAATTCTTTGGAAAAAAGAATGTGTTTGGCAAGTCTTTTCTTTGTGTCCAGATCAAACTTTGAACTGCCAACATGAAGCCACCTTTTTGGTTTTGTCACTGGCCATAATTAAATCCTCATCAGTACATGTTTCTGGTAGTAATCAGCAGGCCAGCAAATGTGCCAGATTCCGTATCTCTCCACATTCACACAGCGTGTTGTTGTCTGCTAGGAGCCCACACTTGAACATGTTGGTCTTCCATTTAGACACTCCCCCTCAGTCTGTTCAGGGTCCTCCAAGTGACATGGGGGAGGTCAAGTTTGTTTGGCAAGTAATAACTGTAAGATTTTAAACATTTAACATGCAGAAGAAAGCAGAACTGACACATTTCCCATTTGTATTTGTGAGCTAGGTGGAATAAGCATCAAGCAGGCGGCAGTCTCACTTACTCCCTCAGAGCCAGAGTTCTGCTGACTTTGACAAGCAGACAGGAGAAGCAATATGTCAAGTCTCTGCTGAAGAAAAGTGGGCATGCTAATTGTACCCACCCATTGTTCCTCACTGCAGTTTTCTGACAAGTTTTAAAAAGTATTGTACACTGTTTAAAGTTGTTCCATGTCATTCAACCAAGAACCTCATAACAAAATTGAAGAATATCAGCTTGTGGCAGTCTCTGAGAGTAGGTGACTGTCAGGAAGAGAATTTACTCACAAGTAGGTCTTCTTACCCACCTGTGGCTGCTTCCCTGCTTCCAAGCTGCTGCCTACTAGCTAAACAACACAGGTAATTCGATTAGTGTAGATAAGTGTAGAACCAAATAAACACTCCAGGCCTCTTCAGGTATTTTAAAAGTATATTGTAATCAAAGTAAGTTACAGAAAGTTCATTGAAAGTTCAGAAAGCACATCAAAATTTTAAAAAAAGCTGCTCTGTGGGGAAAGCTTAGCGGGGGGCCCTTTCTGGCTTAAGCAACTACATGCTTGCAGTTCACCCTTAGCTCAGAGCCTTTGATCAAGAGAGACTCTTAGCCCCCACCTTCCGGGTTTTATCTTCTTACACATGAGCCACCCCCTTGCCATTCCCCTAAAGGAATCCAGCCAATGACCATACAGCATAAATTGTCCATCATATGTTAGGCTACATCTCTTCCAACCCACAAGGCTAGCATTTTTATACATTCCAATCCCTTTGGTATGTGAGAAAGAGGTCTCCTACTGATTGAAATCTCCATCTTGGATGGGTCTAAAACCAGGGCATAAATTCTGCCCTGACAGTGACATCACTGCCTTTTATTGGACATGGAAGATGTGAAAGGGTTGGATATTTGCCATAAAAACAACAAGTAACTAATAGGCCATAATAAATATGCATTATTTAGAAAATATTTTTAGAGGAAAGAGCTGTAGTATAGCAAAATTTAAGCTAGACCCTCTTTCATAGACTTACACCTTCAAAAACGAATGACAGTTACTGAAGGAAGAGAAATGAGAGGAAATTAACTGAATCAAATTAACTAACCACTAGAATTTGGGGAGTTTGCTTTTTTAGGCTGAATCTCCCAGAATCTCCATTCTTTAAATGATACTCCAAAAAGAACAGCTCTGGCTTCCTTCATCTTCAAGTCCTGTATCCATTCTGAATATTGGCTATCATCATGGTGATAGTCTTCCTGTTCCTTAACTCCCCAGAACAGTTCTTCTGAGGATATTCCACACCAGTCTTTCTGGTTCTTTGGCCATAAGGTCCATCTAACTCCAGGGTCTCTTTTCCCAAGGATCTTCCTTTGCATAATGAGTTGCAGTATTGTATACTTTATGTTGTTCCTCATGATATGCCCAAGGTATTGGAGCTGTCTTTGTTTAATGGTCTTAAACAGTTCTTATTCTTTATCCATGCTGCACAACACTTATACATTAGTTAAATGGTCAACCCATGATATCCTTAGTAGCCATCTACAGATCCACATTTCAAAAGCTTTGATTTTCTTTTCAGATGCTTTAGTCAGTGTCAGTGGTGTACTGGCCCACAGGGATACATGGACTCATCCTAGTGCACCCCAGAGACTGGCACCCCCCAGAGGCAGGCAGAGGTAATGGGAATGTATGGGATTTCTCCCCCCAATCCCTCCCAATAGGCGCCCCCATCATTTCCTGTCCACCGCCCTCCCGAGGTGCCCAGCACACCCTGGTCAGTCTTCAAGCTTCAAAACTTTTTTTCTCAATAATTTTTATTAAACAATAAAATTATAATAACAAAAGTGAGCCTCCTGTTCTTTTTCAATATATATTCCAAAGAGGGTTTCCAGATGTCCAAAAACCAGTTATTTTGTATTAATCCTTAACTATGATTTAACTCCCATGTAAGCTTGTTGTTCAGTGCAAAGTCCCACACCTCCTTGTACCACCCTTCTATTTTGAGATTGAGGTTGCCTTTCCAGTTTTTAGCTATCATTAGTCTTGCTAGTGATAAAAAAAATAAATTGTCAACAATTCTTTTTCATCTTGGTCCAAATTAAAATCTTCTAGTTCTGTTACCATTACTACTTTTGAGCTTAATTTCAACTTGGTTCAACATATCTTGTTCATATCTTCTTCCAGTCTTACCCAAAATTTCAATGTATATTTGCAGCCCCACCACATATGCTCATACGTTCCCAAACTGTTTTGACACCTCCAACAATTCCTAGATTTTGCTTGCTCAATTTGATTTAGTTGTAACAGAGTCAAATACAATTTCCATAGTATTTTAAAATTGTGTTCTTTAACTCTGACCAACATGTTTCTCGTGATTCTTGCTCCCTATTTATTGTACCAATAATTTTCAGATATTTTTATATTCAAATCTGATGCCTAGGGTTGCCTTAATGCTTTTTGAGGGTATCCCTTGTTATTCAATCTATACCTATAAATCCAAGGGTTAACCGTTGGAACTTGCTATAAGTTTCTGCACCCATCCATCCTATCATGTACTAAGCCTCCTGCACTCGCCTGAAACTGGTCCAGAGGTTACTGCAGGGTTGAGAAAGGCACCAGTGGGGCAAGAGCCCCACAAATGCAAAAAAGAAAAGAACTTCACTTCCCAATGTTCTCTGTGCCATGCCACAGCCAATTAGGCTGAGAGGCACGAGCAAAAAGAACGTTGGGAAACGCGGCACGGCCAATTAAAATCGAGCAGCAGAAAAAACCGCTGCATGAACGCAAACCAAAACCACAAAACTCAAAGTCCCAGTGTCCTATGTGCTGTGAGCGTGCAGAACGCTGAGAAAGGTAGCACGCGAAAAATAAAATTAAAAAACGCAATGGGAGCGCAAGTACACAGCAGGCAGACGCAGCGCCTCACAGCCTCGCAAAACAAAAAACCACAAAAATCCACTTTGAGACACCTGTCGGCCTACTTTCCCAGAGCAACAGGGAGAAGAGGGACTCCCTCTCCTCCATGCTACCCCGCCGAAGACACAGCAAGACCACTGCCGGCCTCAAGGAAAGTTGAGCCGGGGTGAAAAAAACAACAACAGCAGCAGGCAGCAGTTCGTCAGGGGAAGCACCCTCCATGGCAAATGACTGGCTGCTGCCTTTGTACTTCTGACAGAGGTAATACAAAAGCAGCAGCCAGCTATCCACAAGGAAAAGCACCACCCCTTATGGATCGCTGCCTGCCAATCTCCGGTTAGGTAAGCTAGGAGAGAAAGGAGACAGATAGGGGATAACCATCATCAGGCAGATAACTCTTCTCTGCCTCCTTCTCCCCCGACCTACCTAACGAACCTTCCCGGGGGAAGAGCGAGCTGACTGCTGGCTCCTCCTTTTCCACATTGCTGCATCGAAACCAAAATTCGAAGCAGCAATGGGGAAAAGAGGAACCGACAGGCAGCCCATTCTTCATGCAAAAGTACACACCACCAACAAACACCAACATTAATAAAAATTAATAAAATACAAATAAATCAATAATTTAAAAACCCATTAATATATAAAAAAGAACTCAACAAAATCCACAAACAAAAACATCCAAAATTCCAGAAAAGCACAGACAAAACACCTAACTACAACACGAGAGTACCTAACTCTAAAGACACAACTACCACAAATTACACAAATAAACAACAAAATCACAAAAATTAAACAAACCAGAAATAAACAAACCAATTAAACAAACCTAAAACCCAACCAAACCACAAAAGAACAAACAGAAACACCTCCCAGCCCACCACCACAAAAACAAAACAAAGAAAAACCCCAGAAGAAAGAAAACCAGAGAACTCACCAGCACGTCCTCCCTTCACAAGATCGGAACAGAAATGAAAAAACAAAGACTACTTACTGGAAGAAGCCCCACCTAGAGGCCAGGAGAGAAAAAACACACAAAACGAAAACAAAACCACTAACAGCCCCACCTGCAGGGCAGAATATTAAAAACAAGTCAAAAACAATAAAGCCCCACCTAAAGGCCACAAGAGTAAAAACAAGTCAAAAACATAACAATAAATCAAAGGTTTACACAAATAACAAACATATGTTAAATAAATAAAATAAAAAGATTTATAGCATCCTCTGTTGAGTTTTAACTCAAATAAAAACCCAAAACATCTAAACACAGTTTAAAAACGTTGAATGTAAAAAACATGTACTTTCACATTTTTAAAAATATTACCTATGGTACAACTATTAACAAAAAAAGTCACATACTAAAACATTACTTAGTTAAATAAAACAATTTGAAACAATTATATCATCCTTTGTTCTTTTTTTATCCACAAAACCCCCCCAAAAAGCTGATTACAGTTTACAACAGCCCAGCAACGCCAGGCAAACTATGCTAGTATCTTATATAATTTACTTAATACCTCTTTCAAGCTTATTGTATCTTTCCTTATTTTGTAAGTTAATTCTTCAAATTTGGTTAAAGGTCGACATGATCCAACCTGTTATCTATGGTTTTGTGTCCCAGTTCTCCATCCTTAATTTTTGGAACCAGTTTAAGTTTAATTTTCTATACAATTCTTGTCTTACTTGTCAATATTCACATACCTCCAGCCAGCGTGCTAAGAGGTTGGCCATGTTTCTTTTATTAACATTGCTTTGGCGGTGTCATTGACCCTTATACACAAGTTTTCTAATCCACTAGCTCTGAAATTGGGGAAAATCCCAGGTGGCAATTTTCGTTTGAGATTTTTCCACACATTTATCTTACTTTTAGCCAGGCTACTTTTAATATTGGTACTACAACTTTGATTATCTAAAAAGATTCTGTTACCCTTTTTTAAGCTCTTTAAATTCCACATCTTTCCAAATTGTTCTATTCATTGTAACTATCTTCATAATTCCTCTAAGGTGAAATTCTCTATAATAATTTCTAATATTATTACCCAGTACAATATTACCTAACACCCAATATAAGCTTTGACTCCTAGTGGTTTACATTTGCCATGACGAATTGCACCATTTAACATTGTAGTACAGGGGTTCACAACCTACAGCCCATGGGCTGGACTTGGCCTACGATGGCAAATCTGGCCCATGGCAATGACCCCAGAAGTGGAAGCAGACATGTTTACGACAACTGTAAACACACCCATGCATGCACAAATGTACCCACCGTGCTTTATGGAAGCATTTACGGTGGGGGGAAACCATGTGTCTGGCCCGCTCAGCTGTCTGAGGGTGAGTGGTCTGGCCCATGGCAGGAAAAATTTGAGAACCCCTGTTATAGTGTGAATCATAGTAGTAGATGATTATTCCAAAAAAGAAAATAGACTGGACAGCAGAAAACAGGAGATAGTCTGGCTATTTGAAAGATATGACACATCCCTTGAATCTCCAAAACATGCCTTTCTCTGCCTTTCTTCTTCAAAGACTTAATATTTTATACAAAAATAATGCTTATCTGTCTGTTAGTCACTTGTCAAAATATTTATTGCTTATATTCTGTAAACCCCCTTTGGCAAAGCATCTATGACAAGTAAAACAATGGGTTAGGAAGCAATTTCTATAGTCAACCAAGGAAAGGAAAGATTGATCTTTGTTTTCATCTTTTTCTTTTACTCCTAGAAATTTCATGCAAAGAATTTATTTTTGATTAATTGCTTTACATGCTTATTCAGTTGTGCTTCCTGTAGCATTATAGGAATCATGGAGTTAGAAAAGCAATCAGTCCCTGCATGAGAAAACAGCACTAATTTAACTGAAGCATGTGGATTTCATATTATTTAGTTACATTTGAGTTGATACTTGGAATGGATCTTTTGGGAAATGTTGAGTCTCATTTCAAACAAAATAGAACTCTTGATCTGCTGGACTGATAGATGATTTGGAAGCCCAGCAAACCATTTCAGTGATGATGATGATGTTTCAGTGCAGGTGCCTATTTTTTAATTTCTGTATTCTAGTAGTATGTTGCAACTAGAGCAGGCCCACTAAATCAATAGAATTCATGGACCAGACCCCCACTGATTCAATAGATTTACTTTAGTTGTGACTTCTAGATTTCAGCAAGTATTTTGATGATTTGGCACATCTGAAATATATCTTCAAGTCATAATTTCAGAACCATCTTTTCCCTGTTGCAGAAAGTTGTGAAGGGGAGATATGAACTGATGCAGGGAAAATTTCAGTTTCAGTACCTTGTGCATATGAATGTCTTAAAGCTCAATTTATTTCTACATTGAATTTTAAGAAATTCTAGGATGTTGACAAATTCTTCAGAAACAAACTGAAATAAAATTACTCCTCATTTGTACATTCTAAATTCATTTGGTTGAGATATTTCCAACATGGAAAGGACCCTATTGTATTTGCCTGCTATGTACAGAGTAGCCTGTAAGTCCCTATTGAATCTTTCTCTAAATTTGCCACTTATTGTATCCAGGGTGTCACCAGTGTTCTTGCACTCATGTACCCACATACTTGTCACAATACACTCTTTAAGTGTACATGGGCTTAAATCAGCCTTATTTTCTGGGGGGAAATACATATGGACAGGTAGGGACTTATTGGCCACTCTGTAGACTAGGAGTCTCTTGGGGAGGGGTGGGGGAGAATGTATACAGTTAAGAATGTAGCAATCCTAATTCTGCACTTACATAGTTGAAAAAAATAGGTATTCAAATCCAAGATTAAAGAGTTAAAAGTCTTGGGATGGTTGGACTAATCTGCCACTCTTGATTAGCCCCTCCCATATCCAAACATGTTTAAATTTTCCTTTTTTAAAAATTCAAAATATGAAGATTATTTTTGTAAAATTCTTATAAAAATGACTGGACACTTTTAAAATCCATCTCTAATTGTCAGAGGTAGCCTATTTCTTCTTCTTTAACTATACAAATGGGGAAGCTACCCTACTTTGGATTTTTCAGAGAGCTGATTCTTAGAAAGGCTTTATTTTCCAGTTTTCTCACTTACTTGGAAATCTATGAGATTGTTGTGCTGGAAAGAAAGGTGTATATCCAGTTGTTATTCACAATCAGAACAGGCCACTCAGTGAATAGTATATATCAAGTCAACATTTATGTTGATCTTCTTGGTTCTGTGGGTCTTGGTGACACTGATAATTGGTTTGATGTAGGCTAAAAACAAGATGCAATTAAGTACCATAGCAAGATGTCTGCAGAAAATATTTAGATCATGCAAAGATCTAATTAACATGTGGATTGCATGTTCATTGAAAGTATCATAGTGATTTTGTCCAAAACACTTAAACCCTTTTAAAAATATTAATTAAATGATTCTTCTGAGAATTCGCAAGAAATGTTGGTGCCAGAGGCAGAAATCCAAGTGGTGTCTTATGTGTTAGAAAAATATACTAATAAACTAAATAACTGGCCATTTGTTGACCCACAGTTTACCTCCTGAGGCAAGCTACTCTACCATGTGACTCCTTTACATTTTCTTCCCTATATTTTAATTTTCTGTATGACTGAAATATTCAGGTTTTTGTGAAGTGCCTAAAATATACAAAGAACAGTTGCTCCAGCGATGTAATGCCAGGGGTTCAAGTCAAAGATGGGCCTGAATGGATGCCGGTTATCTAATAAATCATATGTTCAATCCACAGATCCTGTGCATGGTCCCCAAAATGTGGAGGTTGTAGACATCCGATCCCGACAATTGACTTTGCAGTGGGAGCCCTTTGGTTATGCAGTGACTCGTTGCCACAGCTACAATCTAACAGTCCATTGCCAATATGTATTCAACCAGCAGAAGTATGAGGCAGAAGAACTGATTCAGACATCATCACACTACACCTTGCGAGGCCTTCGACCTTTCATGACCATCAGACTTAGACTGGCTCTCTCAAATCCAGAAGGCAAGATGGAGAGTGAGGAGCTGGTGGTTCAAACTGAGGAGGACGGTAAGAAATGGATGAAATTGAAAATATGAAAATCAGGACATAGTGTATTCACACACATACACAAAATGTAATGGTATTTTTAGTTAATGTTGGGTTTGAAGTACAAACTTTGCCACCATCTTTCTAAATTTATTACTTAAAGACAAAAGCTCTGGCTAATGCATCTTCAAAGTGGTTCCTTACAGTTTTGGGGTAGAATTTCTTATATTTCTCTTGGAGGGTAGGTGAAGGGATGTGTGAGATGTTTATGGCAGCTGACATCCTGTAGTGTAACTTGAACTTTGCAAGACTGGTGACATCACCATCAGGGAGTAACTTTGGTAAGTAAAAATGTTCTCCTCCTGTACTTTTCAAGGTTCTTCTTAACTCCTGTGTCTTTCATTGCATAGAAGCCATGGAAACAGAAGGAGGAATTGTTTACCTGCTGAAAAATTTCCCTTGCTAGTAACGTTGTCTAGCAATTAGAGACATCCTGCTTTCATTCTATGGCTCCCATGGAATGAAAGTCATTATACAGTAGTAGAAAAAGGCATGTTACAAAAGTAGAAAGTATCAAATTACTAAATATTGGCCCCATGCTGGTGCATACCTGTCAGGTTATGGTGGAAGCACCACTGCGTCTGATGGGCACGCATGCGTGAAGGGGTTGCCACAGCTGTAACCCCTTTGTTCATGCGCACCACTTCTTCTGATGAATGCGCATGCACAGTAACCCCTTTTCTGGCCATTCAAATACGAGATGGCCATGGGAAGGACTGGGAAAGAGGGGTGAAATACGGGATTTCCCAGCCAATATGGGATACTTGACAGGTATGTGCTGGTGGCATTATCAATATAATGTCAACATCATTTCAACTAATGTCGCCTCTGAAATTCGGCCACTAAGTGGCTTTGGGCGGAAGGGACCCTTTCCAGACTTTTGGCAGGAGGGACACAAAATGGGAGAGTAGTGAACATAAGAACATAAGAAACATAAGAACAGCCTTGCTGGAACAGGCCACAGCCCATCCAGTCCAGCATTCTGTCTCACACAGTGGCTCACCATTTCCTTCAGGGTATTCCCAAGCAGATGCCTTCACCTGCTTAGGATT
Source organism: Bradypodion pumilum (assembly GCA_035047305.1). Classification (NCBI taxonomy): domain Eukaryota; kingdom Metazoa; phylum Chordata; class Lepidosauria; order Squamata; family Chamaeleonidae; genus Bradypodion; species Bradypodion pumilum. Next base: position 41,528,088 of record JAWDJD010000004.1, read on the forward strand.
CCCTGGAAATGATATTGAGAGATATCCTGCCTATCTCTCCAACCCGGAGGTTGTCCTTAAGTATCCATAATTATAGCCATTGATACTCTTCTCCTCCATGAACTTGTCTAATCCTTTCTTAAAGCTGTCAAGACTGACAGCTGTCACCACTTCTTCTGGCAGGGAGTTCCATAGACCAGTAATCCTCTGGGTGAAAAAGTACTTTCTCTTATTTGTTTGAGAACTAGTACCCAAAAGTTTCATGGAGTGTCCCCTAGTTCTAGTATTATGCGATAGGGAAAACAGTTTTTCCTTATCTACTTTGTCCACACCGTGCATGATTTTATAAACTTCAATCAGGTCACCTCTTAGACGTCGTCGTTCAAGAGTGAAGAGGCCCAACCGTTGCAGCCTCAGATGGTAAGGAAGGTGTTCCAGTCCCCTAATCATTCTGGTTGCCCTCCTCTGCACTTTTTCCAGCTCCATAATATCCTTCTGGAGGTATGGCGACCAGAACTGTACACAGTATTCCAGATGGGGCCTCACCATAGATTTATAAAGAGGCAAAATGACACTTGCTGACGATATAACTGATGTTGCCTTTGGGATTGGGGCTTGAGAAAATCCTTTCAAGTCTGGCCCTGTACCAAAGCCAGACTCTTGCTGGCCTGCCCACCTGTCCTTTGGGCCAAAATGCAGAATGGGTCATCTATAGGGCTGGATAGGAGTTTGGGGCTCAGATATCCTGACTGGCAATGTTAGAAAAAGGATTCCATATGATAATTTCATATCCCATTCTAATTCCTACAGGTCATGATGGGCTGATCTGGGGCAATGTTGTGTTTAAATAGGTCACAGTTGGTATTTGGCAGGTAGTTCTGGGTTAGAATGGTAGCAGTCAGTCTCCCAGGGTTTCATTTGAGGAGGTGGCTGCTGGTTGCCTGACACAATTGACAGGAATCAGTTGTACACAGAAGAAACATAATTTAGCAACTCGGTAATATGACCAACATCCATTCATGTGAATAGAGTTGGAATTGCACATGGAGATACTTCCCCATTTGATGCATCCCCAGTTGGCAGGGCACAGCACTGCAAAGAGGCTAGGGGCTCACCTGTCAATTCTAGAAATAGGTCAAGGAATCCACCTGCTCTAGTATGAGGTTGCATAGCACTACCCCAGGCCCCACCGCATACTGAGTTTTAACCCAATATCACACATCTTGCCTTTTTATTTTCTGGGTTGGGGATGGCAATATGAGACTACCCAGGACTCGCTAGCTAAAACTAAACAAAGATACATCCAAATCTGAATGAAATATGAAATCATAAGTTTAAAGTCTTCTAGGTGTTTCAGTCTCTCTTTCACACAGCATGTGGAAGAGGTTCACATGCTTTCATTAGTTAAAAAAATGCACCAAAATAGTTACACTTATATACATTTTTAACAGTGTGAACCAAAATGGGCAAAAATATCTGTTTGGGAAGAGACAACTGATAATGGTGTATAGAACAAGGGACAGAAAGAGCACAATAGCTTAAAAAAAATGAGAACCTAAACAAGCTGTAGATTGACAGGTCAGCCATGTTATGTATGAGATAGCAGGGCAAAAATAATTGTATTGGTCTACCCAAAATTTGTTTTCTTATGAAAATTTATGTTTATAATATCTGTTTAATATTAATACTCAAGTCAAAGGGGTATCATGACTGTATTAGTAATGTTTGACGACTTTGCTGTCTAAGTCCAAACCTTTGGACTTTAAGTTGTTAGGCAATGTAACATGGTGATTTAAGCGGAACCATCAGTTTTCCTTCTTTGCTGGTGCTGGTTGAAATCAGGGATACATTACTCCACAGCTGTAAGGGCTTCATGTTGATTAAATTTGTACATCCCTCCAGTGAACTCGGTAGCCCAATAAGCATACCTGTCAACCTTCCCGGATTGGCCGGGATTTCCCGGTTTTCATTGCCAATTTGTGCCATTTCCCGCCCCGCGCTGCCAAAACCCCGGAATTTGGCAGCAGGGGAAAGGAGGTACTATGCAGCTCTTCTGCGCAGGACACCTTCTACGCATGCATAGAAGGGTTTTACACTTGTGTAGAACCCTTCTACGCATGCATAGAAGGCTACACATGCATAGAAGAGGGCTACGCAAGCATAAAACCCTTCTACACATGCGTAGAAGGCAACCTGAGTAGAAACGTTCTGCAAAGGTCCCGGATTGGCTGGAGCCGCGGTTGACAGGTATGCCAATAAGTGAAGCCTGACACAAATTCTGAACATAGAAATTATTCATGAGCTAGGATTACTACTTTAGAAAGAAAGCATGTGATCACTTCAAACGTAAAAGCACATCAACTTTGTGAGTATTACGGTCATGGTCTCTGAAGCCTTGAATGATTGTACCCACCATACCTGTCAAGTATCCCATATTGGCTGGGAAATCCTGTATTTCACCCCTCTTTTCCGGTCCTTCCCGCGGCCATCGTGTATTTGAACGCAAGAAAAGAGGTTACTGCACATGCACGCCCATCAGAGGAAGTGGTGAACATGTGCAAAGGGGTTACTTCAGCGGTGCACATGCACAAAGGGGTTACTGCACATACACAGTAACCACTTTGCGCATGCACACCACTGCAGTAACCCCTTTGTGCATGTGTGCCTGTCAGAGGCAGTGGTGCTTCCCATTTTTTCACTGCCACAACTTGACAGCTATGGCATCCATACCCCACAAGCAGAGCCAACTGGAATGCAGGATGTGGCAGTGATGAATGTGCTATATAAGCAATTCTGAATATTTCCTTCTTTTCTCATGCATGATTATTTAGAAGAAGGGGATGATAGATTTTATAACTTACACTGCTTTAATTTTTTCTAGTTCCTGGATCTGTCCCCCTTGAATCCATTCAAGGAGGACCCTTTGAAGAGAAGATCTATGTTCAGTGGAAGCCACCAAATGAAACAAATGGAATCATTACACTCTATGAGGTAAAAGAGATAGACAGTGAAAAACAAGCTATGCTTCTTTTTCCCTGTGGCAAAAGTGGAATATGTTTCTGTAAGCATCTTTTAAACTATTGTTACTGTAATGTCTTCACATTTGGCATGGAACATTCAGGTATTTAGGCTCTTCAAAGCTTATAGTTGTTGATGAACAGAGACACTCACTGCTTATTCTCCAGTGAAGATTGGCCTAATGAGTTTAAGGTGGTCAAAGGGATTCCATGTTATATACTCTGATGATTTTTATAGGGAGATGTTATACTGCCATTAGAGATTTCAAGATGGCTGCTGCTACTTTGTTTTTAGCTGCATTTTAATGGCATAATGGTTACGAGCACATAAAGTAAAAGCAGATTATTGAATGTAGTTCACTGCTATGTGCAAATGCTCTTATAGTAAAGCTGAAAAGTGTGCTGTAAGATAGATACAGCCTCATGTCCATCAGATGGTGGCTATCTTGACATGTTACTGAATCCTGTAACTGTACAAAGAAAGGGCTAAATCTCATCGTTAGCTCCAAGTGCAGTAGATCAGATGAAAAGGATGTGTTATAGCAACATTTATGTAAACATAATTGATTCAGTGAGTCTATTTCAGTTGCGAGTGACAGTTTGATTTAGACTATCTCCTATAGTTTTTGTGTTGTTCATTCTATTGGTAGTAGCTGTGCTTGTTATGACCCATTGACAATGTGTAATTATATTACTCTCCATTGCAGTTTCTTTTCTGGGGAATGGAGGATGAACACTGGAAAAAATTAAGTGCATGTGTACCATTCTCTGGGATCTATGCAGCTCACTGTTGAATCCTTTTGGTGACATACACAAATAGCTACTAGAATTCAACTAACAGCATTCTGTTGGATGATGATGATGATGATGAGTTACTCTGACCCAAAGCCCTTTGGAAAATAATGTTCCCTGATGTGAAAGGCTTGGTGCATTAACCTTACTGCAAGTACCTGGCCCTCTGCCATCTGCTTTTACAGTACAGGCAGCTGGTAGAATTGCTATAATCATAGAAATGTCTAAAATGAGGCAAACAGACTAGACCACATTCTAATATACACATCTGCTTTGCTTTATCAAATAGGCCTATCAAGAAAATTATAGCAAAGAAGCTAAATGGAAGTTCAAAATTCACATATAATACTTTGATGCTAGCAGACAGTGTAGTGTACAAGAGTTTCTAGCCTTCGTTTAACATATTAATATCATTGATTTTTCACTACCATTGTGACAATAATAGCTGGCTAGATAGATACATGGTTTTGGTATCTGGCTGTGGACCCAGAGGTTGGGAATTCAATTCCCCACTGTGCCTCCCAGGAGAAGAGCCAGCATGTGTAGCCAAGGGCAAACAGCACAGTCTTTGGGCACCACCTGAAGAAAGGAATGAGAAGCTACTTCTGCATATTCTATACCTAAAAAAAAACCTGGAAAGGGTCACCATAAATCAGATTACTATATACACAAATAGGGATGTACAGTACTGGAAAATCTGCACAAAGGCAATAGAAGCAGAGAATGAGCTACTTTGGTAAACCAAACCAAACAGGATAAGGAAGGTCTGAGGGATTACAGGCTAAATTCTAGTCCTCACCATGAGCTGCATCAGTGGGTGGATGGGGAATGGATGAAAACACCCAGTTTAAAAAGGAGTATCAGGACCTCCAGCCTTGAGCAGACAACTACTTTTCCTGGAAGCATATTTTGCTAAAAGGGGAATTTTACACTTTTAAAACAAACCTAGGGGGATTTGAAAGTGGCCTGAGGGTCACAATTTGCCTGCTCTTGTAAAGGTACACGAGCCTTGTCCATTTATTCACTTCCTATCGTTGTTCTAATGCCACTGCAATTAACCATAGTTAGTATAAGGAACCCAGAAGCCACAGGTTACAACACTTGTTTGTTTCCTATTAACTGCAAAAGCACAATTGTTCTACCTGCATTTGGAGAAGGATAACATAGCATGGATTGGAAAAAGATCAGTATATGTTCCAATCCCAGAAAAGGGTAATGCTTGCATGTTTAGCATTCTGCACACAAAAACTTCAATAGGATTCTAGCCAATAAAAACACAGTTTAATCACAGTGGGAAATAAAACAGCTTACTTAAAAGTAGAATAGAGACACTTACAGGGGCAGGGAGCGAAAGTGTAATATATAGTATTAAAACGACTTCCTCAGAAGCCAGTCAATATCCAAATACCTGTCTGAATATAAATGGATTTGACTGTTGGTGAGAGCACAGCAAGGATGTTTAGTCTAACCTGCCTTGAAAGAGTCCCACAGTCTGAGAACTTAATGCAATTAATTACTTAATGCATTGGGAGAAAGAGATCTTTACACCTGTTTATTAGCTGATTGCTGCTGAGGGATTAAAAGGAGCAAAAATAAATAAATAAATAAAGGCTTCTGGTATCCACAAGGTACTTCAATGCTGAATCCTGAGAAAAAAATATCTCTCCTTGTTTCTCATATTTATATTATTTTTTCCCTCACAGCAGTAATCAATTTTTGTATGCAACATTTTCTGTATGCAATTTGGCCTAATAGAGATAGTTTTCAAAATAGGTTTCTCTAATGCAAATTTATTTCTTTATTATTTTTACTAACATATTCATTTTTGTTAGCATTTCCCTCTAATGGGCTTATTTTTGGAATGCTGCTTTCTAGAATTCAAAGAAGTGTGTGTACTGAAGGATTTCTTCATTTCGCTTCATATTGAGTTGGCTACCACAGTACAGATAAAGAAGTTTCACTTTAAAATCTGAATCATCTGAATTTCTCCTGTACACACACTCTTCAATTATACAATATATATTCATCTCAAGTATAGAATTTTTATCAATTATACAATTTAACGAAAATATACCCAATATGCAAGTCTGGCCAGGTTATCCTGCTATGATAATAGAGTAGATCATACGGCCAGTGACTCAACGCTGAGTGTCAGGTGGTGGTTTACTAACCTGATAACTCTGAGGACTAACGGCCTTGGGTGGCAAAGTCCAAAGTGAAGAGTGATGGTCCCCAAGTGGATTAAATCGTACTTGAATCAATCTTGATGGAGGGCAGCAGCTTCATCAATATTGGCCTGAGGCTGAGGAGGACTTTGTGTGCCAAAAGAACTCAGGACCAGAAAGTGACTCACGAAACTGGATCAGTGATATGGGTGTCATGCTGTGATGCAGAAGGCAGATGAAAGGCCACTGCATTATAGTCGCAGGACAGTCTTCATGGCTGATGACCATGATGATCATCAATATTCGTAATCAGATATGGCACAAGAAGAAGAAGAATACCCAATACAGTAGAACCTCGCTTAACAAATTTAATGCATTCTCCGGGACCTTTTGTACTACGAAAAATTTGTAAAGTGAATTTCCCATAAGAATGTATTGAATGCAATTTCCCATGGGATTGCATTGAAAACCAAAATTTGTTAACCAAAATGCATTTTCCCATAGGAATGCATTGAAAACAAATTAATCCATTCTGGGGGGAAATTGTTAACCAAGACACTATTTTCTATGGATTTCTTTTTGTTATGCGAATTTTGTGTTAAGCGAGGTTCCACTGTATATTGCAATAAACAGAAGGTAAATAGTTTTAAGTAAAATTAATAAAACCTGCCAGAGACAATCTAAATCAGGGGTGAGCAGCCTACAGCCCATGGGTTGAATCTGGCCTGTTGTACCAAATCATCAGTCCGCTGCCCTTGCTCCAACCGCCGCTGCCACTGCCGATGCTGCTGCCACTCCCAGAAGTGGATGTAGACATGTTTACATACTGTGGATGTGTTTATGGCTGCTACATACGCATTTAGCCCCCTCAACTGTCTGAGGGAGTGTAACCAGACCCCCAACTTAAAAAGGTTGTCAACCCCTGATCTAAATATAAACAACTGTACCAGTTTCTATTTTGTCAACAAAATAAACTGTACAAAGATGGAATCAAAATGATTAGTAATCATCTTGTGATAATCTGGTCAGTTGTGTGATATACAAAACATACAAACACACATTTAAGAACAATATATGTCCTATAAATTCTGGCATGTGCTTTGCCTAATACTGAGAAAAGATCAATCCTTCCAAGATCTTGAGTTCTTGCTTTAAAAGCAAAATGTCTCTTCTCTGGCGAAGTTAAACTTTCCATAAAAACAGGTTCATTTTTCCATATTGAGCATTTTATTTTCCATAAGCATGGCTCAAAATCCACAGGAAGTATTCTTGGCATACAAATACAGATATTTCACAACAGAATGCATATGACTCATCTCTATATCTCTTTCAATTGTCTTTCCTTTAAAGCAAAGTACTGTATGTTTATATTTATTTCCAAAAACTTTAATAAGTTTATGAATACAATGGAGAAGTGCCAATGACCATTTTTGACTCTGTCTTGCTGCAGTGTAGGACATTTTTGCTGCATAAAATTCTTGAAATCTGATACAGACTATTATATAAATCAGGACTACATATTGTAGTCCTGCAATGGGTCAGTGGTTAAGAAGATTGCCTTGTTAGTTGAAAGGCCAGGAAGTTGGCAGTTCGAGACCCAGGTACTGCATGATGGATTGAGTGCCCGTCTCTGCATACCTGTCAAGTTTCGGGAAATTTCTGTCAAACCCCTGTATTTTACACTCTTTCTCGCCATCATCCCGGATTAGTTAGACTGCAATTAGACTGGAGTTAGACTGGAGGCCACCACAGGATAAACATAGCTGTCCAGTTTCCTGTTTTCACTGGAAAATTTTCCTTATTTGTCAGAAATTTCCTGAAACCTGACAGATATGCGTCTCTGTCCTAGCTCTTGGGGACATGAAAGGAGCTTCATTCAGGCATCTCCTGAGGAGAGTTTCTCCAGCAAAAATCATTTCAACCAAGAATAATTTCTGACATAAAATTATTATTATTATTATTATTATTATTATTATTATTATTATTATTATTATTATTATTATTATTATTATTATTATTATTATTATTATTATTATTATTATTATTATTATTATTATTATTATTTACAAAAAAACTAGGACTTAAAAGCTTAAGGTTCACAGTTGTCATTGACTCATTCACTGGAGGATAAGGATTACAAATTATCCCATATACAGTATACAAAGAATGGTGGAGGGGTGTCATAAAACCATTTGTGATTACAAAATTGATACATAGACAGACTCAAGTTCAAAGTGCCAGGTTCTGCTATTCAGGGCAGGCAGTTGATTGAATATGTGATAAACAGAGACTTAGTTAATAGGGGATTCATTAATAGATAATTAAAAGTCATTGGTACTACTAAAATGTAGTTAGGAAGCAATGTGATAATAATCAGAGCAAAATGAAGATATTTGATTTAATTAGGTGGTGTCTGTACAGCTGTTCAAAATCTAAATGGAAAGCATAGTAAAATGTTTTTTTTTTTTCAAAATTAATAATCAGAATGTAAACAGATACAGTACTCTGTTTGCAGGGGTCTAAATCATACAGACATTAGTTCAGTTACTTTAAAGGGAATTAATGAAACCTGACATTGGGCTGCAGGCTGAAGAACTCATCACTGGTATGTTAGAATAAAAGTTTGCTCCTTCCTTCCTACTCTTTTGTGAAACATTGTAAAAGGGACTCCATTAAGTGTGCCCATTAGCTAATTGAGATAATCAGGACCCAATGAAGTTCATTATGCACATCTCCATTCATCAGTCTGAAAGTTGACACCTGAGTTGAGAGAATGAGATGTACTTTTACTCCCAACTCACCTGAGCATTTGTTTGCAATATGAGATGTGTGTATACACCAAGGATCAGAGAGAAAACAAGAGTGGGGGAGCAGAGAAGAAATTCAGTGTGAAGTTGTGCTCATTACTATCCTGAACATCACCAAAATAACTTCATTCTGTCACTATTGCATTGTTTTCTGTGAAAGAGCTTGTATGTTGATGATTATGTCATTTTTTAACGTCCATAAAATACAAACTGATCAACAAAACAATGACTATATTAAAATAAGTAAGTACTTTGCATAAAGTTCTACTTCTGAAGTTTTTGAGAAAGGAATACTAACAACAAATGCAATAACCCCTTGGACATATACATAATTTGTTACAAGACTTGGGGGGTGGGGGAGAGAGAAGTTATTGTTGTTTCTACTTTTAATTCCAGCTTTTAATCTTTGTTGCAATCTTTTGAAGTATTATACCAAACGAAAACTAATACTATAGGAGGGACAGTGTGAGGGCAAGTGTTGTACTAAACTGTGGTGGTTTAGTGGTTAAGAAGCTTGCCTTGTTAGCTGAAAGGACAGCAAGTCAGCAGTTCGAGACCCGGTTACTGTATGAGAGTTTGAGTGTCCATCTCAGTCCCAGTTCCTGCCAACCTAGCAGTTGGAAAGTAAGAAATTGCAAGTAGATAAATAGGGATCACTCGGTTGGAAAAGATCTTGGGGACGTGAAAGGAGCCTCATTCGGGTGTCCCCTGAGCAGAGTTTCTCCAGCAAAAATCTTTTCAACCCAGAATAATTTCTGACTAGAAATTATCATAATATTGGATAAAACTGGGAAGAATCCAGGCCAAATCAGGAGTGAGCACTGTTCTTTTAGACAGTTATGTGGATGTGGCAGGGGAAGAAAGAATACGTAAGTATTAAAAATGTACCCATTTTAAAGTGTGAACAGTATTCCTGCCCCTCTGGTGCAGTGGTTACCTGCAGCCAAAGCTCTGCTCCATGTTGTGAGTTTGGTCCTGATGGGATCAAGGTTGATTCAGCTTTCTGTCCTTCTGAGGTAAGTAAAAGGAGTACCCAGATTGTCTGAGGTAAAATGCTAATTACCTTGTGAACTGCCAAGAGAAGGCATTCTCAACCTACAGTCCATGGGCTGGATTTGGCCCATGGCACAAACTCCTCTGGGCCATGCCCTTGCTTCAGCTGCTGCTGCCACCACCACTGCCACTGCCATTACCACCACCTCAATTCTTCTGCTTGGCTTGCAATGTTCCTGCCGATGCTCCCTAGCAAGGTGGATGTTGAAGGCTTACAAAGAAGCAGTGTGAGGGAAGTGGTGGGTGGCTTGGGGTGGTCACTGGCAGTGGTGGGGATGGAATGGTGGGGGCTTGGTGTGATCCTGCCAGTACCATGGGACCACCCCAAGCCCCTCCCCCCACTCCCTCCCAACCAATACTGTCAACACCAGACTGTTCAAGGGCCGGACCACCAGTCCTGCCCCTGAACCAGCCTCCGGCTTAAAAAAGCTTGAGGACCCCTGGCCTAGAGAGTGCTCTAAACAGTATGGAGTTATATACTGTATAAGTGTAACCACAATTGTTGTCTAGCCTGTCACTATCTCCATATGGTGAAAGAGAGGTGGAAAAGGGCATAGTTTGCTACAGGTGGATTCTCTCTACAATACTGAGAAGGCTGAGTTTTCAGAGTCCCAAACAAGCAAGTGTAAAGAGGTCCTTTATTAAGGAGTTCTGGCTAATAGTATCTTGGCCAAGGCCCTATCAAAGTTTGAAGGTGCCACCTATAGTTTCATTTTTGTGCAAATGATTTACTGTTGTTCCAACCACTTATGAGGAAGGAGGTTTTTTTAAAATATATTTCAAAAGTAATGAGGGAGAGCCAGACATTCAAGTCTGCTTTTGTATTATAAGATGCTGCTTTTAAATTATGAATTATTAAATTATCCTCTGACCACAACAGCCAAAGTCACAGGAAAGGATGCGGCCACTTAATTCTTCCAATGATTCATTAACTAACATAGATATTTAAATTACAGCAATAGCCAAAAAAAATTATATGAAATGAATTATTGATAAAGAATTTTCACAACAAATGTAATTACCTTACGCATCCTAGAAGGAAACAAGGCAAGATAATCCGTAAAGAATCTATGAAGTGTTAACACCATGAAAAAGCTACAAAAATGCTTAACTCATATATTTGAATCTAGCATTCTTTCTAACTTTTTCTCCTTACTGAGCCCCTAAAGCCTTTGTAGATGTTGTAATTCTAAGAATCAAATGGAATATTAAGCCCATTGTTTGCAAAGGAAAGAATGGGGGAAAGGCTCATTTCAAAGGGTTCGGTTTGCTTTCCTCTGAGGCAAAAGTCATTTCTAGTGATACCGGTTAGTTAGCATTTAAATGCAGACTTCTAGAAACCCTCTGGGAAAATTTGATCCATGCAGGCCTGAAAGCATCTTAGATTCTGGTTGGCTCTTCAGCTAGATGGAAAGTGTGTTTGATTTCTGACAATTTCTTATTCACGAATGATTTTCCTTTCAGTGCAGAAGAATGGATTATTAAGACTTTATAGACTCCCTGGGGGTAATCTGAATGCAAGTTTTTGGAAATATAAACAATTCTGTTTTTAAACACCACCTCTGTTCTAAAATGCAAACACAGATTTTCTAAATGCATGGTGTTATTTTCTTCAGTCTCAAATTATAGCATTGTTTTAAAAGGATGATTTAGTTATTCTCAACTGAATAACTGTACTGGAGAAAAGAACAATATTCACATCAGGTTGACATTTCTCATAGCTATCTAGGGAAGGTAAAATAAATTATTATAAAATGAAAACAGTCAAGTTGGCAAACCATAGCCCCATATACGTGATTTTGATTTTCTTGTGGAGAGTTCACAGACCACATGGTGTAATTCAGTGGCTTTACACTTCAGTTTTCTATGAAGTTTTCTTAAGTGTATGGTGAATGTAAAGTATTTCAGCTTTACAATATAGCATTTATATTATTTATTATAGTATTAAATGATATGTGCAGCAGAGCAAATAAGCATTCTAAAAATTCAAAAACTGAAGGCAGTTTAAATGAAAAATTATAATTTTTATACTGGGTTTCAGATCAATACCTAATTTGTCTGAGAAGTGGCAAACTGATTTTAAAAAGAGTCCAGTTCCAGGATTTTCCTCTGCTTGGTGCTCATTGTAAATGGAAGTAAGTACAAAAGAGTCTCCTGTAAATCATGTTGGCTACTGACATTGGTATTGTCAACATCCAAGTTGCCTTTTATTATGTAATGAAAGCGCAGCGCCAAAATGGCTGCCGCACACTTTGCACCCCCCCCCCGGACTCAGACATCCGGGTGAGTTAGGGGGCGTGGCCACCCCTCTATAAAAGGGGTGGCCACGAGGCAGCCGAGCTGCCATTTTAGAATAGCGACGGAGAGGAGAAGTTTTCTCCATCGCGTTCTCTCTTTAGTCTTTGGCTATAGAGCCTTGCAGAGGTTTGCACGTTCATTTCCCGGCTGGGAAAGGAGAATTAAAGTACCCGGAGCCTTTTAGGATTGCTTCTTGGCTACCGCGGTACTTACACGCTAGGAGCTCGATCCCTGGATAGGGATCCTTCAGTGACTTTTCTTCTCCTAGGGAGACATGGCTCCCAAGTGGAAGGCCCCGGCGCTAAAGCCTCGGCTGAGGGGAAGAACTTTTACCGGCCCTGCATCGGATGGGGGCCAGCCTTTGGGTCGGAGGACCAGGGCTGCGCCCCCATGGATGGGCGATGTGCCAGCCTTGCCCACTGGTACCAGTGGGGCTGGTCAGGCTACCACTTGGCAGCCAGGTTCCAGCTTGGTATCTGGTCAGCTACAGGCCGGCCCCTCTGGGGCTTTGGCCCTCGGCCCGCCTTTGCTGGGCATGGGACAGGGTGGCCCGGGGGGGGGGACTGGTGTGGGTGTCCAACCCACTGCTCCTCCGGCCCCCCATGGGCCTGAGTTCTGGGCATGGCCCTATTCTGGCCCTGGCTCCCCTTTTGGGTTGCCTTTTCCTCAACTGCCTAGTGGGCCGTTTGGCCCACCCGGCCTGCTTTATACTGGGGGCTCTGAGGCAGTGGATGCTCTGTTAACATGGATAGCAGTGCTGGAAGCATCCTTGGGCATTGCCCAGCCTCCTTCTGAGGGGGCCGCTACTGCTTCTTCAACAGGGGGCCCTTCGTCGGCCCCGGCTAACTTGCCGGCCGCAATGCTTCAGCGGGCGGCCAACCGGGTCAAGCTGCTTGAGATGGTCCGGCTGGACCCAGCTGATGCCTCGCAGCTCCCCATTTGACCTGATGTACAGGCTGGGAGCAGTCGGGGTGGTCCCAGAGCTCGATTCCGGTCGCGAGCTCCGACGCCCGCCATGGGCCGGAACCCCCGGTGGGGGCGGCTCACGGGGGTGTGACTAGTGAGTATCAGGTTCAATTTAGTGCACCACCACCACAGTCCACTTACATTGGGGGGGTTCAGTGGCCCTGGCCACGTCAAGTTGATGCGAGTGGGCAGCAGTTACCATCTTATCCCAGTAACCCATGATTACAAAATGGTCCCTCGTTAAGGGCGGGGGTGTCCGCCCCTGGGGCTGTGCCGAGCATTGCAGGGGCTGTTCAGGTCCCGCTGCATATACCCTCTATACAGAATGTGCCGACGATGGCTTTGCCGACGGCTGGTTATTCCTTGCCACTGGGTGATCATTTGTCACAGGTCACGAGGGATAAGATTTGGCGAGGGGAGTACGTGGATATATTCTTCCTATTGAACCGTGAGCCCACTAAGGAAGAGAGAGAGGGACAGGACGACAGAGACAAAGAGCTGTCCCGTCGTCGTAAGCCGCCGTGCACATGGGCCAACTGGTTGCTGCCATATCTTATATATATGGCGGTATTCCTGAGGGCCCGGCCCGATCTGGGCATTCCAATGATCCAATACTTGGACAATATTTACAGGGCGATGGTTGATTTCCCTGGACCGTCGTGGTTGGCTTACAATGAGAAATTTAGAATGAGGGTGGCCCTACACCCCGAGATGAGGTGGGATGAGCCCTGCCAGAAATTGTGGCTCTTGTACATGACCCCCAAGCGTCCGGTGCCTGGGGATAGGTACCATGTGGCCATGCTGTGCAGCGAGCTGCTCCAACACAGGCTCCCCGCCAGCCCATCCGTAGGGCCTGGTCAAACGACATGTACCTGACCGAACAAAGGTCATCGGGAATAGCATCATTGACCAAAAACCCGCCGGGTACGATAGATCGTGGATTAAACGAAATTCACCCGGGGTCTTTTTAGGTACTAACCCCAGAGGGGAGACCTTCAGGTTAGGGAAAGGCGGTTCAGAAAAGGGGCCCGCTGCCCTCCTAGCCTCCACTTCTTTAGCAATACTCAGGGTAGCTACCTCCTCCTTGCCTTTCAAGGAAATTAAATTGGGGGCATCTTGGGGTCCCTGAACCCCATTGAACGGAATACGAAAGCCCCACTGGAAACCCTCCAGAAGGTACCTCGCATCCTCCCTTCTTGGATAAGTTGAGAGCCATCGCTCCAGCATATACACATTAACTAGCGCAGTATGCTGCGGCGACAGAGTGGGGACCCCAGCTTGGACTACGTGCAACCGCACGTATGCGTTGGTACGGTAAGCGCGGAATTAGATGGCGGGAACTGTTGCCATTCCTGTTTTCCATCAGGGATGCTGAACCGCCTGATGTCCTTGTACTGCACCTCGGTGGCAATGACCTTGCCCAGGTCACTGGCCTTTCCTTAAAATTCACGATCTGCAGTGACCTAGCCTATTTGCATTATGTGTGGCTGTCCACACGGCTGCTATGGTCGGACATCGTGCCGCGACATACTTACAGGGGAGGTATTTACCTCCGTGCCCTTGACCGCACTCGCCGCTCGGTGAACAGGGCAGTTGCCCAGTTCTTGACAGACAAGGGTTTGGGGACGGCCATCCGGCACCCCACGATTAGTTTGCAAAATTACAATCTCTATGCAGGGGATGGGGTCCACCTGTCGACTAGAGGTATGAACCTCTTTCTGGAAGATTTGCAAGCAGGCCTGGTGACCAAGGTGACGGTCGGGGGGGGGGGGGTGAGTCATCATAGACGCCTCCCCGTGTGGCGGGTAGCACTGGTAAGGTAAAGATTTATGACCCAGAGGTATCCGGCAGGTTCACAATTGACTGGCCAACACTTAGACAGGTACAGGGGTAATAGCTTTGGCCGGTCAACGACGAACCAGGCAAGGGGTGATGGCAGGAGCTTAACAGCATGCATCACCTTGTGATTTAACAGATACACGTCATAGGGTGGGGTCAGTAGATAGTTTATTGACTCCGGTCAACAATTTGTTTGTGTCAACAAACAAATTGATACAAATAGTTACACTGTAGCCAATTATCATTGGCATTTTGGGAGGAACCTTACCAGTGTTACTGCGGCCTGCTTGCCTTAAGAATTACAATTGGATGAATACACCAATTGAAAGTTATAATTCGGACTAGGGCTTTATTCAATAAAAGTGGCCCAATGCCTTTATCCATATACCGGTGTCTGAGTCTTTCTTTGGGGGGTGCGCCTGCAAAGTCTGGCATCCTTTTTCCTGATGGCAGTGTGATCATGATAGCACACAATATTTCTTGGCATTTTGATTTGTGAATAAAGAAGGAAAATATTCCACATCCATAAGCCAAAGAGTTTTTAAAGGACTGAATGCTATAAAAGGTCTTTTAGAAACTGAATTGTTACTGTCATGAATTTTATTCATATTTTAGTCTCTCTGGTTGTCATCAGAATTTATTGAACAGTCTTTCCCACAGTTCTTGCCTTGTTGTCCTTTAATTTCAGCTGATAGGTTGTTTTTAATTCCTGTGTATTATACAGCCAAATCCTATTATCTGTTAGACAAAATGAATTTCATCATGCCATTATAGCATTAGCTCATGGGAGATAATTTACCAGGATGGACAGGCGCGCACTGCTGCTCAAAGCCCATACCTTAAAGGGAAACATCACCTCAGCCCATTTTCCAGGTAGAATTCAGTGTTGCAGCCCTGTCCGCACTCCCACAACCCCAGTAAATGTATTGCTAATAAAGATGGTGATGATAAATGGCATAATTACTTGTTATAATGTAACAAGAATAATCATAGGACTGGAAACCAAGCCATATGAGGAAAGAATGAAGAAACTAGCTATGTTTAGCCATGAGAAAAGGAGATTGACATGGGATATGATAGCACTCTTCAAATACATGGCTGATGGTCATAAAGAGGAAGGGCGGGGTCTGTTCTTGGTCATCCCAGAGTGCAGTACACGTAATAATGGGCTCAAACTAAAGGAAGCCAGATATAGTCTGAGTAGCAGGAAAAACTTAATGGTTAGAGCAGTACCATAGTGGAACCACTGCCTTGAGAGGTGGTGAGCACTCCAACACTGGTAGCATTCAAGACAGAATTAGACAACCATATATCATATCTGCTATATATTCCTGCATTGAGCATGGGGTTGGACTCGAGGGTTTAAAAAAAACCCTTTCAACTCAGTGACTCTATGACTCTGTGTCAAGTGTGGTAGGAGATGTAAAAAAGAAAGGAAAGGAGGGACATTTGGGGAACAGGAGAAGATAATTTCCAGACCCTCAGACTCTTTCCATGCTCATGTTTACTATTGTTAATTTCAACAGGGCAAGAGGTTCATCTGACTGAGCTCTATTCTCTGTGAAATATCAGGCTATGTAAAAAGGATCTTTGGGCTTCAGCTACACATGGACTTGTATAATAATGTAAAGCCCTTTCCAGATGGAGTTCTTTCTCTGCTAGTGCAAGATAGCTAAACACACACATTCACAACTTCCACAGACCCCCTCCCCACAAAGAGCTGGTAAAGTAAGTTGTGCGTGTATGTCTAGTGTAGTGAAATATTTGTAGCCCTGAGCACTGAGAGGTATAATATAGGAGACTGAATAACCTCTTGATGCTTTAATCTTATCAAAGCAATTTCTATAGTTGTCATTTTATGTGCTATTAAACTGAACAATGCTGTTCGCCAATAAAACCATTTGAAATAACAGCTCATTAAAACTGTGCCACTAATACGTAGCTTTCTAATTAATGTCAATGGGTTACATAGCTTGGGAAGCAGAATTGACTCTAATGTTTAGGAAGTAAGTAAAATTTAAAAAGGAAAAATATTTTATCAGTAATGATCTTTTAGTAAACCTAATGAAATCCTTAATTGTCTATATACATCTCCACAGGACTCTTAAGTTGCTTCCTTAGCTACTTCGTTTTTCCACTTTTGCATTTACTAGTTCTATTTAAATAATCACTGAAAATAATACAATTTCCAGACAAGTATGCATAAGAAAGTATAAGAAAGCATATATATTGGGTTATGGCAGGGGTGGCCAACCTTGGAGCTCCAAGTGTTCTGGAACTTCAATTCCCAGAAGCTCTGATCAGCTGGTGTGCTAATTTGAGCTTCTGGTAATTGAAGTCCAAGAACACTTGGAGCACCAGGGTTGGCCACCCCTGGGTTATGGCATCCAGTTTAGCAAGGAAACAATATGTTGGTTATGGGTGAAGTCTCCATTAGTATTACAACAGTTTCCTTTAGTGTTACAATTTTTGAAGTCTTCACTAGCATTTTGTGAGTGGCATTAAATCAATTTTACCATGTTTTCCATTAAGATGCATAATATTGTCTGTCTGTTTTTCTGTCTAACACTGCACATCACTTCATGAAACCTATGTAAGAATGCCCTACTTGGAGCCCACTACCTTACAAGCATAATTCAAATGGCCTACCAGCTCTTTCAAGTTTTTGAGTGGTGCCTTCTTGCTATAAAGCAGCATTTCCCAAACCTTGGTTTTTGGACTTCAATACCCAGAAGCCTAAGTCAATTTCCCAAAGAACTGATCAGCCAATGTACTGACTTAGGCTTCTGGGAATTGAAGTCCACCAGTGCTCCACGGAACATAGTTTGGGAAACGCTGCTTAAAGTAAGATCTCAGACCTGATCCTTAAACTTTCCAGCTAGTGTCCAAATGAATCAGCTGGCCAAAAATAGGGTACAAGGAGAGAAGCAGACTGCACACAGCAGGCAGCTGCTGCCCTGACCCTCTCTCCTGCTGTGCTGAATAGTTGCAGTGCTGGAACATAATATCAGCTGGTACCTTCCCAAACACTTACAATGGCCTCCACCCTTGAAGGCCCTCAGATTTTCAAGCCATGACTGACAGACCCTCTGCTATGAGAAGAAGGGAAGACCAAAGACACCACCTACTTCCCCTCTTTGTGCACATAGCAGCAGACAGCTAATTTTTTTTCTTCCGTATCTAGGCCAGATGTGAAACTACCAAAATGAAGGCACTTTTGGTGAGTTCATTCTGCAGTTCCCTTTGCCTGACTCAGTGTGAGAAAGCTTAGCTGGCAACACAAAGTTGTAGTTACTAGGGTACACCTGATTTTGGTTCAAAATACCACAATTTTTGAGGAGGCTCTTTCTGTGTACACAACCAATTGAAGAGCTACTATCCAGCTACAGTCAACAACCCCTGGGCCTTAAATGGAGCAGAGTAAACAGAAGTGCCACTGTATCTCATCCAAGACATTGCTGCTCTCCAATTCCATACATTTGCAAGCAAATCACAAGAATTTGCATGCAGTGGAAGGTTGGTCTTGTAAGGTCTCCTGTCTTACTCTCAAGCCAGAAATCAGTAATGTAGTTGCTTCTCAAGCCTGCCACATGACCTCGAAAACGTCTGCGGAAGCAGACAACGCTGGCTCTTCAGCTTTGAAATAGAGATGAGCACTGAACCCTAGAGTCAGATACAACTGGGTTTCAAGCAAGGGATACCTTTACCTTTACTTAGTTGCTTCTCAATTCAAACAGAGGAATGCTCCCTCTCCTTCCAGCTGCTTTGCTGTGAATAACTCAGTATGTGATTTATAATCTCTTCAATATTTTTCTAACTTGAGGCAATTTGCTCTCAAAGCTTACACCAATTGTGTTATGCCGACATAATTAGGAAACAAGATTTAAGTCTACAATTCGCTTCAAACAAATTTTGTTTCTGCAAAACATCATCTACCAGAAGGGGTTATTTTTCCCCATGCTGCCTCTGGAAGGTAGATAACCCCGCACTGTAACATCAATTCTTGGATATTTCATAGATAACATTGCATTCAGTTTTCTATGTAAGGGTAGAATGAAAATTGAAGGTAGCCTAGATAAATAGTTAGTTTGCATATTTCTGGGAAAATATCCCAGATGGGCAGTATAGAAATTTAATGAATTAAATTTAACGAATTAATTTATTTGTAAATTGCAGATGTTGACCTTCCAAAAAAAGCAACAGAGATATTTTCATGTGTTCTGGAAAGTTTTGCTTTTTTAAAAAAAACCAGACAATAATTATTATCAGATACAGTTTGTATTAGCAATCAGACCCCAAAGTGTCTATGGTTTTTTGAGAAACAAATGGATACACATACAGATAAATATTCTTACGCAAAGCTTGTTGTCCAGGTATTTTAGTAGAATTCACTTTATGTTCTTCATCTTGTGTCCAAAAGAAAAAAAGCACTTTGTAATGTGATTTTATCTGTTTTAGAGAAGAATCATGTGACATTGGCTTTCTGAATACTTTTAACCCTAAGAGTGGTAGTAGTATCAGTATCCCACATCTTGCTATTCATAGAAACATTTCAATATATCTCTGAAAGTATCATTTGAAACAGTAGAAAAATGTGGATACCCAAACAATTGCTTGGTTAGGAAGGTACAAATCATTAACCTGTACATCTCAGAATTATTATTATTATTTATTATACTTATATCCCACCCATCTAGGAGATTTTCCTACTCTGGGCAGCTAACATCATGTTCGTGGTTTAGCTATTCAGAATGGCATTTAAGTGAAGTGGATTTCCTTTTCAAAATTTGACTAAATAAAACAATAAGCATACATTACTTTTTCTTGTTGCTGGAAGTAACCATTAGCTACATAACACCTTATGCAAATGTTGGCAGTAGTCCAGCTGTTTCCCATGATGCTTGGCTACTGTGAGACAGCAGTGTTGACAAAACCCTTTGCACAGCTAACCCACAATGTTCTAACGACCTTGGGTAGGCAGAAATAATGAGATATAGCCTTGGGCTATAAATTGCACTGATTTAGGAACTGTAGGAATTCATTCTGTTTTGCCTGAGGCAAGGGTCTGCTCTCCTGTCAGTTGCGTTTCTTAGATTCTCAGCTTCCTTTGTCATGGTAACCAAGCACTAAAAAGGCTGTTTTTTAAAAAAAAAAATCTAAGAAGTCTCAAGTTACTACTATTTTAGCTTCTGTAATCCTAGCAGCAGTATAGTAATGGCAGCAAGAAAGCCAGAGCAATTCTTAACTGTTTTGTTTTTCCTTTTTAGAAATTTAGGTGAAGAAAAGCTAATATTATAAATAGGTTTAGAGCTGTCCCCAGTTGCTCACTACTAGTTTGGTTTGCATAATCCTCGTTGGCAACATGGCTGTGTCAAACAAGGAAGCTAGAACTCTTCTTATTTGCTTTTGTTGAGAAATTTAGGTAAAGAAGAGCAAATATTACAAATATTTACTGAACCCTAGCTGGACTATAAAATGAAAGCTAATGTTGGTTATTTTCAGCAAAGGCATCCTGTTGATGAATTACTATTATTCCTTGCAAACAAAAAGCCTGGGGTTCATCTGTGTTCTGGATGTTTCTTTAAAATATAAATCCATTTAGATTTCTTCTAGACATAATACAAATAATGGGATAATGATAACAATTTGAATCTTATAATTAAAGTGCAAGCGCGGTGCCAAAATGGCCACCGCACTCTTTGCGGGGGCCCCGCACCCAGACCCAGACATCCGGGATAGTTAGGGGGCATGGCCACCCCTCCATAAAAGGGGTGGCCACGAGGCAGCCTGGCTGCCATTTTGCGAAGCAACAGAGCAGAGAAGTTCGCTCCGTCGCTTCCTCCCTTGCTCGCCTCTTTCAAGAGGCTCACTTTGCTTATTTCATCAGAGGTTTTTTCCCTTCCTCTGACCGCTGTACTGCAGTTGCTCAGGTGGCTAAGAGGCTGACTGGGAGGCGGAAGGTCAGCAGTTGTATTCCTGAGTACTGCAGGGTGGAATTCTCTTGATCCCTAGGCTCAGGTGGCCCCTTGGTCACGCCTGGGGGGGGCTCAGCCCACCCTCTACATTTTTGGGAGTGCCACCGGGCCGGAGGGCTCGGACGGCACCCCCGCAGGTGGGTGGCAGGGTTGTCGGACACACTGACACCAATGAGCCCAGGCTGAGGGCTTGGGCGGGGGGCGGCATAGGCCTGTCCACTGGGGTTCTTGCCCCACTGCTTCTTTGCCTGGCGGGATAGAGCGGCCCACTTGGACACGGTGCAGGTTTCCATCCCACCATCATTCCGGCCCCTCATGGGCCGGATTAATGGGCATGGCCCTATTCTGGCCAGGGATTGCCACATCGGTTTATCCCTCATCAATTACCCGGTGGGCCATCCGGGCCATCCGGGCCACCTTATCCTGGTGGGTCAGAGGCTGCGGATGCTCTCCTGCCCGCAATTCAGCACTGGAGGCATCAATGGACATTGCTCCACCACCTACGAATGGTGGCCGTGCCAACTCAGCGGTTCCGGCCCACATGCCAGCCATGGCTGCGCACCGGGCCACCAACAGGGTTGAGCTGCTGGAGGCCATCCAGCCAGCTGCTGGAGGCCATCCAGCCAGCTCCCCATCCGGCCTGGACACACAGAAACACGGAGCTCGATGGCCATCGTGAACTCTGACGCTCACCACGGGCCGGAACCCCCGGTGGGGGTGGCTCGTGGGGGTGCACCGAGTGAGTATCCTGGTCAAATCAGCACACCTGTGACACTAGCTTTAGCGTGGGGGGGGGGTGGTACAGTGGCCATGGCCGCAACAGGCCAATTACACCCTGGTTCTTACAGGGGTGACCGCCCCTATGCTTTCCCTTAATTTCTTGGGGGTCCGACAGGCCCTATTATGTCTATCCCCACTCCGATCCGTGCCAACGGTGGTTCTGCCGACGGCCGGTTACTCCATGCCCATGGGTGACCATTTGTCCCGGGCTATTAGCAAGACGATGTGGTGTGGGGAATATATTCCCATTTTCCCCTCCTGCAGCATGAACACACTGATTAGGACATGGAGGGGCAGGACGACAGGGACAGGGAGTTGCCCCGTTGCTGCAAGCTGCCTCACAATGGGGCCAGTTGGTTACCGGCCTATCGGGTATCCATGGCAGGATATATAAGGGCCCGTCCTGATTTGGCCATCCCAATGGTCCAGTGCTTGGACAATATTTACCGGGCCGTGGTTGCTTTCCCTGGCCCGTCATGATTAGTCTATGGCCAAGACCTTAGGATGAGGGCTGCCCTTCACCCTGAGATGAGAGTGATGAGCCCTGCTAGCACTTGTGGCTAATATATATGACTCCTACGTGGCCAGCGCCTATGCTCCGTATGGAGAGTCTACTTTCGGGCAACTACCTCTGTGCCTTGATCTGGAGCTCGCAGATTAAGTTAGCTGCTACCATTTTCAACAGGGGATATGTTCTGCAGGGCACTGGAACTGGGAGATGTGTTGCTCGATCAGGAGTGGGCTCTGGGGAGGTTTCGCTCCTCAAGGGCCGTTCAGCCAGAAAAGGGTGCTAGCCTGGCGCTACCATATGTCCGGTTGCTTCCCCACATGTGCTTGTGGCAGCGCGTGGTTCACGCCCTGGCCTGCCGTCTGCTACCAGACGGGTCTACCCCTTACTGAATTAAAATTGGTCCCCATTCCTTCCGGTTGGGTGCCGCATCAACTGCAGCTGCATTTGGGTACCCGGAGCCTGGCATATGTTGCATGGGCAGGTGGGGATTTGCGCATTTTTCTCTGTCTGTTCGTCCCCTCTTTGCATGAGTGCCTTGTTCTGCCCTCTATTCTCCCTTCTTATTTTACAGACCCTGTGTGTTCCTGCACACTGGTAGTAGTGTGGCTTGTGGGCCACAATTATGCGCACTGGGGTGGCACAGTATGCTGATTCATCAGAATGGGGACCACATCTCAGGCTACACGTAACCGCGCGTATGCAGTGGTATGGTGTGCACGGCATATAGGTTGCGGGAACTGTTGACATTCCTGATGTCCATTGGGGATGCTGGGCCACCACATGTTTTAATTCTGCACCTCGGAGGCGGTGATCTTCCATGGATTGCAAGCCCGGACATAAAGACTTCCGAGTGCAGTGACCTGGTGTTTCTTTGCCATTTATGGCCGTTTACATGTTGCTATGGTCATACATCGTGCCAAAGCACTATTATAAGGGAGGCTTTGATTCCGCAGTTGGACCGTGCCTGGCGGTCAGTGAACAGGGCTGTTGCCTGGTTCCTTATCCAGAATGGCTTGGGAACAGCCATTTGTCATCTGGGGGTAGGGTTACAGGAATTTGGCCTGTATTCTGGAGATGGGGTTCACCTGTCAACAAGTGGATGCACCTCTCGTTTGAATAACATGCAGGAGGGCTAGGTGACCGAATTGTCTGTCAAGGGGGGTGGCTCCTGCTGCGATTTTGGCAATGTTGCCAAGTGTACTGTGCCTCTCTGAGAGGTGCAGGTGATGCGTGGCCCCATCGACTTCGCCTGCAGAGTGGTAACACCAGGCAGTGCCTTCACCTGGTGTCTGGGTCACACTATGGCGGGTATTCATACACGACACCGTGGGGTACGGCTGACTAGGGGTTTACGTGCAGACCTGTTTGTTTGGCTCACATTCCAGCAGGACTGTCTTGCTGTCTCCTTTTGGAGGTCTGAGCTTATGGTCAGCCCCAGTTCCAAGTATGGTTGGATGCCTCCGGCTCCCCGGGGTGTGGGTTTTAACTTAAGGACAGTGTGCCTATGGTTATTTGCCCCAGGGATGGCAGGGCACGGATCGCTTACCCGATCCTACGTTTCTGGAGTTTCTTCAATTTCGGGTCCCCTTTATGCTCTGGGGGGACGGGTGGGCTGATTCTGTGCTTCACTTTTGGTGTGACAATGCTGCGGTGGTGCACATTGTTAATGCCCAAACGTCTAAACCCCCAGAGTCATGGCCTCAGCTCACCTATTGTTCTTGGGCTGTGCGCTTGAATGTGCTCCTTAGGGCTAGACATCTGCAAGGCATTAATAACTATATTTCCAATGCTTTATCCCGCCTGCAGATCTCCTGGTTCCGTGACTTGGCTCCAGACCCAGGGGAACTCACCTCTCCACTCCTGGCTGAGATATGGACATTTGGCGAGGAGACGTGAACCGAACGAGTTGCTTGTCTTGGCACCTCGCACGCGTACAGCATGTCAGCATCCACTCCTTCGCTTTAGAGCCTTTTGGGGGAAAGGCAGTTGCCTGAAATGTGCCCGATACCGATCGCCTAGGTTTTACAATGTATGGTGCGCCACATGATCTGGGGTTGGCCCCATGCACCATAGCCACCAGGCTTTATGCCTTGACATTCATGGCCAAGGCATGGTGCTTTACTGACTGTGCGAGTGTTTTCCGCATACACCATCTATTGGAAGGTTGGACACGTGTACGTAGCCGCCGCCCGGACACACGTCACCCTGTTTTCACAGTTATTCTGACCTTGACCCACCTTGCACGAGGTTGGCATAGACTATGTTACAGTAGGTGGGAGGAGTCTCTTTTCATGCAGCTACCACCGTAGCTTTCTCTGGAGCTCTGCGAATCAGCGAGCTGGTCCCATGATCAAAGGGGGACATTTTTTGTAGGGCACTGGAACTCGAAGATGTCTCTCTCAACCAGGAGTGGGCTCAGTTGAGGATTCGTTCCTCAAAGGCCAATCAGCATGGAGTAGGCAGTGGTGTAGACTGCTATGATGTACAATTGCTGACATCTGTCCGGTTGGTGCCCTACATGCAATTTTGGCAGTGCCTGCTGTGTGCCCTGGCCTGTTTTTTCTGCCACCAGGATGGGTCTCCCCTTACCAAATTTGAGTTCTGGAGGGTGACCGGTACCGCGCTTCACAGTGTGGGGCCCGTTATGGCACCCATTCATTCAGGATAGGTGTCGCATTGACCGCGGCTGCGTTTGGGTACTCGGAGGTGGATATATGTGGGCATGTGGGGGTGTGTGCGTATTTTCCTTATATGTACGTCCCCTCACTGTATGAGTACCTAGTTATGTCCTTAACCCCTTTTCCTCTATTACAGATCCTGTGTGTCTCCGCACACCAGTGGCAGTGGGGCTGGTGGGCAGCGGCTATGTACACTGGGTGGCAGAATATGCTGCGGTGACCGATTGTGGACCCCAGCTCGGGCTGCATGCATCCGCATGTATGCGGTGGTATGGTATGCGCGGCATGAGAGGGTAGGAACTGTTGCCATTCCTGATGTCCATCACGGATGCTGGACCGCCTGATGTTCTTATTCTGCACCTTGGCGGCAATGATCTCACACGGATCACTGACCTTTCCTTAAAATGTCGAGGTGCAGTGACCTGCAGTTTTTACATCATTTATGGCCGTACACACGGTTGCTATGGTCTAACATCGTGCCGAGACACCGTTTTAGAGGAGACATGGATCTCCGTGGTTTGGACCATCCCCGGCGGTCAGTGGACAGGGCTGTTGCCCGGTTCCTTGCTGAGAATGGCTTGGGGACAGCCAGTAGACATCCGAGGATAGGCTTGCAAAAATTTTTACCTATAGGCAGGATATGGGGTCCACCTGTCGGCCAGAGGTATGTACCTCTTTCTG
Source organism: Bradypodion pumilum (assembly GCA_035047305.1). Classification (NCBI taxonomy): domain Eukaryota; kingdom Metazoa; phylum Chordata; class Lepidosauria; order Squamata; family Chamaeleonidae; genus Bradypodion; species Bradypodion pumilum. The sequence goes on from JAWDJD010000004.1 coordinate 41,553,629, forward strand.
GAGGACAGAGCTGACGGTCTGGGGGGGGGGGGGCGGTGAGTCATCATGGACGCCTCCCCATGTGGTGGGTAGCACTGGGTAAGGTAAAGATTTATGACACATAGGTATCCGGCAGGTTCGCAATTGACTGGCCAACACGTAGATAGGTACAGGGGAAACAGGTTTGGCTGGTCAAGGGCGAACTATGAAAGGGGTGATGTCAGGAGCTTCACAGCCTGCATCACCTTGATATTTGAACGGATACACATCATAGGGTGGGGTCAGTAGATAGTATATTGACTCCGGTCAACAATTTGTTTGTGTCAACAAACAAATTGATACAAATTGATACATGTAGCCAATTTCCATTGCATTTAGGGTGGAACCTTACCAGTGCTACTGCGGCCTGCTTGCCTTAAAGAATTACAATTGGATGATACACCAATTGAAATTGATAATTCGGACTAGGGCATTATTCAATAAAAATGGCCTGATGCCTTTAATCCAATATTGGTGTCTGAGTCTTTATTTAGGTGGGTGCGCCTGCAAAGAGTATGATTCACAGTATTAAAATCCCAGCATCATGGATAGAAACCAGCACATTGAGAGACCAAGGGGGTATTAAAGGGGGGGGGGAATAGTGTGGGAACCATTTTACATATATCAGTTTTCAGCAAATTGAAGCATTCATGTGCAGGATCCCAGGAGTGTTTGTTTTAGAAACCCCTAGGATGAATTAGAGGACTGCAAAATGGAAGTGAATGGCTGCAGGCGGAAGCTAGCATAGCTGTGTATTCTGCTATTATCCGTTGTCTAGAAATGTGGCTTCTATTTCAGGACATGAAACTGTTCTGCAGAAGGCAAACTATCCAAAAATATCATGAAGATGTCTTAGTAAAATAATTTGTGAAACAGGAGTAAATAAATATGTATAGCAAAGGAGTATATCACAGGACTAAATAAATATGTATAGCAAGGAATACTGTATATCACAGTTTTCCATTTTATTTTATTATTTATATATTCATTAATATTTTGGTCACAAGCTGTATCAGGACATCAGGAGACATTACAAGCATCACTAAACATTTTAGAGCCATTTCAAGCTATATAAAACAGGCACAGTCAGGCTAGTTGGAATAATTTCATACTACATACAGTACTCTAAAGTGGAAATCAACAATGCCAATCAGGTTGGAAGCACTACACTCCAAAATCTTTGGTTCCAATCTTGGATGAAGATTTGATTTGGTAGCAAAATATGGCCAGTATCAACACAATTGGGACTTTGAAGGGAGCACATTCCTCAGATGGAGTGCTTCAGTAGAGATGTCCAGCAGGACACAGAGGGAAATTTCTCTAGCAGATGCCAATGCTTGGACAGTTACGTATTTTCATGCACTGACATCTCAGAAAATTTAAGGCTTTGAATGTTAAAACAGCTTTTGAACTTGAGAACAGGCTATGACTGGCAGGCAGTGAGAAATATTTATTGAAAAATAGCATGGAAATACATGATCAAGTGTGAAGGAATGGTGAAAGTATTATGTGTTTTCACCCTCTCCCTTTTAGGGCACTGTTTGAATGGTAAATACTTCTCTTCCTACTTTTCATTTTGAAACAATATTAGGTAAAGGTCTCCCTTGCTGAAAAGCCAGTTGTGTCCAACTGTAGGGGGCAGTTGTTGTTGTTGTTCAGTTGCACAGTCGATTCTGACCCTTTGCAACCCCATGTACCATTTTCCTCCAGGCACCCCTGTCCTCCACCATCTTCCTCAGCCCACTCAGCTATGCCCACTGTGTCCACAATACCATCCCATCCTTGGCCGCCACCTTCTTCTTTTGCCCTCCACCTTTCCCAGCATCAGGGCTTTCTCAAGTGAATCCTCTCTTCTCATTTGATGTCCAAAGTACTTTAGCTTCATCTTTACTATTTGACCTTCTAAGGAGCAGTCAGGACTAATTTCTTCCAAGATTGACCTATTTGTTCTCCTCTCTGTCCAGGGGACTCTCAATTTACAGCCAAAGAGCCAGCGCTTTCTGCATCTTCAGATGTTTCCATGGTCATGTGTCAGGCATGACTAGACACTGGAGCACACAAAATATTGTTACCTTTCCTGCTGAAGTGGTACCTACTGTATTATCTACTAGCTATTTCTTGCTTTCAAACTGCTAGGTTAGCAGGAGCTAGGGCAGTCGACAGGCATTCACTCCATTGCACAACACTCAGTTCTCAAACTGCTGACCTGCCAACCTGCCAGTAGTCAAGCTCAGCATCTTAGCCACTAGGGCACTGCAACAACCCTGAAATAATATTAGGAGACAATATTAGTCTATATGTTCCTATTGTGTCGTATCAAGGCTAGCCCTTCTGATTTATTTCAAAGTTGACCTGCTCTGTCAGGTACTATAAAGGTCTTGTGATTGTTGTTGTTTGAAAAATAAATTACTCAACTTACTAAAAGAAAAGTGTTGTCCTTAATATCCTTCATTGTTACTGAACTTCACAATCTCTTCTACCACGTTCAAGAATCTGACATCTGTTTCACAGTAAAAGGTTGCTCAGGTGGGAGGTGGTAGTGTTAAAAGTTTGTAACACAAGCATTGAGGCAGGAAAGGAACTATTAAAAGAAACCTATTAAAAACTCCTCTGCTCTTAATGAGGAGCTGTAGAAAAAGAATAAAATGGAGTCAAATGAAAAAGTTAACAGAAACAGGTATTATTTATTTTCAGTTGATTCAGGAAACCTAATGGCTTTCAGGAATTGCAATTCAGAGACAGGATCACATGGGCATGTGTGCACGCACACACACACCCCCCAGAAGCATTACATTTAACAATGCACCTCTCATGAAATTTACTGCATATAAATATCTTTGCTTATAAAATATCTTTGCTTATAAATACTGCCAGCAACTAAGGACATTGTGATCTGGTGTATGATCAGATTTGGCAGTGCCTTGAAAAAGGCAACATTTTGTTGCAGAGTGTAAATGCCTCTTGTGGTTGAGAGATCATTTCCAAGGCTTTAAGTTGTTTTCCCCATCTCCTGAAACTCTGGCAGATGTCTCCCTGGCTGCAATTTTAGATTAAAAAAAAGTAGTACCTGCTGCTGAATGGCATTTATGTTTCACAAAAAGGACTTCAGAGGATAAGCACATTTATTGCAATATAGCAGATTTCTAGCATTGGGCAACAAATACTTGATTTTATATCAGTGCGGGAGCCTTAGATGAATCAAAGCAGAAAATGAGGAACTGTTCAGATAGCCATCTTGTGTTTTATTCACTTTAGCACATTAGTCTAGATTAGTGTTTACAGCAGATGTACTTTCTGGGCAGAACTGTATGGCTACATAGTGGATAAATATGCAATATGTTATAACCTTCCTCTTTTACCAGGAACACATTGCAAAAATACATTATCTGCAATAAAGCTCCAAAATATAACCTCATCTGCTCAGTTCCATAAAAGAGACATCAATTTTTTTAAAAAAAAATCCTTTCAATACCATAGATGTTAACACCAAACACAAACATTACAGAAGAGCAGTTCATTGTCAATGCTGCTGAAAAGCAGAACTTCACCAGATGCTGGATGCTTACATGAGCAGAACTTCACCACATTCTGGATGCTTACATGAGCATTTTATACCTTCTCAGTTAGGTCCAGCAAGCAGTTACATGAGTTTATCTGTCCATGGTAAAGAAACAATTAAGAGACAGTTACTTCAACTCAAACCTGTATAGGTTTAGACACTCTTCCACCTTTTCTGTACTGTACAGCACTTCCCCATCCCATCTGCCTGCATTACTTGTTCATTTTCATGAAATTGTTCCTTTCTGATTCTACAAAATGCTTGTAAAATGTTTTAAAATTAACCTTTGAAACTAACTAGGAAATGTTACTCAATAATAACAATTGTGTGACATCAAGTCATTTTTGACTTATGGTGACATTTTCCAGGTATTTTTTTAAAAGACAGAGACTACACAGAAGTATTCTTCTATTTCTTTCTAGCGGTGCCCTGGGGCTGTACATCTTGCCCATGGTTACACAGGCTGGCTTTTCTCCCAGGATGTACAATGGAAAATTAAACTTGCAACCTCTGGCTTTACAACCAGATAAATAATCACTCAGCTCTTCAGTCAGTTGTTACTCATTAGATCCAAAATGATGTTCCTACTTATGATAATGTTTTTGGAATATACTTTTCTTGCATCCGCATCACCTCAAAAGTAACTAGTTACTGTCTCACTCTAGTGTCTGATGAAGGGGAAATGATTTACGAAGGTTAACATTAAAATATAGTAGTTAGTCTTATAGTTAGTATTGCACCGAATGGATAAAGAACAAGAACTCTTTAAGACCATTAAGCAAAAGAAACTCCAATGCCTTGGCCATATCATGAGAAACAACATAAAGTATAGAATACTCCAACTCATTCTGCAAGGGAAGATCCCTGGGATGAGAGGCCCTGGTCATAGATGAATTTCATGGCTGAAGAACCCGAGAGACTGGTGTGGCATGTCCATGGAAGAACTGTTCCAGAGAGTTAAGAATAGGAAGACTATTTGTTGTTGTTGTTGTTCAGTCGCACAGTCGATTCCGACCCTTTGCGACCCTATGGACCTTTGTCCTCCAGGCGCCTCTGTCCTCCACCATCCTCTTCACCACTCCCAGTTCTGTGCCCACTGCATCTACAATACCATCTATCCATCTCATCTTTGGCCGCCCCCTATATCTTTTGCCCTCCACCTTTCCCAGCATCAAGGCCTTCTCTAGTAAATCCTCCCTTCTCATTAATGTCCAAAGTACTTCAGCTTCATCTTTACTATTTGACCTTCTAATGAGCAGTCAGGGTTGATTTCTTCTAAGATTGACCTATTTGTTCTCCTCGCTGTCCAGGAAACTCTCAAAACTCTCCTCCAACACCACATTTCAAAGGTGTCTATTCTTCTGCGTTCAGCTTTCCTAATGGTCCAGCTCTCACAGCCATACATTATATATGGAATGGATACAGCACCTGAAGAAGCTAGTCTTTAAAGTGTCACAATGTTGTCAGGCTTTTTGTCATTTTAAAAAAATGATTATTATCTGATATGCTTGCACAGACTGATAGATATCTCAAACTAGTTCTCTTACAGGGAGGTAGAAATCACCCTATACCAACTATGAGCTAACAAAGAGCATCAAAATACTTTGATGCTTTTGTCTATCATAAGCAGTGTTGTTTTAAAGATAGTTTCTCAATCATATTTAAATGTATAATAACATTCAAAGAGAGCTTGCAAAGTATGTTCTTGTTAGTGGTAACAGTTTAATAGAAATGTCTAAAATACCAATACAGTACCTGTATACTGTATAACGTTTTCTCAAACACTGTTTTATACAATAACTTTTAAATACTCCATCACTTAATGTTATTGTTTAAAATAAGTTAGTGCAGCAATCAAAATACTCCAACAAGTCTTTCAAGCTGTCATTCCTACATCTACCCAGAAATGTCATTTCATTGACATTTCCTTCTGCTTACTTGCATTGTTTCCTCAAGCTTTCAGCTTAAAGTGTAACTGCAATAAAACAAAATGTCAGAGGGAAAAACCACTATTGTATAAGTGATCTTTTATCCAAGTCCTGATTTATTTCGGTAAAGTAGATTGCATACTTTGCTGATACAGGGTAATCTTTTATCCTCGTGGATGAAGCCATTTGATTTTTATCTAAATGATACTTTAGTATTTTATTCCTAAAGCAGGCTCAGGATTGCATATCTATCCGGTACACTATTTAATGCTTGTGACTTAGCATTATGTACCTTGTATGCAGAAATGGTATTACAACCTATCTTGTCTAATAGTTTGGATTTATGCTACAGCTTAAGTTTTACACGTTAGCAAAACTGAGGCAGTTTTGTATACTCTCTAAATCTCATATGTTACAGATTGTATGAGAAAGAAAACATACTAAAAATTTTGCTTTAGGTGAAATTTGACTAGTTGTATTGGTTACAGCTCAAGTACCTTGGTGCAGTAGAACACAAAGAATCCAGGCATCAAATGACCTGCCTGCCAATTTATAAACCACCACATAATACCAAATAGAGAAAAGCAGAATGATAAACTATAGGAATCCACATGAGTACTAGCTGTGCTATCTGAGAGCAATGCTGGTACAACAACCCCTAAAGTGGGCACATCCAGAGAAAGATTATAACCCCAAATCCCTTAATAGAGTTCCTCAAAACAGGGAGAAATGGCCAAGCAGGTCCCACTTGCCCCCAAAAGCTGAATCCAGCCTAATGTTCCAACTTTGTACACAAAGATGGTAGCAGGTAATGTGGCACAATAAAGTTGTAATAGAATGAGAACAAAGTACCCACACAAAACATGGAGTTCCACCTAACAGACCCAGACCTCACATACTCCTAAACTGTGCTCACTTTTAGATAAGCTAAAATGTCTCTTTGAAAAGGAAAATCTGTTCAGAAGCTTCTTTAGAAAGAGAAAGTTAGGCCTGTGCAAGACATGAAGCCTTCCAGCAGGGTCTTCTCTCCAAGTGAGCATAATTTACGTGTGTGTGGGTCTTGCAGGTAGGACTCCCATGAAGGAGAATTACAGGATTTAGAGTCCAAAAATCCAAAATGCATTATCTAATTATTTTAACTTAAACTGTGGTAAGATGACACCATCATGGAGTGAAGCCAAGAGTCCCTGCCATGATTCTCAGTGATTTTTTTAAAGCCTTTCCATGATTCTCTAATAATTCCACATCATTCAGATTTCTCAGCTTTTCATTAGAACAAGACACTAGCCTTGTTTTTCCTCTTTATTTGTTCATTTTCCTTCTGTTATTCAGCACAGAAAAGAGTCCAATTCTGTGCTGCTTAGTGCACTTTCCAGATGAGTCAAGATTCACATTCTGTACAGAAATTATACCTGCCCTTCACAGCATGACATTTTTTGTATCCTTTCCAGGTGAATCCTGTAATAATCGTAAGCAGCTTGATATTTCTTGCAGGGAGAAAAATGATTATAGAACTTTTAGAAATTCTATGAGATTTCCCAGTTAAAAAATTATCTGCAGGGATGACTCACTGTGGAAGAAAGAAGAGTTTTCTTAGTTTCTCTGAGGACAAAAAACAGTGAGATTTGCATTATTACTTCTGTATTCAGAGTAGGATGCCACATGATACTTTCTGCACAGAGGAAACAATAGGGTATGAATATAGTGTGAAATGTGAGACCGTAATAGTGTAAACTTCTATCTAATTGACTAATTTGTTCCTCTGCATCCTTTTTCCAAAACAATAATTAAACTGTGGATTTTGCTAAATTATACCGTATTTTTGGACCGTAATGCACTTTCCCCTCCAAAAAAGTGTGTGTGTGTGTGGGGGGGGGAATGAGGGTGTGTCTTATAGTCCAAATGCTGTCCGGCAAGGCTGTTGTAAAAAGGCTGGCTGAAGACCTCCACCGCTGCTGCCACAGCTGTTCCGGGGCTGGGGAAGAAAGAAGGGCTGGGGATAGAAAACCATATGTTTAGCGGGCCATTACCACAGGTGGTCACAAGAGGGCACAAATCACAATTTCCCATTTAAATGAATTTGAAATCAATTTCTTGTATTCTAAAGCATTTCTGTTTGTATGTTCCCAATACATTTAAGTGGGAAACAAAACCTGTGCATAAAAAGAAAGGGTTTCATTTACTTTTCTTGTTCCTGCTCCATGTGTCCCTGCTCCTTTGTCCCTGTTACATGTGGTCAAAATGGAGGGGGAAGCCATGCTTCCTGGTTGCAGGGAGAGCAAGAGGCTAGCCTAGAGCATCACTTCCTGCCTCAGTGCAATTGGCCTGCCCGCTCATTTCCCCTGCAGCACCACCACTGGTTGGTGGTGAAAGTACAATACTATTTGGTTCAGAATCCCCCCCCCCCTTGTTTTGTTGCTCTAAAAACTGGGTGTGTCTTATGGTCAAGTGTGTCTTATGGTTCGTAAAATATGGTATTTAGCCAAGATGCAAACAGTATCACTTATAATATCTTGTTGCCAAGGTAGTATCTCTGAAAAATGCCCTGATTTACATATGTGGGAAGTTGCTTTTGTGATGATTGAAAACGTCAGGAAATGGCTCAATCTTGCCTTGCAATGTCATTCCCACACTTCCAGCAAGAAAAAGGATGTCATAGTAAATGTCAACCTGCATGTAGACAACATATATGTCAGTGGTAAAGATGGCCTACAAAAGTGGCAGGATTCAAATTTTTTTACTACCTACCATACCTGTCAAGTATCCCGGATTGGCCAGGATTTCCTGTATTTCGGTGCCGATTTTCGTCCTTTCCTGCCTGGAGCTGCTGCTATCCCGGATCTTGGCAGCAGGGGGAAAGGAGTTACTGTGCATCTCGTCTGCACAAGTCCTTTCTATGCATGCATAGAACTTTTCTACGCATGCATAGAACCCTTCTACGCATGCGTAGAAGGGTTCTGTACAGAAGGGGATGCGTAGAACCCTTCTACGCATGTGTAGAACTGATCAGTGCAGAACGGTTTTGCGCAGGTCCGTTGTATGCATGCATAAAAGCCTTCTACGCATGTGTAGAAGCGACCTGCATAGAACGGTTCTGCGCAGGTCCGTTGTACGCATGTGTACAATGGACCTGCACAAAACCATTCTGCGCATGTCCATTCTACGCATGCATAAATGGCTTTTATGCATGCGTAAAATGGACCTGCACAGAACCGTTCTGTGCAGGTCCCGTATTGTCCGGAGCCGTGCTTGAGAGTTATGCTACCTACTCTGTGGGTGTGATATGGTGGGTGTGGCCAGGGGGAAAGCCCTGTGTTCCAATTAGAATGGGTGGGTGGGGTTTTTTCCTATGGTTTTATGGTGTGTTTTGCTCTTTTTAGCAATGTGAGCCACCCACAGATGTCCAGATATCTTACAAACTGTGATGGCTTATCAAGTGTGTCTATATATGTCCATCCATCATTTCCATTTTGGACAGTTTGGGCATTTTTTGAAAAGTCAAATAAAGTCAAAATGTATTAATAAAAAAAAGGTTTTGCTCTGTAAAATGTAGATTCAGGCAAATGGCTGTGTTTAAGGATCTAGAACAGGGTTTCCCAACCTACGACCTGTGGGCTGGCCCTGGCCCATGATGCCATTCCATCTGGCCAATCGGCACCTCCCCCAAACCCAGAAGTAGGAGTGGTTGAATTTACATCAGCCATAAAACATGCCCACACATGTGCAAATGTGCCTGTGGCTGATGTAAATATGGAAGCAAGTGCATTTATGTCAACTGTAAATGTGCCCACTTCTGCTTCTGGGGGCATGGTCAGGCCCCTGGCACAAAACGTTTGGCCACCCCTGATCTAGAAGGCTGCATATGACCTTAATACCACAGGTTCCCCACCCCTGGCATAGACATTCAGAGATGCATCGTGTACTAAGTTGAAAGTTCTGGTAACTTTCCATGTTCCTCGGCAGATAAATTATAAGACACCTTGAATTCTTGAAAAGCCTTATAAATAGGTAATGAGGTCCTTGCCACCCCCAACAAAAGTACAGTTATTAATTTCTTTAGGATCTTTTCTGCCATGGTTTTAATGAGTGATTCATATTCTGAGTTGTAAGGTCATCTTCACACATACTATTCCACACTGGAAAATGCATGGGGATGAGAGAAAAATTGCCTCTTTGTGGTCTCTGCCATACTTAAATGAAGTTAAACAGCAGAAAACTGTCCCAAGAAGACACCCTCTATCCATTGGGGATTCTGCTCCCATTGTTCCATGGTACTTTAGGGGTTATGCATGTCAGTCACCACAAATTGTGTAGACAATGTTTTATAAGATAACATATTTTTGTAAGGGAAAAGAAGACATTTATCAGAATATACTCAGTAGAAGGAGCGGTGTGGGGGGTGGGGTTCAAACTAAAAAGCTGTCTGAAAACTTCAAGATAAGCTCCAAAAATTATCCTTGTGTCTTATTATGTTTGTTCTAAGTTTAGTTAATAAAAATAGACTATGTTTAAGTTATACAATACTTGAACACATTATGAAAACACAAGAGTCCCTGGAAAAGGCATTAATGTTGGGAAAATTTGAAGGCAGAGAGAAAAGTGGAAGACTGAATAAGAAACAAAGTAACTTTATAAAACAAATTATGGCTTGAGTTTGCCAAACCTTACAAAGAGTGTTCAGAATAGGACCTTTTGGAGGTCACTAATTCATAGGACCAAAGTAATTTTGGAACAATTTAATTATAGGTACAGTAATAAAAATTACTGACTGTAATTTCTGCTGTTTAGTAAAATCATAAATTTTGGTCCATTCAAAAAGTGTAAACAAACTGTGACAATTCCTGGGGTACAAATTCCTGTTTCCTTTAGAATCATTTCTGGGATGCCACATTTATCAGGGAAGAACAGATTGAAAGTTTGGCTTATATTGTGTTATGTTATATCATACCTGTCAAGTTGTGGAAGTGAAAAAATGGGAAGCACCACTGCATCTGACGGGTGCGCATGTGCGAAGGGGTTACTGCAGCAGTGTGCATGCATGAAGGGGTTACTGCACATGCGCAGTGACCCCTTCACGCATGCACACCACTTCCTCTGACAGGTGTGCATGTGCAGTAACCCCTTTTCTGACCGTTCAAATATGGGATGGCCGCGGGAAGGACCGAGAAAGAGGGGTGAAATACAGGATTTCCCTGCCAATATGGGATACTTGACAGGTATGCATTATATAAGCCAAAATGTTTCTGCAGATCTCTATATGAAGCAGTAGCAATACAATTCCCCAACAAATAGAATCAGGCATTCTTAGTGTAGACAAATTCCAACCTGTCTCGAAAGGAGACATATAAATGAGGCATTCAGCTTGCCTTGCACTTTTGCTTTCTATTTCCCCCATCAGGTTTAGGCCATTATTAGATGAGAGTCCTTAAACTGCAAAGAATAGGTTGAAACTACTCCACAGAGAGAATATACATTACAAATAATAATTTCTTCTTCAGCAGGGAAATTGTCCAAATGCGTCTCCCTCTCTGGCTTTCCAATTTCCCTTTGCTATTCAAGCCTAATGAGGTATAACTGCCAAATCCTATCAAGATCAGTTAAGTTCTGAGACTCTCAGCTTGAAGACACTTAAGTCTATATCCTTAGCAATTAACCCTGCTCACCTCCACACCACTCATAGTTTTTAAACAGTTGGCTTTGGCTGTGGGCTACTCACTAGGATGCAGTGTTCCAGCAGCTTTTTTAAAAGCCAGACACTTATTCACCAGAATGTGGTGCTGGTGATATGAACAGTGTCTAAGGGGCAGATAAATAAATAGTTGCTTTTCTTCTTGAGGTTAGTTATAAGCAAGAAGACTAGGGGGACCTTCCAGCAAAATGAAGACAGGAGAGAAGATAATTTCATAGTGCTAACATTATAAATATATTTTTAAAAAACAGTTGGATTTTTAAAATTTTCATATTAGACAATGTGTTCTTTTCCATTTGTTAATTAACTATGCTGGATGCTACTGGCTTAGTGAGAAATAGCCCATCAGTTTAAACTGTCAATTTCCAGGAACTGGATTTTCCACCTCATTAGTGAAAGGGCAAAAAAGTGGAATGTCTCTCAGGGAATAGTGTGTAAGAAGCCCCCAAACATAATATACATTTATATTCTTATTAATTTGATTCTTTTGCTGATCATTTATTGTAGCTATCTTTTGTTCCATTACTAAGAGGTGAGACTGTGTTTTATAGGATCTCATTTTAGAAAATTAGTTTCAGGGGTTTCTGAAATTATGGCTTTTCCATTTAGGACTTCCCATACATTTCTTTAGCTAACCCATCACCTGCTTAAATGGCCCAAATGCCTTCAATTCAGAGAAATGAGTGCAAGAAAATAAAATAAAATAATTAGCAGTTCCTTAATATTTATTTGTTTAAATAATTTCTACTGGGTCCAGATTTGATGCACACTTGTCAGTTCCCCAAAACTAGGTAAATCAATAGTGAAAAATTCCCTCACTCATCCATTTTAATCACATCTCACCAAAGAGACTCCAATTAGCTTCCAAAATATTTTAGAACAGATGTTGGTTATACATTACAATATTTAAAAAACTGCAATATTTAAAAAACAGATACAAATATCATCATTTAAAAAAATCAATGGATTTACTAAAATGTTTAAAACTATTACAATTAATTGTAAAAGTGTAATCCCCCATAGAAAAAAAACTCAGACCTGGAATCCAATCCAAAAAACTGTCTAAAACATTGATTCCCAACGTGGGGCACATGCCCCATAGGGGGACTCAATTACCAGAAGACTAAGTCAGTACATTGGCTGATCAGCACTTTGGGGAATTGACTTAGGTTTCTGAGAATTGAAGTCCAAAAACCAAAGGTTGGGAAACACTGACCTAAACAGAAAAGTTTTTGCCCCCAGATGGGGCCAGTTTGGTCTTTGCTGCAAGGAAGCCTGGGAGCAGCCACAGGGAAGACACTCTTTCATATTTCTGACCCAGTTTGAAGGTAGTAAGTTGAAGAGGAAAGCCTTCCCAAAGCTATTGAAACCAGGAGAGGACCATATGTGGAAATGTAGTTCTTCACACAAAACTGCCTCCTTCTAAGTCTAGCGGCAGCTTCTCCTCTCTTGTTTGTCTTGTTGCTCAACTTACTTTTACATTGAGGAAAAACTGTTGGAGAAGAAAAAAATCCAACCAAAAACAACAACAAAACAAATGTTCTAGTCAGCAAGTCCTACTTGAAGAGTCAGTAGTGACAAGTATGTGTGTGCATGCACATGCACACATGTGTGTGCATGCACACACACACATGCATGCACACACACACACACACACACAATCTCTTTAGAATATTTTCTGTCTGAAATCCCAATCTTGTTGTTCTGTGCAGGACAATGACAATAAAGATTTATCTATCTATCTAAATTTAAATTTAAAATCTAAGTCACAACTGCAGCAGGTCCGGACTGCTGTGGCTTAGTGGTTAAGATGCCGAACTGGATGACTGCAAGGTAGGCAGGTCAGCAATTCGAGACCTGAATTTTGCATGATGCAGTGAGAGCCCATCATCTGTCCTAGCTCCTGCCAATCTAGCAGTTCGAAAGCAGGAAATTGCAAGCAGATCTGCTGTGTGCGCCAGCATCTAGTCATGCCTGCCAGATGACCACGGAAACGTCTGCAGGCACAGATAGTGCTGGCTGCTTGGCTGTAAATGGAGAAGAACACCATAGTTGGATATGACTGACATTTCAGTAAGGGTGACCTTTGCCCTTACCTTACAATAGGTCCATTGAATCAGTGGTGAGTCAACTGTTCTGTAAGTTCCATTGATTCAATGGGTCTTGGCTAGTTGTGACTTCATACTGGATTTCATCCTGTGACTCTTGTCATGCTAAAACTTTGTGCTAATACTTTTCCATGCAGCAGTGAGATTTCCTACTTCCTGTTTAAACAATATCTCAGTCTTATTCTTCCTTATTTTTGTTTGTTTTTCAGTATTGTTTTGCACAACAGACTCAAAATCTGTGCTGCTTAATGTTCTTTCCAGTGAATCTTGTTTATGATGGATGTCATTCTGTGCAGTTATTGTAATAAGCCTGTGTATCTTGGTATTTTTTCCAGGATAAAGAAAAAAATACAACTGCTGTGGAGTCTCACACTATTTCCTTTCACTTTGAGGAGAAAACAGCCACCCCCTCAGTTTCTTACTGTGAGGATTACATCCCTATTCCTGGTTCCTGCTAATTAAGAATATGGCGAAGACTCTGATATAGTACAGATTTGGAATAACACTACATCAGGGCCCAAAGAAAAGCTGTGGAAGTAAAATAGCTTGTACCATCAGCAAAAATTTTATGTTGTACCCAGTTGCTTCAAGACAAGAGGAAGCAGTGAGGCCACCAGATGGCTCGAGCCATCAACCATGTACTGATAGTGCCAACACACACTATCAAGTGTGATTTTTATTTATTCCTTTCCACGCCCACAGATCTGAAGCTATCTTAATAATATTAACAAATAGAATGTAAAATACAAATTAACAGCAGCTGAGATCTTGACGCTTGGAGTAGTAAGTTGCATTAGAGTAGGCCCATTGAATTGTGGGGACTTGGTAAGTCCTTTCACAGTTCCATTGATTTAAACAGGTGTATTCTAGTTGTGCAATGGCTCAAGTGGTTAAGACGCTGTTCAAAACCTAATTATTGCATGACAGAAAGAGCACCCGTCTCTGTCCCAGCTCCTGTCAACATAGCAGTTTGTAAGCAAGCAATTGCAAGTAGATAAATAGAAACCACTTCAGTGGGAAGGTAAACAGCGTTCCATGCACTTTAGTGTATAGGCATTCCTGCCACATATCCATGGAAATATCTGTAGATGCAGACAGTGCTGGCTCTTTGGTTATAAACAGATGAGCACTGAACCCTAGAGTCGGATATGACTGGCTTTCAAGCAAGGGTGACCTTTACCTTTACTCTAGTTCTGACTTACTTTACCATTGAAACAAGATAACCTGTGAAGGAGTTGAGTCATTAAAGCCCTGCTGATTGAGTGCTTGCATGACTTATTATTCTAAGATATAAGATTTCAGCCAGTTATTTGCTCCAGTATTCAAGTCATATGTTTAAAGCCAATTTTGTCTTGAAAGAAAGAGCAATGTCTATTTTTGACAGGCTCTGTAACTATGTGGTGACGAAGGTGTGCACAGTTTTGAATAGGTTGAATTGCTATGGTTCTCAAACTTGAAATGGCTAGTCATACTATAATTTAGAGAATTATTACTAGGTGAGAACTGTATAGGTATTAATTTTAAAAAATAGAAAAATGGGTTTGGGAAAGTGTGCAGGCTATTGCATTCTTTCCTTTGCATCAAAACAGCTTCCTTTCCATCTCACTTAGTGAGTTGAAACCCATATAAGAGCAATTTAACAGTGTAATTCTCCGCAACACTTATATAAACAGCCATCAGTCTCCTTGTTTCCAACAGACAATGACAAGAAATGATCATATCTTCTATTTTTGGGTTCTCGGCCATTCTACCATCTTAGGGCAAACTCAGTGATAAGTTATAGTAGTAGGTAAAATTATTATTTTCAACCAGCAAAGATTCTTGATTGGCTACCCCGTTTTCTCTTGCAAATTTCAGTCAAGAATACTTCCCACCAGAGCAACTAGCATTTTTTTCATTTTCTCTCTCCAAGTTTGGAAGGATATTGCTTCATGAATGTCAATGCAATCAGCCTGGAGATGATAATGGTGCCTTTGTAAGTGACAGTGTGAATGAAATTCTGTTTGGGAGTTATTTGATAGTAACTGTTTCCTGAAGAACTAACAGTCTAAGAAACAGATTTTAGACATGACCTCATTGGATTCTCTGTTTTTCCTCAAAGAGATTATTTTTTGAAATATCTACCTTTAAAATTCTCCCCCTCTCGAAACCTTGTCTGAAGAATAAATTGTTGGGACTTTCTCCACTATGCTTAATTAGGGAACACTGTAGTCTATGTTTATCCATCTGTTTTCTCCTGTAGCTTCTTAAATTTCATATGTTTTCATGTTCTTCAATGTGCTCCCAAGATATAGGAAAATTCACCAGTCTTCCATGATATTAAACATGGCAAGTTTGAGAGAGGAAAATTGCAGAAAAAGAATCCAAATGAGACTGCAGTTAGTCCTGAAAAAAGTGAGAGATCAAGTTTTAATACCCTAGAGTTCACCAGAGATTAGTTACTTTATATGCCATGTGTGGGGTTGCTTGGGGTTATACCAGGGGTAGGCAACCTATGGGTTGAATCCGGCACATGTCGCCAAATAATCTGGCTCCCGTCCTCACTCCAACTGCCACTGCCAGAACCGGCCTCATTTACAGCAGTCATGGATGCATTTACAGCAGCTGTAAACACTAGTGGGACAACGTGTCTGGCCTCCTTAACTGTCTGAGGGAGCGTGACCCAGCTCCTGACTTTAAAAGGTTGGTAACCCCTGGGTTATACTATGCAGAAATACCTAATGTGCCCAAATTATCTTTTAGGGAAGAAATTGATGTTATAGAAAGCCCATAATTTGATCTGGAAACACATTAGTCTTGGAGATATGTGATTCAGGCTTTCTTTTGTGTCTGAGCTCTAAAGATCCTGTGCTTGAATCTTCAAGGCTAATCGCAAAATAAAGCAAGTTATTTACAAACTGCAAAAAGAAAGCTCTTGCTATCTAGGTAAGTCTTTCTAGCAGTAAATAATTTCTCTGTTCTAATCACAATTTATCTATCAAGTCTTTCTGCCCTTACTGGCAGTACCAACATTTATTAAATTTTACCATAATTAGGAGTATAAGCCAATGGTGTTGAATCTATGGCAAATGTGCCAGAGGTGGCACTTGGAGCCCTCTCTGTGGGCGCCCATGCAGTCACCCCAGAACAGAGTTTGCCCTGCCCCTCTGCTCAGCAGCCCAATGAGAGCCCTTTCTCCCTCCCACAGCACAGAGTTCACCCCAGCCCAATGTGAGTGTTTCCTCCCCGCCTGTTGTTGTGTTGGCACTTTGTGATAAATAAGTGGGTTTTAGGTTGCAGTTTGGGCACTCGGTCTCTAAAAGGTTTGCCACCACTGGTATAGGCCTATGGGAGTGCCTAATCAGCCTAGGGCAGAGCAGATGGACTATATCTGGTCTCTCTCTACCTCTCAGTGGCTGAACCTATCCCCCAGGCCATGTTCACACTCCTCAGACATGTCCAGGCCAGCAGAAATGGAAAAACATCCCCGTGCCTGTCACCAACCTGATTTGCATGATTCTGGTTTGTGATTCTTCAAGCCCTGCATTATGCATGAGGTATTCTTTATATTATAAGCAGGGTGACAATATACAGCCCTGTTGTATATATTTTCCTATTATAAACCAATCAGGTGCCCCATATCCAGTCCTGTTGCTTCTTTGCCAGCATACAGGTTTCTCAGAAAACAGGTGTGGTGGTCTGGTACTCTCATCTCTTTAAGGACTTGCCAGAATTTGTTGTGATCCATACAATCAAAGGCTTTAGCATTGTCAATGAAGCAGAAGTAGACATTTTTCTAGAACACACTTGCCTTCTCCATAACTTAGCAAATGTTGGCAATTTGGTCTCTCGTTTCCTTGCCTCTTCAAAACCTGGCTTGAACTGCTGATAGTTCTTGATCCACTAACTGCTGAAACCTAGCTTGTAGGATTTTAAGCATGACCTTGCTAGTGTGTGAAATGAGTGCAATTGTATGATAGTGTGAACATTCGTTGGCATTGCCTTTCTTTGGAATTGGAATGTAAACTGACCTTTCCCAATCCTGTGGCCACTGTTGCATTTTCCAAAATTTGCTGGCATATTGAGTGTAATTCTAGAAGTTGTTGTAGATCTTCACAGTACCATTTGATTTCAGCTTCTTCTGTAACAGGGTCTACAGCATAGACTAGGATTACTCTGTTGCTGAATAGTTTGCCTTGGATTCGGACAGAGATCATTTTGCCTTTTTTAAGATTGTATCCCATTATCGCTTTCCTCACTCTTTTATTAATGATAAGGGCCATTCACTTTCTTCTGATGGATGCTTGCCCACAATAGTTAATATAATTATCACCTGAATTAAATCATTTCCAAGGATACTGGAGTGGGTTGCCAGTTCCTTCTCCAGTGGATCATGTTTAATCTGAGTTTTCCACTATGGCCTGTCCATCTTGGGCACCCTACATAGCACAGCCAAAGCCCCTTTGCCACAGCAAGACAACAATCCTTGCGGGGAATAGGTCCACTGGATCAATGCAATTTAATTTAATTTGACTTACCAAATCTTCTCAGATGCAGTGGGCCCACTCTAGTTGCAATTTATTACTGAATTGCATCCATTGTCCAGGCTGCCATGCTGCCTCTTCCCGAGGCCCTCTCCACTCGGCCCAGGAATGGGAGGCAGGTGCGTCTCCCTGCCCTCTGAGCCCTGCCCACCCAGAGGGCTCAAAAGGGAGATGACCTGGAGCCTCGCTGCCGCCGTGTTGCCTCTTCCCAGGGCCCATTCGGAGGACCCTGGAAAGGACAGCATTTTGCCTTCTGGGGACACTTAGCTACCTGGACATGGACCTTTGGTCCCGTTTGCAGCACTGAGCTCTGGACTTTCTGGGGAGCATGAGCAGGACTCTGAACTCTTGTCTATACTGGGGTTTTGTTATTGCCATTATAACTTTATTTAATTTAATTTTTCATTGTGATTAATTTTATGTTTATTATCGAGTATTGATTATTTACTGAATAGATTTTTGTGTTTCTCTGTTGTATTATTATACTGTATGTTGTTGGACATGTTGTAACTGCCTCCTTGAGTCAGCCTTGGCTGAGAAAGTGCGGGATATAAATTATATTATTATTATTATTATTATTATTATTATTATTATTATTATTATTATTATTATTATTATTATTATCATCATCATCATCATCATCATCATCATCATCATCATCATCATCATCATCATCATCAATCCAGCTCTGTCTTCTGTTGCTTCATATAAGGCAGGGTTGGCAACCTTTTAAAGTCGTGCTCCCTCAGACATTTGAGGGAGCCGTACTGGTAGTCCCCCTCTGTAAATGCTGCCATAAATAGGGTGGGGGATGACTGCCATAAATGCATTTATGGCTGCCATAAACATATCCACAACCACCGAAAACATGTCTGTAGCCTCTTCCAGTGGCAGACGCAGCAGCTGTTGGAGCGAAGGGGCAGATTATTTGACTCCAGTCCACAGGCCAGATTCAGCCCACAGGCCACAAGTTGCCGACCCTTGATATAAGACATTGTGTGATCATTGCAAAGATATGTATCATATGCAGATTAGCTTAAATACTTTGCACTGAAATGTCATATCACATGGGGAATGAGCAAAAAATGACAGGTATCTGAAGAAATTGAACAATAGGAGAGCTGGGAAATATTGTATTCTCATAACACCAACCTCAATCAACACAAGAACTGAAATAAAAGAAAATAGGTTCCTTCAAATGTACCATGAACTCTAAATCTAGTTAGAAGTTCACTCTGACACAGAAATGAGTTAGCAATACTGTGCAAGCAAGTTGGCAAGAACATGTCAGACTCCAGGCAAAACAGAGTTTTGTATTAGGATCAAGATTATTTCTGTGCCAGAATCCTATAAATCTATTTATCCATATTCTGAAAATGAAAGATAAACTTGATTTGGAGATGTTTTATTAGGGAAGAAGGCTATGGCAGTTTATTTATTTGCTCAGTGAAAAAGGAAATTGAGATTTTAGGTACAATCTTTTCAGTAAAGGATGCTTATAGAATTTCAACCTGCATTTTCTGCTTTGATTCAAGGTCTAGGTAGGGAGCGGGGATTGAGTCTGTTGATAAATGAAAGTTTCATTTTATTTAAGCCATTTTAATATAAGTTAACTGATTAAATTATAGCCTGTCTTTATTTCAAAATAGGGCCTCAAGGTTGATCACAACAAGGTTAAAATGAAAACAATGATGTTAAAACACATCATATTATTTAAAACAAATTAAAGACCATGCCAATAAAAGATTGCAGAGCATAAAAGGGAGGATTTGGAAAAAGCAATAGAACACATATGGTTTACTTGGTAGTTCTAACTTACAATAGGCAGAAGAAGATAGTTTAATGGCTGGTGCAGTCCAAGTGGCTAAAATGGTAGTCATTAGAAGAAGAGGATAAATAGTTAAGAGAGCTATCCAGAGTACACTACATGCTAATATCACGTACTTTGTTATGTTGTACTTTGTCATATTGCAGAGCACCTGAGACAAATAAATGGGCAATGAAGAAAGTAGGAGTCTAATACAGTACTCCATACTCATTCCTCTCATGCTTCATAGACCTACCACTGCCCTCACCCTGTGATAACTTGACTATTCTGATAGGTTTACCCAGTGGTGGGATTAAAATAATTTAACAAATGGTTCACCAAACTCAACAAAAAAAATTAGGTAATGGTTCTGCTGAACTGGTGCAAACTGGCTGAATCCTGCCACTGCCTGCAACCCTGGGGGGCATGAAGATCGAATATTCCCACATCCTCTCCCCACCAGCCTTCAGTTTCCCTCCCTCAGTCTTCAAACGGGTTCCACTATGGTCCCGACAGCACATCGCACACACACACACACACACACCTGCCGAGGCAATTTTTTATGTAGGGTAGGGAAGGAAGGAAGAGCCGTCTGAAGTTCCATTTTAATGTTCACTGAACTCAACAAAAAAGTAGGCATCAGTTCTGCCAAACTGATGTGAACTTGCTGAAGCCCACCACTGGGTTAGTAAAGAGGAAGAGGCCTGTTTCTTACTGCTCTTCCTTATGGTAGAAGAACTCATGTCAAAGGAGAACATCCAATTGTTTTGGCCCTTATTTTCAGTAAGACTGTAGTTGTTTGCTGAAATTGACTTGAGGATTTCACTAAATGGGAATGCAATTTACAGAACAATACCATTGCTCCCAGCAATGTATGTTGGCAAGGATTATCATTATTTGAAAACATAGGTGTAACCCATGGGAATGCATCATGTAAATGGAAACATTTGAAACAATGTGTCCTACTAGAGTTGATAAAAACAACAGCAGCAGCAACATTGTCTCTTGAACACCTCCTCTTTCCCCAACATAGTATTGCATTTCCCAAACTGTGGAATGAGAATGAACATTTACTCCAGACAGAAAGTATAAATTCCTAAAGAATTAGGTAAAGGTAAAGGCAAACGTTTCCCTTGCTCGAAAGCCAGTCGTATCCGACTCTAGGGTGCAGAGAGATGAGCACTGCACTCTAGAGTTTCTAAGCTGAAGAGCCAGCGCTGTCTACTTCTGCAGACGTTTCCGTGGTCATGTGGCAGGCATGACTAGACACCGGAGCACACAGAATGCTGTTACCTTCCCACCGAAGTGGTCCCTATTTATCTACTTGCAATTTCTTGCTTTCAAACTGCTAGGTTGGCAGGAGCTGGGATGAAGACGGGAGCCCATTTCCATCCTGCAGTAGGTTTTTCCATCCTGCAGTAGGTTTTTAATTCCTAAAGAATTAAAAACCAATAAAGAACTCTAGAAAGTAGGCAATTTGTTTTTGTTATCCTCTGCTGATATTAGCAATTACCAAACCAAAGTTGTAATAAAGCCAAAGAAAGTTCACTCTTTCCTAAGAAAGAGAGAGATTCCTTCTTCTACTGAACAAGCGATGTCTGTTTAGAAAAGTTCCTTCTCATCAAACTCTGTCCCTCAGAGGATATGAACCACATCCCTTCTTTTCCTCTCTCTGCACATCAGAACTCAACATCTCAGCTGCACATCAGAACCCAAAGTGTTTAATACTAGTTTAAAGAAGGAAATTACAGGAATGGCTTAGAGAATATTTCTATTTGGTTCTGTTTGAAAATGGGTTCTGTGCATTGAAACATTTTCCTGATTGCTGTGATATTGTTGGCAGGATTTTTATAGATTCGACATAAAGTGGTACATCGCTTAAAGAGCATAATGCATTCTACGGGATTGCTCTTTAAGCGAGTTGCTATTTAAGCAAAACACTTCTGGTGGGAGGGGGATTGTGAACCCCAATTTAGTTGTTAAGTGAGCTTTTGGTTATTTTTAGTTGTTAAGCGAGGCGACCATTCAGATAAAATTCTGCTCTTTAGGCGAGTTAGTTTCTAAGCGAGGCGCTCTTTATGCGAGTTTTTACTGTACAGTATATCTGAATGAGCACTTAGAGCACTCTTTTAAGCTTCTGAAGTTGTCTGGCATACAGCATCCACATTTCGACAGAGGAGCACCTCAATTTTCCCCTTAGCAATCTTTTTTAGAACCTCAATCAATGTGTTCTACTTTTTAAGATCTCTCCCTTAAAAAAAAAACCAAGCATCCCAGGTGTTTTTGGATGCTTCAAACGCAAATATTTTGCAGAGATACTAACATCCAGTTTGTTGACAAACCTAACAAGCCTGTTCAGTATACTGGAAGTTTCCAATTTACAGTTTCCCTTCTTCTTTATCTCCTGCCAACTTAGCAGTTTGAAAGCAAGAAATTGCATGTAGATAAATAGGGATCACTTCGGTGGGAAGGTAATCAGCATTCCGTGCACCCTGGTGTTGAGGCATACCTACCACATGTCCACAGAAATGCCTACAGATGCAGACAGCCCTGACTCTTTGGCTATAAACAGAGATGAGCACTGAACCCTAGAGTTGGATACAACCTTTCGAGCAAGGGTGACCTTAACCTTTACCCTTCTTTTTTATTCCAATTCCAATTTTAATTTGTACCCCGCCCCACTCAGCACATGGCCGACTCTGGGCGGCATTACAAGGGGTGAAAAGTGTATTTTTTTACCTTTGCTGACCTGTTGTAGTGCTGGATTGTCAAGGATGGGGAAAATATTCAATTCCCTTTCCCTTTTGATTTCCAATTGAAGCCATAGCTGTTTGCCATCATCTGCTGCTTCATTTGAAAAAGGGAAATAAATATTTTTCCCACCTTGCTGATCCATCACTATGACTGGTTGGCAAGGGGAAAAAATATTTATATTTATATTATTTCCACTTGTCATGTTTGCTTTGGAATTCGAGGAGCTCCTGTTCAAAAAGGTACATTTCTATTCCATGATTTCTGGGGTAAACGTTAAGGGTGACAGAAAAAGAGAGAGACAGAGAGACAGAGAGGTGTATAAGAAAAGGATGTTGGGGCAAGGGAAGAAAAGGGATAGAACATTGGATTGATGGGATGAGACTAATGGGTTTCTTATCATGTACAAGCTATAGGAATATCATAGTGAAGAGATAGAAAGAAACCAACATCCAGAGCAGGAGGAAAAATAAAAGACAGTGTGAGATTGCTTGTATGTTTTAAATCAGAACAAAGCCAGGTACATTTTACAATAGTTAAATAATTTTTTGAAAGGACTGGGGGTGGGGGGGAGGAGGCTGTTATAGAACAAGACTTATATCACTTATTAAGCTTAGGATTCCATTAAGTAGAACAGTAAAGAATACATGAATACCAAAAATGTTTCACCAGTGACTTTAGTTACCTTTACTTGGGATAAAATTAAAGCTAAGTAGGCAGAAATGGTTCATTGGCTCAGAAAAATAGGAACAGCAATTTAACCTTCAATTTGAGGGACATTTTAAAAATCAAATTAGTAACAAGCAAATTAGCTGTCATATAATTAGCAGAAAGGGGAGAAAATATTCAACCTTTCACATCGGTTCCCATTATCTTTATCTTTCCACATTCCTAGCACAATCCATGTATAACAGGATTATATGTGTTTCTGCAGGTATCCTGGTAAAATATTCATTATTCAGCATAAACACTTGTCTAGTAATTAGTACCCAGTATAATTAATATATGATGGGATGCAACGGCTTAGTGGTTAAGACTCTGAGGTTGATGACCAGAAGGTTGGTATGTCAGCAGTTTGAGACCCAAGTGCTGTGACATGGAGTCAGCTCCCATCATCTGTCCCAGCTCCTGCCAACCTAAATTGGCTGCTTACTATAATTAACATTCAGTCATATATGGCCAGATCAAAGTGGACAAAGTGCAACATATGGCTCAGACACATACCAGAGGACATTTGGGCTCCTCCAGCACACTTTTTAAAAATTTGTATTGATTGGCTCTTGTTGGCACTGGAAGCAATTTTGTTTTGTGGATTCCTAGCACAGAAGTCCCCTGAACCCTGAGTTTATTTTGACATTTACCTGTTCAGTTAAAAGGTATGTGAAATCCTTTTGAGAAAAAAGGGCCTTTGTAAAAGAAAATTAAATTCCATTCTGGCCAGGTTATCCTGCTATGGTAACAAAGTAGACCATACTGCCAGTGACTCAATGCCAAGTGTCAGGTGGCAGCTAACTAACATGACAACCCTGAGGACTAGTGGCTTTGGCGAAGTCCACAGGTAAGAGTGATGGTCCCCAAGTGGATTAAATCCCACTAAATCCATCTTGATGGAGAGCAGCAGTTTCATCAATACTGGCCTGGAGCTGAGGAAATCTGAGTGTGTTTAAAGGGCTCAGGACCAGAAAGTGACTCATGGAACTGGATCAGTGGTACAGGGGTCATGCTGCGATGTGGAAGGCAGATGAAAGGCATGGCATTATATTTGCAGGACAGTCTTCATGGCTGATCACCATGATGATCACCAATATTTGGAATCAGATACAGTGCAAGAAGAGGAGGAAAAGAAAATAATTTAGGAAGCAGCAATAGCAGCCCTATGCAGCTTGGCCCCATGTTGGGAACCCACTGCTGTAGACCAGCGTGGGCCCCACGTTGAGAATGACTGCTCTAGACCATCCTGTTGAATTTGGAGTCATCAACATTCAGGCTGTACTTTGCTATATAAGGTTTGGCATTCTTTTTCCTGCTGGCCTTTCCTGGCATTTCGAATCATGGATGGAGAAGCACAATATCCCACCTTAATAAATTGGAGAGGTTTTTAAAATAAGAATTGAATGATATGAATGGGTAAAAGATGCTCTGTTGGGCAGAATCTGTTTCAATGAGTAGAGGTGTACCCATGTCAAATGAAGTGCTGACTAAAGATGTGAAGAATAATTACAAAATTCCTGATCCTTATTGAACATCCCAGTGATGTGTGCCACTAAAAATTATGAAAGCCTGGTAAGGTTCCTTGTTTCTTGCCAAAATAATACAGAAGGGCTTTTATTTGGTTTGTTTAAGGTTTTTCTACTTTGGACAGAAGACTTTCCTCTAGAATAGTCAAATATATACACACAACAAGCACAGGGGAGTGGCTGGTTGTCAGCAAGATATAGTGATACCTCATACAATGTCCAAACTTGGTTCCACAAGTTTGGACTTTATACGGATTTGGACTTTGTATGATGCATGCAAAATCCTAGCCACGATGCCTCATACAACATCAAAATCCTTGCCACGATGCCTTGTACAACGTCATTTCCATAGAGATACATTGTACTGTAACAGCACAGACTTCAGGGCAAAGTCAAGGAAACAGACAGGAAACTGACAGAACTTTAAGAAATCATTGTCTAAAGGCTAAATACATTACAAAACATGTCAAACAACCCTGATTTTAGGAGACAAACGATACAACAAGTTTTTAGCTTTTGAAAACTTTATGAAGTGCAGGTTGAAAAGTTAACATGTCTCATCTTGCAGCACAGTGTTAATCATCCAAACAGCAGCAAACACCAAACAATTGCCCACCCCACCAAACAGTGATCCCTCCAAAAAGGCCAACATAAGAAAAATTATGGAGCATGCAATCTGTTTTTAAAAGCCACAGCAGCAAACACCAAACAATTGCCCTACCCCATCCACCTCCCCACCCCAAGCCAACTGGAAACAAAAAACCACATTTACCTACCTTTCTACTGTGCCAAAGAATGATCCCATAACCTGAAGAATGCTGCAAAAATCCCAGGGATGCTGCCAAAAATTCTGACGAAAGAATAAAAAAACTCAAAAATCACGCTCAAAACCACTCCTAAACACTCTTCGCCTCGTGCAAAACCCACAAGAGCAATGCACACATACATCTTGCCTTTTATACTGCCCAGGCACAATGCAACCTGGGAAAAACCCCAATGCCTCATACAAAGTCGCAGCGACTTTGTATGAGGCAACTTTTTTCAAGAAATTAGGCACTGTTGTATGAATTCGATTTTGTTCGAAGCAGACTTTGTATGAGGTATTACTGTACAATAACAAGGTGCTGAACTGTCAAATGTCCTTAAAGCTATAGAAAGATTAACTGAGTGCTGTGCAATTAACTTACACAAATGGATGGGTTTCATGCAATAAATAATTACAAGAATTAATGAGAGCAGCATAAACTCTTGACTGGCACTTGCAGGTGAGTAGAAGAATGTGAAGATTCCTTAAGCTCTTCTGCAAGGATGAGACAAGTGAAGATCTATAATGAAGACATCTGATCTCCACTAATGATTGTATTAGCCACCCTTTGGGTGTTTTTTTGAGTCTCTTGGGTTTCAAGGTCCTTGACTATGGTTCTTACCTGCACTGCTGGAGCTAATCAAGTATTCCATCAGACAAATAATATTGTTTCAGTTCTCTGCTGCTCAAATGCTTTAGGAAAGGAACTTTCTTCTGTAACAGTTATATGAGAATCCTCAGCTTTAATTTCCCATCTGTTCCCCCCAACTAGGCAAATCAGGATGTGACTAGAATGAACATACATATATATAGCTTTGCATCCAGGATATACACTTTCAGAAAAAGGAATTTTTTTGTTAGTTTTTAAACCAGTGAAACAAATCCAAATCCTGGCATAATTATGCACGCAGTGGCTTTTGAGTATCCCCACTTCTCCTCTTCAGTTTTCCCTGGCAAACATGCAGGTTGTGCTGCATTGATAAACATTTGATGTTTTTGTTCCAAAATGTTATTTTGTTCACTATTTTTACAAGGTAGTACAGCTAGAATAGTCAAGGATTTAGTCTGAATATTTTGAAAAGCAAGCTTTCCTCAATTCCCCTTTTCTCTCCTGTTAACACAGCTTTTAATCAAATAGGTACAGCTTTAATGAAAGAAAAAAAGAAATATCTACTTACAACGCTTGTGTTCAAATAAAGTTGTCAGATAGATGGCAAAAAATATTATAAAACATTCCCTTCATCTTGGTTGAAAAAAGGCAAGAAAAAAATATCTCAAGCAAATCATGGTTGCAAGAGGATAATGAGTTACTAACTTTCTGAGACTAGCACATTTTGAGTCAGAAAGAGACTGAACTAGGATGAACCACTCAGATGGAATAGACAGACAGACTAACTGCACAGAATCCAAACACAGAGATCAGTATATATACATCATGGAAAGCAGTTACTTTTGGAGGAAGAAACATTAAGTCTGCTGATTGCGTACTGTGCTTAGATTAAAAACAGGCAATGACTATATTTGTTAAATGCTGGTCCTTCTCCATGTTAGGATGCAAAACAAACAAAGCATGATGAGATTATCTGGTATAAGATCAATTTATTTTTGGATGTGTTAAGAATTGCAGCAACAGTGAGAAATAACAATGTATCCATAACTATAATAATCTTCATCACATTCAAACATGGCATTCATTGTTCACTTTGTAAATTATTTTCTTAACTCATTCAATCCAAAGGCAGTTTGATCTAAAGACATTTATTTTTAGGCTTATATCACCTTCGCATGTGTTTACTCATAAGTCCATGCTGTTGTGTTTTCAGTAGAACTCATATTTTCATTATTCTTCATGAAAATGTTCTTTTAAATCAGTGTTTTAAACATAATTTACCCTAGGTGACACATTTGTAAATTTTGTTTCTCTTAAAATATTTTAAAATATTCCATTTCCAGAAATATGTTTGAACATGCAGGAAGAACAAAAGCCAGGCAAAAACGAAATTTTATACAGTTACCATGTCTATTCGTAATGGAATTTGTAAACAATAAAATCCCACGTGTGTCTAATTTGATAATGACTTGTGCTGTTACACTGGAATTGTATCTGTGATAAGACACAGAGGACTTAACATCTAATTTTTGATACATGTATTTCTCTGGAAAAATTCCTGTGACAGGAAATGGATTAATTTTTCATGGGCACTAAAAGTTCATAGTTTTGTTTTTTAAAAAAATCAATGTTACTATTTGGGGTAATGGAATTTACTTTTGCATAAGAAGGAGTTAATATTCATGGTAGTTTATCCATGCTTCCTCCAAGAACTCTTCACAGAACAATGAGCACTATTAAACTGAAGGTAAACATTACCACAGCCCAGTGCTTTCAACTGGAGATGAGTATATCCACATTGATAGGGGGGAAATATGTAAAAATGCATAACAGCACAAGTGTTTGTTGTCTGTTTTCCAGAACAAAGTTCTAACTTCCAAATATGAATATTACTTTACATGAAGTATGCATATTTTGTGATCAAATAAATTTTATTCAAATAAATCCACCATATTTTGATGTTCACTAATCCATATTATTCCCATTTGCATTAATTTTAAACAGTGTGTTTTCAAATTCAAAGAAGACAGACTGTAGCTATTTTGGGTTTTCTGTTTTTCTTTTATTTTGATGTCTGCTGTGTGATGTGTAATATTTTCTTCCCATTATGAAATGATGTTTTCATATTTTCCCCAAAGACTTTTTCATACATCTGTGAATTTGATTTTTGTGAAGTCCTTCATTAAAAATTGAAGCTCTGTATGTCTATTAACATATACTTTTTCCTCAGTGTTACA
This sequence comes from Bradypodion pumilum, assembly GCA_035047305.1. Taxonomy (NCBI): domain Eukaryota; kingdom Metazoa; phylum Chordata; class Lepidosauria; order Squamata; family Chamaeleonidae; genus Bradypodion; species Bradypodion pumilum. Next base: position 41,581,901 of record JAWDJD010000004.1, read on the forward strand.
TTACCCATAAGTAAGGAGCTTGTTCTATCAGGAAAGGTTAAAGGAAGAGTAGAGCATGGTATATTTTATTGAGTTCTCTGCCGAAATCAAGTCACCTTTATATTGAATTTACAACACAACACAGAGAACATAAGAACAGCCTTGCTGGAACAGGCCACAGCCCATCCAGTCCAGCATTCTGTCTCACACAGAGGCTCACCATTTGCTTCAGGGTATTCCCAAGCAGATGCCTTCACCGGTTTAGGATTTCCTGGAAATGGCATTGAGAGATATCCTGCCTATTTCTCCAACCTGGAGGTATCCATAATTATAGCCATTGATACCCTTGTCCACCATGAACTTGTCTAACCCTTTCTTAAAACTGTCAAGACTGACAGCTGTCACCACTTCATCTGGCAGGGAGTTCCATAGTCCAGTGATCCTCTGGGTGAAAGAGTACTTTCTCTTATTTGTTTGAGAACTAGTACCCAAAGGTTTCATGGAGTGCCCCCTAGTTCTAGTGTTATGTGATAGGGAAAACAGTTTTTCCTTATCTACTTTGTCCACACCGTGCATGATTTTATAAACTTCAATCAGGTCACCTCTTAGACGCAGTCGTTCAAGAGTGAAGAGGCCCAACTGTTGCCGCCTCAGATGGTAAGGAAAGTGTTCCAGTCCCCTAATGATTCTGGTTGCTCTCCTCTGCACTTTTTCCAGCTCCATAATATCCTTCTGGAAGTATGGCAACCAGAACTGTACACAATATTCCAGATGGGCCTCACCATAGATTTATAGAGGCAAAATGACACTTGCTGACTTATTTTCTATACCCTTCCTAATGATCCCTAGCATTGAGTTTGCTTTTTTCACTGCTGAGGCACACTGGGTTGATACCTTCATTGAGCTGTCCACCAGGACACCAAGGTCCCTTTCCTGGTTTGTCACAGAGAGTTCAGACCCCATCAATTTATAAATGTAATTGGGGTTTTTTGCCCCAACTTGCATCACTCTGCACTTACTAGTGCTGAAGATCATTTGCCACTGTTTTGCCCACTCCCCCAGTGTCAAGAGATCCCTCTGGAGCTCCTCACAATCTCTCACAGTTTTCACTTCCCTGTATAATTTAGTGTCGTCAGCAAATTTTGCTACCTAGCTATTTACTCCTACTTCTAGATCATAAGAAGAAATAGGCTAGTAAATAAGTCATGAGTTTTACCTCTGAATATGTGTGTGCATCTTCATGGTTGCTATTAATAAACACAATAATGGAACTCCAAGTGAATTTCAAACATGTGCTTTTAAGCTTGTAGTTCTTACCGGTATGTTAGTAGTTGCAGCAGTAAATGTGCTCATGAATATTTGCTTCTGTTTATACTGAAGTGTCAGCTTTCTGAGATGGAAATTTTTATAAAAACTCTGAAAATCAAGGACAGTGATCAAGGAAAGAAAATCAAGGAGAACAATGAAACTCATCTCCGACTTGCATCTGGTGCTTCTTAAATCTAAAGCAGTAAAATTAGAAACAAAGATCTATGAAACATGTTGCTATTTTATATTTGAAAAGCACCTTCTGCAAACCAGAAACTATTTATTCTAGAATAGCTATAATAACATGACTGTTTTCTTGTGCGGTCAGTGTACAGAAAATGTGCACAATAACATTATTGCTTTTCATCTTGTGTCATTTTGAGCTCCTGGTCCCCACACCTTCAAATTGGATACATGAGAAAACTTTTTCAATTTTACTTTGCAGCATTCCCATAATAGTGGTACCTTATCTGCTGACCTTATCCAGATGGCGAGGACTTTAACTGTGTTTTCTAACCAAAATTAAAAATGTTAACTCTAAATTCTACATTAATCCTTCTGCCCATCAAGTAAACCTATGGATATCCTTAGACAGCTTTATTTAGGCCTCACATTTTTAGGTGTATGAGCTTTTCCAAACTGCAATCAAAATGCGGTGTGGCTCAATTTCAATTGTGTGATACAATACACCTGTAGCAACAGAAGACTGTATCTTTGCTGCTGAAAGGGGATATGAAGAACTGGAATCAGAAGGCCTGTACCTCCTAAGAAATCCATGCGTATAAGAAGGGGGTTGAGCCATACGTGTGGGGAATGCGTGTCCACACATGTCCAGCCTATCCCGTAATGCACCTGCCACACTTACCTTTTGTCCTTGACAACATCATCGCAAGGGTCTAGAATTTGAGAGTGGGGCCAATGCCCCACGATCATGGAAAAACAAAAAAAATATGCTTTCCAGCATCCTCTGTGCCATGGCACACTTCAGACAATCAGACAGGAGGACATGAGCGCAGAGGAGGCAGGACAGCCGGTGCATGAAAAAAAAAACAGCCAACACGCACTCCATTCGGCCTCCCCGGGAAGATGGCCAAAAGCGGTGCTTTGTCCCGCACTTGCCTCCCGGGCAAAGCGAGTTCCTAACCATGGGGGCCAGGGGTTGAAATCATGGCTGCCTTTGGCCCCTGCCTACTGGGAGAAGTGAAACTCTACCCCATGAGGCGAGGGAAGAGAACGCCGTCCGTTCTGCCCACGCCACATGGAGGGAAGTGAGCACCAACCCCGGGGGAGGAGGCAAAGTACGGCTGCCTTCAGCCCATGCCTACTGGGAAAAGTGAACCAAGCCAACAGACGGGTGTCCAACAGGGAAGGTGTCTATCTCCCTTCTTTTCCTCTCCTCCACGCTGGTTTGAGGCTGGCCTCGAACCAACACGGGTGAAAATCCAAGGCAACATGGTGGGTGTCCAACAGGGAAGGTACCTTCCCTGCCGGGTACCCACCTGACTCCCTTCCTTTCCCCTCCACCACACTGGTTCGAAGCTGGCCTTGAACCTGCATGGGGGAAACCAAGGGGACAGGCGGGTGTCCAACAGGTAGGTAAGGCACCTTCCCTGCTGGGCACCCACCTGTCTCCCTTCCTTGCCCCTCCTCTGCACTGGTTCAAAGCTGGCCTCGAACCAGCATGGAGGAGAATCAAAGGCGGTGGGGATCAAGGCTCTGACTGGGTTGCTTTCAGAGGAGGCAGCCTACCTGCTCAGCTATTTCCTCCGAAAAAGCAAACCAAGCCAACAGGTGGGTGTCATACATGGAAGGTGCCTTCCCTGGTGGACAAATGCCAGTCGCCCTTCCTTGCCCCTCCTCCATGCTGGTTCAAAGCTGGCCTCAAACCAACACGGAGGAAAAACCAAGGCACCTATCTCCCTTCCAGAAAAGCCCACCCCCCACATACCCACCTTAAAAACACAAAATCAATACCTGCCCGGTAAGGCCGGGCACAATAGCTAGTACACTATATAGCAGTGATGGCAAACCTTTTAGAGACTAAGTGACCAAACAGATGGGTGGGGTGAACTCTGTGGTGGGGAGAGGGAGGAAGTGCTCCCATTGGGCTGCTGGGCAGAGGGATGGGGTGAACTCTCTGTGTGCATGCCCACAAAAAGGTCTCTGAGTGCCATAGGTTCACAACCACTGCTATATAGTATCCATTCTTGCACTAATTCTCATGAACCCTGACTATTCTTACATCAGTCAAGGATAGTCTCCCTTTATTGTTCAAAGGATAATATTTATGCAATTGTGCTGGGTGTGCACATATACTTGTTTATCTGTTTGACTGTAAATAAGAACTTTAGTGGTAGAAGAATTTACATTTCCTTTCATTTTCAAAATTTCCTATCTTGTTCATCATGGACTTTAAGATTTTTTTAAAAAAAGTTTTTATTGAAGTGTATATGTTTTGTGTACATTTCTTGAAATGCATTTTAATGTCTTCTCTTTTACCTAATAAGAGCAATTTTTCAAACTTTTTTCATACTCTAATTCATTTTAACATTTTTTTCAACGATACACATAATTTTGTGTGTACTTTATTATAATATACAGTTTTATCTACTTTAAAAAATAATTGGAGAATTTTATTAAATGATTTGTATAAGTGAAAATCTGGGAGGTTAATCAAATTCCAGTTCATGTGACATTTTGGAAGTTTTTAATGCAATATCTGTATAGGGAAAATAACATAAAATCTGCATTTTGTGAAAAATTACACACATATACACACTTATTCTGTTAGTTTATTCAGCTCATAGAAGAAAGTTACTTGAATACTTACTCTTAAAGAGTCCCACTAAGAAGAGGACTCTTTCTTTATCCCTTGATGGCAAATTGTAGGCAAATTGCCTCAGGAAAAACAATCGGTATAAATATTATTTTTTGTGCACTGTTGTGCTTTTGAGTACACAACAAAAATATTTGCAGTGATTTCTAAAGCAGTTCACCTATGAAAATTTCACCAATTTGTTTTACACTGGCATAAATACACGAAAAGATTTTGACCAGTGCATGCATGGTTACCCCTTGAGTAACTTGTTGTATACAGTATTGGAAAACCACACTACAGTATATTCTTTGCCTGTGCTATATATGAAATTCACTTCTATTCACTTCTGATACTCATTCCTAGTAATGTAAATGGTGCATTTTGCTATAGTGAGCTATACATTTAACTTATGCATGCATTAATTACCAACAGGATTCTTGTCATTTTAAAACTATGTTAAGTTTAAGTAAAGCTACTGAACATTAGCGTTCATTATTTCCTATTCAAATCTTATACTAACTGGTGTTCAGGTCAGCATACCTATCCTTTTCAGATATATTGCTAAAAACATGAGCAAGGAGATGAAAGAGAAAGAAAGGCTAGATTAACTGTTCAGAATGACAGCTAATGCAACACCTGGATAGGATTTTACTTAGGACATTAGCATTCAAATACAAACTCCCTTGACTCTTATCTGTTGCATGCTTTTCTCCAGTTATTCTAGATGAAATTAGAATTTGTACTGAGAAGGGCTAGAGAATTAAGATATTACAAATTACTCAGGACCTTTCATTTTTTTTCTTTCCTTCATTTCAGATTACATATAAGGCTGTTGGATCCCTAGATCCCACTGCTGACCTGTCAAATCAGAAAGGAAAGGTCTTCAAACTGAGAAATGAAACCCATCATCTATTTGTAGGGTTATATCCAGGAACTACCTACTCATTCACCATCAAAGCAAGCACAGTTAAGGGTTTCGGACCTCCCATCACCACACGGATTGCAACGAAAATTGCAGGTATTATGCTTAAGGATAAAGAGAGACAACTCTCTACTCTCTTATGAGTAAATGAAGCAGATAGTAATTAGATTTCTGGATAAGTTTTTTGCAGAAAAAAATCTGTAGGGAGAAAGATGCGGTATATCTGAAAATAATAATGCAACCAGTCACATATCACTGACAAGTAAGAGGTCTGAGGGTTAGCTCTACAGGGTTTGCAAAACATTCTCTTTTCCCTCCTAATAAAGCACTGATTCTATTTCTGTGAGCCAGAAATTGATACTGAATAACACAACCCACAGTACAGTGTTTTGTCAAACCTGATTTTTTCCCCTTTCTGAGGCACCTAGCAATAAACAACTTCCAGATTTATGACCAAACTGTGCTGTTGGATAAAAAAATTATTCATTTTTACCCAGAGGGCTGGAACAGTAGTACCACAAAACAAGACAGTGAATCTCCTGAATTTTAAGTGATTGCTGTATGAAAGTCTCTATGTAAAACCTTTCCTCCCCATGCCCTTCACCTTCTCTAACTAATAACTTCTGAGAACAGAAGTTCCTGAGCTTAAAGGAGTTTGGAAGTGTACTTTTGTAAATCTACTAAAAGTGTTTGAAAAGTTTCAATAACAATTCCAGGCTAAAGTCTTACTGTTTTTTCTATACACACAGAAGATAAATGGTACAACACTCAGTCTCTTCTAGCTAACTATTAACAAGTAAAGGTAAAGGTCACCCTTGCTCGAAAGCCAGTCATATCTGACTCTATGGTTCAGTGCTCGTCTCTGTTTAGAAGCTGAAGAGCCATTGCTGTCTGTGTCTGCAAATGTCTCCGTGGACATGTGCCAGGCATGAATAGAAAACCAGAGTGCATGGAATGCTGTTTACCTTCCCACAGAAGTGGTCTCTATTGATCTACTTGCAATTTCTTGCTTTCAAACTGCTAGATTGGCAGGATCTGGGACAGAGATGAGAGCTCATTCCGTCGAACAGCACTTGGGTATTGAACTGTTGACCTGCCACCTTCCAGTCAGTATCTTTACCACTTGAGCCATTGCAGTCCCAACTATTAACAAATCGTCCCTATAATTCTCTGGGGAATATGCTCTCTCTGTCTTGGCACATGAGAATCTTAGCAGGAACTTGCTAATTGACAATGAGAAGGTTTTGAAAATTAATGAATTATGCCAGCATAAAAGCTCAGTAGGATTTGTCCAGTAACTGTAAAGTCTTCTGTTAACAATGGTTTCTAACAGTGTGCTTATTATTTATTGCTTTACAAGGGGTCCAACAAAAGGGTTGAACGGCTATGCTGAACATTGTTGTCCCCCACCCGATCCCAAAATAAAGAGATAGACCACAATTTTGGAGTTAACTATTAACTTTTAACTGGGATAGCTTCCTCTCCTTTGTGCAGTAGGGTCTATGTAGGATCCTGGGGCAGACCCAGGGGGATTCCAACTTGCCCCTGGTCTGACCTACACCTTGGGCAATTACCAAGCTCTGAGAGCATACTGTTGAGGGACAGCCTGCTCCCTGATGGCCAATTTGGGTTAAACTTGATGGGTCATCACCCCCAAGCCTCAGGACCTTAGGTGGACAGTGTCTTCAACTGGTCACTAGTGCCCCCACCCAACCCCATTCTGGGACTGAATAGCAATAACAATTGCACTTATGTAAACCCCCATATGCTAAGTACTTATTTTACCAACCTTGGAAAGATGGAAGTTTGAGTCAACCTTGAGGCCCATCAGAATCTTGAGATACATGTAACCTGGATATTTGGGTGTCCTGGGACCCACTCCCAAAGTATCCTGGGATCTCCCTGATTCTCCCGCACTACCCTCCTGTTGTCACCTATTTATGATGCCCCAAAAAGAAACATTGTGGGATAGGCAAAAAATTACCTGCCCCTTCTATTTGCCAATCAAAAGTGCATACAAAAATTTCTATCTGGCACCAATGTGACCAGCTAGATCAGATTAAAAGCACTTTATTTTCCATTTATGTGCCCCCTTCCCTATTTCTAAAAATGCTATACAGGTATAGGAAAGCGATCAGAACTAGCAGAAAGTGGTCAGAAATATAAAGGTCTAAATCCTGTGTAAAATTAACAGTGGGTTCATTAAATACCATTCTTTCTTTCAGTTGCATAAGTAGTAGTACATTTATTTACACAATTCCACACACAATATTGCTTGTGCAATCAATTGTAGTAATCATTGTGCAACTGTACACTGCTTTGGATTATGCATCTGTGAGTACAACACTATTAGTGGTCATAAAATATAGCTGTCATATACTGGCAAGTATCTCCTGGCTCATCTATACCTATAAATCCAAGGGTTAACCATTGGAACTTGCTATATGTTTCTGCACCCGTCCATCCTATCCCGTACCGAGCCTCCTGTACTCGCCCAAACCCAGTACAGAGGTTACTGAAGGGTTGAAAAACACGCCAGTGGGGCAAGAGCCCCACGAACGCAAACAAAGAAAATGAACTACAATTCCCAACATTCTTTATGCCACACCGTGCCACAGCCAATCAGGCTGAGAGGCGCAAGCAAAAAGAACATTGTGAGACGTACCGCAGCCAATCAAAATCAAGCCGCAGAAAAAAACTGCCACAAGAACGGAAACCACAAATGCAAAACTACAAGCCCCAGTGTCCTGCATGCCGTGAGCATGCAGAACACTGAGAAAGCCAGCGCGTGAAAAATAAAATTACAAAAAGCAATGGGAGCGCAAATCCCCAGCAGGCAGACGCAGCGCCTCACAGCCTCACAAAACAAACAAGCCACAAAACTCCACTGCGAGACACCCGCTGGCCTTCTTTCCTGGAGCAACGGGGGGGAGTGGGACTCCCTCTCCTCCATGCTATCCCACCAAAGACATGGCGAGACCACCACCGGCCTCAAGGACAGTTGAGCCAGGGTGGAAACCCCCCCCCCCCCAAACAGGCAGCAGTTCATCAGGAGAAGCACCCTCCCTGGCGGATGACTGGCTGATACCTTTGTACTTCCGAATACAAAAGCAGAAGCCAGCAATCTGCAAGGAAGAGCACCACCCCTTACGGATTGATGCCTGCCCATCTCTGGTTAGGTAAGCCAGGAGAAAAAGGAGACAGAGAGGAGAGAACCATCGTTAGGCAGATAGCTCTTCTCTTCCTCCTTCTCCCCGACCTACCTAATGAACCTTCCCGGGAGAAGAACGGGCTGACTGCCTCCTCCTCCTTTCCCCCATTGCTGCATCAACACCAAAATTTGAAGCAGCAATGGGGAAAAGAGGAACCGACAGGCAGCCTGTTCTTCACGCTAAAGTAAACACCAAAATTAATAAAAATTAATAAAACAAAAATAAATCAGTAAAAAACCATTAATAAACAAAAAAGTAAACCACAAATTACACAAACAAAAACATCCACAACACCACAAAACCACATACAAAACACCTAACTACAACATGAAAAACACACAAATTACACAAACAACAACTAGTTACAAAAATAAACAACAACGAAATAAGAAAAATTAAACAAAACCAGAAATAATCAAACCAATTACACAAACCTAAAACTCAACCAAGACAAAAAAGAACAAACAGAAACACCTCTCAGCCCACCACCACAAAAACAAAACAAAGAAAACTCCCAGAAGAAAGAAAACCAGAGAACTCACCAGCACGTCCTCCCTCCATGAAGACCGGACCAGAAATGAAGAAACAAAGAGACTACTTACTGGAAGAAGCCCCACCCAGAGGCCAGGAGAGAAAACACACATGAAATGAAATCCAAACCAAAACACACAACAGCCCTACCTATAGGCCACATGAGTAAAAACAAGTAAAAAAATAACAATAAATCAAAAGTTTACACAAATCACAAACATATGTTAAATAAATAAAATAAAAAGGTTTAAAACATCCTGTGTTGAGTTTTAACTCAAATAAAAAACCCAAAACATCTAAACACAGTTTAAAAACATTGAATTTAAAAAAACATGTACTTTCACATTTTTAAAAATATTACCTACGGTACAACTGTTTACAAAAACAAACAAACACAAACTAAAACATTATTTGGATAAATAAAACAATTTGAAAAAATATATCATCCTTTGTTCTTTTTTTAATCCACAAAAAACCCCAAAAAAGCTGATCACAGTTTATAACAGCCCGGCAATGCTGGGCAACCTATGCTAGTATAATATTAAGGATTCTATATATTCCAAAATGATAATCTGAGACTTAGAGATGGTGGGAAAAGATGAAATTGTCTATTCTTGTTAAGGACCAATTCCTTACCATCCAAAATAAAAGGCTAACACTGAGTCTTGGATGTTATCCATTTGTTCCATCAAATGTAATTATATGCCATCTAACACATGGATTCCTTCTTTCTTCCTAGCACCATCAATGCCTGAATATGATACAGACTCACCTCTGAATGAGACAGAGACCACCATAACAGTCATGCTGAAGCCTGCACAGTCTCGGGGAGCACCTGTCAGGTAAAAATTCATGATAACACGATACCCCTTTTAATTTATTGCAGGATAAAAAAATCCTAGAAAGTCTTGTGGCAGCTGATGATCCATTTAATGCCGCATTATTTTCATTGTTTTTGTAATGCAAACATTTGTTCTCTTGTCCTGTAGGCTGTATATATGTTACACAGTTATAGAGATTTAATACTGCCTAAAATGCTGTCTTCATTCTATAGAATTTTTGGGATCTGTAATTTGGTGATGTGCCTAAAATTATCTCTAATAAATGCTCAGCTCAGAATTATCTCTAATAAATGCATGTTTCAGTGAACTATACAATTGTAGTTTGTTTTAAATGGACAGGGAGTGTCCCTTTCAGAGGAGAGAATGTAGAAGGAAGAGGAGGAATGCATGAATCTAATCTCCAAATGGTCTGACCACAGTAACCTACTTGTAGGACATGCCATATGATCTTGTTAACTTGAAAACACTGATGGCAATCCAGTTTTGTCCAGTTATAGAGTCAAATATAAGCAGAATTGGCAATTTGAGTTTTTTGAAAGCAGGTTTATCAAGTGGTCCAGCTGGAGTAAGGCATCCCAGCCTGCAATATGATTAGCTCTTTGCCATTAAAATCTACCCTGTAAGCCAGGGGTAGCCAAACTATGGCCCATGGGCCAGATCTGGCCCGCAGCACTATTTCATCCAGCCTGTGCTGCCCGTACCACTCCCAGAAGTGGAAGTAAAATGTGCATGTGTGTGCATGTTTTACTTTGGCTTCAGGTAGGAGAAACGACATGACCGACCGGCACACTCAACCTTGTTTGGGTACCCCTGCTATAAGCATTTCCTAATATTAACACCTGAATGGGGCTAAAGGTTGGGTTGGTCAGAAAAAAATATGTCCAATAGGAATTCCACGAAGACCAAAATTTTTCAGGGAAGGAGTCTTAGAAGACAAATGTCTTCTTTATATTAATATTAAAAAGTAAAGGTAAAGGTCTCCCTCACTCAAAAAGCAGTTGTATCTAACTCTAGAGGGTGGTGCTCATCTTACTTTACAGCCAAAGAGCCAGTGCTGTCTGTATCTATGGTCATCTGGCAGGCATGACTAGACGCTGGAGCACACAGAACACTGTTACTTTTCCCACTGGAGTGGTACCTATTTATCTACTTGAAATGTCTTGCTTCAAACTGCTACTTTGGCAGGATCTGGGAGAAATGATGGGAGCTCACTCTGTTGTGCAGTACTCAAGTCTCAAACTGCTGACCTGCTGACCGTCAAGCTCAGCATATTAACTACTAAGCCACCCTAGCCCTGTTTTAATATTAGTGGCCTTCACAAACTAAATGACCTCCTATCATATTTCTGGAGAAGAAATATTTTTGCATTTTCTGGTTCTTAGGGGAAAAAATACACACAAACAGTGATGGGGTTTTAAATGTTACTGTGTAAGTCAGCTCTATTAAAAGAAAAACTCTCTAGGATTCTAGATGTATAGATTCCATTAGCTGACTGTAGTGAATATACATTGACTGAAATACGATGTTGCAGAGCAGGAAAAAAATCAGAATTAGGGGGAAATTATTTCATTTTGCCACCTGCTGTCATAGGTTTTCCTATGTCTCCCTCATTTTTTATCGAACAATCTTCCCTTTAAAAAGGAAGTGCAATTTTCTATGTTTTTCCCTATATTCAATAAATCTCTGTGGAAAAATTAGCCCACTAAGAAAATCTTTCTAAGAACATTTTAATAAAATTGTAGTGCAACTTCTTCTTTCACTATAGTGTCTTCCACCGGGATAATTGAAATGTCACAGATATATCCATATGTTGTTTCCAGTGTGTGCTAGGCTTTGTATAAAGGTTATATTTTATTCATAGATAGGACTCCAATTGTTTTTAAAGTTAACAAGTGGTATTGAAGTGTTTCCTTTTTCTAGCTCCATAAAATTGTGTGTAAAACTGAAAATGTATCTAAAAGGAGAAGGAAAACCATATAATTCTGGCTGTTAAAGTTACCTTAGTTAGTCACTTTTCTCTATTTGTTATATTTGGTATATAGATTGATAGGAAATGGATTTAAAGCATTGATTATCAGTATTACTTCATAACAAAGAAACTTAGACAGAAACCTTCCTTTAAATGTTTTAATTAGGGGTTTGCAGAAGCTAGATATTATAGTGCAAAAGGTCCTCATTAATTCCAGGGGAAAAGTAACATCCTGTCTTATTATTATCATTAGAGACTTATCTGCAATCCTCATATATGCAGAGCTGCAAAGAAGACAATGTCATACCACTGAAAGCATCATGGAAATCAAACCAAAGTTGTCTGCTTACACAAGGGGTTCCCAACATTTTCCTGCCATGAAATGGACCACACCCCCTGAGACAGCTGAGCGGGCCAGACAAATGGTTCCCCCTGCCATAAACACTCTCATAAAACACAATTATGACAACCATGGGTGCATTTACTCCCTGTGTTCAGCTGTTTTTGGTGCTTCTGGCAGCGGCCGCAGTGGTGAGCATCAGCACGTTCACACCAGTTCGCCAGAACTGGTAGCAGAAATTCTGGCTGGCCCCACCCATCCAAGTTTTGAAATAAAGTAGTGCTAATTCAGGTGCAACACAGGGCTTTCCCCTTGGCCATGCCCACTATACCACACACACAGTGTGGTAGTAAATAAATTTGGAGCCCACCACTGGGCAGCGGCGGCAGTGGTGGGAGCAAGGGTGGGAGGCCACATGAAATGATGCCGTGGGCTGGCCCACAAGCTGTACACAGAACTTTGAAACTGTTCCGGTATTGCCAGTTTTTCAAAATAAATTTTCTTCATCAGGATATAATCCTAAGTATTTTTCTGTATACAACAGAATGAAAAACAAAATCATACACTCTGACAACATTGTACCATATATTTTAACTTCTTTAAGCTCATCTTGATAGGATGTACTCCTCCTTGAAGCTAGTAGATGTGTAAAAAAAACCTCTTGGTATGTATTATGTTTAGATATCTTGGTTTAAGGCTCACAGCCAAACTATAATGTATTGTCAGAATACTGGAACAGTTTTGATGATACATACTATGTTATTTCTTCACTCCCTCACATTCTTGCAGTAAAAGATACTTGAAAGATACTTCTGCCTCAAACGGTTTCTTTCTCTCATTTGTATCAGCACCGTTTGGCCCTCTTTTTTTGTGTTTACACAGAACTTTGGCTTCTGCCAGCCCTGCCATGCTCATAGTATATATTTTTTTAAAAAAGAGAAAGCAATTGTATCCATTTCTTACAGGATACAGCAATTGCATGATTAGATTCCTGGAAAAACTAAGCTGTTGATCTAAGCCAACATTACACTTTGTAGTTCAAGATAAAAGCCTACTTCCCAGTTTCAAAGCTGCTCCATGCCCTTACACGATTTGATAGATCTGGTACAGTATTTATATTCTTTAAAATTAGTTGAAGATTGCAAATATCAGTTGGTGATGGCCAAGTTTCTGATGAGAAAAGTCCATTTATGCTGCAGTTGACTGAAGCGTGTCAGGACTTCATTATACTACAGGTATATAAATTACAGAAACATATTAATACTCCCAATGATTAAAATTATAGAGGGCCTAATTGAAAAAGCATAAACTGAATTGAAGAATTACTAATTATAGTTTGCTTTGAGGTGCTAATTTCCCCCCATAATGAATGCATAATTCTTGGAAACAAAAGGGGGTTGTTGCATTAATGCATGGGTTACAGATGTTAACAAGGGATTGTCATCAGTGCACAGTAAAGAAAATAAGAAAGACACAACAGCAATCGTGATATATTCTCCAACAGATCTACTTCTACACAAGTTAGGTTGAAAATTAAAACTAGAGTACAAAGAGAAACTAAGATTGAATTCACTAATTTAAAAAATGGAGAATTACTGGTATTATATTTTATCTATTTAAAGTGGGGGAAGTAGATGAGTTGTTTTCTGGTGTAAACATTGAAATAATGTCTTGTACATTTGCACAACACACTACTGATGCCTATGTGCTGACTGATAAAAATTATAAAAAAGCAGTAGAAATATGACTGTACATAGTGTTGTATTGCAGTGGCTCAAGTGGCTAAGATGCTGAGTGGAAGGTGGCAGGCCAGCAGTTTGATACCCGAATACTGCAGGATGGAATAAGTTCCCGTCTTTGTCCCAGCTGCTGCCAACCTAGCAGTTCCAAAGCAAGAAATTGCAAGTAGATAAATAGGGTCCTCTTCAGTGGGAAAGTAAGCAGCATTCCATGCACTCCAGTGTATTAGTCATGCCTGCCACATGACCATGGAAACATCTGCAGATGCAGACAGCTCTGGCTCTTCAGCTATGAAACAGAGATGAACACTGAACCCTAGAGTTGGATACAACTGGCTTTTGAGCATGGGTGACCTTTACCCAGTGGTGGGCATCAGTAGGTTCACACCAGTTCGCCAGAACTGGTAGCAGAAATTCTGGCTGGCCCTGCCCATCCAAGTTTTGAAATAAAGTAGTCCTAATTCGGGTGCAACACAGGGCTTTCCTCCTGACCACGCCCACCATACCACTCCCACAGTGTGGTAGTAATTTTTTTTGGAACCCACCACTGCCTTTACCTTTACCTGTGTTGTAACCATTCACCACAGTGATTCACCATATATGGAAATGTTTGCAAATGCAGACAGTGCTTGCTTTTCGGCTATAAACAGAGATGAGCACTGAACCCTAGAGTCAGATATGACTGGCTTTACCTTTATTTACTCCCAGATATGCATGCACAGACTAACATGGCTACACTTCAAACATTACATAACCCAGATTCCATTTTAATGTAGGTACATGATTATAATTTCACCAGCTATTGTGGAAGCTTTATTTTGCATGTTACTTTTCCACAGTTATTGATCTATGTGAATCATAATCAGAATTATACTTACATATCACCCCATAGTGCTAAGAGCACTCCCTGGGCAGTTCACAAGGTAATTAGCATTTTTGCCCCCAACATAAAAGGTGCTCATGAATCACTACATGAATCATTAGGTAACACAGCCCCTGGAGTGTTGGTGTATAGATTTCATGTCTCTTCTTAAACCTTGTGTATGTAATAACTCTTCTTAGATATTTCCTTGGCATTCTGAAATAAATCTCTAAGCACCAAAAAAAAAATCCCAGCCATCAAAACTCAATTTAATATTAAATGACCCAAATCTTTTATTTTATTTTGCAAATCAAATAAACAGTTAGAGGTTCAAAGGAGGATAAAGACCTCCATTACCACTAACAATGTTCTTCTTCTTCTTTCAAGTTCTGGTCAAACTTTAAACTGCCAAAATGATGCCACCTTCTTGGCTTCAAACTTAAATCCTCTTTGGTGCATGTTTCCAGTAGCAATCAGCAGACCAGCAAATGAGCTGGATTCTGTATTTCTCCACATTCTCACAGCATGTCTTTGTCTGCCAGCAGCCCCCATTTGAACATGTTGGCCTTACATTTAGGCACTCTAACCCTCAGACTATTCAGGGTTCTCCAAGTGACATAGGGTAGGTTGAATTCCTTACCCATATATCCTTTAATATTATTCCTTGTTTCTTCTAATTTGATATTGCCCTTGTGTACCCTCAAGAATGTTTGTTGCCATAAAACCCTTCCTGGATCTGAGTTAGGAAACTTGGGGCACATATCCATTCAGAGGATCTCAAGAACATTGTGCTTCTTGCACAGGAGGAACTATTCCTGAAATAATAACTGTATGTGTGTGAAATCAATTCTGATTTATAATGATCGTTTCCAAGATTCCTTAAGCATAAAGACCTACAGGTATGAAATGGTTTACCATCCTCTTCTTCTTGGGGCACTCTGGGACTGCACAGCTGGTTCAAAGTCCCATGGGCTAGCTGTTCTTCTGGCACAATCAAAGGGGAACTCCCACCCATACCTGTACACAGTCACCATCATTAATATTCCATTATATGCCCAGTTCAATGGTGGGATTCAGCAGGTTCACCCCAGTTCACCAGAACTGGTAGCAGAAATTCTGGCTGGACCCGCCCATCCAAGTTTTGAAATAACGCAGGGCTCTCCTCCAGGCCATGCCGACCATACCACACCCACAGAGTAGGTAGTAAAAAGAAATTTGAATCCCACCACTGTCCCAGTTCTCTCTCTGTATCCTCTTGTGTTCCTCCAAATATTCCTTGGAGGAAACAGCAGGACCCCTTTTAGAGCCAACTGTAACACGGTGTCATGGAAAATAAAATAGACCAAAAGGAAATCTCATTTCCCAGGTTGAAATCTTGCTTGTGTGACATTGGATGAAACGTAGAGGGGAAGGAACAGAGGATTGGACCCACTTCCAAACATTTGGCTGAACAGGATGCTTATGGTCTGAGGCTTTTTATACATACCCAAAATTCTGTAGGTTCGTTTGGATGTAACTCATATTTTACGTTTGTCAGACTTTTTAAAATATAAACATTAGTGTTGCTAAATTTTTAAAATATGAAAAACAATGCCCATTGGCAATACAAGAATAAGAAATGTCAGCAGGTCATATTAGGCAGCATATCTTCACACAGATCATTAGATGTAAGAAAATGTAAGAAAATGTTAGTTCTTTATCTTCTCTGGTAGATTGCTTAGAGTCCAAAAAGGAAAAAAAAAGGTCAGGAAATTGTACATGTGTGATTTGGGCCAAATGTTTAGTTATAATCATAGAAACAGGAATATGAATAGCATTACTGAGCAAATCACAAAAGTAGTTATTGCTTTTAAGTTGGAAAAATTGGAAGTTCTGTATGTTAACCTCTATAATGACTTCCCTAATTCTCATGGAAAACTAATTTGATTCTTGAGAAGAAGAAAATATTTCTTCTTTAGAAGAATGTTTGAAGACAAGAGGCAGTTGAAAGTAAGTGTGTGTGTGTGTGTGTGTGTGCAAGCTTTCAAAAATCAATTGAAAGTGTAGTTTATGCCAAACAGCTCTGTTCTTAGTGACTTCACCATACAGTGTACTTCAATATTTTTCAGAATGCTGTGTGCCTAATTAGCCAGTTGTATCTTAAAAGTCTAAGCCATCTTCTGAATATTTAAGAGTGTTGAAAATCTGTAGAAGGTTTGGAATGGTCTTCACATTTATAAAATTAGCCCTATAGGCTGCCTAATGTTCACAGCAAAATAATGTGTCCAATTTGAAGGATTATAATGCTAGAGTTTTCCCTAGATATAGGAACCCAAGATTCATTTAGAAAAATATTATTTAATGATAATTATAATATTTAACTATTTGTGATAATCTAAGAATATATACATGATGACTATCAGACATCTTTATGAAATTGTACTTGAGTCCATGATAATTGGGATTGGAACAACAAAAGAAGAACACTTCATAGTATACATATGTGCCAATCAAAATGTTGTAAGTCTGAGGATGGTGTTCATTTCATTTTTTGAAATTGACATGTAATCCCTTTGTGAGCTATCCTGTTTAAGAGCAGGGTATGTATTTGATGCAGAATGCCAAATATTACTGTCTTACTCCTGCCAACGAAGCAGTTCGAAAGCAAGAAATTGCAAGTAGATAAATAGGTACCACTTCAGTGGGAAGGTAACAGCGCTCCGTGTGCTCCGGTGTCTAGTCATGCCTGTCACATGACCAGCACTGGTTCTTTGGCTTTGAAACAGAGATGAGCACTGAACCCTAGAGTCAGATACGGCTGGCTTTCGAGCAAGGGAAACCTTTACCTTTACCTTTACTGTCTTAAGTGCACAAGGAAATATTTCAGTCTTCAAGAAAATAAATAAATTAGCAATTAAAATTATTAAAGAGGAACAGCTGTGTATGCTCCTATATGATATTTCTATTCTCTGCCCTACAACAGCTTGTCTAGATAAGTATCTTGTATATATAGGTACACTAGCATTTTTTGCCTGGCAATGCTGGGCAGGTTTATTTTGGGTGTTGGTGGTAGGGGTGGTTTTGGGGTGCACACACACACACACATACATGCCGGAACTGTGTGGGTAGAGGAGGGGGTCCCATTCCTCCTCCCCCCATAGCCTCGGCGAGGACACAGACAGGGGGGAGGGCTCTGGATGGTTTTCCCTCTGCGAGATGGAGGCTGACAATGGTGCTCTGTTCTTGGCCTCCATCTCCCAGAAGGAAGCTGTTTGTTTTCCTCGGTGGGCAGGGGCCGAAGTTTTTGGCCCTCGCCCTCCATGGAAGGCATCTTCCCTCTGGGAGACAGAGACCGAGAATGGAGCACCATCCTCAGGCTCCGTGTCCCAGAGGGAAGCTATTCACTGGGGCCATGGAGAGAAGAGGGCTTCCCTCTTCTCTCCACAACATCGGTGAAGTCACGGTGAGTCCGGCACAGGGGCTGCGGAGAGAAGAGGGTATCCCTATTCTCTCCGCAACCCCACCGAAGTTGTGGTGGGGCCGGCGCCAGCCTTCGGCACCGGGGCCTGGATGTGGTGGCATTTTTTCCCCGTGTGCAGTGCTTTCCTGGCCTCCTCCATGCTCATGTCCCTCAGCCTGATTGGATGAGGGGTGGTGCAGCAGGGAGGACGCTGGGCCTTGCAGGTTTTTTCCATCTTCGTGGGGCAGTTGCCCCACTCTCAACAACCGGACCCTTGCACCAATGCTCGCAGGGTCTAAAGGTAAGTGTGGGAGGCTCATTATGGGATGGTTGGGCCGGGTGTGGCCATGTGTGCTGGACACACATGACGCAACCACCTTCTTATAGGTAAAGATATTTACTGAATCTTGTTGCCATGGCTATGCTGATGTCAACAGTGGAGAAATTTTTTGGCAGTGAAATATTTTCCTCCTCTCCTATGGCTTTTCTGACTTGCAAATAATTCATTTCATCACGGTAAACTGTGGGAGCTGTGGGACAAAGGAAGAAGTCTTTTATTACTAACAAGCACTGTTGGTGATGTCGCCACCCTTCCTCAAGCATAGCTTATGCCAACAGGATTCCAGCCATTGGCAAATTAAACCAAAGGTTTAAATACCTATTAAAATAACTTTGTAACAAGATTTTTCTTTCAAGAGACACATAACATATCATTTAAGCCTTGAAGATAAACAGAAACATTCCCCTCTCAGATTTTTTTAGTGGATAGGAAACCCCCTGGGTAATAAAATTACCTTTCTGTATTAAGACTGGATATTTGGTTGGTTGGCTGGCTGGCTAGCTGGCTGGCTGGGTTGCTAGTTATGGTGATTACTTTAGAGCTTCCCACTTCTGTTTACAACACAATATGTCAAGATGGGCAATTTCAGCAGATCACTAAGGGAAATTTGATTACTTGAAACCTCTGAAGTGATTTTGGAGGGTGAGTCATAATTAGAAGTGGCTGAAAGATCACTTCCAGTTTTAAGATACACACAGTAAAAAAAAAACTTTAACTAAAACATGACCATACTCCTTGCTTCAGAGGAAATTCACCCTTCCAATAAATCTGCACTGGTGAGGATACTGATACATCAGAGGGTGAAAAAATGAAGAGTGACTCATATGTCTCCTATACATTGTCTGCCTCTGTTTTATGTGTATGTAAGTATATAATGGTTTTTGTTTGTGAAATAGCCATTATTTTAGAGATAGCAATTGCTCTAAAACATATCTCTCAATTTCATTATCAATGGAACTAAATTCCATTGTTTCCTGTAAATGGACCAGTTTTGGTTTGTATACCTTGGATAACTTGGATTAGTTGTTCAGTGAGAAGTCTGTGCATTGGTAGACATCTCCGTGATGACATTCTGCACACACAAACGGACCCGAGAAATCAAGTCCAACTGCATGCAGTTTTTAGACATTTGATATCATGTCACCCACTGGCTAGGCAGACCATTATGTGTGCTCTCCGCTTTCACCCTGGTTAGTATACACAGATTAAATGCATGAAACATTTTTAATCTACTTCAGCATTACAAACAAAACAATCTTAGTTCAATTATTGAAACATTTTACTAATTGGAATAAAAATTAAAATATTTGGGAGTTGTGGAGAAAAATTATAGGTTAGAACATTCAGGCAGAACTTCCAATTTCACCACAGCATCTGACTAATACATCCAATATGCCACATTTTCACTCTTTATGGAAGCACAGATGTGTGGTGCTTTATGTTATCATATCACTTCTAGGAATAATTCCTAGGAGGCAGTAGTCAACAGTGTGTATCAAAAGTATGAAAGTGCGTGTAAATATAATAAAGCCCACATTCATCAATGCATTGCTTCTGCATACATTGCAGTGGAATGGTGAGTATTTATCTTTTCCTAGCTTGAGATAATTTTATAGGAGGGAAGAACATTGATGGACTGTGTCATGTTTGGCAATTGGAGAACTGCAAGAAGAATATTCTGCTTCCTTCTTTGAAACAAAACATTTAGAGTATGCACAGATTAATCTCTTAAATTTTATCCATTTTTTAAACGTAAGAGCTTCAGTGAGATACATTGGGATGTACCTGCATAGATCCTAACACAAACATGACCCTGAATTTGTGGATCTCAGAGGTTGTATTCAGAAGTTTTTGTATATTCAAGGCATAAGCCCACAGATATCCTGCAATAGAAAATATGTATGCTTCCCTCTACATTTTAGTTTTTTGTAAATGACAGTCTTAAAAATTCCTGCTTCCCCTTTCTTCCCTTTAGAAAAGAGTATGGCATGCAGTCATAAAAAAAGGAGAGTGATTGATTTAAACATGTGGGTTAGGATTTTCCTCCCTGCTTTTGCTGCCATTTCATTGTGTCCAACACTAACATCGGCAAGACATTGTAAAAAATATTTTAGACCTGTCTTTCTGTCACAGGTCTAAAAGTCTAACAGCAACTAGAATGATGGGTTGTTGGTTGTATCCAGGCCTTCCATCGATCCCTCTTGTCTGACAAAACAAAGAAACTGCTTATATAGACAGGTGAGGGCAGCATATAGGAGTACCCTGATGAGAAGTGAAACAACTTGCCATGATACCCTTCTCTTTGTCAAATGTCTGACTACGTGTCAAGACACAAATGTGCGTGCTGCTCTATTTGTTCCAAGCCCAAGAGCTTTAGGAATTAAAGAGAGAGAAAGGCATGCTATATTTGAATGTTAGGCAGGTTTTCTTTGATTTAACTTGAAGAGCTGAATACAAGATCTCAGTATATGCTCTCAATAGGGGATTAAACTGTGCCAAATAGAACTTTCAGAATGACCACAATTATCCAGACAAAACCTGTCATGAATTCTCTTTCCAGCCTTTTAGGTCTAGGACCTTGCTTCTCAATCTTTTTAAGTTGGTGGCCTGATCACGCTCCCACAAACAGTTGAGGAAGCCAGACTGGTTGTCCCCCTGCTGTTTACGGCTACCATAAATGAGTTTGCAGCCGATTCCAGTGTCGGCAGCTACAGTGAGGACGGGGGTTGGATTATTTGGCACCATGGGCTCAATTCAGCCTGCAG
The DNA here is from genome assembly GCA_035047305.1 of Bradypodion pumilum. Lineage (NCBI taxonomy): Eukaryota > Metazoa > Chordata > Lepidosauria > Squamata > Chamaeleonidae > Bradypodion > Bradypodion pumilum. Next base: position 41,602,967 of record JAWDJD010000004.1, read on the forward strand.
GTTGTAGGTTGAGAACCCCTGGTCTAGGATATGAAACATCCATCTATTTCCTTCCTCATTTACATGGCTTTGCCTTAGGGCACCAGATCTAGAGACTACACCAGTGGTTCCTAAACTTTTTTGGCTATGCCCCACCTAAGCATCACTAAAATCCTGGGGGGGGGGGGCTGCAGTAACATATAATTCTTATTATTCAAAAAGTGGAGGAAGCCTCCATCCCTGCCACAGAGCCCCCTAAGCTCCTCCCCTCAGCCAGTTGCAGGGGAGTGGAAGCAGCTGTTACCCATGACATGGGCCTTAAGTTTTATGTAATTTACCATCTTTGTCTGTAAACCGCTTTGGGTCACCAATAGGTGAGGAAAGCGGTATAAAATATGCTAGATAAATAAATAAAAATAAATAAGCCTAAAGTCACTGTTAATAACTCATTCTCGGATTGCCCCACTTAAAAATCATAAAACAGCTCCCCCCCCCGGTTGGGAACCATGGGACTAAACCCTTTCTTCCAGCAATCTTCACTATGTTTATTGTGCATTATGGAGGGTTTTATTTTAGGTATTCTACATCCTTCTTTCTAAAAATTCTTTTCAGATAGATGTAGATATTTGGGCTCGACATTGCTTACTTGACACAATATCTTTTCTATTGGATTATGGGAATTTGCTATCCTGAACTATAATATTAACTTTGCTACTTAAGTGTGCATCTCATCTTTATTGGACCTCTTTCTCTTTCAGTGTTTACCAGCTTGTGGTGAAAGAAGAAAGGCCACAGAAATCCAGAAGAGCTGCAGACATCATTGAATGTTTCTCTGTTCCAGTGAGCTTTAAAAATGCTTCAGGTCTCGACTCTTCCCATTATTTTGCAGCAGAGTTGAAGCCAGTCAACCTTCCTATTACACAGCCTTTCACAGTGGGAGACAACAAAACTTACAATGGCTACTGGAATGCTCCACTTTCACCACTGAAAAGCTACAGCATTTACTTTCAGGCACTCAGTAAAGCAAATGGGGTAAGTTTGTTTGCTTTTGTAGCCCAACCACCCATGTAATTGTGACCTGGGAAATTCAACTCCATCACATAATTATAATAATCTTAAATGTGCAGATCTGAAAGGTGCCTTATGGATCATGGAGTCCAGTCCCTCTCAAGGAGGCACAGTGGAGAATTAAAATCCACTCTATGTAGGAATCGGGGCCGCTGAGGGCCGTGGGTCCCGGAGGAGACTGATCAAAGAACGATACGAGGCAGTATGGAGGAGGATATGATCAGTGGTTTATTGAGGAAAAGGCATAACCATTTATAGATCAGAAGGCAGGTAGAAAAAACCATCACCCGGGAGTCAATCACATCACCTGTTTACTCAGGTTAATTGGGAAACCTCTCGAAGGGAAGTTAATTATTCCAAACAAACACGGGATGAGGGAGACCATTGTTTAGGGCTTAGACAGGGGGTAAACATCTTCACTGTTTGCACCGGAGATTTCCTTGGCCAGGAGATGAGTGTTTACCTAATCAGTCACTGGACTTAGCGATCTGCCTACCTTGCAGAATCGTCGGTCAGGTCATGTAATTGGGTGAATCAAACCCTATCATTTATTCACCCCCCTTAATTTAGCTGCCCGCAGAAGCCACCGCCAGGAGCCTTCTCACCTAAGCAGCCTCTGCAGGGCTGTTCCATGCCAGATGGGCATGGGGAATCCACAACTCTACAACCACATATCGCTAGGAATCTCAAGTGTTTAATGGTAACAGTTTCATGTTTTAAGACAATTGTAACATACATGCAGAGTACTAAACAGTTTATGGTTAGGGGGTTTCTCATAGACTGTATAGCTTTTAGTTGGAACTGTTATGTGAAATAGCGTCCAACTATGTAGTTGTTGATGTTAAACAGTTAGCAGAGTGGTATGCAGTGGCCAGCAAGAAGTGCGTACCTGGCAAGGTGGTCCCATGTGAGAAAAACAGGCAGACAAATCTTGGTGCAAAAGGACAACTCAAAGCAGGTTTACTCATGAAGCAAAAGGTGCAAGTACATACAGTGCAACAACTGTAACACAAAACTGATATATTCTCTTGGGCTGCTCAATTGACCTCACTGAGACAGTTCAGTTGTGCTATATACAATTCAGTACAGTTTGGTAGCAGTCCAGTCCAGCAGGGTAAATACAAATGCAAGCTGCAATTACAGACAATGCCAAAGAGTACTACAGCCTCTGCCCTTCTTGCTGGAGGCTTACCCCAAGTAGTCCTTCTCTGTTCAGCAAGCACAGATGGCATATCAGGCAAATGCCATCATCAGGATCAGTGCAAAGGTTCAGTCCTTGTAGCTGGTTCTGGAATACACCCACACTGTTTGGTTGCTAATTTGGATGTTTGTATGCATTTAAATTGGGGAAAGTGTTCCAAATTTTTTGAATATACTCATAGGGGATTTTATTGCTCATTTGAGCCCCTTTAGCAGATACATAATATTGCCATTGCAGCCAAGTTTCAAATGAGTCTCTACTGCAGAAACTAGTATAAAATATATCTCTTTACCTAGTTAGTTTCCCATTCCATGGTAGTTAATTAAAAATACAGTGCAATGCAAAAGTCTTAGGCCACAACCAGCTGGTTTGGAAAAAGGTCAATGAGTGATGGGAGGGGCATAACTCAGTTCCTGAGCCACCTGTTGTTGTTCAGTCGCACAGTCAATTCTGACTCTTCGCAAGCTCATGGACCACCGCAACCCAGGCACCTCTATCCTCCACCATCCTCCTCAGCCCACCCAGCTTTGTGCCCATTGCATCAACAATGGCATCTAGCCATCTCATTCTCTGCCACCCCTCCTTCCTTTGCCCTTGATCTTTCCCAGCATCAAGGCATTCTCAAGTGAATCCTCTCTTCTCATTTGATGTCCAAAGTATTTTAGTTTTATCTTCACTATTTGACCTTCCAAAGAGCAGTCGGGGCTGACTTCTTTTAAGATCAACCTATTTGTTCTCTTTGCTGTCCAGCATACTCTCAAAATTCTCCTCCAGGCACCTAGACATATTAAATTTGCAACAGTCCTGTGCTGACTCTCCTCTCAATCCCCTCCAAGTTTGGTGAAGTTTGGAGTTAGGGTGTCTGAGCAATGCCCCCAAATCACTCACTAACGTTTGTGCAATACTGTAGATTGCTCCATCACCATAAATGATATTTTTCCAAAATCCGATACAATATGATATATGGTACGTTCTCCACTTATAGGCAGCAGATGAATCTTAATCAAAAGGCATTAATGAGATTATTCAAAGTGTAATAAAGAATGGCCTTCATTCTGCCCTCTACCTTAGCTCTTGTTGTGTGCTCCACCCTTTGTACCTACTGCTAATATGCTTCAGGTGGTTGTTGTTGTTGTTTTTTTGGGGGGGTTTCATACCCCTTTCCAACTTATTTTCCCTATTAGCATTTAAATCATGCTTAGGGAGAGGTGTTCCTTTTAATTTTCAAAAACATATATCTGATAACAATAGATATAGGCAACAAAGCAAGAGAAAGACTACCGGTCCATGAAGCATTGCACCTACTTCGTACTAAACTGTGAATCAACAGTTCACATCTTATTTCAAATAAATGTGTTTGACAATTACACTTGAACATAAAGTCACTGACTTTGTTAATTAAAAATATACCAATTGCAGTAATCCATGTACTAGTGTGTTTAGTCTTCCACATATATTCACATATATTAAATATCAGGCAAAATTCAAATACAAGCAAAAGGAAATGGGAAGGTAGAATTCACTTTATTCACCATGGGTTTGTCTAGCTATTTTGGTTATCTTTGATATGTGTAAAAGTGAAGATTTTCAAAATAAAGTAATATTTTTTATTGTATCAACAGATTTATTTATTTATAATTAGATTGATATCCTGCCCCATTTAGTGAATGAATACTTTGGGCAGTTTACAATAATAGGATACAACCAATATACAACAAATATAAATGATAAAAATTCAAAAATCACATACCATTCACAAACAAATCCAAAAATAATACATGAAAGCCGACAAAATAAATTATACAAACCTCCAGGTGCCCCATTTAATTCAATTAATCTAATTAGAGATAGCAAAATAAAATAACAGTTCAGCAAATTAAGACAATTCCACAATGAAGACTGCTAATATAAGATGTCCCTTTACAGAGAAAATGCTTGATGGTATAGAAATGTTTTCAGTAACTTAGGTAAAGGTAAAGGTCTCCCTTGCTCAAAAGTCAGTCATATCCGGCTCTAGGGTTCAGTGCTCATCTCTGTTTATAGCAAAAGAGCCAGTGCTGTCTGTGTTTGCAGACATTTCCATGGACATGTGTTAGGCATGCCTAGACACCTGAGTGCACGGAATGCTGTTTACTTTCCCACCAAAGTGGTTCCCATTTATCTATTTGCAATTTCTTGATTTCAAACTACTAGGTTGGCAGGATCTGGGGCAGAGACAAGAGCTCACTCTGTCAGGCAGTACTCAAGAATCAAACTCCGACCTTCCAGTTGTCAAGTTCAGCGTCTTAACCACTTGAGCCACCACAGTCAGTAACTTACAAAAGGCTAAAAGTGTGGGAACAGTTCTGAGTTCAACTGGCGGATTGTTCCAGAGCCTGAGGGAACACTCGATTTCTAGCAGAGGTCGTTCTTACCTCTTTTGGCATGCCCACCCTTAGCTTCCTTTTTTTGGGTGCTCCAGGTATTAGTTTGTAGGAAGAGGCACTCCCGCAGATAGCATTTAAGGCAGGAGTTCCCAACCTTTTAAAGTTGTGGGCCAGGTCGTGCCCCCTCCGACATCTTCGGGGGCTGGATGGCCATTTTGCCCTTCCTCCACTACATGGCACTTCCTGGTGTGGTGGAGGTGGTGGGGACCACATGAAATGGTGCTACGGCCCACATCCAGCCCATAGGCCACAGGTTGAGAATCCCTGATTAAAGGAGATAGGGTATTTCTGTCACCTTTGGCTAAACCAGTGTTCCCCAAACTTTGGTTTTTGGACTTCAATTCCCAGAAGCCTAAGTCAATTCCCCTAAGCACTGATCAGCCAATGTACTGACTTAGGCTCCTGGGAATTGAAGTATCCCTTTGCCCCACGTTGGGAACCACTGGCCTAAAGACAAAGAAGAGTGAACAGCACTGCTGTCCTAAGAGTGATGAAAAGAAACCAATGCTACTAAACTGAAAATACATTCATAAGAACACTAATACACAATATTTATGTATATGCGAGACAGGATGCTTGTATTGAATTCTGGTAGCCTATAGGTCACTGAATACCATGTTAGTTTATTACATGACTCTCTTAGGATCATCAATAATGTACTGTGTTTTTCCCTACCACCCAAACTCCAAGTATAAAGCTTGGCATAGATGTCTGTATTTATTTTGTTGTTTTTCTTTCACACTGAATTCTGATTCATTTCAGTTAACCATCTGGCTCTTGACAAGCGTATGAAACAAAATTTATGTTATTCAGAAACAGGTGCTTTATACAGTAAAATCCCTACTTATGTAAAAAAAGTCTCTTCCGTAGGCTTTCAGCTTAAATCAGATTTTTATGTAAATCAAAGCAAACCCATAGAAAAAATGATTTTTTTTTTTTACGTTACTCAAAGCAAACCCATAGGAAATTGTGTTACATAAATTTATGTAAATCGGGACATTTATGTAAATTGGGACATGGTTTTAGCATACAATCATTATTTAAGTCAAATTTTATGTAAGTTGGGGCATATATAAATCAGTGTTTGACTGTACAATGAAGCTAAAAAAGCATTCTGTTCCACATATGTTCTAGTTATACAATCTTCTGGGAGATGCAACAGATAATCCAACTCCCCTATGACAGTACATAGCCTGGAACTCAAATGAATGTCTCTTATCCTGCTGCAGAGAAAAACAACAGATTCTGATCTAATTCTGCTGCAATTTAGCACACTTGTTATATAACCACCTATTAATTTTTGCTCTTTTTTCAGTACAATAACCATATCTAATAGTGGCACCTATGAAGCATGAAATAATGCTAACTCTGATACAAAGCAGAGCTGTAACAACATGATTATTGTAGCTTTAAAAAAAGTTAAACAGTAACATTTTCACTGTGTTGAGTAAATTCATTTCAAAAGAAGTATAGTAAAGTTGAGGATGAATCGCAATAGCATTTACATTGATATACCACCTCATAGCACTAAGTGCAAGGCCGCTGTCAGGGGTGGGGTGTGTGTCCAAGCAGGAGTGCCGTCCTGTGCCCGGAGCTGACAGGGCCCTGATGGCGGGCAACCTATTAGCTCTGTGTGAATGTTTTGTGCTTTTGTTTTTTACCACGTTGCGTGGCTCCTTGCCACGAAGCTGGCAGGTGGGTGAGCAGGAAATGCACATGTGTAATTGCCCTTCAGTTTTTCTGCTTCTGGAGCACACACTAGAAGCAGAAAGACCCAGGGGCCCCGCAATTTGTGCATGTGCAGGATTCCTCTGCCCTGGCGCCCTCCGGTTCCTGCTCGCTTGCCTGCTGGCTTTGTGGCAAGGAGGTAATGATGGGGAGAAAACAGAGAGAGAGAGAGAAGAAGAAGAAGAAGAAAGGGAGTGAGAGAGAGGGGGGGAGAAAAAAGAGCGGCCAGTCTCTGTGTGTGTGCTGCCCACTTTGTGAGTTTCTGTATCCTCCATGCACATGCATGGGAGGATGGGGGCTCCGTGCCAGGTGGAATCTAGGGCGAGGTGCCTAAGAGATGCCCACCCCCTCCTGTCAGGCAAAGGATTGTGCGCAAAAGGCCAGTGCTGGGCACACACAATCGGGCTATGGAGGGGAGACTACAAAGTCCAAAGTCCCCAGCCGGCAGCCAGGCACCTGCTCCAAAGAGGAGGAGGAGGGACTTTTCTGGACCCTCCCCCACACGCACGCACGCACGCACGCACACACGCACACACACACACACACACTCTCTCTCTCTTTCCAATGCTGCTAGTCATCTCAAACTGAGAGATCCAACGAGAGCCGGAGTTGGGGGGGGGGGAGGAAGTTCTCTTCCTTCCTTCCTTCCTTCCTTTCTTTGCAAGCAGCAACAACCCCTTTTCCCCCACCCTTCCTCTTCTGCCTGGGGGAAGGCATCTGGAGGGATCACCCTCTTTCTCTTCCTGCACGATCCCCTGCCTCTCTCACCCAAAGAGGCTTTGCAAACAACCCCTCTCTCCCTCTTGACCCCCCTTTTGCTCCTGCTTCCACTTGCTTCCTCTCTTCCTCCCCTTCTCTCTTGCCCCACCCTCCTTTCCAGGAAGGTTTCCCTGCTCTCCCCTCCGTCGTGGGAAGCAGAAAAGAAGAAATTAGCAATTACACCTACACCTCCTCCATGGGGCTTAGTGCACTCTCTGCTGCAATTCACAAGGCAATTTAGCATTTTGCCCCCACCCCAACATGCTGGGGACTAATTTTAGCGACCTCGAAAGGATGGAAGAGGCTGAGTCAACCTTGATAACCACCAGGATAGAACTCACACTGTTCTGGCTGCAGGACATCAGTTGGAGTCCTGCACCACTAGAACCAGCACTGTCTGCTTCTGCAGATGTTTCCATGGTCATGTGGCAGGCATGACTAGACACTGGAGTGCACGGAGCACTGTTTACCTTCCCACCAAAGTCGTCTCCATTTATCTACTTGCAATTTCTTGCTATCAAACTGCTAGGTTGGCAGGAGCTGGGACAGAGACGGGTGCTCAATCCATCATGCAGTACCTGGGCGAACATCATAACCACTGCGCCACTGCAGCCCCTTGGTTCACAAGTGAATTAGCATTTTGCCCCCCCCCCCAACATGTGTGAGTGAGTATGGGCACATGGCGCGCACGTCGGCCTGCCCCCTCAGGGGAGTCCTCCGGCTCTATTGTTACCTTGGCTCGGGCTCACTTTCCGTGCCGCCTCTGGCAGAGCTCCCCAGGGCTGGGCTGCTCATTGGCTCTCACTGCTCACCTTCATGAGATTGCTCTTGTGCGACTCGGCTCACTCCGCTTCCCTTTTAAAAGGGATCCACCCTCCCTCCTCCACCAGACTGATACCGTCAGGGTAGTGACTTCGCTTCACAAAGTTGCCCAAAGTTGATCTCACTGCAAAATGGTGACTGGGTGACAGAAGCTCTGTGCTCTTCCGCTACACCTCTGCCCATCGATTTATCTTGGGAAATTGTGTATTCCACCCACAATCCAGTTCAGCAACCTGGAGAGTTCAATTCCACGTGCTTCTTTGGAAACACAGAATTTACAGCATGTTTCCTAGAAATAAATGCATGTAAAACATACACGCTCTTTGTAAAACATGATCCCATGATCTTGGTTTGTTTGTGTGTATCTGTGTTTTTTTTATGTTGAGTTTCAGGCCAGCTTTTGCACTCTCCTCTTTCACCCTCATCAAAAGGCTTTTTGGATCTTCTTCACTTTCTGCCATTAGGGTAGTGTCATCTGCATACCTCAGGTTGTTGATATTTCTCCCAGCAATCATAATTCCAGCCTGTGCTTTATCCAACCCTGCATTATGTACTCTGCATATAAGTTAAGCAGGGAGAAAATATACAGCCTTATCGTACTCTTTTTTCTATTCTAAACCAATCATTTTTTCCCATTTTCTGTCCTAATTATCACTTCTTGATCCACATACAGATTTCTCAGAAGACAGGTGAGGTACTCCCATCTCTTTAAGGACTTGCCACAGTTTATTGTGGTCCACACGATAAAAGGCTTTGGCATAGTCAATGAAACAGAAGTAGACATTTTTCTGGTACTCCCTTGCTTTCTCCATGATTCAGTGAATGTTGGCAATTTGGTCTCTAGTTCCCCTGCCTCTTCGGAATCCAGCTTGTACTTCTAGCAGTTCTCAATCCACGTACTGCTTGTAAGATCTTGAGCATGATCTTGCTAGCATGTGAGAAGAGTGCAATTGTATGACAATTTGAACATTTTTGGCAATGCCCTTCTTCGTAATTGGAACGTAGACTGACTTTTTCCAAACCTTTGGCCACTGTTGTGTTTTCCAAATCTGCTGGCATACTGACTGTAACACTTTATTTTCATCTTCTTTTAGGGCTTTAAATAGCTCAACTGGAACACCATCATCTTCACTGGCATTGTTGTTAGTAATACTTTCTAGGGCACACTTGATTACACTCTCCAGAATGCCTGGCTCGAGGTCAATTATCACACCATTGTGATTGTCAGGGACATTAAGGTCCTTTTTGTAGAGTTATTCTGTGTATTTCTGCCATCTTTTCCTAATCTCTTCTGTATCTGTTAGGTCCCTACTGTTTTTGTCCTTTATCTTGGCCATTTTTGCTTGATACATTTCCTTAATTTCCCCAATTTTCTTGAAGAGATCTCTAGTCCTTCCCCTTCTGTTGTTTTCCTCTATTACTTTGCACTGTTACTTATCTCTCCTTGCTGTTCTCTGGAATTCTGCATTCAGTTGATGAATCTTTCTCTTTCACCTGTGCTTTTTGCCTTCCTTCTTTCTTCAGCTATTTGTAGATCCTCATCAGTCAGCTACTTTGCTTTCTTACATTTCTTTTCCTTTGGGATGGTTCTAATTTCTGCCTTCTGTATGATATTATGAACCTCAGTCCATAGTTCTCCAGGCATTCTGTCTGTCAAGTCTAATCTCTTAAATCTATTCTTCACCTCCACCGTATATTCGTGAGGGATATTATCTAGATCATACCTGAGTGGTCTAATTGTTTTCCTACTTTTTTCATTCGAAGCCTGAATTTGGCAATCAGTAGCTCATGATCTGAGCCACAGTCTGCTCCAGTTCATGTCTGCTGACTGTATAGCGAAGGAGTTCTTAACCTTTTAAAGCCGGGGGCCAGGTCATCGTCCCTCATACAGCTCCGCGGGCCGGGAGGCCATTTTACCCTTCCTCCACCACATAGCACTTCCTGGTGAGGTTGAGGCAGTGGTGGGCCACATGAAATGGTAACATCCAGCCTGTGGGCCGCAGGTTGATAATCCCTGGTATAGAGCTTCTCCATCTTTGGCAGCAGAGTATGTAGTTAATCTGATTTTGCTGTTAGCCATCTGGTGATGTCCATGTGTTGAGTCACTTCTCAGGTTGTTGAAAGAACATGTTTGCAAAACTCAATTAGCCTTTGCCCTGCTTCATTTTGTACTCCAAAGCCAAACTGTTAATAACTGCCTGTTATTCCAGTTACCTTTTGACTTCCTATTTTGGAATTCCAGTCTCCTATGATGATAAGAACATCATTTTTGGTGTCTGTTCTAGAAGGTGTTGTAGGTCTTCATAGAACTGGTTGACTACAGCCTCCTGCATCAGTGATTTGGGCATAGACTTGCATAACTGTGATGTTGTATGGTTTGCCTTGAATTCAGACTGAGGTCATTCCATCATTTTAAAGATTTTATCCCATTACTGCTTTCCTCACTCTTTTATTGACTACTAGCATATTTGTGCCCAGCCAGCTGGGCAGTTTTTATTTGTTTTTTATTTGTTTTTTTGTTAAGGGTGGTTTGGGTGGGGGTGTTTTGCATTTGTGGTTTGTGACTGTTTTTTGATCTATTGTATTAGATTTATTTGTGTTTTGGATTTGTTTCTTATTTTTCTGATTTGTTTTTATTCTTGTGGCCTCTAGGTGGGGCTGTTAGTAATAGTGTTGGATTCTCTTTTTGTTTGACTTGTTTTTTCTCTCCCGGCCTCTAGGTGGGGCTTCCTCCAGTAAGTTGTCTCTTTGTTTCTTCATTTCTGTTCTGGAGTCGTGGAGGGAGGACGTGCTGGTGAGTTCTCTGGGTATTTTTTTATCTGGGTTTTGTTTTTTGTTTTTTTTGGGGGGTTGTTTGGTGTTGGACTGGTAGGTGTTTCTGTTTCTTCTTCGGTGGTTTTTTTTTGGGGGGGTTTAGATGTGTTTAATTGTTTTGTTTATTTCTGGTTGGTTTTTATGTTTCTGATTTCTTTTGTGATTATTTGTTTAATTTGTGGAATTTTTGGTGTTTGAGTTACCGTAGGTATTTTCGTGTTGTAGTTAGGTGTTTTTTCTGAGCTTTCATGGTATTTTGGGTGTTTTTGTTTGTGGATTTTGTTGTTTATTGTTTTGTTGGTTAATGTGTTTGTTTATTTATTTGTGTTTTATTATTTTTGGTGTTTGGCATTTTGGCTACATGTTTGGTTTTTTTGTTGTTCTGTATTTTTGTGTGAAGAACGGGCTGCCTGTCGGTTCCTCTTCTCCCCATTGCTGCTTGGAATTTTGGTTTTGATGCAGCAATGGGGAAAAGGAGGAGCCGGCAATCAGCTGGCTCTTCCCCCGGTAAGGTTCATTAGGTAGGTCAGGGAAGAAGGAGGCAGAGAAGAGCTATCTGCCTGATGATGGTTCTCTCCTCTCTGTCTCCTTTTTCTCCTGGCTTACCTAACCGAAGATTGGCAGGCAGTGATCCATAATGGGTGGTGCTCTTCCTTGCGGATTGCTGGCTGCTGCTTTTTTATGTCCTCTGTCGGAAGTACAAAGACAGCAGCCAGTCATCCACCAGGGAGGGTGCTTCCCCTGACGAACTGCTGCCTGCTGGTGGTATTTTTCCCCACCCCGGCTCAACTGACCTTGAGGCCAGCGGTCGTCTCGCTGTGTCTTTGGCGGGATAGCATGGAGAAGAGGGAGTCTCTCTTCTCCCTGTTGCTCCGGGAAAGAAGGCCGGTGGTGGTCCCGCCGTGGTTGTTTGTGTGTGTGTGTTTGCAAGGCCGTGTGGTGGACTTGCGCTCCTGTTGCAGGAGACTGGCATGTTTCTATTTTATTTTTCATGCCCTGGCTTTTTCAGCATTCTGCGCTCTCACGCCCTTCAGCCTGATTGGCTGAAGTGCTCACAGCACCTAGGATGCTGGGACTTGGAGTTTTGTTTGTTTTGTTTGCATTCATGCGGCATTTTTTTCCTGCGGCTCGATTTCAATTGGGCATGCTGTGGTTCCCAACATTCTTTTTGCTCGCGTCTCTCAGCCTGATTGGCTGAGGCATGCCGCAGTGCAGAGGATGTTGAGAATTGAAGTCATTTCCCTTTGTTCCTGTTCATGGGGCTGTTGCCCCACTGGCAGCTTCAGCAATGTTACGGCGCTCTGCGGTCTGGGTTCGGGCGAGTGCAGGCAGCTCGGTACGGGATACGATAGCTGGGTGCGGGCGTGTATACCCGAGTCCAACGGTTAACCCCTCTCTTTATAGGTTAAGATAAGGGCCACTCCATTTCTTCTAAGGGATTCTTGCCCACAGAAGTAGATGTAATGGTTCCCTCAGTTAAATTCACCCATCCCTGTCCACTTTAGTTCACTGATTCTCATTATTTGATGCTCATCACTGATGCTCATTATTTCCATTTTGTTTTTCATCATATTCATCTTGCCTTGATTAAAAGATCTTACATTCCAGTTTGCTATGCAATATTGTTCTGGATTGTGCATGGATTGCCAGTTCCTTGACCAGTGGATTGTGTTTTGCCTGAGTTCAGTCCTATGACCTGTCCATCTTGGGTAGCCTTAAATGGCATAGCCCATAGCCCCATCGAACCAAGCAAGCCCCCTCGCCACAGCAAGGCAACAATCCTTGAAGGGAGGGGAGGAGACTTGATTGCTCACTTACACTTTCTTTAAGGGAATTGTATAAGTTTTGGTAGCAAATTGCTGCTTATTATAAAGACATTGATTGTGTGCCTAATAATGCAATTTTGTGTGTGCCAAGGAATGCATCTAGTTCCTTCTTGATGATGAGCAAGGTGCTGGTTTTGACCTATAAAGCCCTATATGGTAGTGGGCCAGGTTACCTAAGAGCCCGCATTGCCCTAAGGACGTCTGTCCGTCCAACCAGAGGGGCTCTCTAATTGTGCTATCAGCCAGGGGGGCTCGCCTCTCTGGCACAAGGAGGAGGGCCTTCTCCGTGTCCGCACCAGCCCTTTAGAACCTCCTGCCAGTAGAACTGTGCCTCCAGACGGAGTTGCTGCCCTTTAAAAAAGAACTAAAAACCTGGCTGGCAGGCCAAGTTTGGGGTGCAGGTGGAGGGGTGGCTTCCATTGGGTGGTTGGTATAGAGGATTATACCTTCCCCCATGGTTCCTTCGGTACCTGCACCCCTTTTTAGGGGGTGGGTTTTTAATTCTGTTTTATCTATGATTGTGAGCCACCCAGAGTCAGCCTTGGTCGAGTGGGCGGTATAGAAATTCAACAATTAAATTAAAATTAAAATTAAAATAAATTAAATTACATGATTTCCCTTACATAACATGTATTGGTAATATTACCTATAACGTTTAATCTCTTTTTCAATTTAATTGAAATTTACAAGCATAATATACCTAAAGGGAAAAGCTTTCGAATCAAATGTTAGAAAGTTGATAGTTATGTTCACAATTTGAATGTTGTATCTTGTTTTTTTCTACCTCATCTTTCTCATTCCTTCTGCTTCTTCTTTGGGTAAAAATGATTGTAACTTCAAAGAGAATGACAGAATGGATTGAATAACCCTTATAACCTTGAAGATTAGAGCTCATGTCTTAATATGAAATTACCTAATTCTAATATTGCAGAGTCCAGTGTGAATCTGTGAACACAATTTTATATTTGAAAATCCACACATTTTACAGGCATCTTACCTCATCCTTGAGATTTGTTGAGATCCCCCATCCCAACCCCAGTACCTTCTTTTGTGTGCACATTTTAAAATGCATGTGGTTTTTAGAAAATGAATAAAAATAACAAGAAGTCTTGCAGCACCTAAAAGACTAACACATTTTTGGTACAAGTATTTTTTGAGAATACCCAACTTTTTCAGATTTCTAAAGTGAATCTCCAGTAGACAGGAATTTGCATAAATGTTTTTGCTGCAACATATTAACACAGCTACTCTCTGGAAATCTCTTCATCCAATAAATTGTTTTTGTATGTATTTTTCCCAGATTATCTGCATTGTGCTCCTCATTTTTTTCAAATCAGTGTGTTTTTGCATGCACTGTGGTGTGGATTGGTGGCGGATTTTATGGCACACTTTAGGAAAAGTACAGAAGTTGGAGTTCAAATGAGTTCCATTTAATGTTTATGTGCAAAAGTCTAATAATAAACCTCTGTCGCCTCCAGCTTTTTAACAATTTCCATCAGCAACATTCTATCAACTCCACATGAATAGTTTAGTTTATCTGGTACACCAAAATAGGGTGAGCAGGGGGAAAGAGGACAACAGAGAGTTATGGAATCATTAGTATTATAGCTTTTGTAAGATATATATTCTGGTAGAAAGCTGAGACAAAAATCCTGGGCAATCCTTTACTGACAAGTGTCCTTAATATTACAATCAATGACCCAATCTACCTATGGCATCTACTCATTGGCATAAATCATAGAGGCGAATTTCAGTAATTTAAGATGTCAGTATATGGAGACTCTAATCTCTCTGAATGGGCATGAGCCTCAAGTCTGCTGACTCAGATCCAGCAAGAGCTTAATGGCAAGAACAAACATTCTTGAGGGCACGTAAGAGCAAAACCAAATTAGAAGATGGAGGAAGGAGCTCACTGAATAAGGAATAATATTAAAGAAGGATATGGCTGAGGAACATGATCTCCCTTATATCGCTTGGAGAACCCTTAATGGGCTGAGGGTTGGCGTCCCTAAATGTAAGACCAAGATGCTTAAGTGGGCACTGCTGGTGGATAACAACACACTGTGTGAATGTGGAATGGTACAGAATCCGGATCACTTGCTAGTCTGCTACTACTGGAAATATGTACTGATGAGGATTTAAGTTTGGCCAGTGACAAAACCAAGAAGATGGTTTCGTTTTTACAGTCTAAAACAGTGTTCCCAACCTTTGGTTTTTGGACTTCTATTCCCTAAAGCACTGATCAGCCAATGTACTGACTTAGGCTTCTGGGAATTGAAGACCCCTTGTGGAACTAAAATCTGACCTAGACATAAAAGAAGAATGGAGCCTCTCTAATCTCTTGACAATTCATTGCTGAAACTATATAGCAATGGATTTAAGCTATTACAATTATTCAGCATGATTCTGGCCAGTACCATATCTGCTCAAGTGTAAAATATTGCTGTTTTTGCTGCAATGAGGAAAATGGGTGTTAACTCTGTAGCAGATGCAGAAAGGAAGATATCAGGATATTGTGCAAGACATTGGTAAAAATTGTGTACTTATTATGCTAAAAACATTTACTCCAGAAAGGATCTTTGTGTTTGACTGCTGCTTAAGCTGCCAATGAATATATCAATAATAACACCTGATGCATTTCTGTGTTCTTTCATTTACAGGAGACCAAAATCAACTGTGTCCGGCTAGCCACCAAAGGTATGTTAAAGACTTTTTCTTTTAGGTCTAAGAATAATATGTATCATAAAAAATAAATTCTGTATCTAATGTAGTAAAGTCACTGGCTGACCTTTAACAAGCTGCAGGATATTTTATAAATTTGCCAAAACAGAAAAATATGCCTGCTGATTTCGAAACAGTGAGTCTCATTTGAATATGGGCTCATTTCAGAAAAAAACGATAAGCTGCAAATAGTGGGGAAAGCTGGGTAGAGGTGAACTCTTCATTTGCTGGTTTCAGATAAATAGTTGTTACTGTTTTAACTCTTCAACTTTTACCTCACAGCCTTTCTCTAGTTTCCTTCAAATAGCCATTGTTGCCCTCATATGACAGTTCTAAGATAACATCTATCATTGATTTCAATTGAACATTTTCTTAAAATTTAGTCTCGTCTTGAGGTTTGTTGTCTCCTACTTTTAATAGTATTTCTGCCATGACCATGGTGAGAAAGACTTCAGATTAACACTAATATAAGACCTTAAATCAAACTACTGACTACATACTAATACCAGTTTGCTCCAAATAGAAGGGCAGTCTAAATGGCAATGTCGTGGAAAAGCATTATAACTGTCGTAGCACTATTATTATTATTATTATTATTATTATTATTATTATTATTATTATTATTATTATTATTATTATTATTATTATTATTATTATTATTATTATTATTATTATTATTATTATTATTATTATTATTATTATTATTATTATTATTATTATTATTATTATTATTATTATTATTATTATTATAGTAGTTCTTATGAACCTCCTGAGAATGATGGAGAATTACCCTGGAGGTAGCCTTGCTAACAAAGTTGACAATAAAGCAATTTATTTGTAGCACGAAGTAAAAAGGGGAGAATTTCTGTTTACTTGGTTCTGCATCCTCAATAAATATGTTCTTGAATGCAAGTGCAGAAATGAACAAATGTGTAGTTAAAGACTACTTAACCAGCAATTTTCTGCTGTCAGAATTTTGCCCAAACTGTATACTTGTATCAGACCTTGTAGGCATTTCAGCAAGCAAATTTCAGAAAACAATAAGACTAATAGTATCATGGGGAAACGTTAGTTAGTTTCTTAGGAAAGGAGGTTGCATTTTAAATTAGAAAAGTTATTTTCCAACTAATGTTTATGTATATTTCTGGGATGTCCCATTTCTCCCAAAGTCTGTCTTTTCATTTTGAAAATATCAACTTCACTCTTAACTCCATTTATTTTAATCACATGTGAATGGATTATTGTGGGCTACCTGTGGAATTCTGGGATTTGTAGTTCCAAAAAAATCACACATCCGCTTGCCACTTATTGCAATCAAATTGCATCCTCATGTCTAAACGATGTTTCAGAGCACTTCATACTAGAACAACCAGATACAAGGACAGTTTCTTTCCTAATGCTATCAACTTGCTGAATAACTAAATGGTGTGTTTTATTGCATTTTATCATTAGGGGGATCATACTTGGCCAATAAAGGATTCTATTCTATTCTACATCAACTGAGAAAATAAGTGCCAGAATTTTTGTCTGACTCAGAACAAAATCAGACAGATAAAAATCCCAAGATTTAAGCCTTAAACATAGTTCAGATTGCAACCCATTTCATTATTAAACTTTAGCAAAGCAACATTTGTTCATCCTTAACTATCCCAAGACTCTTCTTCATTGTTTGAAATTATATCTGTATCCAAAATGGGAATGTTTTTAGAACTCACCAGTCCTTAGCAGAGCCAAGTCTTTAAGAGGTAGAGTACAGCATGTCAGCTATACCAATAAAACACCATAGAAGGCAGTAGAAGTGCTTCTATGGGCTATATCATCATAACAAATGATGCTGTGAATGGCATATGCCAATGCCCTGAAAAAGTATGCCATTTATTTCTTATGTTTTATCCTTTATTGTAAAAACTCTTTTAGTATATTGCTCAAATTCCTTCCATGTGTTTTTCCCCTCTGTAAAGGTGCTTTGTCAATCTGTCATCTTTATTTTTGTGTGAGATTTTTTTCCTGGTTTGACTTTATCTTGCACAGTTAGGAGACATTGAGCATATGCTCAATAGTATTTTTAAAAATGTATTGAAATTCCTAGAGCTCATGTGGGCCATGTAACTGGAAAACGACAACAAAACAGATTGTACTGACTCCTAGTCTGATCAAGTTCATGGTTTTGAGCACAAAAAACCTCGTTTTCTTTCTTTCTCAAAAATGCCAGCCTTGTAGTCCTAAAATGACCTCATTTAACTTGTGGTCAAACTCTGTATATCTTAGTGGAACCCGAGTGGCTAAGAGTGCATATCAGGCTATCTTCCTTCTCTGCTGCAGCAAAAATTCTTAATGAGCTTTCTTTCTAAATGTCTTATTTTTTTAAAAAAAAAATGTCTAGCTAGAAAACATGAAGAATGCTTTCAAAAGAAATCTATGTAAATAATGACTAATTACTTCTGTGGCATAGTGCAAAGAATGGAAGTTAGATATAGTAAAGAGAAAGGAATAACCTATAAATGTTAGGCATTTGCAAGAATATCAATATATTACAAACCTTGCAAGGTGATTTAGAAGTTTCATTCCTTCAAAACCTTCATATTCCAATAGTGGACTATGGAAGCATTTAAGTTAGGAAACATCTAACCTCTGAGATGATATTTTATACAGATTGGGATACATAGTCCTTTTCTCTATGTTTCGAATAACTTCACAATAAGCTGTAACAAATTAAATGAAGAGGGAGCTCTTGAAATTCTGTTCAAATGTAACTAGTAGGTGAAAGACTTCACATTACTTTCAAAACTGAGACCTGACCTCCTCTTTTAAACCAAAAGACAGTGGGAAAGTATCTAAAGTTTTATTATACAATGTTAATTATAGCACAGAACATGTCTACACTGGAAACCAGGTTGACTAAAAGCAATACTGTATTCTAGTGATGTTTCCAAAGCCATTCTCCTCAGACTTTTATTGCCCTCCCCCCTTTGAACAGAAAATTTATTCTTCACAAGGCATGTATGTTATAATCTGAATATTAAACTAGCCTAAGAGTTCACCAATGTATTTCATATAAAACTAGAGAAGCAGTCTTAAGTTCTTCACCATATATTTTTAAGAACCATTTTAACAAGTAAAGTGTAGATGTAACAAATCAATATTTGCAAATGCAAACACACAAAACAGACACAATGATCCACTGCTTTTGGAACAAGGAGGAAAATATTTGAATTTACTTTAGTAATATGGAGAAACCCATCTGTCTTATATTTGTGCTGGTCATTGATTTAATTTATCTGTTATTGTCTGAGGTGTGTGAGTACACCCTCCTTGCTGGCTAATCTTTCTCACATTGGGTCAGATGAAGGCAACTGCAGAATGAACTCACCAAAGGGTGCCTTCATTTTGACAGTTTTGTGTCTGGCCTAGACACAGAAGAAGAAGGAGACAAAGAAGAATCCTCTAAACTAGCTTTCCCAAATGTCTGGATTTGTTTCAAATCAGTTCTTTAAATCTGTAGGATGGGGCAATACATTAGGGAAAATGTAGTTCTTTAATTATTTTAAGCGGGGGAAGATACCTTGGTCCAGAGAAGTTGGTTCAACACAGATGGCTTATGGCTGAATCAGAGAGGTAAAATTACAGTTTGAGGTTTCCCACTCTCTGTAAGCTGTTCTGATTCTCCCTAACTTCTACAACATCCTTTCCTTCATGAGCATTAATCATATGTATTGGAATTATTTTTTACACTCTTTGATTTTGAAAACAGTAGAGCTGAAATAGCATCTGTCATGAAACCCTCCCACTGAAAAATTCAGACCTACTTGGCTTAAATCTGCTTTAATCCATTCATTTCTTGTATTATTGATTAGTCTTCTTTTCTATTCCTTCCTAAATAATTTGGGTAGATAAGATTACTACCTATTCTACTGTATCACCATCAGAGGCTCTGCTGATCCTTCAAAGATCAGTGACAAGATAAATTCACCAGCTTCACCAACATGGCAACCATAACAAAGCTGCAGCCCTCACAACTTCAATTCACCCTTTCAGAAGCATTATTCAGGTGCTTGATGCCAAGAGTAGCAAATGCTTGAATGGACAATGCATGGGTTATCGCCATATCCAAGAAGCTAATATATCTTCTGTAGATGCTTCTGGGAAATGTATAATTGGCATCATTTTGAAGGAGAGCTGCAAGAATATATACATAGGTGCTGTACACTGGGATCTCTTTCTAAATCAGTCAAAAAAACCATGTTGTGAGGGGTCTGTCTTTAAACAGTGGGCAAGTACCTGTAATGTTTCCATTGTACAGTACTCCATATCATCTAAGATTCTAAGATAAGAATGTTCACTTATAAAGAAATCATCTCCTGTAGTTAAAATGAAAGGTAAAAGCACTGATATGCCACAGATATGTGCTGCATATTTTGCCCCAGTCCCATGTTTCTAGAATTTATCCCAAATATTTTTATATTCCTGTTTGTGTGTTGTATATTAGAAATCTCACATTTATCATTTATTTCCAGGACACTTGATATATCTGTTATATATTCAATATACATAAAGCAGGAAACCTGTGCACTTTTTTCTCTTATTTACTCCACACTGTACTTTGTCTGCCTTATATATTTACTCCTTTTGTCCTTAAACTTTCATCCTCCAGCAGACTAGTTGTGTTTAAATTAGGAGGCAGGGGTCTACTGGGGATAAAACATGGCTAACTTGTCAGCCAACTTAAATGTGTATCAGTAGTGTAATAGGCACCACTGATAATTAAATCCCAATTTACCAGGACTCAGTCACAGCATTTTTGTTCAAACTGGTTTTTTTTTTTGCCCTTTTAGTTTCCTTAATGAAATGCACTTGATGTTCTTACTACAATATGAGCTGTTCTTTTCACATGAACTGATTTTTCTCCTTCTTTCTAAACAATATATGTTAGTATTAACATTTTATTAGTGAAAATTGCATCCTCATTGCTAAACGGAAAACAATTACTTCCTGTTTTCTCAGAGCGTGTTTCATTAATTTCAGCACCTAATTGAAACTAGAGCAGAGAGCTCATAAATGGTTCCATATCTCTCAACTTCATTTTCTTCCTGAGTGCAAGTTCTTGGAATTAAAATGCAGTTTTATTAAGTGGTACATTTTTATTTTTGTTTTCCTTTTTTCTTTTCTCTCTTGTGCATGCTGCCTGGGAACCGTTTTCGTTGTTCTTAGCAGTAATAAGTAGGCAACAGGTGACCACCCGAAACCCGCCCAGCCTCACGAGTACAGGTGATTATCAGTTCAGGAAAGGGAATGTCATAATATGCAAACATTTTGGCAGCTACTAGACTGTCATGTCATATTTTGCCTGCATGTTGAAACAAGTATTATGTTGGTTGGATTTGTTTACAGGCAATTTTTCATCAATTCTGCACTAGGGTAGCAGGGATCAAATTTGAAGTTTCTGTCAGTAGTTGCAATCATGTTGCATTGCTGCGCTTGAAATAACATGTAGAATTATCAGGGAATAAGTTCACACTGACAAACCTACCTTGAAACTTCACTTATAATACAGGTCATCTGGAATACAGAGGGAGCTGTGTTGGCCAATACATAATGTTGAAATTGCATACTGAGTTCATGCCTTTATTAGGCCAATCAAGGTCAAATATTTGACATTTGAAAAAATGACCTTATTCTAAAACTTTTTAGGAAACTTTATAATACTGTTTGGTAATTTGAATCTGTGGGGATCTGCCTCAACTCACATTCGTCCCTGAAAGTTACAAACAAAGGCTTGTGATTTTTCTAGCTATCCATGAAGGTTTATAGGGCTCTTAGAAAATATTTTCAAGTACCAGACTTTCTTACTTGACTGGCCAGCTTAAATAAATATTGGTCTAATAAAAGTAACATAATGATGTACAATTTGAATTTAGCATGTATCTCCAAGGGATGATCGCTTTTGGGTGTTTTTTTTCTTGGTTTCAATGCTGACTGTGTTCCTAGCAGACACTCAAAACATTGTAGAAATTGGTACAATTTCTATACTTTTATTTAATACCAAAATGGTATGAAAGGAAAAAATAGGCAAAAGAAAGGGTAACATCTTCACTGGGTAAGTGATTTATGAAGATAGAGGAGCACTGTGGCATATCTGATCAGAATATTTGTGTCAAATGTTGAAAACTATTAAGTCATTCAGTTTCAGTCCATTTTTCATCATAAGCATAAACATTTTCAACCAGTTTTCTGCTTACACATACACTGTTTTCAACTTTTGACAGCAATTGAGAAGCATTATTCATTCTCATTCATTTTTAGTCAATGCATATGTTAAGAATGGTCAAAATATGTATACAGGCCCATAGTATAACATAGATACGAAACAAAGAAGCCCTTGAAAGTCTTACAATTCTCTGTTGAAAGTCTAAAATGGTATAAATAAATAAATAAATAAATAAATAAATAAATAAATAAATATGCGTAAAATGTGATAAAATTTTATTTATTTTAAAGTTTTGGATAAAAACCGGAAGCCTACATTCCATATAGAATTGTAAAACAAAGACACGTTTTTGATCATTTACATGAATGGGGATTTTTTTCTGGTTTATGGTCAGTGCTTTTCAAACAGTTTTATGTATCCATTTTAAAACAGTAAGGAAAAATGTACAGATACAATTATTCTCTTACACCAGGTACTAAAGTAAACAAACATGACCTCCTCCTTTGCCATTTCATGAACCAGTGCCCAGCTTTACTGCCAATGACGTTCTTAATTGATTCTCACCCTAATGGAGTCGTTAGCCTATTTTCACAGCAAATTCAGTGCTAGTAAATTGT
The DNA here is from genome assembly GCA_035047305.1 of Bradypodion pumilum. NCBI lineage: Eukaryota > Metazoa > Chordata > Lepidosauria > Squamata > Chamaeleonidae > Bradypodion > Bradypodion pumilum. Next base: position 41,625,133 of record JAWDJD010000004.1, read on the forward strand.
TCAAAAGCAAACTGAGGTGCTAATTCCAGCTGCACTCCCCTTCAATGCAATAAATGCAGCTATTTCAGGATAGGAGTATATTATACCTACCTGCCACAAAAATACTAAAAATGAGGATTCTCATTTTAAAAAAGAAAAGAAAGAGGTGGCTGACCTAATTCCATATAAATTTTTAAAAGTCTAATCCTTTACGTTTATAATAGGAAGAAATGTGCAATTGTGGGTACATTCTTAATAGAAAATGAGCTGAAATTTATTTTTCACACAAACATTAGGAACTATTTTCCCAGGTTTCTTGTATGTGTGGAGAATGAAAGCCCGGCACCAAAATGGCCGTCGCGCTCTTTGCGCCCCCCATCCTCTATAAAAGGGGTGGCCACGAGGCAGCCGAGCTGCCATTTTAGAATAGCGACGGAGAGGAGAAGTTTTCTCCATCACTTTTTCTCTTGAGTCTTAGGCTATAGAGCCTTGCTGTTCGTTTCCCAGCTGGGAAAGGAGGATAACAGTACCTGGAGACTTTTCGGATAGCTTCTTGGCTACCGCGGCACTTACACGCTAGGAGTTCGATCCCTGGATAGGGATCCTTCAGCTACTTTCTTCTCCTAGGGAGACATGGCTCCCAAGTGGAAGGCCCCGGCGCTAAAGCCTCGGCTGAGGGGAAGAACTTTTACCGGCCCTGCATCGGATGGGGGCCAGCCTTTGGGTCGGAGGACCAGGGCTGCGCCCCCATGGCAGGGCGATGTGCCAGCCTTGCCCACTGGTACCAGTGGGGCTGGTCAGGCTACCACTTGGCAGCCGGGTTCCAGCTTGGTAGCTGGTCAGCTACAGGCCGGCCCCTCTGGGGCTTTGGCCCTCGGCCCGCCTTTGCTGGGCATGGGACAGGGTGGCCCGGGGGGGGACTGGTGCGGGTGTCCAACCCACTGCTCCTCCGGCCCCCCATGGGCCAGAGTTTTGGGCATGGCCCTATTCTGGCACTGGCTCTCCTTTTGGGTTGCCTTTTCCTCAACTGCCTAGTGGGCCGTCCGGCCCACCCGGCCTGCTTTATACTGGGGGCTCGGGGGCAGTGGATGCTCTGTTAGCACGGATAGCAGTGCTGGAAGCATCCTTGGGCATTGCACAGCCTCCTTCGGAGGGGGGCGCTACTCTTTCTTCAACAGGGGCCCCTTTGTCAGCCCCGGCTACTTTTCCGGCCACAACGCTTCAGCGGGCGGTCAACCGGGTCGAGCTGCTTGAGACGGTCCGGCCGGCCCCAGCTGGTGTCTCGCAGCTCCCTGTTCGACCTGATGTCCAGGCTGGGAGCAGTCAGGGGTGGTCCCAGAGCTCGATTCCAGTCGCGAGCTCCGACGCCCGCTGTGGTTTCAAAATGGTCCCTCGTTAAGGGCGGGGGCAGTGCCGCGTATCGCAGGGGCTGTCCAGGTCCCGCTGTGTGTGCCCCCTATACAAAATGTGCCGACGATGGCTTTGCCGATGGCTGGTTATTCCTTGCCCCTGGGTGATCATTTGTCACAGGTCACGAGGGATAAGATTTGGCGAGGGGAGTACGTGGATCTATTCTCCCTATTGAACCGTGAGCCCACTAAGGAAGAGAGAGAGGGACAGGATGACAGAGACAAAGAGCTCTCCCGTCGTCGTAAGCCACCACGCAATTGGGCCAACTGGTTGCTGTCATATCTTATATATATGGCGGTATACCTGAGGGCCCGGCCTGATCTGGCCATTCCTATGGTCCAATACTTGGACAATATTTACAGGGTGATGGTTGATTTCACTGGCCCATCGTGGTTGGCTTACGATGAGGAATTTAGAATGAGGGTGGCCCTACACCCAGATATGAGGTGGGATGAGCCCTGCCAGAAATTGTGGCTCTTGTACATGACCCCCCTTGCTGTGTTGGAGCTTCTCAGCTAATGGCGTGTGCAATAAGCGACAGTGTCGGTTCAAACATGAGTGTCCCTCTTGCGCTGGCCCCCACGCCGCCTCTGCGTGCCCGCGGGCTGGTGGGTCATGGGGCAGAGGTAGAGGTGGACAGGGGGTGGTCAGGGCTTCCTCTGACAGAACTAGCCATTCAAACGGCCCCCTCCCCAGTTAATGAGTATATGCTGGAGCGATGGCTCTCAGCTTATCCAAGAAGGGAGGACGCTAGGTACCTTCTGGAGGGTTTCCAGTGGGGCTTTCGTATTCCGTTCAAGGGGATTCGGGGACCCCAAGATGCCCCCAATTTAATTTCCCTGAAGGGTAAGGAGGAGGTAGCTGCCCTGAGTATTGCTAAAGAAGTGGAGGCTAGGAGGGTAGCGGGCCCCTTTTCCGAACCGCCTTTCCCTAACCTGAAGGTCTCCCCTCTTGGGTTGGTACCTAAAAAGACCCCGGGTGAATTTTGTTTAATACAACATCTATCGTACCCAGCGGGTTCTTCTGTCAATGATGCTATTCCTGATGACCTTTGTTCGGTCAGGTATACATTGTTTGACCAGGCCCTACGGATGGTGTGCTCATGTGGTCCCGGTGCCCTCCTGGCAAAATGTGACATTAAATCGGCATTCCGATTGCTGCCAGTGCACCCAGGGGACTTTGACCTATTGGGTTTTAGATTCCAAGGGAAGTTCTATGTAGATAAGGCCATGCCTTTTGGCTGTTCTATTTCATGTTCAGCATTCGAACGCTTTAGCACTTTTCTTCAGTGGGCCTTCGTTTGCAGGTCTGGGTCTCGGTCTGTAGCCCATTACCTCAATGACTTTTTGTTCTGGGGTGAACGGGGCTCGGACACATGCACACGTCTCCTCGCTACATTTCAGACACTAATGCGGGAACTGGGTGTCCCCTTAGTGCCCGAAAAGACCAAGGGCTCATCTACTAAGCTCACATTTCTAGGTATTGAAATCGACACGGTCGCACAGGTATCCCGGTTACCCATGGATAATGTCACCCGGATCTCCACGATGATTTTGGCATTGCTGGCCAAACGTAAAGTGTCCCTTTGTGAGCTGCAGGTACTTCATGGCCATCTTAACTTCACCTGCAGGGTGGTGACACCCGGCAGAGCATTTGCCCGGTGCCTATGTGAAGCCATGACTGGCCTGTTAAAGCGCCACCATAGGGTCCGACTGACCAGGGGCATGCGGGCTGACCTTTTGGTTTGGTTCACATTCCTACGGGATTTTAACGGGGTCTCTTTCTGGAGATCAGACATTGTGGTCTGCCCTAGATTCCAAGTACAGTCGGATGCCTCCGGCTCCCTGGGGTATGGGATTTATTTTGAGGGGAGGTGGGCTTACGGCCGATGGCCTCCCGCATGGCTTGGCACGGATCGCCTCCGCGATCTTACCTTCCTTGAGTTCCTTCCCATCCTGGGAGCTTTGATGCTATGGGGCGAGGAGTGGGCCAACTCAGTGGTCCATTTTTGGTGTGACAATGCGGCAGTGGTGCACATTGTCAACGCTCAGACGTCTAAATCGCCTAGGGTTATGGCATTGGTTCGTCAATTTGTGTTAAGAAGCCCACGCCTAAATGTGCTGTTTAAGGCCAGACATGTCCCAGGCATTAATAATGATATTGCTGATGCTTTATCCCGCCTGCAGATCCCCCGGTTCCGTGCCTTGGCTCCGGAAGCAGAGGAATTCCCCTCGCCACTCCCAGCTGAGATTTGGGCATTTGGCGAGGAGAGATGAACCGGGCGATCGGCATGTCTCTGGCACCTCGCACGCGTAAGGCATATCAACATGCTTTGGTACAATTTAGAACCTTTTGTGGGCAACTACAGTTGGCCGAAGTGTGGCCCATACCAGTCGAACAGGTTTTACAATTTATGGTTTATCTTCACAGTCAGGGTTTGGCTCCTCGTACTATAGCATCCAGGCTGTCGGCACTGGCATTTATGGCCAAGGTGAGGGGCTTTGCTGACTGCGTGAATGATTTCCGCATACGTCATGTTTTGGAGGGTTAGACACAGGAATGTGGCCGCCGCCCGGACACTCATCACCCAATTTCACCAGAGGTCCTGACCCACCTTGCACGAGGCTGGCATAACTTGTGTTATGATAAGTACGAGGTGGCTCTTTTTCATGCGGCTACCACGGTGGCCTTCTTTTGAGCACTCCGCATCAGTGAGTTGGTACCACTGTCTAAGGCGGATGCGACTCGTAGGGCACTGGAACTCAACGATGTCTATGTCACTAATGAGTTGGCTCAGTTGAGGATACGGTCCTCAAAGGTTGATCAGCACGGCGTAGGCAGTGGAGTTAGACTGCTACGATGTTCCATTGCAGACATCTGTCCGGTTGGTGCCCTACAGGAGTTTCTGGCAGTGCGTGGCGTGCACCCTGGCCCGTTTTTCTGCCACCAGGATGGGTCTCCCCTGACTAAATTCCAATTTTGGAAGGTGACCGGTATGGCACTAACCAGTGTTGGCCTCCCCGGGGCTCGTTACGGCACCCATTCATTTAGGATAGGTGCTGCATCAACTGCGGCTGCATTTGGGTACTCAGAGGCTGATATACGCCGGATGGGGAGATGGGGATCCATGCGTTTTGCATTGTACGTTCGCCCACTTCAGGTATGAGTACCAGTTAAGTCATTATTCTATTTTCTTCCTTTACAGAACCTGTGTGTCCCCGCACACCGGTGGCAGTATGGCTGGTGGGCCACAGTTACGTGCACTGGGCAGCGCAGTATGCTGCGGCGACAGAGTGGGGACCCCAGCTTGGACTACGTGCAGCTGCACGTATACGTTGGTACGGTAAGCGCGGAATGAGATGGCGGGAACAGTTGCCATTCCCGGTTTTCCATCAGGGATGCTGAACCGCCTGATGTCCTTGTACTGCACCTCGGGGGCAATGACCTGGCCCAGGTCACTGGACTTTCCTTAAAATTCA